>CM035091.1:67671610-68372898 GCA_020205505.1 Panax japonicus
TTTTCCTGCACAGACTAGCATGCCATTTTGTCATGTACAATTTTACATATTTGTACTATCAAAACAACATTATATAGATGACTGGAAATCTATTTTGATCACTTCCCTTTTAGATATGCTTTGCTACTTGCTTGATATTTTACCTGTTTCTTCAGGGCTTGTGATCTTGATGTATTTTGAATTCCTCCTAAATGGATGGACATTGAGTTGTCTCTGGATATTTCAGAATGGATCATTGATCTGTGTGTATACCTACCATCTTTGGTGTCTTGGGACTGGTTTATGTATGGAAATGTGGAGAAGAGTGTAGCTTTCCTCTCTGAGATTGACCTCACCACAGATGGTCACCAGTACTTCTATTTAGGAGAAGCCTAGTTAATTCCATCTCTTATTGATTGGTGTTGCTCTTCAAGGTATAACCGCAGCTTATATGGTCGCCGAATCTCCTATTTGGGAAGAGTTCAGGTAATTCCATCCCTTTGGTCTGAAGCCAATGAAATGTAGTGGATTGAAGGATGATCCAAGTACCAGTTGACAAGTTTTTCTGTTTTGGTAGGGGGTGAGACTGCACCATGAATGGCTGCCTACGTACTCCTATTGAAGAGGAGATCAGGACTCCGTAGTTCGAACCTGGTGTAAGAGGTTCAATGCTGTATGTGGCAGGAATGGTGTAGGAATTTTTTTTGTTATTTTTGTTTTTGTAAGGAGAAAAGGGTAGAAATGTTTTTGTTGTTTTTGTTTTATTGCGATCGGGCTATGTAACATGGTTGCCTACATACTCCTATTGAAGAGGAGATCAGGTCGGCGTAGTTCGCCCCTCAGGGCGAGTGGAAAAGCGTGATCCCATGTGCAGGTCAAACTACGGGGAGGAGAAAGTTTAATCCTAGTTTGAGGATAAACTGCAGGTATGAGAAGTTTGATCCCATGTATGGGTAGCCAAACTGGAAATGCGAGAGGTTCAATCCGTAGTGGGATGACCTAAGTCATAGGAACGCAGAGAAGCCAGGTTACTGGCTTGAAAAGTATGTTTCTCAGAGGGGCGGAGTGTGGAAGAGTTGTATGAGGTAAAGGGTTAAATAACCGGAATGACTGGTGATCTGATGATCCAACACCAGGATGTTTGTTTGATGGTCACTTCAGATATAGTACTGTTTCACGACGTCCGAGTTGATGAGTTATAGAAATTCATCGCTATCCATTTCATACAATCTGAGAGCACCTCCTGTCAATACTTCCTTGACAACAAATGGGCCTTCTCAGTTAGGAGCAAATTTCCCCTTAGATTGATCTTGGTTGTCAAGGATCTTCTTCAAAACCAAGTCATGCTGTCTAAACTTTCGTAGCCGGACTTTTCTATTATTGGATCTGGCGATCCTTTGTTGATATAACTGACCATGGAAGATAGCCGCGGTTCTCCTTTCATCTATAAGAGACAATTGGTGATACCTGTCTTGTACCAATTGGTCTTCATCCAGCTGAGCATCTATCAACACTCTGAGGGATTCCATTTCAATTTCTATGGGGAGCAATGTTTTCATCCCATAGGTTAATGCATAGGGGGTTGCCCCAGTGGGAATGCGCATTGATGTTCTGTAGGCTAACAGAGTAACTGGTAATAAGTCAGGCCATTCCTTGTGATTGGCGGTCATCTTTTGCATGATCTTCTTGATCTTTTTGTTAGTCGCTTCAACAACACCATTCATCTTCGGACTATAGATGACAGAGTTAAGATGTTTGATATGGAATTTACTGCATAATTCTTCTATCATTTTGTTATTGAGGTTCTTAGCATTGTCTGACATAATCACCTCTGGTTGTCCATATCGACAAATAACATTGTTTTTGATGAAAGCAATGATGACTTCTTTGGTAACCCTGGGGAAGGAGGTTTCTTCTACCCACTTGGTAAAGTAGTCGATCATGGTGAAGATAAATCGATGTCCATTATTGGCTTTAGGCTTAATGGGCCCGATAACGTCCATTCCCCACATTGATAAAGGCCAAGGTGAACTCATATTGTGGAGTTCCCGTGGAGGGGCGTGTATAGCATTCCCATGAATTTGGCATTGATAGCATCTCCTGACGTGGTCATTGCAATCAGCTTTGAGAGATAGCCAATAATGTCATGTCCTGTGGACTTTCTTGAGAAGGAGGGGGTCACTCATGTGGGGGCCACAGACTCCACCATGGATTTCACCATAAGCCTTTGGGGTTGATCTTTTTCTAAACATCTGAGGAGACCTAGTCCTGTATCTCTTTTGTAGAGCGCATCTCCACTCAGGTAGAATTTCATAGCAAGTCGATGGATCTGCCTTTTTTCAGTCGGGCTCGCCTCAGCGAGTGTAGATCCATCTCATAGGTATTCCTTAATATGTTCATACCAAGGATGCTGGATGGGAGGTAGCTCATCTGATACTTCTCCAATATAGTTCCCATAGGCTGGGGCCTTGTGCAGGGAAATTGTGACGCTTGGCAAATGTCCTTTGTCTAATATACGAATTAACGAGGCCAAAGTTACTAATACGTCTGCAAAGTCATTCCTATTACGAGGAACGTGTAGAAAAGAGATTTCTTCGAACTCCAAAACCATCTGTAAAACTTATCGATGGTAAGGCATAAAATGTAGCTCTTTGGTTTAATAGATTCCAGTCGATTGTCTGATTACCAACTCTGATTCTCCAAAGACAGTTAATCGCCTGATGCCCATTGAACGGGGCAAGTTTTAGTCCCGTGAGACTGCCTTCATACTCAGCTGTGTTGTTGGTGCTGACAAACTGCAATTTGACGGTGACGGGATACTGCTCTCTCGTATTGGATACTAGAACTGCTCCAGCTCCAGAACCTTCCATATTAACAGCTCCATCGAAATACATCTTCCATGTTTGGCGTGTATCGTACTGATGGTGTTGCTGAACTGTCATTACTCCCTCATCGGGGAAGTATATCTCCAAGGGTTTGAAATCCCCAGAAGGTGCAACGGTCAGTTGATCCGCAATTCCTTGACCGTTGATGGACTTTTGAGTCACGTAGACGATGTCAAATTGTTGTAGGATCAACTACTATCTGGACAGTCGACAATTTAACATGGGTTTATTGAACACGGACTTGAGAGGATCTACGCGGGATATGAGATGAGTTGTGTGACCATGGAGGTAATGATGTAACCTGATGGACGCCCATGATAAGGCACAGAAAGTCTTCTCATTCAGAGTGTACTTGCGTTCACTGCTGCTGAATCTTTTGCTGAGGTAATAGATAGCTCGTTCTTGGCCTCTATCGTCTTTCTGTCCCAGCATGCAACCCATTGCGTTGTCACTTATGGATAGTTACATGAACAGGGGAACATCATCCCTGGGTGGTACCAAAATGAGAACTTTTACTAGCTTTTCTTTAATTGTGAAGAAGGTTGGCACTCATCATTCCATTTCATGGAGGACTTCTTCCTTAATAGCTTGAAGATTGGCTCACAGGTTGCTGTGATTTGAGAGATAAAACTGCTAATAAAGTTGATTATTCCCAAAAATCCCCGTATTTCCTTCTCTGTCTGAGGAATGGGCATATCCGTGATGGCCTAGATTTTGGTAGGATCCAGCTCAGTCCCTTTGTGGCTGACTAAAAATCCTAGCAACTTGCCTGATTTAACACCAAAGGTGCACTTGGCTGGATTCAACTTTAAGTTGTACTTACGCAACCTGTTGAATAACTTTCTGAGATAGTCTAAGTGGTCCTCCTCCTTCCAGGATTTGACAATGATGTCATCCATGTAGACCTCAATCTCTTTGTGCATTAAGTCGTGGGAGAGAGCCATCATAGCTCGCTGGTAGGTGGCTCTGGCATTGATGAGGTCGAATGACAACCGTCTATAGCAAAAGGTTCCCCAAGACGTGATGAAAGCAGTTTTCTCACGATCCTCTTCAGCAACCATGATCTGATGGTAGCCCGAAAAGCAATCAACAAAGGAGTACATGCAGTATTGAGCAGTATTGTCAATGAGAATGTGGATAAATGGCACGGAAAAGTTATCTTTTAAGCAAGCTTTGTTCAAGTCCTGGTAATCCACGCAGACTCGTACTTTCCCTCCGGGTTTAGGCACGGGACCAATGTTGGATATCCACTCAGGATATATGGACACCATGATGATGCCAGCTTGAAACTGTTTTACAATTTCTTCTTTCACCTTTAAACTCCACTCAGGTTTCAATCACCTGAGTTTTTGCTTGTCTGGCTTAAATTCCTCTTTAATGGGAAGGCGATGAAGGACAATGTCAGTGGACAAACCCACCATGTCTTCATGAGACCATGCAAACACATCTTGGAATTGGTTTAGTAGCATAACCATGTCATTCCGATGGTTTGGGGTAAGGTCTGAACTAATCTGGATTAACTTAGGGCTTTCTAAGGTTCCGAGATTGAACGTAGTGGTTTGATCAAGGTTAAGTTTAGGTTTGTCGTTGACCCATTCTTGAATTTCTGGAGGCACCTTAATGTCCTCATGTACTTCCATCAAGGTTGAATTCATCTCTACATCAAAGGTACAATCTTTGTGGAGAAGAGGCACCGTATCAGCAAGTACAGGCACATCTATATTCAGGGTCTTGAAACAAAATATGCTTTCACTTAGTTTATATGAAACGTTTTGATCATACACAGTTTTAGCATGTACTGACAAAATAAACTGCTAATATTGTACAGAAAAGTAAGTAGTTATGATATCTACAGGGCATAAAGAGTTTCTGCCCGTTTTACCCTTGTCGACCAATGCAAGGAGTGTTGCTCCAATTTGGAAGGGCAAAGTCCGGGTGGACTGTAGTAATGGAGGGGCTGTCATCTTCCTCCTACTCCTGAATGATGGCCATTACGTCTGGGCAATCATTGTCTGGGGTATATCTGTGTGTATGTTCATCATGAACGATGATGTTTATGCCTGACATCATCCGGATGACGTCTTGCTTGATTCTTTATTCCTCCTCTTCCACTGCGGGATTTGGAACAAAGATTTCTTTCTCCTTCACCAGTACCGGCTTGGGAAATAACATAGCCATGATACTGACTGGCACCTTTACAGGAGGTTGTGCGGACTCAGAGTTTGAAGGCGAAGATAAACACCGCGTGCTTGAAGATGAAGGAATCTGCTGATGCTTATGAGGATTCCTACGACTAGAAATGGAAGAATAGCCTAGTCCAGCTATTCCAGTTTGCTTGGTTAATTGAATTGGGAACTTGATACCATGGCGATCTTTACCCATCCCTTGTCCCGGCTGATGACCCAATGACATCATTTCTTGAGTAACCGACATTACCTCAGCAGAAATCTGGGGTTCGGGAAATGGCGTTCCAATAGTATGATATTAGGTATTGCTTACTTCCAAGGCATGAAAACTGATCAGTTCAACATCTGCATTGGCATTGATGAATGGCATGTCCCCGTGTAAAGGACACTCTGGTTCAGTGTTGACCGTGAGTAGGCTATTGTTGATAATGTATTTCAACTGTTGATGAAGGGTGGAGGGGACTGCCCCTGCCATATGAATCCATGGTCGTCCAAAGAGTAGGTTGTATCTCGAATCTATCTTGTTAACACGGAAAGATATGCAAAATGTATGGGACCAATTTCGATTGGCAGTTCAATTACTCCGACCGAATTCTGGCGGGCTCCGTCAAAAGCTTTGATGACAGTATGGCTACTCCGGATTCGGTTGAGATTGATATTCATATTCACCAAGGTAGGGTATGGACAGATATTTATAGATGAGCCTTTATCTATCAAGACTCCATCTAGCATGTATCCTGAGGACAAGACCGCAATATGCAATGGCTTATAATGACCGGTCCCTTCGGGGGGGATGTCGTCATCAGTGAAGGATATCACATTGTTGTTGAAAATGTGATCAACCAAGTGTTGAAATTTTTTCGTATCGACTGATGTCGGTAAGCAGGCTTCTTCCAAAACCTTTAGTAAGATCTTTCGGTGATCCTCGGAAGTTAGGACCAAGTCCAAAATTGAAATTTGGTATGGAGCTTCTCTTAAGCTTAAAACCACCTTGGCTTCGTTATGACCCATAGTGCGGATTTGATTTGATGGTAGACTTCATCACCCGTTGGGGAAGATATAATGGATTTTCCTTTGACACTGTAGTAGTGGTATGTGAGGTGGATCCTTCACCGTCTCCATAATTCCACGGAACTTTGCGCGAGCTAACAATAGGATATTGTTCTCTGCATGGTAAGTTAATTGGCTCGGGAGCGGCCACTTTCAAAGGATTATTGTTTCCTCTGAGTCGAACTGATGGTATTGTGAGTGATTTGTTAGTCACATCAGTCTCAGTGGATATGACTGCTACCAAACTCTTCCACATAGTAGGACATGTATTCTCATTCTCACATAGCACAGTATCATCGTCTGCTAGTTGCAGGACACCTCTGTTAATGAGATTCTGGATAAGGTGGCGGAGTGCCCAGCATTCTTCTGTGTTGAGACCGCGAGAATGGGAGTGATATTGACATACTACATCAGAATTATACCGTCCTAAACGGGGATTGATTGGAGGTGGAAGGGAAGTTATTCTTCCCTCTTTGATTAGCATCTGAAGGATTTCCTCCATAGGTTAGCCCAGATATGTGAATTCGCTTTTGTTAGAAAAATCCCGACGGGCTTTGGCATTCGCTCTCTTTATCACTTTGTCTTCCAGCATTTCATTTTCTGAAGGTGACGGGAGAATATTTGAGACAAGAGGGAGGAGACAAGCATGTTCATGGCTGACTAACTGGCGTTTCACTTGATGTTGATAGGTCACCAGTTCTGACAATTGCTCAATTTGCTTGAATAGAGCTTTCATCTTACGTTCCATTACGAACTGGAACTTGGCATAATCCCATTTGTCAACACCATCTTTAGGGGTATAGGAGGATTCGTAGTTGATATTGGAACTCTGTTCATTGCTCCAATTGATCATGTTGACATCTTCTTCTTTGTGTTGAGGAGGAGGGTTGTCTTGAACGTGAGGCTGATCTGGTTTGGTGACCACGATCTCAACGTTGTCTATCAGGTCTTGGATCTTGTGTTTCAAGGCCCAACAATCCTGAGTATTATGTCCAGGTACCCCAGCATGATAAACACATTTTCGAGCAGCATTGAAACCCCGTCCATTAGGGCTGGCTGGTGGAAGAAGATGCATAATTTTCTTTTGTGTTGTCAAAAGAGTGAGAATATTATCGAGTGTGTCCCCTAAGGGTTTGAACACTCAAGGGCGTTTGACTTCTCCACCTTTTGGTATTGGAGGGTTCGAAGACTGTGCTTGAAAGAGAGTGTAGTTTCTCCTTTGAATAGGCATGTTCTGATTTCCTTTTTGACCCAGTAGTATCAGGGAAACATCTTCCTCTTTCTTTTTATGGACCCTCCGGGGGTTGTTTCCATAATTTCTGGATTGGATGTGATCAGCAACAGCTTTAAGGGCAACTAGGTCTTGAATTTTTCCAGACATCAATCCCATCTCAGCCATCTCCCCATGTTTGACCATTTCAGAAAATGGTTTACCGATTCCGGCTAAAACTCTTTCATAGAAAGGAGCTTCTTGTATGTCCATGAAAGTCATGGCCATCTCTGATTCTATCATGGAAGGAATAACTTGGCAGCCAAGTGTCTCCACCTTTGAGCATACTCTCTAAAAGACTCGTTAGACTGTTTCTTGACCTTGGTAATCTGATACCGGTCAGGGACCATCTGAGACTGAAAGCTGTATTGAGTGAGGAAGGCATGTTCTAGCTCTTCCTAACTATGGATCTTTGAATTTTCTAATCTGGTATACCATGAACGGGCTTCTCCAGTCAGACTCTTCTGGAACAGTTGTATTCTGAGCTTCTCGTCCTCTGCATAAGATCCAAGTTCTCCAATAAACACTTTCAAATGTGTGTAAGGATCTCATAACCCGTCATATTTTTCAAAGTTAGGAGTCTTAAACTTTTCTGGATAATGAACACCAGGGAAAATACAAAGATTAGCATATGAAACACTCACGTGTGTTCTAATTCCTTTGATAGCACAAAGGGTCTCTTCCATTTGGAGGACTTTCTTTTTGATGTCGTTGGTGTCTTGATATCCTGTGAGATGGGTGGCATCATTAGTTTTGTTGTTCGTATCCAACTGAAGTTCAGGTATTGTAATGACCTGGGCTCCCCCTTGTGTAGAGGATTCAGCATGTACGGGTATTTTTGGACCCTGAGTAGACTGATGTAATTCTTTGAGTAGAACAACCAAATCTATAATTTGTTTACTTAATCCGTCAAATTCTTTGTGGGAAACTGGATTATGGTCAGTCTGGTCAGATGACGACATGATTGAATGTAGGCTTCCAACCTTTTTGAATTTTGACTTGTAGTAGGTCCGATTGGTTCCCTGCAAAAAACTTGCATAGTTTAGTCTTTAGGGAATGTGTGTATAATAACATGCTATGTGATGTGTCCATTTTAGGAATTTTATCCTGTAAAACGGATGTCAGCTGTTTGTAGCATGTCAATTTAAATATGTATGTGTACACATTTCTTCATATTTCTCATTACATAGAGACAGATATGGATGAAATTAAAAGTATCTGTGCTTACAAGTAATTAAAATGAGAAAGCATGAAGTGACATTCCTCTGTTTTGGGTTTATCAGAGGCTGACCTATCTTAGGTCACTATAGCGGCTTTTTGGCATGAAGGTTCCCAAATCATCGCAATTTACTCAACGGGAAATTAATCCGATCTTTCAACTAGAGCGAATTTAAGTGGTGCCTTTCCTGAGCCTTGCGGGAATTAGTCTTACTACGAGTCCAGTAATCAAACACCGATAGGATAGCCTCCTGGTGGAGGGACCACACAACATATATTCACATACATCGTGTCTCACCGTATGGAAATGATGACATGTGCGAAGCACTAATATCACAAGCAGATATGGTGCGAGGTACTAAGTGCAATAAGTAAATACATTCGTACACATTCATCATAAATATAAATACAACATCCACACAAAAGTATATAACAATTTTGAAAATATTGTAATAGCGGCTTAAGTCCTTTTGGTGGTGTCCCCAGCAGAGTCGCCACCTATCGACGTCGGGATTTTTAATTGTCCCTTTCCGTTACTTGTTCTTCGGTGTTCTCATTTTAGGTGAGATTTGTTTGAAAAAACAAGTGAAAAGGTCCGACATGTATAATTTCGACGATGGACTGTTAAGAGTCGCCAGTTGGTTTTTTAAATGGTTGTACCAACACAACCGAGAAAAGGTTTGCACATTGACCCAGTGATGTGACACTGCTAAACGGGTCGGTGAAATCGAGATTCATTAGGGTCCGGGGACTTGATTATGCTGAGGGAAGGTGTTAGGCACCCACCGTCATCCGTGTTACCACGGTGACCACCTCTTTTCAAGAAACTATTATCTGAATGTGTGTGTGTGTGGGTCAATGTGTTGTATTTGGAAGTAGTGCGAGGCCTCGTTCGCACCTATATATACAGGGTTTGAATTTATGTAAAAATTCAGTTTTTAGTATGATATAGCAATGATGTTTTATAAAAAAAGGTTTTTCAAACCCTGATGCTCAATAGTAATTGAGACCTTTTACACTTCCATTTTATTAAGTGTTCGGCTTGATTGATTTTATTTCTTAGATGCGAAGCATCTATAAGAAAATAATGTACAAAATAATGCCGACTTCCTCGTGGTTATGAAAACCATCTGAGGAAATTCAGACACCGTATAATAATTTACAAGGTGTTTACAGCTGAAAATGTCCATTACGGGAACCGAATCTAGATCCAATAGGCAGAATCTGTGATCACATGATTCCTAAGTGCACATGATACCACAATTTGTATGAAAGCAGTAAGCAGATATATATATATATATATATAAGCTACAAATATATATATATATATATATATATATATATATATATACAGACATGATCAGCCACCACGAAGCACTTCCATGGGGGATCAGAAAATGTAAATAAAGCTATAAAAGCTATCAACCGCCACGAAGAAAACTCCAGGCGGGACAAAACATAAATAAAGCTATACAAGGCAATCAACTGCCACGAAGTGAACTCCAGGCAGGACGAAACGTAAAGAAAGATATAAAAGCGATCAACCACCACGAAGTAAACTCCAGGTGGGACTAAAATGTATATATATATATATATATATATATATATATAAAAGCGATAAATATATATATGTAAAACCCAGGCTCATCGAACAGAGTTTGACAAGAATTCATATATATATACGTGTGTGTATATATATATATATATATATATATATATATATATATATATATATATATATATATATATATATATATATATATAAAAGCGAGTAAACGCACCGGATGTAAAATCCAAGCTCATCGAACAAAGTCCGACACACAGGTAATATATATATATATGAGCTATGTGTCGAACTTTGTTCGATGAGCCTAGACTTCGGTCTGGAGCGTTTACTGCTTTAATATATATATATATATATATATATATATATATATATATATATATATATAAGCAAATAAACGCTCTAGACCGAAGTCCAGGCTCAATAGAGGCATAACTCGATAATGTTAGTCTATATATATATATATATATATATATATATATATATATAATATGTACACACAAATTGAAATAAAACCACAGACCGAAGTCCGGGCAAACACACGCAACACGACTCTCAACATGAAGAAGGGTGTGCGCAAAAATGAAGAGAAAGGCTTTAAAGTGTGTGAGAAGGCTTACAGTGAGCTGCCTAAGAAGACTTATATATCCTTAAAGTGGATAAAACTCGGCTCCCGCCGGTAAAAGAGTAGCTATATGTGAGCTCACAAGTGTTTAAAATGGGAAAGCACTCAGTATATTGCACATACGGAGCAAATTTAACAGGGCTTCCTCGCTCTTTCTCTTCTTAAAATGGCCACTCCAAGCCCTCTATTTATAGAGGGGGAGCCACAGGTGTACCTGTGGCCAGTCGCAGGTGTACCTGAGGCTGCCCAGGTTGCCCCGGGTTTCTCAGGTCGCGTCGTCTTGCAGTACGTGTACGTAGGCACTGCAATATCCGATCAAACTTTTAGAATTGTAATTCGGGCATCTGAATGAGGTATGTAGGACCTATTTTGGACCGCCGTTGTTGAGACTTGTACAATGGCATGGGATTAGAGGTTGTACGAAGTCATGAAGAATGGACGGTGCCCTCCGGTCTTCAAGCTTCAAATTCTATCTGTTACCCTGCACAATAGTCACTCGGGATTAATTTTCCTTGATTCTTGTGGGACATCATTGTGTAGAAAGGTGTATATGAAATGTTGAGACAGCGTGATGTGGCTTTAGAGTGGCGAGATGATGCCTTTGCCCCTCACCGGAGTTATCATTGGTTTGGGCTGATAAAGCAGACGTTGCTCAGGGTTATTGCTGAGATTGGACTGTTGCAAATGTTGAAGGTCCTCAGTGTTAACTCTGAGGTGTGCATGTCCTCCCGATGTTATCTCCGGGTTGGTACTGGGTCTCTCGTTGTGAGCGCCGAGATTGAAGCTGGTTGCATTTAAAACAAGCATTTCTAGGGCTATCACCAGAACTGCATTCCTTGGGGTGATCACCAAGGTTGGTAGGTATTCTCATGATTGGGACTGAGACTGGATACCTCAGGGTTATCTCTGAGATTAATCGGTCTTCTCGGGTGTGTGTTCCGGTATTGGATCTACACGCCTCGGAGTTATCTCCGAGGTTGGAATTGTTACTCCCGGTGTGTGTTTCGGGGTTGATGCTGAACTTCTGGTAGTATCCGGAATGGATATGAACTGTCTTCCAGGGTTCCCTCTTGAAAGACGAATCTGTCCTCCTGCAATATTAGTGACAAGTGTGCAGAGAATTTCGAGTGTCTACACCCCTAAGCACGAGTAGAAGAGTTCATAGTCTTATGACTCTTAAAGGTTTCAAGTATAACCCTTGATAACGTAGGAATAGTTCAAGGTCTTATGACCCTCAGACATCTTTTGATTCTTGTTATTCATTCTTGATTCCAAAGTTGAGTTTTTATTCTAGAAGTCTTTCATTCACTCTCATGTTATTATATTATTATTCCATTATTATACTTATGGGAAATCGTGCTCACTCTTGCGTAATAATAACATTTTAGTTAAGAACGAAAGGTCCGACGAGCCTTCTACTAACAAAGGCAAGGGAAAGATTAACAAGTGATGAAGACTTGTTGTTTTATGTGATGTTGAATTTATGTTTTAGACTTGTGTTGATGTTGTGTAAGACTATAAATTGTTTATTTTTCCGCAGTTAAGATTTAAGGTTAGTATGACCTGGGATTTATGTAATTAATTCAGATGATGTAACTCCTTAAAGAGAGGATTCATTTCTATCTATTATTGCTTTCTTTTATTATGGGTAGATAGACATATGATGTTTGATTAGTGAACACCGAATCATGTGGGAATTAAAGTACCCAGATTTGGGGGTGTCACACGCTATGCTCATTCTCAGTTGTGTTCCCAAGCATTCTTGTAATCATTTCCAGAAATTTGATGTGAAACGTGGATATCTGTCTGATACAATGGACACAGGTACACCGTGTCTTGAAATAATTTCCTTTACGTAAAAGTTTGCCATTCGATCTAGGTTAAATCTAATCTTGATTAGTAAGAAGTGTGTCAACTTCGACAATCGATCAACAAAATTTTGCCACCCACTCAGCCACATCTTTTTTCATATTCGGCCACCAAAAATGATGTCTAAGATCCTGGTACATTTTCATACTTCCAGGGTGAATCGAATATCTTGAGTTGTGAGCTTCACTCAGAATTTCCTCTTTAACTTCCGGTACTGGCGGAACCCAAATTCTCCCTTCGAATCTAAGTAACCCTTTTGAATCGATTTTGAATTTGTTTTCCTCCCCTTCAGATACTTTCTATTTTATCTTTTCGCAGTCTTCATCCTGAAGTTGTGCATTCTTCAATTTATCTACCAACGTTGAACCGTTTCCTATCTGAAGCAACTTTTCATCGGATTCTGCTAAATATTTTATTTCCAATTCCTTCTTAGCCATTTCCGACACTAACTTCTCCTGAGTCATCATCATCATTAACTTCTCCCGTCCCTTTCTACTTAAAGCATCAGCAACAACATTCGCCTTTTCGGGATGATAGAAAATTTCGCAGTCATAGTCCTTGATCAGCTCCAACCGTCTTCTTTGCCTCATATTCAAGTCTTTTTGTGTAAAGATATACTTCAGACTTTTATGGTCAGTATATATCTCACACGTCTCTCCATAAAGATAATGTCTCCAAATCTTCAGGGCAAACACCACCGCAGCCTACTCTAAGTCATGAATCAGATACCCTTTTTCGTAATTTTTTAATTGACGTGATGCATACACAATAACTTTGTCGTTCTACATAAGCACACAACCTAGTCCTTTATGTGACGCATCACTATACACCACAAAATTACATGTATCATCAGGAAATGATAACACAGGTGCTGAGCTCAACCTCTTCTTTAATTCATGAAAACTTTCCTCACACTTCTCCGTCCAAAAAAACTTAACAACCTTCCTGGTTAAATTCATCAACGGTTTCGCGATCTTTGAAAAATCTTGAATAAAACGCCTATAGTAACCTGCCAATCCTAAGAAACTCCTTATCTCTGATGGTGTCTTTGGATGATCCCAGTTTACTACAGCTTCAACTTTTGTTGGATCTACCGAAATTCCGTCTTCATCAATAAAGTGTCTGAGAAATTGTACACGTTCCACCCAAAACTCACATTTTGAAAATTTTGCATACAACTTCTCTTTTCTCAATGTCTCCAACGCCACTCTTAAGTGTTCAACATGTTCCTCCTTGGTCTTAGAATACACCAGGATATCATCACTAAACACCACCACAAATTTATCTAAGAATGGTTTAAACACCATATTCGTCAAATCCATGAACGCTGCAGGTGCATTAGTTAAACCAAATGACATAACCAGAAACTCGTAATGACCATACCGAGTTCTGAATGTCATCTTTGGTACGTCTTCTGGCCTCACCTTCAGCTGATGATAACCACTCCTCAAGTCTATCTTTGAAAAATACCTCGCACCCTTCAGTTGATCGAATAGATCATCGATTCTCGATAACGGATATTTATTTTTAATCATGACCTTATTTAATTCTAGATAGTCAATGCAGAGCCGCATCGACCCATCCTTCTTCTTAACAAATAACACTGGCGCTCCCCATAGTGATAGCTCGGTTGGATATACTTCTTGTCGAGCAATTCTTGCAATTGCACCATCAACTCTTTCATCTCTACCAGGGCCATTTTGTATGGTGCCTTAGATATCGGGCCCGTTCCTGGTACTAAATCAATCACGAACTCGATTTGTCGATTTGGCGGAAGACCCGGCAAATCGTCTGGAAATACGTCTGCAAAATCTCTTATGATCAGTATCTCTTCTAACTTCACACTTTTCTTTTGTGTATCAACTATGTAGGCTAAGTATCATACACATCCTTGTTTTAACAACTTCTTGGCTTGCATAATCGTCAGACAACTTGTTTGTTGAGGTGACTTACTGCCATAAAACACAACCTTTGACGGAGTCATAAGATTAACACATTTTCTTTGGCAATCAATTACTGCTCTGTGATTGAATAACCAATCCATTCCCAGGAAAACATCAAACTCACCTAGTCTAATAGGTACCAAGTCTACCATCATCTCTTGACCCTTTATAACCACTCTAAAATTCTTATATATGAATCTAACATGAATCACTTCATTATTTGCAATCTCTATGCTCAAAGGATAATCTAATTCTTCTTGAGGCAAATCTAAGCTTTGAGCAAACTCATCGGACATAAATGAACAAGTAGCACCCGAATCAAATAGTACATAAGCATTAATACCATTAATCATAATGATACTTGACACCATATTCTTAGACTGAAGAGTATCTTTCACGGTCATATTGAAAGTTCTCACAGTAGGTCGGCTTGACTGTGATGGTCCAGTGATAGTCAATGCACTATCACCGTTGTTGTTTCCCTTTCCACCACTTGCACTACCCGCTGGCTTTTTAGGGCAATCACGACCCATGTGATCCTTCGAACCGCAGGTAAAACACGCTCCTTTAATTTCTTTGGGCTAAAACTGTGACAACCCGAGAATTTGAACATTTTTAAAATTTTTATTAATTGATTTAAGGTTCAATATTAGAACCTAGACAGAAAATAAGTTTATGCGTTTAATATTTTTGAGAAGGAATTTTGAGGATTTTAAAATTCTGTGAAGGATTTAGGTGAATTATTCAGGATTAAGGGTATACGTGAATATGTTATGTGTATATGTGTACAATATGTGGTTAAGTGTCAAGGGTTGACCAGATAAACGATATCTGTAACAAACCCTAGATATATATTAAGAACGTCAACGTTCGGTTAGAAAACCCTAGTGATTAACAAGAAACCCAAGAAACTGGTTCTGGAAACCCTAATTTCAGTTCCGGGAATTCGAAACCCTAATTCGGTGTACGAAACTCTAAATTGAGAATACGAATGATAGTATAAGGTTTAACGTTATTAAATATAATTTAATTAGGGAAAACCCTAAAGATTTACTCGAAACCCTAATAATTAGAAAACCTAATTATTAGAAACCCTAATTTATAATTAGGAGAAAACCTAATTGTTAATTTAATAATTTTAATGTTAATTAGGAAATATTAATCCTAATTTTAAAGTTATAAGTAATTAGAAAACCCTAATCTAATTACGAAATCTAATTTTTAAATTAGAAAATTATTTTTCTATTAGAAACCCTAATTTTTGGTTTGTAAACCCTAATGACCAATTTTGACCCTAATTGCTAAATTAGCAATTTTAATTTGAAATACTAATTAGCAAGATTTAAATTATGATTAAGAAATTTTAATATAATTAGAAAATTATAATTATAATTTATAAATATTAATTTTCTATTTTGGAGGAAACCTAATTTTAAAATTCTATAATTTTATTTTTAAAGCCTAAAAGGGTAAAACCCTAAACCCTAAGGGTTAAAACCTAAAACCTAAGGGTTTGTAGCAATTGTCCAATTTACCATTAAATTAAAAATCAAAAAGACCATTTTACCCTTTTTATATTTTATTAAGTTGGAGTGTAGATCTTGCAATATTTTGAGTTGTTGAACCACTCTACCAGCCCCATGTGACTTAAATAATAGCAACCAGACGAATTTTTGCAGATCTTAACATTATATCACATTATATATAGATTATAAAGAAAGAGAAAAGTCACTTTACTTCTCATATTTTCCAACCTCTTGCCTCTCTCTAGAATTTCGGGACTTAGAGTGAGAAAGAGTGAGAAACCAAACCATGATCAAGCTCTAGCAATCCAATAACAGATTAAAGGGTCAGAAATTAAAAATCAAAGCCTAAAAGGTATAAACCCTAATTTTTGTAAATCTTGTATTTTGATGTTAGTTGTTGGTTAGATATGTGTTAGAGGGTGTCTTTTAATTATCTGGGTTGTTGGATTATGGATCCATAACATCTAGATGCACGAAAATCATGTTTTAAAAACTAACCAAGAACCCTAATTTTAAGGCCTGACAGTCATATGCTAGGGCCTCTAGATCCGTATGTGTTAGTCATTTTCTGTGTTTTATGTTTTGGATCTATTCTATGCCATGTGGACTACCATCTGGAACTGGAATCATGGACATATTATTTCTTGATCACTGGATATAGGCAGTCAAACTAGGTTGACCGTTCACGAAAATTGGGTTCTGCCAGCCCAGAAACCCAGAACCGGTCTGATAAGTTATTTTAGGCTTCTGATTTGACTGATCATTGATGTTTAGGACATGTTGTAATAGACCTTTAGACTGACATATTGGCTATCGATTCATGCTTTTAAAATACCTAGATCCATAACAGAATTGAATATGTGTCCGATCAAACAACCGTTGACCACCAGCCGGATGAAGAAATCTGGAAAACCCAGATTTCTCAAGATCAGCCCCTGACCCCTACTTTGACCGGCCCAGAGCTTGAACATGTGATGTTGTTAGGTTGAATTAATGAGATATTATTATATACGGACATGCAGTCTACAATATTGAACTTTAAGATCACGTAAAAATGGCATGGAAATCAAAGATTGAAGGCTCATGGAAGGACCCTTAACATTGCTTGAGTTTATGGGCAACCCTGAAACTCAAGAACAACGCTGTCAAAATATTGAGAGGCTTTGATCTCCCTGATTTCATTGTGCATTGGCCAGGAGTTTGGTTGATAGTTGCAGTATTACACTTACACTACATTCTAGGTATCATTATCTTCCCAGAAATCAACACGAACACTGTTTTAATCACAGTCAAACTACCAACCTTGTAAACTGACTTGAAGTTCTAGCAAGGCTTAAGAACAGGCCAAGAACACCTATAGCGACGGATCTGTCGCTATAGGGCCTTTCAGCGACAATTAGTTTTAGAAAATAATTATTTTAATTAAATAAATCGAATAAAATGGTTTTTAATTATTAAAAATACTAAATAAATTCCAAAAAATTATTTTAAAGTCTAAAAAATAGTTTTTAATTATTTTAAGTATATTTCATAAATATTTAATATTTTTGGAATATAAATGGTATTTAATTTATTTAATTTTAATATTAAATAAATAATTAAAAATGATTTTAATACATGAAAAATCATGAAAAATAATATTGTGGTATAAGAAAATATATAAAGATATTTTCAGTGACTTTTAATATTTTGTGATGAATTTCATTAATTAATTAATATTAATGATAATTACTTTATTTAATAAATGTATTAAATAAATTATGGAAAAATAGAATTAATGTTTTATAAATCATATAAAAATGATTTAAGTGTTATAAAAATATTTTAAGTTATAAAATATAACTTTTGATCTTCTGTCATGAAAATATTAATATTTTAATATTAAAAGAAATAATTAGATAATGGATTTAAGTGTTTAAAAATTATATAAATATGATTTTAAGGTATTAAAAATACTTTGTGATATTATAAATATATTATAATATTATGACATGTATTTCATTAATATTTGATAATAAATAAATATTAATAATAATAGAATATTGTGGTATTTAATTCATTTAAATACGATATTAATGATTGAAAATTCATGATAAATAGTAATAATTATTTAAAAATTATTACGAGCTTATGAAAAATATTTTGACTGTTAATAATTTATCTTAAATAATGGTTAAGTGTTTAGACAGAGTTTAATTGAACTTAAACTCGAGATTTGTCTGACTAGACCGTCGAGTTGACATATTTGTGTTGGGTTTAACTCAGACTGTAATAGTTTGACTTGATACCGAATCTGATATGTGTTATAGACTGATAGGGTTATGTGTTATGTGTTTAGGTTATTCTATGTATACCTATATATATTGTATTATATTGTGATGATATTATTCTAATATTAGAGATCTATATAACTAATATTACTTCTTCAGATAAAGCGTTATAAATTGCGTAACGGTAATCAACGGTGCATTCACGTTTGTTTTTACTTAACTCTACTAAGAGTTGTTTCATTCAGATATGCTTATGGATAATCATTGCTGATTGCCATTGTAGAATTGTACTCTATACATATTGCATGTATAAATCAGGTATGAAAGACTGATCACCTTCATTACCCTTCGGTCCAGATATATTTGTTCATGTTATATACATGTTCAGTCAAAAGTTTATTCATGCTAGTTCACAATTATATTATTGAATTATAGCCATGTTATTATTCAAATCATTTCAATCATGATATATCGTTAAATTATTGAACTTAAACTTGATGGGCAACTTTTATGCTCACCCTTGCTATATCATGATAAACATTGCAAATTAAGGCGAATACGTCGGATACAAGGAAAGGTTAAAGACAGTTCCATAGTAAAGTTAATGTGTGCGATTAGATTTATAATAGTATTGTATGATATTAATGTTATTGTAAGTCAAGTAAGTTATGAATTGTGTAATAAGTTAATGTTACTCGACCTTGGAGAATAGTGTGTCAATGTATTGTATAAACAATTTATGTTTATATCTTTTGCAAATAGTAATAGTTGTATAGAATGATCGAACCGGATCCACGATGATTCGGGGCCCTCACAAAAATAATTCGGTGCAATGTGTCCCTCCTGACCATAGTTGAAACACACCCGCTTTCCCTTCAAACATACCCCAATATGGTTCTTTCCACAGGTAGCACAAGCTTCAAACTTTTTCTTCTTCTGACTTCCTTGTTGTCCTCCCTTAGTCGAATTCTCGTTCCAATTCCTCTTCTGATTGTTACTTCCAATGTTACTTCCACCAGCCTTATTCTCACTCTCATTCTTCCTCTTCTTCTGTTCTTGATTGTACTTGGTCAAGGCATCGCTTCCACCTTCTGTGATAATTGCCTTTTCTAGTACAACCGCAAATGTACTTAACTGGAACATTGAAACCTTGCTATATAGCCAAGATTTTAATCCTTGTTCGAACCTTCTCAATTTACGCTCATCCGTATTGACATGATAAATGGCAAACCTTGCCAACTCGTTAAACTTCACAGAATATTCTGGCACCGTCATGGTTCCTTGCTTCAACTCCAGAAATTGCACCTCCAACTGATTCTGAGAACTCTCTGGAAATTACATTTCGAAAAACATCTCCTTAAATCTATCCCACATTATCACTCCTTGTCCCCCATGAACCTTATTTGATTGCCACCAGTAGCTAGCTTTAGAATTCAGCATGAACGTCGTGAATGAAGTCTTCTGATCTTCGTTAACTCTAGCAACATAAACACCTTCTCCATTTCCATGATCCAGGTTTGGGCTTCCACTGGATTCATAGACCCTTGAAACTCTTGCAGTTCAACCGCTTTGAATTCCTTGAACGTCGTAACTTGAGCTTGCAGTTGATTCGCAAGTGCTCCCGTCAACAAAGCCATCAACTGCTGAACCGGGTTAGCGTTGGCCACATTGTTATTGTTAGTAGACCCCACAGGAAGTAGTTGTTGATGTGGTTGTCTTCTTCTAGAATGCATTTTCTGTTAAAATATACGCTTATTAGTTCTTTTATTCAACTCCCTGAATGTTTTAAAGTTTAACTTTAAACATTCTAAGATTAAAGCTATAACAAATAACATTTCAAATAACTTTGATATTTTATTCATTCATAATACTTTAAAACATATAAAAGATAACATATCTGCTATTAACATCCATTTTCTTGAACTAAATAAGTTTCAGGATTATATACTCATAGTACCCCTTTATTTATCTCAAAATAAGGGATTTAAAACCTTATTTATTTACATAAATAACCACATATTATTATAACTCTTATTTTCTATCTATGCATATTAAGACGTCGTAAGGCTTCTCTACGCTCCTCCTCCATGATGCGATATGTCATCCTACGATCCATCACGAACCATGGCGAGTCTTCAAATTGAGGTGGGTAATAGAAGACTCGATCATGGGCCCTATCAATTAAAGAATTAAAGGAATGATCCATTTCGTTCATTTTGGCCTTCTTCACTTGGACTTTAGCCTCAGCATGGTCTACACGTTGAGTCGCCTTCATTCAAGCGTCCTCTGCTCTTGCACGCATAGCTGATTCTTCTTTGAAGTTATCTTTTAATTTCTCCATATCAGTCTTCATCTTCTTGTTCACCGCCAATAGATCTTCACGATGACCCTTAGTATGAACTAAGTCCCACTCCGTGTTTCCATGTTTTGAGCGTTCTGCTGCATCGCAGCGTGATGCATATCAATCAACTCCTTCAGTTCCTCTACATTATCCTGTAACTCTATGTTACGGTCGTACAAAGCATCATACATCTCAGCCGATATGGAGTTTGGTGGAACCTCCACAGGATCCTCTTCCTCATCATCCTCCTCTATCTCCTCAAAATTATCCTCCTCGGGATCGGTCACAGGCTCATCCTCCTGAATCAACTGTTCCTGCACAACGTGAATATCCCGGGGTTCATCATCTCAAGGTATTTGAGGTATCACTTCCCTAGCTGGACTGGATCCTCCTTCGTTAGACATCCTGACAACAAAATATTTTAAGTTTTATTTAACACTATCGATACTCGCGAGAACATAAGTTATTAACACATAGCATATAATATCGTTAATTGTTTAGTTTCAATGGATGTCTTAATTCATTCCTTAAAACCCGATAAGAGTTAAACACCACTATGTTTTCTAACTTCTTAAAGGTTACTTCCTAAGGTTTCCCCCACCTAAGGTTCATAACCTGGATTTGATACCAACCTGTGACACTCCCAAATCCAGGTACTTCATTCCCCTAGAATTTGGTGTTCACTATCAAAATAATTACATCTAACTACCCATAATAATAAAGGATAAATATTAATTAATTTTAACAATAATCTCTCCCATTAAAGGGTTACATCATCTCATAAACAATCCTAGGTAATCTAACCTTAATTTATTACATAAGTTTACGAAAAACATCATAAAAGAAACAAGTCTTATAACATCATGCATTTAAATAAATTTTAAATAATTCTTCAACACTTGGACATCTGTCCCTTTCCTTTGCTAGTAGATGGCTCATCGACTCTTTCAGCTTTAGCTGCAGTGTTAATTGCAAGAGTGAGCAAACAATTGCTCACTGATATAAGTAATAATAACAACATGAGAATGAACAACGAATACTGAACAACAATGAACTTGTTCTACAAATCAAAAATAGAAAACAAGTTTGAACTTTAATATCTGAGGGTCTTAAGACCACGAACTATGTCTTCAGTATTTAGGTATTACTACCCCAACCTTAACAATCAATTAGACTATACAGACCCTTCTTAACGTACTTAGGGGAATCAACCCTTTGTACTATGTATTGTGCACAAACATCTAAACGTTACACATACAAAATCCCCTATGTTAGGGTTGTTCGTCTCAGTTTGAATTTAGAATTTCCGCACTAAAGAAAGTTTAGTTTGAAACTAGCTTATCAGTGTTTCTAGAATTTTAGAACACTATTCAATTATAAATTAATGAAATCAATAAAAGTTTACTTACTACTTGAAGGTTTAATACAAGAATATAGAATTGAACAAGGTTATCAAAGTCAAAAGACCGAATAACAATAATGTATAATTGAATAACCATGGAATACATGCAAAGTGCTATATTCAAAAGAGTTAGAACAATCTCATTTGAATCGATGTACTAGAATAATATATACTTTGAATAATAATATCACGATTTAAAAAAATAAAACTCGCTCGAGATAATGATAAGTAAACCTTGTTGAATAATTAAGTAGCATAGGTTAGGGATACTTGCTCAATAAAAGATTAGGATAAGAAACTTGCCTTATATGGAAGCTACACAAGTACAACAATGTTCTCCAATTACCCTACACATATCATTGGAATCGCAATAATAATTAGTTGTATTAATATTAGCTTTATAGGTTTAACCCTTCATTTAGGTTATAACCTTAACTGAACATCTAACCATGTTGATTAACACTTTTTACGAATCTAAAATTACATTATAAACTCATATAAACCTCATCATTTACTTTTAACTTTCATTACATCACTTTTTGATTCATTACATAACTTAATTAACAAACACTTACAAATCTTCACACTTTGTATTATAACACATTACAATATGATATTATATCTTATTTTATGTCTTAACATCATTAGCATACATGCTTAACCAACATAAGTCCATTACTCAATGACCCATAAACAAGCAAACTACAATGCCTAGGCTCAGGGTACGATGCAGCTGCGATGTCCCAAGCCTTGGCACCGACGCAACTGTGCCAGTGCAATTGCGCCAGCGCAGCTGCGCCGTTTCTACCTATGGTACCAGTGCAGCTGCGCCACGCACAGACAGAAATTGCAGTAGCAGTTCTGTTATACGGCTGAAACCCAATTCAACCCAAAATTCACCAAAAACACCATACTCAACTTCTAAAACTCTGTGGTAACATGGTTACACATGCTAAACATCATTTTATATACAAAAACATCATATATACATAAACACTAATAGAAATTCAACATATAGCGACGAGCTATAATGACGGTTGGCATGAAACCGTCGTTATAGGGTATCTATAGCGACGGTCAGCACGGAATCGTTGGTATATAGGTTTTTTTAAAGATAAAATCCTTCCACTTTCCCCTAAATCATTTCAGTATCTCCACACTCTCTCTCTCGTTACAGACGAACGATGTAGTAGTACTTAGGTTTTAGTTTAAAATTGAACAAAAATTTTCAGCTATTGAAGCTTAATCAGGGTATATGATATGGGATGGTGAGGCGGTTGGTAGAGTCGGAGCCAGAGGACCGAGATCGAACAATATCGCCAATTGTTGCTATCATTCGCTGGTGCGTGGAGAAGTAAAGACGACGAGGAGCTCCAGAACAGGCTTCTGATAGTCGATGATACAAACGACCAGCTACAAGAGAAGTTGGTGTGCGTCACCAGCAGCGTTTCTTTTTTAGGCCTCGCTATTGTGGATCAACTTCTAGTACGTGGCTATTTCGTCCGGATCATCGTGGATAACGAAGGTGAGGAGTTTTTTTTACTGGTGTTATTTTGCTTTATTTTCATTTTGTCCAACTAATTGAATTCCTTGTGATAGATTTTAATTTCTATATAATAAAAATATTTGTGTTTCATTTCAGTATCTCCACACACTCTCTCTCGTTACAGACGAACGATGTAGTAGTACTTAGGTTTTAGTTTAAAATTGAACAAAAATTTTTAACTATTGAAGCTTAATCAGGGTATATGATATGGGATGGTGAGGCGGTTGGTAGAGTCGGAGCCAGAGGACCGAGATCGAACAATATCGCCAATTGTTGCTATCATTCGCTGGTGCGTGGAGAAGTAAAGACGACGAGGAGCTCCAGAACAGGCTTCTGATAGTCGATGATACAAACGACCAGCCACAAGAGAAGTTGGTGTGCGTCACCAGCGGCGTTTCTTTTTTAGGCCTCGCTATTGTGAATCAACTTCTAGTACGTGGCTATTTCGTCCGGATCATCGTGGATAACGAAGGTGAGGAGTTTTTTTTACTGGTGTTATTTTGCTTTATTTTCATTTTGTCCAACTAATTGAATTCCTTGTGATAGATTTTAATTTCTATATAATAAAAACATTTGTGTTTGAAAATTGGGATGGATTAAAATCCATTTCATTTTAAATTTTAACTAGACTTGTTAGACTTTGACATTAACAGTGTTTTTGTTTAGAAATAATTCGATCTGAGATGTTACTTTCTGAATTCACTTATTTGAATTCAGTCTGTCACATTATATGTTATAATGGTCTGAGTTTTCCTTCATGTAACATGTTCACTTCATTTTCCTTCATGTAACCTTTCACTTCATTTTCCTTGATGTAACCTGTTCTGAGTTTGGTCTTATGCTTGTGTCTGCCTGCAGGAACTATTGTTGACACAAAAATTGAGCACCCAAAATATTTTGATTTTTATATGTGTGCTCAGGCAGGGATGATTGTAAGTTGTTACATTCTTTTCCTGTACCTTGAATCTTTAGTTGATTCATATTGATTTGATATGTTTCCTCTGTTCATGAGATTCGGACATCAGCTTAACCATATATAGAATTATGATTGTAGTTTACTAATGTCCAATATTTAGGGTCTCTATCTAGGAACCTGTGGATACAGATACTTTTTTTGGAAAAGAAATGCAAAAATATTTAATTATTTTTTGAAGTAAACAAATTTCTCCTCTATTTCAATAACTGGATAAGAATATAGAAGAATTTCTAATTAAACACGAGTTTCTTTCAAGCCAAATGGGGATTTATCCTAAAAAAACTTAAAATTTAATATTCACCTGTTCTTAATCCTGTCTTATTGGCGTATTGGTTAATCATATTGTGCTAATTCAATGACAGGGAACTTCTCGTTCAGCTCACTATCATGTTTTGGTTGATGAGATTGGTTTATCTCCTGATGATCTGCAGAATCTCATCCATTCACTATTATATATGTAAGCATTCAGGTCCCAACCTTTTTCTCTTAAATGTGACCAAATCCATAACCTTATGAATTGACATGCTTTTTTTTTATTTTTCTGAGTTTCCTAGACTGCATAAGAACGTCGTTGGGTCGAAGTTCTTCTGTTAATTTTCTAACAGTATTTCAAGATGCACATAGTACATGCAACTCCTTGGTGGTGCAGGATAGAAATTACCAAAGGTATTTTTTGGGGGAGGGATTAGAGAAATAGATAAATCATACAAACGAAATCTATGGTTTAGTTCAGGATATTTAACTCTTCAATATGCTGCAATTCAGGCAATATGTCTAACTAGTTGCTTTAGCAGTTATGCCTATACTGTCATGCTTATGTCTCCCCAATTTTGTCTTGGGAGTTGACTGTTTGGATTTATGTCTCTGTTGGACATGTTTGTTTGCTTGCCATGCATTGATACTCTAGTTATATAATCTTTTGGTTTTATCTGCAGAATTATTCTCTTTTGTTGTAGCAATACCTCATAACTTTCTGACTTTTATGGTCTATTGTTTTACTAGCCGATGATATTCAAGCATAATGCACTAGTAGCAGTCTTAAGATTTACTATGTAGTTTGGTGACAAATTTTACTGTGTAGTTGTTAAAAAACATGTTATCTTTTGCCTTCGTGAATCATGATATGAATCCTTGTTCAAGATGTTTGTGTACCATGAGCAACCTTGCACTGGTATTTTTTGAGGGGGCATGTTCAAATATACAAGTTGATGGTAGCTGAAAGGCAGAGCCGGTCCTTGGTTTTACAATGCCCAGGGCAAAAAATTCTAAGTGTGCCCCTTTTAGAGGTGACAAACAGGCGGACGGACCGGGCTTGGGCCGGGTCCAAAATGACCCGGGTTTTGACGGGTTGAAATTGTGAGCCGCAGGCTTCTTCCTTTATTTATTTATTTATTTGTAAAATCTTGCTACACCAAAAATAATAATAATAATAAATATTAAAAATAATAAAATAATTTATAATAAACAATAATTCTAATTACCTACATTAACTACATATCTCAATCAATTAAAATTCTAATAGTATTATAAATTATTTTTAAAGTATATAATCAAATTTAATTTTTTAAAATTAATATAATTTATTTAACTTTTAAAAATATCTAGGATTATTACATATCTACAGATACAAGGATAGTTACAAAATAATTCTATTTGGTACGAATTGTGACTTTTTTGAAGGCGTATTCAACACAAGACACATAATTTACACTATATAACTATATAAAATTCACTATATATTAGTACTAGTTTGTTTATATAACTATATAAAATTCACTTTAATATCTTTTTGTTAAAGATTAATTACTATCTCGAGAGCAGTTTTGCCCCTGACCTGGCCATATATTAAGTTCAATTGTCGTATTTTTATTTTAAATGCATATTTATGAAATATCATTAATTATGTAAAATAAATTATACAATTAAATAAAAATTTAAATATGAATAAATTTTTTTATTTTTTATATTTTTAATATACATAAAAAGTCAACTAAATTTTTTATCATATTACGGAGGGAATAATAAATATAATATTAAAACTCATAATCAAAAATCAAAATAGGATTTTTGTGTTTTCTTAAGTTGTTAGCATCTATGATATAGAGATGTGTAATATAAACAACTTTTTAATTAAGTATGCCTTATTTTGCAGTTAAACTGTGAATCAAATATTTATTCTCGTCAGTTAATACAAAATATTTTAAATTTTACAGTTAAACCGTGAATCAAATATGAACTGAGAGGGTTGAAGGGTTTTTTCTTCTTTTTTTTTGTGGCTAAGAGTCTATTTTGATTCTCCATATTAATTTATTGATTTATTTTATATTATATTTTATAATTATTTTTTTATTTTTTTATACACATACATAATTTTTAAAAAAAATTGGGCCCTCCTCAGCTTTGGGCCCTGGGCGGTCGCCCTGGCAGACCTGCCCCAGGGCCGGCTCTGCTGAAAGGAGGGAGGACAAAGCAACTTGTTAGTTGGAAAGACAAATGAAGGTATAGGTTTTTACGACAAACAGAATCGATCTTCAGAATTTGGCATGGCATTTTAGCTATTATGAGGTTCAATCTGCTTTACAATTTGAACAGGGAGGTCCAAGCCCTGTTATGAAATTTGTTGTCTGTTTGGAATTGATGAAAGTTATTTTATGCTCTTATTATTTTGTTTGTTTGCAGTAGTAATGTAGGATGTTTGTAATAGTAGATCGATGGACTATTACTGTTGCATCTGTTGGAGATTCCCGCTGTATTTTAGATACGCAGGAAGGTGCTGTCTCTGAACTGACTGTAGATCTTAGACTTGAAGAAAATGTGGAGGAGTGAGTTGTAATGTTGAGGAGTGAGTTGTAATGACTGCATAAAGCAATTGTTAAGTCTTGAGTTGTAATGTGAATGATTTTAAATGATGTATATAATATTTTTTATGTTTTACTTTATAGTGTACTTGTGTTTGTTGTTTAAATGTGTATTATTAATTATTATTATTATTATCTTAAATCTAAAAAGTTTATAGCGACGGCCGCCGACCGTTGCTATAGTCCTAAAGACCGCCGCTATAAAGTTTACCGACGGCTTCTATGGCAACGGTCAGCGACCGTCGCTAAATCCTATAGCGACGGTCTTTAGGCCTATAGCAACGGTCAGCGACCGTCGCTATAGATCGATTTTCTAGTAGTGAAATTTGAAGAATCAAAACCCCCAAATTTCCAAATTTCTTCATTTTTACATATTTAGCTAATTCAATCGCCACGAACTCGATTCTTAACCTATAGACACGATTTAAACCACGCCGCTTTCGTTTCTTAACATATTAACACAATCCAACCTCAATTCACAGATTATAACACATATAGGGCATACAATTTTGTACTTTCTAAAGCCAATTTTCATGTAAAAACACTGTTATTTTACTTTCTTCTACTACAACCCAATTCACATGAATTTGATACTCAAACAAGGATTATAGATGATAACTAACAAGTTTAACAATAATATACAAACATAGAATTCAACATCTTAACCCAATCCAACGAAATTTCCAATTAACATAGAATATGTATTACAAAGAAAAATTAAGATAAATTATACCTTTAATCCTCTAGATTATATGTTCACGAAATGATGGTGAATCTCTCTTTCTTCTTGGCCAAAATCACAGAGACTAAATCTCTCAATTTTCCACTGTATTTTTCTCTCTTCTTCCAAGCCCTCTCTCTAAACCTCTGTTATTATCCTTAGCCAAAATACGTGAAATAAGAAAACTGTTATGGCCATCCTCCCACGTTCTCGTTCAGTTAAAAAATAAAAAAAACATCAGTTGAAAAAGCCAAAGGCCACAAGGCCTTGTTTGGCCACACACCAATTCCCCCAAACTAGATTATTTTAATAATATTATATTATATAGTTTCATGTGTCACACCTTAGTTAATTTAAATAGCTTTAGTTTAGTTAATTTAAATAACTTAAAATAGTAATTATAATAATTTCTATTATAATTATATTTATGAATAATAAATAAATACATATCTAATTTAAATTATTAAATTAGACCAAAACATTATTTTATTTAATTTACTTATTTTCTTAAATATTAAACACTTCATTTAATTTATTTATTTTCATTAAATTAAATCCTCAACAAAATTATTACATCACAATTCATCAAATATTTATTTTTCCAAATAAATAAATTATTTAAAATATTTATTTAATCAATAAATATTTAAATTAAATTATAATTTTTTCGATCGTTACAATGGCCATGCGCAATACCCTGCTTCATGAACCTCTAAGAGAGTAAACCACAACCCTCTATAAGAAGCGACTCCACTTCTAGTTCATATAGGCAAAGTGTTTCACAAGTGTTTCTGTTGCTAAGAACACAACAACTTTGTTAAGAGTATAACTCAGCCTCGGTTGTGCAACATAAGTTACTATCTTAAACTACATATGGAACCACATCAATAGTAACACAGTCAGCTACTGTGACTTGTTTTTCCCATTGATCCTATAAACTAGGGGTAACCTAGGAATAGGTTGGATTTCCATCACCTGTGACTCAAAGTGGTTTAAGTTCCATATCACAAGTAGTTAAACTTACTAAGATCTCGTCAAAGTCTTAGTAAAAATATATGTCAAGTCGTCACTTGGCTTCCTCATAGACAAAAATTATGATACCTTCTTGTATCAATTGTCTAACAAAAATATGTTTATGACCAACATGTCAAGACTTACCTTTAAAGATAATCTCATATGCTCTATATAAAAACAATTTCCTTATCACATCATAATGAACTAAGCAATGGAAGTTGCCACAAATTTGATGTTTTAACAACAAATTTTGATTCCATTTACTTTCTCCATCATATAAAGCAATAGTATTACTTGCTACTCCAAGTAAATTATTCCCTCACTAAGATTAATAATATATCCACCTACTTGTAAAAATATAATTATATATTCACCTACTTTTGAATATTTTCATACTTATTCAAGATCACAACCAGTTATGAATCCAAGATTAATAATTTGTACTACATAAAATTTTTTACTAACGCAATATTGTGAAATAGGAGGCTTTAGACTAGGCTACTGTAGACACTCGAAATTTTTTGTACTACTGTCACTAACATTGCAGGAGGACAGATTCGTTTTTTAAGAGGAAACCCTGAAAGCCAATCCATATACATACTGGATACTATCGGAAGTTCACCATCAACCACAGATCACACTCTGGGAGTAGCAATTCTAATATCGGAGATAAGCGTACAGATACAATACCGGAACACACACCAGAGAAGACCGATTAATCTCGGAGATAACCCCGAGGTATCCAGTCTCAGTCCCAACCATGGGAATAGCCACCAACCTTGGTGATAACCCCAAGGAATGCAGTTTCGGTGATAACCTTGGAAATTCTTTTTTCAAATGTGACCAGCTTCAATCTCGGTGCTCACAACAAGATGCACTGTACCAACCCAACAATAACATTGGGAAGACAGGAACACCTCAAAGATGACAATGAGGACCTTCAACAAATTGTAGCAGTCCAATCTCAGCGAAGCTTGAGCAACGTCTGCTTTATCAGCCCAATCCGGCGATAACACCGGTGAGGGGCAACATCGACATCTCGCCAACGCGATGCCACATCACGTCATCTCAACATCTCTACGCAACAATGTCCCACAAGACTAACCAATCCCGATTGACTATTGTGCGGGGTAACTGATGAAAGGTGAAGCTTGAAGACCGCAGGCCATTGTCCCATCTTCAATGACTTCGTACAAACTATAATCCTATGCCATCGTACAACTCTCGACAATGGTGGTCCGAAATAGTTCCTGTATACCTCAAACGAATGCCCGAATTGCACTTCTAAAAGTTCGAGTGGACATTACAGTGCCTGAGTGCACGTACTTCAAGACGACCAGACCCGAAAAACCTGAGCCCACCCGGGTTGCCTCTGGTACACCTGCGGCTCAGCCACAGGTACACCTGCGGCTAAATTGCCTATAAATAGAGGGCTTGGGCTACCCATTTTATAAGAGAAAAAGGCGAGGAAGCCCTGCCCAATTTGCTCTGCACTCACCCCATGCAGTGTACTTTCCCCTTTTATACATTTGTGAGCTCATATATAGCCCTTTTGTACCTACAAAAGTTAGTGTTTACTCACTCTAAAGATATAGAAGTCTTCTTTGGCAGTCAGCTGTAAGCCTTCTCACACACTTTAGAGTCTTTCTCTTCATCTCTGCACACACCCTTCTACACGTTGAGAGTTGTGTTGCTTGCTTTTGCCCGGACTTCAGTCCGTGATTTCATTTCAGTCTATATATATATATATATATATATATATTGACTAACATTATCGAGTTATGCCTCGATTGAGCCTAGACTTCGGTCTGGAGCGTTTATTTGCTTTAATATATATATATACATTTATATATATTAACTGTGTGTCGAACTTTGTTCGATGAGCCTAGACTTCGGTCTGGAGCGTTTATTTGCTTATATATATATATATATATATATATATATATATATATATATATATATATATATATATATATATATATATATATATATATATATGGGAGCCCTTCCATAGCAGCCGGTTGCTATGAGTACTGTGTAACACCCCCTTTTTGGACCGTTGATAAATTGAATTGATGGCTGCGATTAACTTTTTTATTTGATAAGCCGACACAGGTTGTTGTTCCTAATTATTTACCTGTACCGGCTTCTATTTTAATAAGAGAGGCCTACGTAAAATTAACTTGTCAGTATAGTTATAAAAAATGAATATTTATTATTAAAATAATCTAGTCGTAAAAGCTTGTACCGGTTTACACATATTTTTTTATTTTTTTTATTTCTCCATTATATGTCATGACTCAGCACATTAAAATGGAATAAAAAATAAAATAAATTATGGTCGGTACAGGCTGATACGGCTGGCATTAAAATAATAAAAAAAAATCCGGTCGATACAGGCTGATACGGCTGGCATTAAAATAATATTAAAATCCGGCTGGAAGAGCTTGTACCGGCTTACACATATTTTTTTTTATTTTTTTTATTTCTCCATTATATGTCATGACTCAGCACATTAAAATGGAATAAAAAATAAAATAAATTTCGGCCGGTACAGGCTGATACGGCTGGCATTAAAATAATATTAAAATGTCGGCCGGTACAGGCTGATACGGCTTGTAATAAAAAATTAAAAAAAATAGCCGGCCGATACAGCTTGTCACGGCTGACAATAAAAAAATGAAAAAAATAATTTTATTCAAGCAATTCACTGCTAAACAGACTCGCAACCTCAAACTCCATACACTCGTCATATGACCACCCGAGCACCACGGGCCTAGCTGTTAATTTCAACCAATGATATATCTTTATATTATAACTTCACCATCCCCCAAAATCTATATTCTTGCATTATTATTATTTTACGATTTATTATTATTAATAAGTCTATATAATACATATGGGGGTTTTCTATTTAGAAATAAGTTAATATCTATATTTATTATTATCTCCTTTAATATTTTTTCTTATTTTTGTAATAATATCAATAAAAGGATTATTAATATATTAAAAAAATATCATTCTTTAATAAAATATAAATAATGATTTTATATTCATGTATTACTATTATTATTATATTCATGTATTACTATTATTAAAAATAATATTAATAATGATTTTTAATATTAATATAAATATTGTGATTATTAATATTAGTCCGAATAAAAATATCCATACAGTTCAACAAAATAGATAAATTTTTTCGTATTAATAATATGAAGTAGTTTTATGTGATTCAATAATATTCATATTACTAAGTTATGAATTTGAAAATCCCATAAAGTTCAACAAAATAGAAATTCTTATTAATTAATATGTACATTAGATAACGTTGGATAAGTTCTATATATCAGAGGCCGAAAGTAATCTTGCGCATTTATTGTAGAGCTCCCATGCGACGCGGTAACGAAAGACTGTGACATCTTCCAAGGACCACTTCTCTTTAGAAATATTATCATTGGCCCTAACGAAACAGTCAACATACTTGCATACAAAAATGCCACAGTCTGAGTTGTTGTGTTGTTTCAGTCGAATCTTTAAGGTCTGCACAGTAGGATTACCGCTAGGCCACTCACGCATCGGATTACCATTTCGCAAACAAAATGGTATCAAGTGTACCTGCATGTACAAAGTAGTTGGTTAATAATTTTTTAATATTAAAGGACATTATAAAATTAAAATATTTTAAAACTAAACAAACTGCAATTTTAACGAATTCTGAGTACATTTCAAGTAACTTAATATACATAGTGTCATTGTAGTGCGGGTCAATTATGGTAACCATCCAATCTTCAACTGTGAATAGGAACAAGACAAAATGGCGTTGATTGGTACTACACACCGGCATGAATATGTATTTGCATTCGTGTAAAGGTGGACCAACATCTTGGTTAACATACGGATTGCAAAAACTCCATGCAGTATTCACGTTAGTGCAGGGCACATAGCCCTGCCCATGATGCATGAAGAATGAATTCATGAAACCAAATTGGGACCACCTTTGTATTCCCCGCGACCTGTAGTATTCCTCTCTGTCTCGTAGCAACAATATATAAGCATCGATGACATGCTCGAATATCCAACTCCCAAGCCCTAAGGATTGCACTGCATTGTGTTCTAATTCATATAACTGGCGAGGATGTAATAAAGGATATAAATCCTCTTCTGGTCCCACCACGTTTCCAAACATATGTTTATTTATAAATGTCTCCTTCCAATCTTTAAGTCTTTTGGATAAGGACCCTTTTGGTCCATAAGAGATGTGGTCTCCCGTATCTTGTACCTGATTGAGACCCAAATGTACATTATTATTATATAGAAATAATAATTAAAACCATCACTATTAACATAACTATATATACCTTTTGTGAACTAGATCCCTTGGCGTCAGAAAGTCCCGCAAATGAAGAGTTGGTTAGAATGTAACACTCCTCATAGGTTTGGAAGGTTGGAATGTAACACTCCTCGTAGGTATGGGTGGTGGGAATTGAGCTCTCCTCGATTACTTGTGGGGTGGGTATGTAGCTCTCTTGTACAACATAATCCGTTTGTTTCCCAAGCCCTTCATTGAGTTGTGTATATTAGGACTGTGGTCCAAAATTTGTGGGACCCCCTGTCGAGGTATTTGTTTACCTCTTGCTTCGAAGTCGTATAGGGCGTATTGGAAATCCCAATTATTTTTTTGCAGAACCAACTCGGGAGGCAGCTGAGTAAGTACTGAAAATTTATCAAGTAACGACTTTTCACTCTCAACCTGTCATGTAAGATAAACACAAACAAATATTATAAACAATAAATATGAATAAATGTAATATTAAGTATTTACTCCAATACATAATTTATTAAAGAAGAATATAATTTTATACCATTTGAATAAGGTGTTGTTGGTTGTAAATGGCCCGAGGCTTATAACAACTATCGAGGTCGCTTGCCTGTCGAGGTCGGTGGATTTTCCAACGTGTAATTTTCCTATACCAGACCATGTAATCATCTATTGGGACATAATCAAAAATTTCAGTTTATCGTCCTTCGAGATGATCCATGTATGCCTCCCACCTCGAAATATATTCCCCTCTCAAGGCCATGCAATCCTCAACATCAATAAATTTAAACTTTTTCTCCTTCCTAAGGTCACCGTGGTTTTTGGCTGTTGATGGTATGCCTTGCATGAACCCGAACTGTCTCATCACACGGTCCGGCATCTGAAATTCCACAATATGAAAGTGGATCAACGGGACCCCACCAGATCCCAACAACCTACCTTAAAAATTAAATCCACTGATATCATCATCCTACATTATGTAAGGCCGCCAAACCACATCCCACATAGACTTAATATCTAACTCCCCTCTATAAATGACAAATGGTGATGGGGATTCTCACGTCTACCAGGGTAACTGTGGGCTCCAAAATAGGACCATGCTAAAGCCCTAGGTAACCATAAGGATGATTGTGGCCAAGGGTTTGGCTTTCCAATATTTACACGCTCATAAGCCTAAATTTGTAACAATGTAACACAACTATTAATGTATTTAACTCCTTTCCTAGTAGCAGTATATAAAGATCTGTACAAATATGCTAACACTGCCGCGCCCCAAGAGTAAGTTACACAATCTTTAGCGTTGGCAATAAAAGACATATATCGTGGGTGCACACTATTTCTATTCCTATTAGGGAATAATATTACCCCACACAACCACAACATGTATGCCTTTGTGTGTCACCCTACAACATCTTTACTTGCATTCTCGGGACATTTATTAAAATGTTCGTGCAACCACACTAATGAAATTGCACTGCATTTTTTTGAACTAAAATATTCACCAGCTAATTTATCTCCAAAACAATCCCTAAAATAATTCAAATTGGTGACAGCAAGGGGACCCGTTAAGGGCTTTCCCACCACCGGTAACCCAAAAATAAAGTGAACATCCTCTAACGTGATTGTTATTTCTCCACAATTTAAATAAAAAGTATTGGTCTCCGGGCGCCATCTCTCGACTAAGGCAGATATCAAACCAAGGTCAGTTTGGTGTACAACACCTTGAAAACTAAATACTCCAAATCCACATTTATCTAAAAGGAGTTTTTGTTCTTTTGTCAAAGCCCACTGATTATATTTCTGATCAGTATATTGACTGGAGCCTAGTTTTCCCCTATCTCTCCCATGATATATGTCATCTGATACATGATCTTGTTGATCATGAAGAACACCTGGATCAATTGGCCCATATTCCCAACTATCCATCTTTTACCTAAAAAATACATCAAATCCATATTAGTATTAAGATGCATGACAAATGAAGTTGAAAGTAACATGCTGCAAAATGACAGTAATAACTAATTCAGTAATAACATGCTTTAATTTTAGTGTAATTTTTTTTTTAAAAGCACTACTCATTATAAAATTTATTGTTTACTAATAATTTTTAATGAATCATTTTTAATTTTGAGTTCCAAAATATTTTAAATTGAATTTTAAAAAGTAATAATAATTTTGTTATTTAGAAAGGAGGGAGTACGAAGCAGGTGACCCTGTCAGTGGGGGGATTGAAAAAAATTTCCAGTAATAACATGCATGCATAATATGTAGTGATAACATGCATTAATGACAACAAAAACAAATACATGCATGGTATTATATCCCCTTTAATTCAGTAATAAAATGCAGTGATAAAAAAATGGCTTGATTGAGTACACTGTAATAAGTTTTTTTCATTTATATAATGTAATAATATAATTTTACTATTATACGAAAATAATAACAACAACAGAAACTATTAAAAACTGAACAAATAACAATAAATAAAAACTTACTTGTTGAAGTTCGGTGTCTTTAGAATCAAATAAATGGAATCCAGCCGCTTTAACTTGTTGAAGTTTTTTGCTCCTCTCTTCCGAAATACTCCCTCTCTCCACTCTCTGTTACTGTAATTTTATCTAGTTATATACTGAATTTTAATTTGAACGTGTGTTCTCAATAGATCACTATAAATGGTTAAATAAGCTCATGCAAGCCGGTACATGAAATACATTTAGGACCAAATTTAAACACTGATACTGTTGTTTAATTCAACTTTTTAGTTTACCGAGATTGCAGGTGTTATTTCCCGAGGCGATGTGGCAGAAAACATAGTCAATCTGCAGTATTCGGTGCCTGTCCCGAGGCGATGTGGCAGCCAAAGTTTTGTCTCTTTGCACGGCCGGTACAGGCTTCACCGGCTTAGAATAAAAAATTAAAATATATTATTTTTAAAAATGCTCGGCCGGTACAGGCTATACCGGCTTGTAATAAATAAATTACATAGCTGCTGGACATAATCAAACCCGCGACCTCAAGCTCCAAACAATCGTCAAATGACCACCCGAGCACCCCGGGCCTAGCTGTCATATTTTACCTTGGATTTGGATATATCTTAAAATATTCCATTTCCCCCCAAATTATATTTTCTCATTTTTTTTATTATAATTAATCGATTATTATTATTATTCTATTATTATTACGAATTGAGTATAAAGTCGTTACATATAGTAGTGGCTTATGTACTTTTTATTATTTTATTACCATTATTATTATTATTATTCTTATTATTATTATTATTATTATTATTATTATTATTATTATTATTATTATTATTATTATTATTATTATTATTATTATTATTATTATAAAGACTGTTTGGTGAATAAATGGTCAAACATAATAATAAAGCACTATGGGAATAGAAAAAAGCTGACATTGATTATATGGAAAAAGTACATTAGTTTTACCCTTTAAATATTATCTAGGAAGCTGCAATTTTCTCAAGTTATCTTCTTATCCTTCCATAGAATTTGTTCTCCGCTTCAATTTCTCTTTTCACCTCTACTCATAATATGTTTCATCTAGTTGCCCACTTTCACTTCAGAAAATCAAGTTGAAGTTCTGATCGAGCAAAATTCATCACTATTATTCACAAGTAAGTTTTTCAAAATGTCATATAATACATCTGAATTTGTCACTGAAGTTGAAAGTAATAAATCTGATATTGTTCCGTACGTTGGTCAATTATTTTGTACGTTGGAAGAGGTTGAATATTTTTATAGATCATATGCACGTAAAAATGGATTTGAGATTAGAATTGCAACTAGTCATAAATATGTTAATACAAATGATATCATATCTAGGCAGTATGTATGTAAGAAAGCCGGTACACCAATTGTTGGCAAGAGTTTACCTGATGATGAAGATAGTAGTAATAAAATAACTAGACAGATAGACTCTATAGGACGAACAATGTGCAGAGCTAGAATATATGTTGTCCACAATAAGAAAGAAGACAATTGGCGTATTTCTACTGTTGAATTAGAGCACAATCATCATTTAGTGACCCCCACCAAAGTAGATTTGATCGAGACTCACAGAAATATTACTCCTGTTACAAGAAATTTAATTGACACTTTAAATAAGTCCGGTATTGGTCCTAGTAAGATGATGAATGTTTTGAGCACAATGGGAGGTGGGTTGCAAAATGTTCCTTTCTCTACTGCTAATGTTGAGAATGTGGTGTGAGATTTAAGGCGTGATTCTGCAGTTGAAAATGATGCACAAGCTGCTGTCAATCATTTGAACAAACTTGCATCCGGAAGTGCCAGCAAATTTTTTTTCCAAGTATAACCCGGTGAAAACAACCGCATAGCTTGTAATTTGTGGGTTGACGCCCGATCAAGGTTTATGTATCAACGGTTCAGAGACGTTGTGACATTTGATAGTACATACTAGACAAATAAGTATGGCATGCTGTTTGTTCCATTTGTCGGGGTCAACCACCATTATCATTCTATATTGTTTGGATTTGCACTGTTACGAGACGAGACAGAGGACACTTTCGTTTGGGTATTACAGACATGGCTTGAAGACATGGACTACAAGGCACCTACAACCATCATCACTGATCAAGACAGAGCCATGAGTAATGTTATTGCTACGGTACTTCCAACTAGTTATCATTTATTGTGTTCTTGGCATATTAGCAATAAATTTCCTGGAAAATTGCATCATGTTTATTCTGAGCACCCATCGTTCAAAAATGATTTTAACAACTGTGTGTATAACTCATTTTCCATCGAGGAATTTGAAGAGCGTTGGCATATTCTTATAAGTTCCTATGAATTGTATACTAATGAATGGCTTGGAAGATTGTATGATGTACGACAGAAATGGATTCCATCATATACAAAGAGATATTTCGCCGCGGGAATGACTACCACTAGAAGAAGCGAGAGCATGAATGCCATTTTTGATGAGTATGTTAATTCATCAACAGGTATGCTATGTTTTGTACTGCAGAGTCAAAAGGCTGTAGAAAGATAGTTTATCAGGGAGAGGAAGGCCGACTACATAACAAAACATCGTAAAAGGATTATGGTACTCGTTTCATCTTTAGAAGTTCATGCTGCACAAGTGTACACAAAAGAGATGTTTAGACATTTCAAATGTCAATTCGTCGATTCCATGAAATACAATGTTCATAAACTTAGTGAGTTGTGTGTCATTGATACTAAGGTTTATGCAGTGTATAATGCAGATGCAACTGAAAGTGGTGGAAGATGTAAAGAAGTTGTCAACAATAGACAACTGGGATCGGTAACATGAAACTGCCAAATGTTTTCTCACTCTAGTAAATTATGCATGCACATCTTGAGATATTTCATAGAAAAGAGTATTTCACAAATACCGACCGACATGATCCTTCATCGGTGGACAAGAGACGCGAACAAAAGCAATGGTGAATACTTACTCTTTAACTCCACATCTGCTGACTTCGAACAAAATCAAGCAATGCGCTATAATCATTTGATGGGTGATTACCAGTAGTTAGAGAGCAAAGTGGTTTGCTCAGTCCTAGGTTACAAAACTGTTCTTAAACTGAATGCACAAGGAAAAGAGTTTGAATGAAAGTTAGTTTTTATTGAATTGTTTATTATATCTTATGTTTAATTGATTAATTATTTGGCCAACAATTACTGTGATAATCTATATAAAATTGGAAGATGGAGTATAGATTGAGATCTGGATATGATAACATCTGTTCATATAATCTGAATAGGGTTAATATGATTAGCGTGTAGGATAGGAATATACCTATGTGTCTTTTGTATCCATTGAAAGAATTTGTACATAAACCCTAATTAACTTGATTCACATAGGAATATAGTGAGTTGATTAAATGGGGTGTTCCTTGTAATTCCGCATCTTAAAGATTGGATTTAGGAGGATTTGTTCACGTGTCTTTGGAAGAAGTGTGTGAATATTCATAAAGCATTCTTGGATAATGATTCATATGAATTGATTTATTTTAAATGGGAAGTAAGTTAGTTTAAATGAAATACCAAGGGAAGTTGTAATCTTAACCTGTTAAATCTGCAGTTATTCTTGTGAAATTTTGATTTTAATTATTAGTTTGTTAAGTTTAAATTTCAAATCACAAACAAATTTGCGTAGTTTAAAATAGGATTAATTGCATTAGAGTTAGTAATTGATAAATATTAGTCTATTTCCTCGTGGGAACGATATCCTTGCTTGCTGAATATTACAATTGAACGCGTATACTTGCGTGGTAAAGTGCTATAAAAAAATTAGTCAACAAAGATCCCGTCCAAGATCGACAATGGGTTTCCTGCACAACCCAACTAAGGAGAGTTAAGCAAAAACAAAGGTTTACCCCAGTGCCAGAACATAATCACAATTCACACACAATCTGGATCAAATATGAACTATTTCATAGGTGTAGAAACTCCAAAATTAACTTACAATGAAAATGAATACAGTCATATAAATTCAGAATTACCTTCCTCAAACCTTTGTGTGGAAGCTGCAGTTTGCTTTCTTACCTCCTCAGCATCAAAGGAGATCAACAATAGCATTGGGGGCTTCTTTATACTGAACTCCTCTATAGCTGAGATGATTCGCTCTGCAACCTACTCAATGAAAGTTGAATTCCTCCTTCACAATAATCAAAAAGGCAATACATATTGTCCAAACTGTTAGAAACTTGCCATGGATTGGGTTGCAAGCCTTGACCTGTATGCATATGCATAATCACGAATCTTCTAGTAGAGAAATGGAGTCAAATCACCTATCCAACTACTAGCAAGATCATAATGTGGAAGACACTTCAAGGCTGATTCAACTCGGTCTTCAGATTTTACATCGTCTTACAGGACAATAACACCATGTTTCGGTTCTAATTCACAGATCAAACAATGTTAGTTTCATATACTATAATACTAAGGACCTTGTTTAATTATTAGTCACAATTTTTAGCAATAATTTTCAATGTCCATTTTCATCTTTTATCAATGAAAACTTTCAATTTCCATTTCAATATCTAACTGTTTTTTAGTTTCTTGATCAAGAGCACCAGACAAATAGCATAATTTATGTAAAATAGGCACATATAATATTTAATTAATGATACAAGTGAAGAAAAAAGAAACTGAAATAAACATGTTAAGAATGAAAGGTAAATCCTTGAGGAGGGAACTCAGGTTTAAACATTGGAGTCTCCGGTATCACAGTATTCCGAAGGATCTGTCATTTGTAAACCAATTTTGCATTAGCTTTCTTTTTACCTTCACGAATAACAACAGGCAACCTAGATTATGTATTGAGATAAAAAGAATATAAAAAATCTAAGATTGCATTTGTTTAAATGGATTTAAGGGGATGTGATTGTAATTTTTCAATGAACTCTTGGTCCTAAATTTGGTAGGAAACTCATACTCCAGCTTAAAAAACGCAGGATAGCATAATGCCCGTAAAAGGTACCACCATCTTTCCTAGTTATCATTCTTCCTCCACAGTATTATGGAACTAAAATTGTAAAATTAGCGCCTTTAAACAAATATAGCCTTAATTTCTATGCTCATAACACATCTTATGTAGTTATGTATGCATCTATGGAATTAAAGTAAAATTTTCATATGATTTTACATATATATATATATATATATTACACACATGTATGTATATGTGTGTGTGCGTGGTATCTGCATAAAGTAAGCTAAGACTTGCATATAAATTACAATTAGACCTCAGCCATTTAATTCTGCTTCTTCAATTGACCTATGATCAAAGAACCAATCATAGGAGCATCAACTAACTTAACAAAAAGCTTCAGCATAAAACCAGTCAAATGTGGAGCTGCAATCTATAAATTTACACATATAGATACATATGTACGGGTTTGAATAAGAGAACGGCCTTACCGAAAAGAGACAACGAGGTAACAACAAGAAGAAGCCCTCAGTTATGCTTCCATACTAACAACATATTGCCCATGAGCTCTAAATTTAATCTTCACAATTGAGATATTGATACCTAGCCGCACGATTTGATGTTCTGCAGTCTCGATTGGCTTAGAGGAGAGGGAGATTAGGGCGATTTCTAAGGTTAGGGCTTCTCGTACATGGCGAACAAGGAGGTATATTGGATGGAGCTCATCAAGCCCTTGAGAATTAATTGGGAAATAATTCAGAGAGAGGGAGGGAAATAAGAAGTGGAATAAAAAATAACGAGGGAAAGAATGAAAACTTGTCAATATCGACGGCCAAATGGTGACCCTCGAAATAGATTATCATATACTGACGGTCAGCCTGTGACCGTCGCTATTGAGACCCTATAGCGATAATTCCTTCCCGACCATCGCTATAGCTCGTCGTCGTATCTTGATTTTCTAGTAGTGGTTGAAATTGTATCCCTCAGAGTGTTGATAGACACTCAGCTGGATGAAGACCAATGGGTATAAGACATGTATCACCAATTGTCTCTGATAGACGAAAGGCGAACCGCGGCTATCTTCCATGGTCAGTTATATCAACAAAGGATCGCCAGATCCAACAACAAAAAAGTTCGGCTACGGCAGTTCAAACAACACGACTTGGTTTTGAAGAAGATCCTTGACAACCAAGATCAATCTAAGGGAAAATTCGTTCCTAACTGGGAAGGCCCGTTTATTGTCAAAGAAGTATTGACGGGAGGTGCTCTCAGATTACAAGAAATAGACGGCGATGAATTTCCACAAATCATCAACTCGGACACCGTGAAACGATACTATGCCTGTAGTAACCAGCAAACACCCTGGTGTTGAACCATCAGATCACCAGTAATTTTGGTTCTTTAACCCTTTACCACATACAACTCTTCCATACTTTGCCCCTCAGGGAAACATACTTTTCAAGCCAGCAGCCTGGCTCCTCTGCGTTCCTACGACTTAGGTCATTCCACTACGGATTGAACCTCTCACGTTTACAGTTTGGCTACCCATACCTAGGATCAAACTTCTTATACCTACAATTTATCCTCAACCTAGGATTAAAATTTTTCTTCCCCGTACTCTGACCTACACATGGGTTTACATTTTTCTTCTCGCCTTGAGGGGCGAACTACGTCGACCTGATCTCCTCTTCAATAGTAGTACGTAGGCAACCATTTCATATGGCTCGATCGCAATAAAACAAAACAACAAAAACATTTCTACCATCTTCTCCTCACAAAAACAACAAAAAACATTCCTACACCATTTTAGCCATATACAACGTTGAACCTCTTACACCAGGTTCGAACTACGCATACCTAATCTCCTCTTCAATAGGAGTACGAAGACAGCCATTCATGGTGCGGTCTCACCCCCTACCAAAACACAAACCCTTGTCAGTTGGTACTGGGATCAAACTTCAATCCACTACATTTCCTTCAGCTTAGACTAAAGGGATGGAATTACCTGAACTCCTCCCAAATAGGAGATTCGGCGACCATTTAAGTTGCGGTCGCACCTTGAAGAGCAACACTAATCCATAAGAGGTGGAATTAACTAGGCTTCTCCTAAATAGAAGTATTGGCGACCATTTGTGGTGCAGTCAATCTCAGAGAGGAAAGCCACACTCCTCTCCACATTTTCATTCAGAAACCAGTCCCAAGACACCAAAGATGGTAGGGATACACATAGATCGATGATCCATTCTGAACTATCCAGAAACAAATCAATGTACATCCACCAAGGAGGAATTCAGAATACATCAAGACCACAAGTCCTGAAGCAGCACGCAAAATATCAAGCAAATAGCAAGTCATATCTAAAAGGGAAGTGATCCAAAAATATATTTCCCTGTCATATATATAATGTTGTTTGATATATATACAATGTAAACTGTACATGACAAAATGGCTAAGCTAGTCGGTGCAGGTAAATACAAGCTCATCTACAAGTCAGGGTATATGCGAGCTAACAAGCCCAACATGGCGTCCCTCTCAGAAGAAGGAGGTGAAGTTGTGGTCTCCAGTATGAGAATATCCATACGACCCAACAGATCTACAGCCATCTGCATGGTGACCATATGATCATCAATATATGCGTTCATCTTTGTAATCATGCTAGTGGTAAGGGATCTCACGGCAATACTATTTGTGACGGCTACATCCCGGGCAGATATAGCAGTATCCCGCTCAACTATCACTGCCTCTCTGCCTAATCTGGCCTCATCCTGCTCAACAACAGTGGCATCTCAGTGAGTTAATGCCTCATCTCTCTCTAGCAGAGCTGCATCCCTCCCATCAAGGGCAGTCAACATCATAGATCGAGCTTGATCTCTCTCAAAGGTCATCAGATGAAGACTCTACTCTAAGTGCTGTATCGAGTGTTGAATCACAACAGTACTGGTACTAGGAGAATCCTGAAGAAATGGTGGCAACCTAGCAGCGGGCTCCTCCTCGATGTAGGTATCGATGTCCTCCATGGGCTCTACATCATCTGACTCATTATACGGTACTGCAGATACTGCTACAGCCGATAAAATCTATGTCTCCATCCACGCGGAATGCTCTGCAGAACAACCGGGATGACTGACAGAAAAAACATCTATCTCACGCCGATCCCAACAAGCATACACATGGGATCGATCCTCTGCTGAGAGACATCGAGAAGCTGAATGCTGACCTATCGCCCCCTCAAAAGGATGAAAATCCTAGAACTGGTCGAATTGCGACATCACGGCCAGTGGGTGATAAGTAGTCACACCCCTCAAGCCAACCAGAGGGAGGAAGTCCATGCCCGGAGTGTGAGTAATGAAGGTGTATGGTGAGCAAAGCCCCGAGCACAACAATATACTGAATGGATCTCTGATATCTGCCAAAAATACGGACCAAGACAGAGCATCTATACACTCCAACGGCTGAAAGGAGTATGACATGGCTACATCATGGGTGAACCAATACCTATGCCGTCTAAGAGTGCCGATCGGTCTCAAGTTTGACAAAAACCACAAATACAGTATGACCGAACTACCCGTAAAAACTTCAATCAGGTAAGTACAATAGTAGGATGCTGACCGCAGGGTCTCTGCTACAATCATAGGTACAATGGTGCGACCCTCTCAAAGAACTCTCACGGCCATGATCACACCAATGTCTATCCCATCCATGTAACGCGGTATATAGACATATGACAGTACGCATAGCATCAGTACATCAACCCTGGCCAAACGCCAATGGTCCTCCGGTGTGGTGAAATTCCCGGAATGTCGTGAATAGCTATCCTCCGAGCCAAATCTGTCATACAAAAAACACTGGGATATCACATGGCTAGATGTCAGCTCGTCCTACACTACTCTACGCCACAATCCTGTGAGAGTCATGAACCGTCTACTCAGGTCTCCCAAAGCCAGATGCACGCAAGGTCTGTCTAAAGGAAGCATCGTCAATCGTGCATACTCCTCCAGAGTAGGAGTCAACTCATGGGTGCCGAATCGGAATACCTGCCTATCTAGTAGCCAATTCTCTAGCATCACGTCCACAAACCCTGTGGGAACCTGAAAAGGCAATAAAGTTATGGTATGCTGCAACAGCTGATCTACAGTCACCATGTCTGGTGGTGACATGCTATCATACCACGATCGCATACCCAATACCACCACTGACGGTGGGGTATGATCTATACGGCTAACTGTCGAAGAAGACATATATGTGGGCCGTGTCATAAGACCATCCAGGGGTCAATGCCGAATATCTCTGGATGTACATACATATGCATAACATGATACATACATAACAAATAATGGATGGCAATATGATATAGGGAATGGAAAAAATAGTGAATACATTCCTAAGTATATCATCATCTAATACATCAGCTCTGTACAGCTACAAATACAGGGAAATGGGGCACAGCCGCCCTACTACTAACAGAGGCCTATCAAAAGATATAGCGAGAATGGGGAACAGCCACCCAATATTTAACAGAGGCCTATCAAAAGATATAACGAGAATACACATCAGAAGAAGACCATGGTGTCGATGTCCACATTATCAATCCTGTCCACCTGATGTAACTCCTCCTAAGTCACTGGATCTCTATCAACAGGGATGTCAGACCTATAAAGGGGAGGATCTGTACTGACAAAACCAAATGGGTCATCTGAGGAGCCAGCACCTGAGCTGAAGAAACAAATGACTCCGCCTCTGCTGGATCTCTACCCAAATGCCAGATAAATATATGGGCCTGGTCCAACTTCTGGGTCAAACTATCAATCTGGGTCATATGAGTCGGAGCTCGAACACAAGCTACCCAATTCGTCATCATCAAGGATCCTAGAACCATATCCCCCATAAACTGTGTGGCGCGGGACTGGGCTCCAATAGTGCGAGGGGACCACCACCGTTGTAACATCTCCAGAGTACACGGACCCTCTAAAAATGAAAAACCGTCAACTCCCAACAATGGGATATCAATGACGGGTGACTGTGATACAGGCCAATGATGCCTAGCAGGAGGCAAGATCGATATACGGATCTCCCCTGTGGTGCTCCTAATAGCACGCTCTCCTAAATAGAGCTTCCAGCCTCCATCTGTGAAGAGAGGAACTCTCCTGGTGGAAATCAAGTACTCGACTCCAGTCGGGTGTCCATCCTCAAAGCCGATGGTCAAATGTTCCCCTGAGTAGGGAATCCATGTAATGGTATCAACTGTCAGAAACTCTAGCTGTATACGGCAGTGAGTGAATCCCTCAGCTACAGGGACCTCCAAAAAAATAGAATGGTGCCATCATCGTCCTCGTGGATAGGTATCTAAACCTTACACACTCACAGGACGCAAACATAGGAGCCTCTCATATGCCCAAAACTGCCAAAACAATGGCAAAACATCTGCTGTCAGTAAACACTATTAACCTACAAATGGGAAAAGATAAGAGAAATACTCACTAGCAGAAATGGGTAAAACCCTAGCCAAGCCTCGGTCAAACCCTGTGAGCGCATACGCATGCCCCGGAGGAAATAGACAAAGGTATAGGAGCCCCAATCATACTTTCTAATACGGTCCACATCACGTGTGGCGCTGATCAAAGCGAAAGATACCGTAGAAGAGTTATTTGCTATGAAGCAGCCTCGAATGATCATCAGGAACAATCGTCTCATAACGCGATCCCTGATTTTGACATCATCAGGCATGGGCTCACTAAAAAGCCCGCTCATAGCATCTACGCTCAAAGGACCTGAACGAAAAGCCCTACCTTTGAGCGCCTCCGCCGAAACTCCTAACAAGGATCTAACGACAGTAGGGGTAATGTTCTCCATGCAAGGCACTGGTTCCCCTCCAAACTCCATACCTGTGATAAATTGCCAATCCATAGGCATCATCATCACCTCGCAATTCAGCAGATGGAGTGACTGAGTCTGATGAAACCATCGCTCAGACAATGCCCTGAGGTAACCCCAGGGACAATGACGGGGAAGAATGGAGAAAAATGCCCCAAATCCCCACTCATGCACTACCACTCTATAGTCAGGATGAAGCGCCTGATACATGGAGTGAATGCTGAACCAGTTCCCTCGAGGCTGTGTAAAACCAGGAACCCGCATGAAATGCAGATCAACATCAAAACCCTTTAATCCTCATCAATAGGAAAGAAGGAAGATCAAAGTCTAACACCATACCTCGTTAGTATGCAAGTACATCGATGGATGTATGCTCAAATCACCTAGCAACTCTGGGTTTGCCACCTGAATACTCGGAAGCTCCCTACGAGGGATATGTGCAGCAAGAGCGGGATCCTCAATCAGAATATCCGCCTCCTCGTCATCAACATCTGGCACATCTGCCCGGACAGGGTGAATCACGGCCTCCACCAACCGATGAGGCTGTTTGATAGAATGGGGACGAGGCACTTCGAAAGTCCTCCGTCGTATGCCAAAAGTGGTCCTGTGAGAACTGCTCGGCTGATCCGGATCCATGATATCTGGACAACAAGTCTCCAAATCTCCCCAAAAAGGGTGTGGTATTTCCTTACCTAAAGCTTTCCAAAATGCATTTATGACTATATGCATGCATGCATTTACTTTAACATATAATAGAGTTAAAATGCATGACTACCCAATGCCTACATTTGGAAAAAAATTTCCATAGTCCCCTTTAAAAATAGGGCTATCCACATGCACACAGGCATGTCTAGGTGGTCATTCAATAGCACACCTACCCCAAAGTCATATACAAAATATATGCATTAAAAATCAAAATCATCATGCATAAGGTCAACCTCAATACTAGGAGTACTTTGCCTTTCTACCTTTTGCTCATTGGACCTCAAATAGGACAAGAAATAGTAGAAAAAGGTCCCAATTTAACTGTCTCAAAAGTTAAATTTTTTCACATCATTATGTTCAGCATGGTTTAATGCTAACATTTACTATGTTGAATATTTTTTATCAACTCATTTGTGCATACATAATCACTACTATGTGTTTAAATGCATTTCATGGGATAACTCACAATCCAACGGATAAAAACTAGAAAAATACATGCATACGTTACCAGGATAGTATAGAACACTTGTACGGTGACAAAATTTGTAGAAAGTAGCCTGAACTCAGCAGATCTAAAAGAGGCTCACAGATTTTCCTTCGCGCGACAAGCTGAAAATGACTTGTGAGACCAACCTGCTGGAATTTATCATCCGTGATTAGCCGCAGGCCCACCTGCGGCTATAGCAGGTGCACCTACAACACCCCTATGTGGGTCCCACCCCTCCGGCTCGGTCCAGTTCAAGTTGCAAAGGAGTTCTTACGGATTAGAAAAGTCAAATCGTAAATAAAAACGCAACGCAATTGAGTAAAATAGCATACAATCCTGGTCTTCTCATATGGGACTTTGAATCTGTACGTCACTCATTGGTAGTCACTTGAACACAAGGTATACCCTGCAGATGATCTCAGTTGTCACAAATCACATACGGTAATACCTTATATAGGTCCAATGCCGCCAACTCTAGGTCGTTACCCTACATGAGTCCCCGACGGGGGTTACAACGTGAGTCCTCGATGGGGGTTACAACGTGAGTCCCCGATGGGGGTTACAACGTATATCTCCTGCAGGAGTAACAATGCATGTTCATCCGTTGACACACAAATTAGCGAAGGTCAAGCAGTCTTGATGTTATTTCACCAGATAGCGATTAAACCTATCAGAGCTCTAGAGCTATTCGAGGTTTTCACACCCGACTGCTCGTATTCCCCAACATATCCCCGGCGAGGGTCACAACGCAATGTTCCGGTGATCTACACGATAGTGGATGTCAAGCAACCTTGAAAATCTACTCACAGAGTTTTAGCCGTTGATTCACAGGTCGACGAAGGTCTGGCATCCCTGAGAACGTTTGTTGTTGGCAGTAAATCCAACAGGATCTTGACATATTCTGGCGATACTAACCAGGAAAGGTCAATGTTATTAAAGAGGATAGATGATGGAATATGTTATACACATCCTCAAATAGATCAAGCTTTATCCCCACAGATCTCTTACACATAAGAGGTACATCTTCAGGATCAAGTCATAATCAAAGACACAGGAATTTGGTGATAACTCCAACATCAACATCCTAACAGATTCAGATTACACATCAAATTTGGTCATCATTGCCAATCCCCAGTTGAAGTAACAGGGAGCCAACAATCATCCCCAGCGTGTTGGGCTACAACCCCGTACACATGCATCATACATTTGCATCATGTTGCTATCCATAGTACCATGTTTGTCTTGTTGTGTTTCAAGTGTCTAGGATTCTTTATCCTACCCATGCATCGCCATGCATGAGTATGATAAAAAGGGGCATCTTTAGACACTCAAAATTTTCTTTACTACTGTCACTAACATTGCAGGAGGACAAATTCTTCTTTTAAGAAAGAACCCTGAAAGACAATCCATATACATACCGGATACTACCGGAAGTTCAGCATTAACCCCGGATCACACTCTAGGAGTAGCAATTCCAATCTCGGAGATAACCCCGAGGCGTGCAGATACAATACCAAAACATACACTGGAGAAGACCGATTAATCTCGGAGATAACCCCGAGGTATCCAGTCTCAGTCCCAACCATGGGAATAGCCACCAACCTTGGTGATAACCCCAAGGAATGTAGTTTCGGCGATAACCCCGAAACTGCTCACAACGAGATGCATTGTACCAACCCGGCAATAACATCGGGAAGACAGGCACACCTTAAAGATGAAAATGAGGACCTTCAACAAATTGAAGCAGTCCAATCTCAGCGAAGCCTGAGCAACGTCAGCTTTATCAGCCCAATCCGGTGATAACACCGGTGAGGGGCAACATCGTCATCTCGCCAACGCGATGCCACATCACTTCGTCTCAATATCTCTACGAAACAATGTCCCACAAGACTAACCAATCCCGATTGACTATTGTGCGGGGTAACGGATGAAAGGTGAAGCTTGAAGACCGGAAGGCATCATCCCATCTTCAATGACTTCGTACAAACTATAATCCCATGCCATCGTACAACTCTCGACAACGGCGGTCAGAAATAGGTTATTTATACCTCAAACGGATTCCCGGATTGCACTTCTTAAAGTTCGAGTGGACATTACAGTGCCTGAGTGCACGTACTTAGAGACAACCTGACCCGAAAAACCCGGGCCCACCCAGGTTGCCTCTGGTACACCTGCGGCTCAGCCGCAGGTACACCTGGGGATAAATTGCCTATAAATAGAGGGCTTGGGCTACCCATTTTGCAAGAGAAAAAGGAGAGGAAACCCTACCCAATTTGCTCTTCACTCACCCCATGTAGTGTACTTTCCCCTTTTAAAAACCTGTGAGCTCATATTTAGCCCTTTTGTACCTACAAAAGTCAGTGTTTACACACTCTAAAGATATAGAAGTCTTCTTTGGTAGTCAATTATAAGCCTTCTCTGGCAGTCAACTATAAGCCTTCTCACACACTTTAGAGTCTTTCTCTTCATCTCTGCACACACCCTTCTACACGTTGAGAGTCGTGTTACTTGCTTTTGTCCGGACTTCGGTCCGTGATTTCATTTCAGTCTGTATATATATATATATATATATATATATATATATATATATATATATATATATATATATATATATATATATTTCATCCCACGTGGAGTTTACTTCGTGGTGGTTGATCGCTTTTACAACTTTATTTACGTTTCGTCCTGCCTGGAGTTTTCTTCGTGGCAGTTGATCGCTTTGTACAACTTTATTTACTTTTTGTCCAGCCTAGTGTTTCCTCCGTGGCGGTTGATAGCTTTTAACAGCTTTATTTACATTTCTGATCCCCCATGGAGGTGCTTCGTGCTTGGTGATCCTGTCTGTATATATATATTTACAGATTTTATATATATACCTGCTAACTTCTTTCATATAAATTGCAGTATCTTGTTCGCCTAGGAATTATATGATCACAAATTCAGCCTATTGGATCTAGATTCGGTTCCCGTGATGGACATTTTTAACTGTAAGCAGCTTGTTAAATATTCTACGGTGTCTGAATTTCCTCAGATGGTTTCCATACCCACGAGGAAGTCGGCATTACTTTTGTATATTATTTTCATATGGATGCCTCACATTCGTAAAATAAAATCAATCAAGCCGAACACTTAATAAAATGGGAGTGTAAAAGGTCTCAATTACTATTGAGCATTAGGGTTTGAAAAAACCTCTTTTATAAAACACCACTGCCATATCTTACTAAAAATTAAATTTTTACATAAATTCAAACCCAGTGTATATAGGTGTGAACGAGGCCTCGCACTACTTCCAAATAATAGCACATTGACCCACACACACACACATTCAGATAATAGTTTCTTGAAAAGAGGCAGTCACCGTGGTAACACGAATGTCAGGGGGTACCTAACACCTTCCCCCCGCATAACCAAGTCCCCGGACCCTAATGAATCTCGGTTTCACCGACCCGTATAGCAGTGTCACATCACTGGGTTAATGTGCAAACCTTTTCTCGGTTGTGTTGGTACAACCATTTAAAAAACCATCTGGCGAATCTTAACAGTCCATCGTCGACATTATACATGTCGGACCTTTTTCACTTGTTTTTTCAAACAAATCTCACCTAAACTGAGAACACCAAAGAATAAGTAACGAAAAGGGACATCCAAAAAATCCCGACATCGACAGCTTCAATCAATGTTTTAACAAACATCCTAATCCATTAAACTTCCCTCATAAAATAATAATATTAGATTCATATTGTGAAATGGAAAATACTCATTTGTTTCTTACTCATCTAAGAAACAAAATCCAAGATTGAGTTAAAATTCACCTACTTGTAAATTTATAATTTTCCTCACTAAAATATAAGTGACACTTATGTGATCTATTAAAACATTGAGAGATCTAACAAAAACCAATGTAAATCATTAGTATACTAAGTTTAAAACGGTATGTAATATTTGATCTCGTGCATTGCATATCAAACACAAGGCTCCCACTAGCGAATGTGTATTTCAGCTTTACAATAGCTATATCAGAATTAACTTTTAGTGTACCACTACTATTAAAGAATTATTAAATTCTTCAATCTCAAGGTATATTAAACTTAGTTTAGTATAGTCTCTCAATACAATTTAATTGGTTTAATTATAATCCGCACTATGTTTTCACATGATAATAAGATAACATCTATTTTACAAGTATTTCAACATAAAGACAAAAATAGATATTTCTTAAACTCGTTTACGTTAACAATACTATGTCAAATGATATAAATATCATTAATATACACAAAAACTATCACATTATAGTTTATACAATTATATTGTTAGTGTAAACATATAAATAATTCTACATCTGATAGAATCTCAAGGTATTATGCACATATTATCACCTAATATGTATCCACTTGAATATTTATAACTTAGTTTCAATCTCACTATTGAACTAAATCACAATAAATATTTTGGATCATATTTAGGCTAATAAAATAGGTATTTTATTTGCCAAATTATTATATTGATTTCCTTCACCAAATCAATATTGCTCTTTCTAGGTTCAGTTTATAACTTTGTTTAACCTTAGATAATTAATTAAGTGAAATAAGTTCACACTTCAATATTATTCAAAAGTTTTTGTTTCAAAGACTTTCATTTCACAGAACTACACAATCAAATTGAATTTCGCAATAAAAAATCTATAAGCCTTACTATTTCTTACATAAATAAATTTATTCTCCAAATAGTTCAAAGACCAAAATAAAAATCTTAAAGAATCACCCCCACACTTTTAAATAATTGATATCTCATTAAATAATTTCACTTCACAATATTATGCTCACTATTTAAAATAAATTTTAGATTAATTGACATTTTATGCAACAATGTTCGTATAAATATTACTTCCACGTGAGAATATTAAGGAACACTTCTCAAAACAAAAATAAGTTCTTGTACATTTTATGTATTAGTTATTCATATATAGATTGATTCAACTTAAGAATCTTTTAGAACACCCCCACATAAGAAAACAAGTTCTTATTTTCTGAATTACATAAAATCTCAAATCTAAATAATTATTTAATATAAGCGCTTAAATATATACATGTACAATTTTCAAGTATACCAACACGTAACACTTGACTCTGTAAATAGTATAAAATTCATTATATAAAAATTATAACACAACTCATCATATTGCACAAATTTATTTGTATATAAATAATAAAATATAAAATTTTATATTTACTTTCTAAGAAATTAATTTATCACAAACAAAATTAATTTATTTAGAAAACAAATAAAATTTACACACATAATGAATTAGTATATCCTCAAGTGTTTTCTTATCCCAACTTAGACACGAAATACCATAAATATTATATCTTTTGAAAATTATAAATATAGAATTCAAGACAATTATCATAATAATATGAAATACTTGAACTTCACTATATTTATAAAAAGTCAAAAAATAAAATATTTACCTAAATTAGAATATACAAAATTCATATAATAACATTAAAATTTACTACCTCTTGTACAAAACATAAAAATAAATCAACATATACCAATTATATTTATCCCAAAAACACTACGAATATCACTTCTAAGTGTTTTCTCAACATCAAAATCATATTGTATACAAGATTTACTCAACCAAATCTACTTCGACAATATATCTTCTAACTATTAGTTGATAATTAATTTATTATCCACAAACAGTAATTTATCTCAAAATTCATGCATACAAATACCAAGTAATATTACACACTAAATATTACCTCAAACGTTCTATGCATAATTTTGTTCAAGAAGAATATAAATTTACTATGTTCTCAAAATAAATTAATTTACAGCAAATTTGTTATACATAGACAATGTTATACATAGAGACAAGTAAACTTCTCAAATTTTACTACAACTTTCTCATAATAAATTAATCTCAATTAGTGTATAAGAAAATAATTGTCTCAAATTTCATACATACATATACACATCAAATATTTTATCTACTCATAAATTATTATAAAATTAAATATATATGTACAAAATTAAATTTATTCCATCATGAACAAAATTTTAATTACTTTTCTTATCCCACAAAACTAATTAAATAATTTATTATAACAAAATGTAGGTAAAATAATATTCAAACATACAATGTCATCTACATATGATATAATACATAAAATATATAGTTTCTAGTATATACACATACAAAATGACACAATTATCATTTATAAAAATAAAGGCTAATGTTAAAAAACACACCTTTTAGAATTAAATCCGAGGAACACCACAATCTCTTTAGAAAAAAATTTAGGCATCAACATTTGGTGTTTTCCATGATGACTCTTCATCTTCTCCATATCAATTTACAAACTTGTAAATTACAAATCTTTTCACTTTCATTTTTCTCCACAATCCATCTTTTAACATGAATTATCAATAAAAATAATTAGCTTAATATCTCAATATATTACTAATTATCGTAAAAATTCCATTGATAAAATAGATACAAAAATGACACTTATCTTTGAAAACTGTCTTCCATCTCACCAAAATCATGACTCTAACAAATACGATAAAGAACTTAAGATTGTTAGAATCGTAGTTTATTAGAATCAAAATTGTTGTTGAAGACATGACACGGATGATCCCTGTCCATAAGGATTTTATCGCCCCCACCACGATCGGTTTGCTAAGAGTTACAGACGATATACCTCCAGGATATATGTCAAGCCTTGGTGAATTATCTGTGATAGTAGTTCACAGAAAATTCCAATAATACACTGCTTTATAGTAATTATTTGTTTGTTAGAAAAGTAGGAGAAGATAGAATAAAGAGAAAAATACATTTGCAAAATTATATATGTAAATTTAAATCTTACATATGCATATATCTAATCTTATGTATATATATCAACATATATATATATATATATATATATATATATATATAATTTACATAATATACTATTTAATTCTATATTTAACCATACTTATTAATACTAAATATATAAGTTACATACTAGTTAGTATTAATGTAGTGGTTAATTAGAATTTACATAGCACTCAATATTTTCCTTTTGTTCTAAAAAATAAAATAAAATAGATTTCTATTAAATGGAACTAAGGAAAATTAGTTTTTATCAAACAATTTTGCACCTTAGTAAATGTCTCACTATAGACACTAATCAAATGATTTCTATACAAATCAAATAAAATTCTCTTTTATTCTCCACATAGAGGACATTAATTTACCTTTTATACTTACTTAAATTATGTTCACAGTTGAGTTTTATCAAACTCAAATATGACATATTATAAGTCACAAAAGTATAAAATAAGGTGCAATATATAACAAACCCTACCTAGCCTGTGATGCCCCCAAAATAGGTATATATCACTCATTCTGAGTCGCCAAATACATGGTACAGAAACAAATACAACTTCATTAATACAATTGTCGTGTAAAATACGACAACACATATACTATGAGTTTAATTACAAATATTATCTAATAGACAGTATTCTAACTCAAAAGGAGTCCTCATTAAAATTATTGATACACTATTTTACAAAAATAGTGAGGACTGCTAAAAACAACTTTCTAGAACCATCACTCCATACCCCGGCTAGTTTATGTTATATTCTCACATCCTGAGAAGAAAAATGGAACAAAAAGGAAAAGGGTGAGCTCAACTAGCCAGTAAAGAATATTATGACTAAGATAATAAATAATAAATTATTCTTAGCCTTCAACAAATCAGATAAAATATAATGGACAACCAGTTTTAGATCAATATTCGTAGCGGAAATAACAATTTATTAGAAGAGTTAAGTAGAGAATGAAATCTACTATCATCTATGAATTTAAAAGTCCATCATCAATATTTTATCCATGTAACATCAATCAATATACATCTTGCATCAAATATTCATCTTTGCACTACGGGCCAAAGATATTCATTTGTATCACTAGTTGGTCGTGTTCATCTCAACACATGTTCATCTTTACATTACGACCAAAGATAATCATCAGGTAATCATTCATCTTTGCACTACAGGCCAAAGATATACAGTTATATCATCATTTAGGACTGAGGATAATAAAAAATATCTTAAAGAAAATGAATCTAGTGAGACAAATGGATAAATATTAGGGATTCGTACTACAGTTTATCCAAGTTCAAAAATACTCCATAATAATTAATTGTGGAGCAAAATTCAAAAATAAAGATAAAAATATGGATACAATCAAAGATAGTAACCACAACAGACAACTTGGACAAAAAAAATGAAATTTTATTTTTCTATGAATAGTGTCGTATTCGTGAATAGTGTCATATACGTGAATAGTAATCCCAACACAAAAATATAGAAATTCCATAATAAAAATCATATCAATATTTTGGCATAATGATATTAAAGAAAATAATATCATTTACGAAAAAAATAACATCCCTTACCTCAAAAGAACAATACTTCCAGCTGAAATATCAGGTATAAGGCTGAAGAAAACTTGCATTGAATGGTAACTCTCAAAGTATCTAAATACTCACAAAATACGATCGATAATATAGAGAGAGAAAAAAAAACTTATTTCTAGTGTGATTTTCAATTCTAACTAAGCACCCTATTTATAGGAAAAAGGCTAGAACGCCATAATTGACAAAATGAAGGGATGGCATGCCATTTTGGAAAAATAATTCTCAAATTGCAGCACACCACACTTGAATTCGGCATTTTTTTTCACAAAATACAAAAATGGGGCCCACCCATATTTTTAATAAAAATATTTATATCTGAAACTTCAATAATTCATAATAAATAGCCTTTTATCAGAAAAATACGAATTTTATGTCCATTCCATAGAAAAATAAATTCTCTACAACTTTGTAGATTTAAGTTTTTCCAAATTCCAAACGAAAAATGACCGAAATTCACATACGGACGATTTTCAACACCTCTATTTCGACAAAATACTGATAAAACACCTCAGCATTTATTCCTTCATTTATATCCACAGAAAATAAATATTTCCCTATCCATCCACATAAAATAAATATTTCTTTATCATATAAATCAATAATTAATTATTCACAAATAATATTACAGAATCACAATTATGACAACCAGGTTGTTCCCTGGAAAGAGGGGGCTTTTTGATAAGAATTTCTCCTTATTGGCTTGAAATTAGGTCACCAAACCCTTTTCCTAGACAGAACTTCCTTAGACATTGCCAATAATGCTATCAAATAATATTAATTATTAATCTGATAATGGAAAATAATGTGTAGTGACAATTATTGAAACAACAATAATATAAAATATCAACGCAGTAATTATTGAATTAATAAAATAAAATATTAAACAGTAATTACTGTAACAATTATTGAGTAGTGTCTTCTTACGTAAGAATCAATAATTCAAAAATACTATGCAATACCGTGTGATACCATGCAACCACGCGTATTACTGTATTTTAACTATCGGGTATTCCAACAATGTTAACGGTAACCATTACGCCGTTATTTATAAAAACTCAACTTGTCATTTTCTTCATCCTACCGTTTTTTGTTATGGGGCCCACAAATGGCTGCGCAATCGTATGAATATTCCCTGACAGCAAGAATATTCCACGACCAAACGAATATTCCCCAACAAAATGAATATTTTATAGCCACTTGCTTATTTTACAAAATTTGCACATTTCACTCATAACCAAAATATTATATCAAATTAACACCTTATTATTCACAATAATAATTAGAGAAAATTCGATTTTATTTATAAAAAGGTAGGGTTGCATAGCCCCTACAAGGTTCATCATTCTCCTTTCCAGCTTAATCTACACGGTCCCTACAGAAACTGTCTTATCACAACCACCTTATTACACTCCATAACCCCTAACTAACTTGCTAGATAGCTAAAGTAACTAACTCATTCACTTCTACTTTTTAATTCAGTTTAACCAAGTTCATCATTCTCTCTCTACTCGGATTTGGGTTGCTGAATTACTCAAGGAACATGGCTGAATTACATTGTTTTGGGCCTACTTACATATGTATCTACTTTATTGATTACCATGGTCCTTGGTACTTTCAAATGTGGTTTATAAAATACATGTTAATTTAGTCCCAAGATATTAGGGAGCCTAGTTATTCATTTAATGAGTTGATAAAATATAATATATCCACTCATTCACACAAGTTTTCGGCCAATATACACGCTCTTTATTCACATCATTTAAAATGTTGTCGCATGTAATTTGTGACAACCCGAATTTTCAGAAATTGTTAAAATAAGAATTTAATGAATAAAATTCATATTATGACGTATTTTGCATTTAAGTAAATATGTATATTCATATATTGAGATGATGAAGTTTAATAGTTAATTTAACTATTGAAAAAATTAAATGAAATTGTTATGAAAAGAAAATTAACTGAATAAGATTAGTTAATTTAATTAAGTTAAAATTATATTATGAAATAATATAATTTGATTATTATGTCGTGCTGGCACTAGAATTGTTATGAATTAAATTTCAAAAATAATGTGAGTAATTCACTTAATTAAAATAATGAATTAATGTGAATATATTTGTCTTAATAAAATGAGAGAGTAATATATTACATATAAAAGTAGTACGTTAATGTAATATGATTGTGAATTTCATAAATAGTTAAAATATTTATTAAATAAATAAATATTTTAATTAGAATATTTATTGAGTAAAGTAAATATTTGATGAAAATATTCTAATTTAATTTAATAATTAAATTAAAGGATTGATTTGTTGAATAAAATTATAAATGTATTGGCTAAGTGAATGTTATGTTGGTCAAATGCGGAATGTGATTTAATTAAATTGGGTGTGGCATTTGTAATCATACAATAAGTGAATTATAAAAATGAATTTAAAGGAATTAGATTGAAGCTAGCCAAACAAGGTCTTGAGACCTTCGACATTTTTATCAGTTAAAACCTTTTGGGTTTGTATAACTGAGAGCTGAATAAAGAAGAAAATAAAAACATGTAATTGTGTATCAATTATTTTTGTAAAATATAGAGGAATAGAGACTTAGAGAAGGTTGGAGGGTTATGTGAAATGAAAGAGGAGAAATTCTGAGAATCAAAGGAAAATGAAAAAGGTTGATCAAGTAGTTGATCATCTAATTAAACTAAGAAGGAATCAAAGGTACTAACCTAACCCTAAAAGTCTTGTTTTTAGTTTCTTGAGTTTTTCTATGTAAATGGATTTTCATGGAGGAATTGTCAAGAAATTAGATTGTATATGTTCTTAGATATGTACAATTCGTTCTATGTCATCTAAAGATAAGTTTTCAGTAATTAAATTCATGCAATAATATTTTAAAATAAGGAATTGAGTTTTGGTTGAATATGTACATTTTGACTTATGTTGGAGTCAAAATTGAAGATTAGTTCATGAATAGAATCTAAAATTTTTGCTAGATATTGTTAGTATGTTGAAAAATGAAAACAATGAAGGTTAAACGTATTTATTTGGTTAGGAATCAAATATGTGGTGAATGATTACACTAAACATGTTAAAACATGTAAAACTAATATGAACATGAGTTTTGGGTTAAGATTTAGGTTGGTTAATGGTATTGTAAATTGTTGATTCTTTGTTATGTTGTAGTTCTATGAATTACTAATCCATAGAATCGAAAATGGACTAATTTAGATGTGTATAGATTAAGTTATGAAGATTAGAAGGAGAAAAAGGTCAAAAATTGCAAGAACTATAAATTGCTAATTCTGATTCTGCTAACAAGAACACTTGTGCTGTGTGTTGGGTAAAATCTAGTTACGCATAGCATGCAAGTATACGTGGTCAACAAGTAATATAATAGTAAGTAAAGTATCGTTCCCTTAGAGACTTAGTAAGAAATTAAACCTTACAATTACCAATTTCCTATTAATCCTAATTTTAATAAACTAATCAATTTCCAGTTTGTAACTAACAGTATTATAAAACTATTAATATCACCACACAGTCAACAAACGCTAAAAACTGGATTTTCAAACAAATAATGGAGAATTAGGCTTCCGACTACACTCTAAGTATCACTCAGTTTATTACACCTTTATACCAGTTTAATTCACTATCCCAGTTTAGTAATCAAGAACATGTAGGTAGAACTAATCACCTCTCGATGCACTAATACCGTATTAACTCAAATCCACAATTAAGATAGAATTATGTTAAACACCTCAATTAACTAACTCACTATATCTCTATGTGAATTACAATTAAAGAAGGTTGAAGTTTAAGTTCTTTTTCAGATTACATGCGATGTCAAGCATAGATTACATTCATCAAGATTCTCTTCATTCACATAAATCTAGAACACATGCTATATTAATTAAGTCTAGACTGTATTTCATCTCTCGAGTTCATACAAGTCCACAAAGAATTGTTGATCAGAAAATTCATAAATTCATGCTCAAATTAATATAGATAAACCAGGTAATAGCTTATTAAACTGAAATCAAATATTACATAACCATCGTTCCACTTAAAGATCTGTCTTAAGCCTAAAAAGTAATTAGTTCATAATAAACGAAATAAAAACTGAATAAATCAAAGATATCATCTTCTCAATTACAGAAATAAACTAAAGTAGAAGAATAACGCAAAACACCCTTCACTTTAGTCTCAATCCACAATCAATACGATCGTTCTTCAAAATCTCCACTCTGTTGCTCACTATGAAAATATTTGATTAATCTTCGTTAGTTGCTTTGCATCCTCCTTAATTCGCTCTTTTTTGAGCCATATATATCCAACATAAAGTTCTGGCCAAAATCCCTCCACAAATAGAGTCCATGTGCCATGTCAAGTCCTCAAGTCCATCCTCCAACAGAGTTCGAATCAGCCCAGGAGAGTTATAAATCGGGACCCCCCGCCCCGGTGGGGGTATACATGCTAAATGGGCCCGCCCCGGCAGGCATGGCCACTGTAAACTTACTTTTTCTTGCTTCATGTTTGCTTCCAAAAATGTTCCAAATGACCTCCTTTCTTCACTACTTGCCACAACACCCACCGTGCACATAAAAGAACAAGAAACGAGTAAAAACGAACATGAAAACACGAGAGTAACAACGATTAAGCTTGAAATGGACATCAATTCGTGGATATAAAATCCACTTATCAAAATCCCCCAAACTTAAATCGTGCTAGTCCTCGAGCACAAAACAAACTACATGTTATGCAATGCAATGATATGTAATGTATCTAACTAAATGATTACGAATCCAACAGTATCATAGAATTAAATTTATTCATCCGGCCTCAGAAAAATCAAGCAAACATCACCATACTTCATATTAAAACCAATCAATAACTTCTCATCAATTCCTCAAATCTTATATGTATCATCACTAATATCGTGTGTGTGTGGTCAACATCTATGCTAACTGATTCAAATTCAACACATAACCAATCTCTTATTAGGATTCATACAGAATAAACTCAAAAATTTCAAAAAATAAACAAGTTCCAACTCAAATCAAATAATTACCAAGATTAGGGGTCCGAATAGAGTATTCATGCTCTCTTTTTTCAATTACGGGGACTCTTTGTCATTATTTTCCGTATTCTCTTTATTTCTCTTTTCTTTTTTTATTTTTTTATTTAAAGATGGTTGGTGAGTGCGTTTTACGCTCCACCTCACGCTTGTGTTTATGGGGAGTAATTCTCCTCAACTCGCTTCCATTTTCTTTTTCTTCTTACTTTTTCTGAAGCTTATACACCCTACATTTTCCCCCAAACTTAGGTTATTGTGACACCCCCAAATCCTGGTACTTCATTACCTCAAGATTCGGTGTTCACGTAATCAAAACATTCATATCTAACTACACAATCATAACAAATTGAATAATAAAAACCTAACCATACAGGATTACTTTAATAAAAACATTATCTCCCAGGTTCTCTAACCTTTAATACAATCATTCAAATGTGAAAATAAAATTATTACATCACATCATTATTAAAAGTCTATCATCATAACGATAAAGCAAAATTATAAGTCTTCATCACTTGTACATTTTTCCCTTTCCTTTGCTAGTTGTAGGTCTATCTACCTTCTCAACCATAGCTGCAATAAGTGAATAAATATTTAAGAGTGAGCAAACAAAGCTCACTTGAGATAAGGATAGATATCTTTACAACATTTGCCAAATAATAGGCTCAACAGAACTGAATAATATGTTCTATTAACATTACAACATTTGCCAAATAATAGGCTCAATAGAACTGAATGATATGTTCTATTGACATTTCAACATTTGCCAACTCATAGGCTCAATAGAACTGGATAATTTGTTCTAGTAACATTCTTAAATAAACTACTGAGGGTCAAATGACCATGAACCATGTCCACAGTTATAAGTAATCTTTCAACTTTAACTTTAACAGTCATATGACTATAAGGACTCCACGTACTTAGGGGGATCAATCCTTCGTACAATGTATTGTGCACAACCATTTCATCGCTAAGCGTAAACCCCTAAATATAGGGTAGTTCATCTCAGTATTTATAGTACAAGTCCGCACCAAAGAAAGTTTGGTTTGGATAAGCTTTCAAGGGTAATTGAAGTTTAATGATCATCAACTAGGGAACTAGTTGAATCAAAAATGCTTGATAACACAATAGTTATTTAGTAACAACATAACTTAGAACATTTGAGAATCATAAATGAACTGATTCTATATATCAAACTTATGCTTGAAATAACTATAGAGCTTAAGCATTCAATACAATGAATAAAATGGTTAACCTTTGCTTGAACAGTAAAATAAGCTAAGGTTCGAGTCTTATAACATTAGAAATAAAATTCTTGAACTTTAAGAAACTTGCTTAACTGTAAACAAGTTAGAATGAATCAATCAAATAAGAATTTCCAATAACATTAGAGTTAGAGTTTGCTTGAATGAATTTTAGGAACAATTGACTTAATCAATAACAGTTAAGATACAAAGCTTGCTCAATCAAAAGAATGAAGTTACACAATATAATAATAGAACTAACTCAACGAAAGTGTAGAGTTAGAAAACTTGCACAATGTAATAAACGAACTAGCTCAACGAAAGTGTAAGAGTTAGAAAACTTGCCTTAAGCGTAAGCTATAAAATTAAACTCACGATCACCTACACATAATTTTAAAACCACAATACCCATTAGACATGCTACCATATCATAACATGTTCATTACCATTCACATTTCAGAAACTCTAAGGGTTTTACTTCACAACACTTGTCTAACTTTCGTTATGTATACTAAATTACCACATAACGCATTTTCGATTTACTAATCATTTCTGCAACTTTGATCATACTAACCACAAGTCACTATGTTTTGTTAACCTTAACATTACTCATTTAACATGCTAACATAATTTCAGACCATGATAGAATGTTTCCCCCAAGTCTGCTGTAATAGCAGAAGTCAGAATCTCAAACCAGGGTATAGCGCAGCTGCGCCATTTTTTGTCTTGGCACCGGCACAGCTGCGTCGGTGTTCAGACAGACGCAAAGAAGGCTATGAACAATAGCCGACTTTAGCCCAACAAACACAAATTTCACCTAATAGACAGTAATATTAACACGTTTAATAAATATACAACTATCACAAACATGATTGCTCACATTTACAACCAATTAGCACAATTTAACACTACCTAAACTATTTTAATTTCTCCAAATTCAAGTTTTCAAACAAAAACTCCATTTTCAAGTTCCTTCACAAAATTGAACACTATGATTTCAATTCTTGTCTAATTTACCTCATTACAATTATGTTATACTCATATCTCATTGAACTAACATATACAAGCCTCAATTTACAGTTTCACATAAGAATTGACCACCTAAAATGGTACTTTTCATGAACACATGAAAATATATATAAACGTACACTGTCAAAACTTTTTCTTCCACTTTCAAACGAATTTAGCATATAATTGTTGTTTAAACATAATCTCTAATCACCATATACTCATATAATCACAAGTACCCAATTATCTAACAACAATTTGAATGAGATGAAATTACAGAACATGAAATTTCTGCCGTGAAACACATATACATGTACATACACATATATAACTCAAAGGTTGTGAACATACCTTCAATTAGCGTGTAATTCTTGCTACGATCACTGGAATTGTTGTGAAGATTTACTAGTTTCTTCTCAAATCTCTCAAGCTCTCTATCACTCTCTCTGAACTCAGACTAAGCCAATATCCAATAGACCAACTAGTATGCATAAAGATATAAAAAAATTGACATAGGCTTAATACTCATCATAAGTAATATCAGTTATTAGGATAAACGTATATAACATAAATATATTATATTTATTATTTTAATTTAATTTATTTATTTTATTTTATTTAAATAAACTAGAAATCTCAAAAGCCATAAGGCTTATTTGGCAAAAACCCTTTGAATATTAAAGAATTAATATATTTAGCCGTGTTTGTTAAAATTAAATTAAACTACTTAAATTTGTTTTAATAACTCCTTATAATATAATTATTTATCACACTATATTTAATCAAGCCTTTCTTTTTATTTTAATTAATTCAAATCATAATTAATTAAATAAATCCTTTAATCACATAACACAATACAAGTAATTAATCATTTAAATTGAAATATCAATATAATAATAATTTCCTTAATTCATCAATTATTTATTTAACAAACAAATAATTAACCAAATAAAATTAAATTCATCAAACAAATATTTATTCAACGAAAAATACATCCATTAAATATTTATATAAATCAATAAATATATAATATTACATTTATAATTCTGAAATGTTACAGTTCTTGCCTAATTTGTTGTCTTCACTGTCTATTCTTGTCATTCTCTTATTTATGCTAGCATTATCCTTTAGAAACTATTTATGTATCGATTTAAACCAATCAGTCAACATAAAAGTTATTAACGTGCTACCCTTTTTATACCAGTTTCAAACACACATAAAATCCGAGTCATGGTTCAAAACTACATTACAGTTCTAACAATCAGTACTGTATTTGTCTACTTAATCTCAATTTCATCATTGGCCCTAATAAACATTGTTAGTTCCCAGTAGGCACAATAGATCTAGAAGGGGGGTTGAATAGATCCTTTTTTCTTTCAAATACTTTTCTCTTTTATTTTGTATTTCGATTACATTAGCAGATGACAAACATAAGAATCTTTTCAAGCACAGCGGAATAAGTAAAAGATTCCCTTCATTGATATATTCATAATCAAACATACATTGTTCATAGAGTTAGTTTGGTTGTAAACAATTAAAACATACATAACAGTTATTGCAGTTATAGTACATAATGTAAATGACATCATGTAAAAGACACAAGGGGGTTTTAAGTGGTTCAGAGACTCAAGCTCCTAATCCACTCTTCTGCTTTCAACTAGCAGGATTTCCACTAAAGAAATGGCATCACCCTGAATCACTAAGATTCTTTCAAGGCCAACAGCCTTGCGACTTCAGTTCACTAAGAACTCTTCAAGGCCAGTAGCCTTGGGACTCGTCTAGTTCCCTAGGAACTCTTCAAGCCCAGCACACTTGGAACTTCGTTTAGTCGACCCCTCAGACCTTAGCTTCATTTAGTCCCTTCGTACAAGGACCTCTTAGGCCCTGGCTTCTGTTGAGTTGTTTGTTTGTTTGTTTGTTGGAGTTGGTGCTGAGCTGCTAAGATGTCTTCATGCTCTGAACATCTTCTATACTTAGCAGCTTGCCGTGATCAACCTTGAAGTGCAATTGAGTGTTGCATGATTTTCAGCTTCTTCAGTTACTCAACAACTTCGGATGATCCCTTGATGACTGCCTTGAAGATCTTTCCTCTTGATACATGATGGTTATACATGATAGGTTTCCAAGATGACTGTAAGTTGTTCTGCTGGGTACTTAGAAACTTTCTCATGCTTGCCACCTTGATGACGTTTGCGATCTCCCTACTTGATACTTGTTGTCTTCTCATGATGGACTTGCTAAGATGACTGTGAGATCTTCTCTATTGTATTTAGAGTCTTCCCATGATGGACACCAAGATGACATGATGCTCTCCTTTCTCTCGGCAGTTTAGAACACTTTTCTTGCAGTAGAACTCTCACTTCTACATAGTAGAATTCAAACTTCTACTTCTTCCTTTGCATGTATCTGAGTGTTCTTGGTGGATCGTAGAGTGAGCCTTCAGACTCACTATCTTACATGGTTTAGAACAGTCCACCTTTTCTCCAAACTCGACAACTCCAGCAACCCTAGATCTTTGAAGCTCTTCTTGGTTTATACTCAATCCCAATCCTTCCGTTGGAAAGTAACCGTTGAAGGCTATTCAAATATCTTCACAAATCTCGAGTTGACAGAGGTAGACTGCTGATGTGACATGTCATACTTTATCTGATATTGCAGTCTACTGTTTCACCTACCCATCAGAGATGTCACTTTAATGTCTTGGACAGGTTGAAGACTTTATTTCCTCCTTCTAATTTCTCGATCAGAGGTTATCCATTTGCATCGATGCTCTCAATAAGCTTTTGTCTGAATACCATCCTTCAGTTTGAACCATTTTCAATGCTTCAATCTTCGGGTGTTCGAACTCTACAATTTTGATTTTTGTCTTCAAGGACCTGATTGTAGTGTCATGATGAGTGTTGCTCATTGACTGGTAGAGTTAACACTATGATCTTGAAGAGTGTTGATTGGATCTTCAATGTAGAACACCTCTTCCTTCTATTGTGTAGTGCTTCAACACTTCTGTTTGCTTCGACTATTCTCAGAGACTGATGGCCTAACTCCTTGCTCTAGTTCCCTCTGAAAAGCAAGACACTTCAAATTTATGGCGTGTCCAACTCGCTTTCTCCTTGTGATCTCCCGTTCACTTATCATCAATGGACTGACCTTACGCTTAATCACTTTAGCATTGTTCTTCAGAGACTAACCAGTGTCTCGGTTCACTTTCCATCAGTTCTTTCTTTGTTTGGCAAGCACTACGATCTCGGTTGCTTCCAAGATCGTTGTCTTCTGTTCACTTGACAACTACTGCACTTGCTGACTTTCCTTAGTCAGTTACTGAAGTCTTCTTCTGATTACCTGGTGGAAGACTTCATCTAGAATGGCTTCACAACTCAATCTTGATGCTGATTGGTTTGGTGCTTAGATCTTCTATTTAGCTTGTATGCCACTCGTTGAGTGCTCTCTGGTTCCCTTCAGGCAGGATATATCTTTGCAGTGCCAACCAGAGGCTTTGTTCCTTTGGATATTCTGGGAGTACTCATTAGTTGAGAATCATACTTGATCTACGATTCTGTCTATGCATTTTAAGCACTTCTGTTGAGATCGTAGTTCTGCACTTTACGATTCAGCTTCGGCTGTGCAGACACTACGATCCTAAGATCAGATCTTGACACTCTATGGTTTCTGCCTTGTTCTTGTTGTCTTCATCTGATCTTGCTCGACTACGATCTCTGCATGTAATCAATAGACTCTACGAACTCAGAGTGTAGTCTATGATCCTTTACTTGGCTTCGACATCAGTAGACTCTACAACTACAAGTGTAGTCTACGATCCTTGACTTAGCTTCGGCAGATGTTCGGTCGGCTCGTAGGCAGGCTGTCTCTACGATTTTGAACATGACTTCCTCAACACACTACGATCCCGAGGAAGCTCTTCTCGATATACCACGATCCTTCATCGTTTCTCCTGACAGTCTATGAACTCCGAGATCTACTATCTTGCAGACTATAATTCTGCCTCGATAGCTCTCGAGTTATCCTTGACTCTCTTGGCAGACTATGATCTCTGGTGCAGTACTCGACGATCATACAAGCCTATCTATAACATCATAAGATCAACCTAATATGCTTGATCTTTATATATTTATAGTCTTTGTACATCATTTCTTTTTAAGGACTTTACAAAGTTATTTTGCTTATGTAGGATCAACCTAACATTCTTGATCAATTCATTCTAAGTCCTTCTACATATATTTCTATTATCTATCAAAGGACTTTATAACTTTTCTTAATGCAAGCATACTTGCATATTATTCATTAATATATATATATATATATATATATATATATATATCACAATCAAATCATATGTAAACAGGAATATCATTCACATGTTTATTCCTGATAATATCCTCCTATTTGATTATGACAAAAATAATAAGTGCATATGCATGTTATGAATGAATCTTATATACAGTGAGCAGCTGTATTTCTAAAACAGATAATCATGAATGTCATTTATAAAGATATGGTAATTTATGCATTAAGACATTTTACATCCAGGATCCAGAACATACCAAACTAGTTAGAGATGTACCTCTTTGGCTCCATGTATGTTTCCAGGATGTCTGTTAATCAGTTATTCATCTGTTTGTTTTTCTTTCTCTTGCTCCCCCTGGGAAGATGACCTTTTGTCTTTGTTTTGCTCCCCTTCAGCATCTTTCTGAACATGCTCCCCCTCAGACTCTGCGATCATGTGATCATCATCTATTGGCTCCCTCTCAGATGATGACTCTGCCTCTTCTTCTGTTGTCAGATTCTTTGACTTCTTTTCTCATATCCCTCTGCTCTTCTTTGAGTGCCTCTTGCTTTTTTTGCTCTTCCTCTTTCTATGCCTCTTTTTCTCCCCCTTTTTGTCATTAATTATTTGTGAGAGCTGCTCCATGTTGGACATAAGATGCTCCATTAGGTAGGAGGAGTTGGCAACTTCAAACTTGAGTTCTTGTTGGCCCAACTCAAGTTGCACTGAGAAAGACTGCTTCAAGTCGTCAATCTTGTTAGAGAGGGCTTGGATCTGCTCTTCATTAGCCTTCTGAACTCGTAGAGCTTCTGTCTTTTGATCGTGCATGGCCTTCTGATAGATGTTATCTCTCTTTTGCAGTTTAAGAGATACATCAGCCATAGTAGCTTGAAGTCTGTTCTGAAGTGAATTATCTCCTTTTGCTGTCAGCTTCTGTGACTCTTCAGTGAGTAGATATATTTTCTCACTTAGTTCATCAGAACTCTTCAGTAGTTCCTGCTCCAAAATATTTTGATCCTCTTGTTGGGAAGCTTCGGGTTGAGCATTGGATTGGACTCTACAATTTTCATTCTTGGACAGATTTTTGAAAGCTTGGAGAATCTGAACAATTGTTAAGTACCAATTGCTGGTTGAGGATGAGGGAATGTCAGAGAGCAGTGATTGGGCTGTTGGAAGCTTCTGATTTTGAATTTGAACAGTCTCAGTAGTAGAGTGACCAGACTCTACGATCATCTCCTTGATCATGTTCCTTCTTCCTTCAAAGTCCACTCTACGATCGTAAGGGATATAGTGATTTCCAGATTGTCGATAGACTTTGAAGTGGGGCTAGTCTTTGATCATTTTGGTTGCAAACTTCTTCACCCTGGGGAAGTTCTGAGCCACCAGTTCCATGCTTGGAAAGTGAGAGAAGCACCAGCTGAGATAGCTTCCATCCCTTCCGTATAGGCCTTTAGCCATGGCATCCACTAGAAGAACCATCTCATCAGCAAGTCGTCAGGATTGTAAAGAATGGTCGAGCAGTCTAGCTCTATGTTGTTCCAGTTTTTAGCTATGTCAAAAGTAGTCATTCTTACTACCTTGAGCTGCTCATTTCTATAGTTCACCCATCTCTCTGGTGGAGCTTCTGGTAGTTCATTTGAGACTTCCACCACTATTCTTCTGTTAAATCTTGCTGGTGAGAGGACTGGATAATCTTCTTGTTCTTTTGCTTCCTGTGTTGCAGAATCAGAATCTTTTTCAATTTCTTCTCTCTCCGAGCTTGAACCATCTTGATCATTTTCGGCAGAGAATCCTTCTTGCTGCATTTCATTCTCAGAACTTTCTTCAGCAAGATCTTCCTCTGATTCATTTTCTTCATTATTGGTCCTATCCTCAGCACTTTCTTTCTATGATACAGACTCATCATCACTTAAATCAATGGGGGCATTTGATTGATCACTTCTCCTTTTGGAGGCAAATTTAGCTTGCAGTCTGTAGCTCTTCCTTCTTCTTGGAGGTTCAGTTTTGAGAGAGTCAGACTCCTCTTCTTCTTCAGACTTGGAAGCCTTTGATTCATCAGAAGAACTTCCTTTAGGTTCAGCAAGGGAAAGACCAGTCCCTTCTTCTGTAATCTCATTACCCTTTGAGTCATTTTGAGGGCTTTCAGAATTGGAAGGGGCTCGTTCTTCTTCTTTAGAATCACCATCATTTGACCCATTATCTGGGCTTGTTGGGGCAGTTTCATTTGGAGATGTAATTGGGTCATCTTGAATTTCTTCTTCATCAGCAGAGTGACTGCTCTTAGGATTAACCATAGGGCTTGAGCATTCCTCTTCATCAGCAGATGCTGAATTTTTATTCATTAATCTAGCTTCACCTTCACTGTTAGATTTAGTCTGTGAGGACTCAGCCTTGACATTTGTCTCCTTTTCTTCTGCTGACTCTACGTCCTTCTCTTCAGCAGATGTACTATTTTGGGAAGCTGAGGCTGGTTTATTTTCCACCTTAGCTTTCTTGCTGAATGGGCCTTGAAGTAATCTGTTACTTCTCCTCTTTGTTGTTCCAGCAGTTAGGCCCTTTTCTTCTTTATCTTTATCTTTGGTGGAGACTCTCTTTGATGGGGTCTGGGCTTTCTTCACATCACCAGCTTTCTTCACACCTCTGGATTTCTTTCTGGCTGGTGTGATTTCTGCTAGTACAAAGTCATCAGACTTAGACCTTTCTGCCTCTTCTGTCTTCCTCTTCTTTGCAGAGGCCCTGTTGCTGCTACCAGTTGTCAGCCTTCAGTTCTCCTTGGGGTTTTTCATCTAGTTTACAAATAGTTGTGGACACATTACCTTGTGAACATTCAAAGGCTCTCCCTCATCATCCTTTATCTTTCCTCCTAGCTTCTTCTTCATCATAATACTAAGCAGTCTTCTATGAAACACCTTAGTCAGGGGTTTTTCAGTGGACTTCTTCATCTCAGCTTTTTCTACCCACTTGGATATTTGATCGAACAAGATAGCTCCAAAGTTGATTTGTTTCTTCAGAACTATTATTGACATTATCTTCAACTGTTGGTCAAGCACCGTGTTATGTGCAGTGTCCTTGCAAAGTATGCATTTTCCAACTATTTCAGCAAGGAACTCGTACTCTTCAGGAAACTCCTTCTTTATGTCTTTCAGACTAGGGTTTCTTTGGTACCCCATGATCTCCTTTACTTGTTCAGTATCGACATCATCAAGGCTCTTCAGCCCTTGGTTAGGAAAACCTAGGCATTGATTGAGGTCAGAAGATTTTAGCTTTAGATACTGACCTTTGACCTTGGTAGAAAGGGTTCCGGAGTCTATGGAGGCATTTGAGTAAAACTCTTTTACCAGTTTGACGTATACTCGAGTGCTAGCCTCAAGACATTCTGAGAATCCAGCCTTCTTCACAAGTTCGAGAATGTCTCTAAACTTCTTTTTGGATTTCTCGAATGACTTGGTTCCTAGCTGAATGTAAGTGATTACTCGCCAATTTTCCATTTGATCAGTTTGAAGAATGTGGGTATTTGATTCGGAGAGGTTTATAAGAGATGGCTGATTGTGATTTGATAAAGCTCTGGAGTATTAATATGTTCTGGCTCTTGAGAGGATTTTAGGGTTTGAAAATGGGAGGGAGAAAGGTTCGATAGCTTCTGATAACTGTCTGCAGATTTGAAATTGTTTTCATGGCAGTTCCTTCTAACTCTGCATAACTAGTTATGTGTTAATCGACCATTGGTTGCACGATGCCCAGTAATGAGCTGTAACTCCCCATAACTTTTTAGTTAGATATTTCCTTTTAGAAGAGTAGACGTTTAAACGACGTGGCTTTGACCGTTGACCTTTTGATTCGTAGAGTAGCATGGTAAGGCAGCTATGGACTCTACGATTTCCTTTGTTGACTCAACGATCAACTTTTGAGAGATACTGCAGTGGATGGCTTTGACTTCTATCCTTATTTTTGATGCAGCATAGTTTGATCATTGATATACTCGAACTTATCTCCTCATTTTGAATGGTTGAGAAATTATCTCATTTTCCAAGCTCTTTATGAACTGGAGTACCCTTTGGTAGAACTACGATCGTCGAGTTGTCTTCTACGATCATTGAGGTTGCATTGCGATCGTGGAGTTCTCTTCAACCTCGACTCTATGATTGTTGACTGACTTGGTCCTCGAGATGAATTTGTTCAAGCAATTCTTCTGGGTCATGGTAGCTAAGGAAGGGCCGACCTCTTAGAGTGAGTTAAGGGTCAGGTTTGTCCCTGAGGCGCTTTCCAGATGAAACGCTATAGAAGTGATTTGCAATGACATCTCATTCGACTTTTTCTGGTGGGGAGATCATCTACCAACTTTAGACAATTACTTGCTGAAATTGTGGTATCCTCCTGTTCTTACACTACGATCACATGTTTGATCGTAGGCACTTCACGTTGTTGAGTTGGGTGGCTGAAGGGTTATCAGTAGTGCATTTTGAGACGTTCCTATTGACTATGGATCTTCATTTGGTTCGTCAGCCACAAAGTTTTGGGACACTGTAGCTAGTACATTTCTTCATATAATTCCTCAGTACAGTTGCTTCTTAACAGATCACTGCTCCCCCATTGTTGATGTTGTTTTCTCAGCTGTGATTCCCTTTTCTACATGTGTCAGAAGGCAGCCTTACATATCTCCTTAAGACTGGAATCACTATTATCACTTAGATCTCCTTGTATCATAGGCATGTATATTTTCAGGACTGATCGCTCTACGATCTTTTGACAACACTACGATCATAGTCCCTATGACAGTCTTGTGCTTGTGAAATTCTGCTTCCACGATGAGTTCCTCTAGACTGATGCTCAATGATCCTTTGTTGTGAGCTTCCTTAAGAATTCTTCACATATAACATTCTTTGCTTGCTCTTAAGCACATAGGATGCTTTAGTTGACTGGCCTGCTTCCATACACAGATTAGCAGCCATGTGAGCTCCATTCTGGTTAGCTCAGAGGGTCTTCAAGGATATGCTTGGACATATAGGAACTTTATCAGAATCATCTCAGAACAGTCTTTAGCCTTCTGCTGGTTGAGTCTTCTTGACTGAAGTCTTCTGCTTCAGCATTCCTTAGTATGGTCAGACTGACCAAGTACCTGCAGGTTTAAATATATTTCTATTTTTGGTACCCATAATTAAATGGGTCCTGCTAGGTTAGTTTTCTAAACTCGTGTTCCTCTTATATGGATAATCATCACATTTACCACCAACATCATATTCATTCATAAGACTAGTTTTAGATAATACATTTTGATATGCATGAAGGTGAGTGTGTGTAAGATTTGACATTTAATAACACACTCTTTATCTTTGATGGTTTCATCATTTGTTGGGTTATGTTCACAATGTTTAAGTGTTCACAGAGTGAGAATCAACTCTACGATTTAAGAGTATCTAGTTGATTCATGGAGGTGATCAGTTTCTACACATCGTCAAGATACTATTGTAGAACTGATCATACTCTGTGTGTTATCAAACACTTAGAACAAGGATTTGTACATACATACTAACCCACCAGCAAAGATTACTTCACATAGAATTAATTTGACTTGTGATGCTCTTATGACCCATTTCAGATTTCCTTCAAGATGTCATCTTCATCCTAAAACTTGGATGGAGAGAAAGCTTATAGACATTTGAGTTTCCATCCTCAGGGTACTTTCTCTCTTCACCTTTTTAGGTAGATTATAACTTCTTGACAGAATACTGTTATGGTTCATAAGAAGGTGCTTTTATGATGAACACATGTAATAGTGAGGAACCGTACCTTTTTACTGTCAGTCTCTTAATAGTCATTTATCTTAGATATACTCAGTTTATGCATTGATGTGCATAACTTCACTTTTGCTCCTGACAGCTTGTTGCTCATGTTGACATTTAATCAATCAGTCATGGTCTTGAAGATATAGGCCAAGAGAATCTCAACATTAAGATCTTTGACATCCTTTAGTTTACAAAGTTTGCACCCAGCTGCTGGTTGGCCAGACATAAGTTTGAGAAGATCTTCTTTTTCTCTTGATAAACATTTCTTAGCATGTATGGCCTCTTCATCTTTCAGACTAGTGGATGCTTGACTCTTTTTCATTGATGTCTCTTGAGCTCTCTCGTCTGATCTTCAGACTACAAGATTGACTGCAGGCAAGGATTGGTCTCGTTGATATGACAATCGAGAACATGGACCAATCTGAGCAGCTTCAGGTATATATACACATTTAACTTATACACAATATTTCCAACGTGTGAGCCCATCTGCATATAACAAGTTACTTACTACTAAACTAAGTTTAAAACAATGTTTGTGCCTGGGATCAGACTCAAAGTGATTAGCTTTTGAATATAGCATGAGAACCTACTTTGATACCAATTGTTAGTTCCCAATAGGCACAATAGATCTAGAAGGGGGTTGAATAGATCCTTTTTCTTTCAAATACTTTTCTCTTTTATTTTGTATTGCTATTACATTAGCAGGTGACAAACATACGAATCTTTTCAAGCACAGCGGAATAAGTAAAAGATCCCCTTCGTTGATATATTCATAATCAAACATACATTGTTCATAGAGTTAGTTTGGTTGTAAGCAGTTAAAACATACATAATAGTTATAGCAGTTATAGTATATAATGTAAATGACATAATGTTAGACACAGGGGGGTTTTAAGTGGTTCAGAGACTCAAGCTCCTAATCCACTATTCTACTTTCAACTAGCAGGATTTCCACTAAAAGAAAGGACAGCATCCTAAATCACTAAGATTCCTTCAAGGCCAGTAGCCTTGGGACTTCAGTTCACTAAGAACTCTTCAAGGTTAGAAGCCTTGGGACTCCTCTAGTTCCTTAGGAACTCTTCAAGCCCAGCAGGCTTGGAACTTTATTTACTCCCTCCAGATAAGGACCCCTCAGGCCCTAGCTTCCTTTAGTCCCTAGCTTCCTTTAGTCCCTTCGGACAAGGACCCCTCAGGCCCTGGCTTTTGTTGAGTTATTTGTTTGTTTATTTGTTGGAGTTGGTACTGAGCTGCTAAGATGTCTTCATACTCTGAACATCTTCTGTACTTAGCAGCTTGGTGTGATCATCCTTGAAGTGCATTTGAGTGTTGCATGATGCTCAGCTTCTTCAGTTACTCAACCACTTTGGATGATCCCTTAATGACTGCCTTGAAGATCTTTCCTCTTGATACATGATGGCTGCACATGATAGGTTTCCAAGATGACTGTAAGTTCTTCTGATGGGTACTTAGAAACTTTCTCATGCTTGCCACCATGATGACGTTTGCGATCTCCCTTCTTGATACTTGATGTCTTCTCATGATGGACTTGCTAAGATGACTATGAGCTATTCTCTATTATACTTAGAGTCTTCCCATGATGGACACCAAGATGACATGATGCTCTCCTTTCTCTCGGCAGTTCAGAACACTCTTCTTTTGGTAGAACTCTCACTTCTACATAGTAGAACTCTCACCTCTACTTCTTCCTTTGCATGTATCTGAGTGTTCTTGGTGGATCGTAGAGTGAGCCTTCAGACTCACTATCTTATGTTGTTTAGAACAGTCCACCTTTTCTCCAAACTCGACAACTCCAATAATCCTAGATCTTTGAAGCTCTTCTTGGTTTATACTCCTTCCCAATCCTTCAGTTGGAAAGTAGCCGTTGAAGGCTATTTAAATATCTTCACAGATCTCGAGTTGACAGAGGTAGACTGCTGATGTGACATGTCATACTTTATCTGACATTGTAGTCTACTGTTTCACCTACCCATCAGAGATGCCACTTTAATGTCTTGGGTAGGTTGAAGACTTTATTTCCTCCTTCTGATTTATCGATCAGAGGTTGTCCTTTTGCATCGATTCTCTTAATAACCTTTTGTCTGAATACCATCCTTCAGTTTGAACCGTTGCCAATGCTTCAATCTTCGGGTGTTCTAACTCTACGATTCTGATGCTTGTCTTCGTGGACCTGATCGTAGTGTCATGATGAGTGTTGCTCATTGACTAGTAGAGTTAACACTACGATCTTGAAGAGTGTTGAATGGATCTTCAATGTAGAACACCTCTTCCTTCTATTGTGCAGTGCTTCAACACTTCTATTTGCTTTGATTGTTCTCAGAGACAGATGGCCTAACTCCTTGCTCTGGTTCCCTCTGAATAGCAAGACACTTTAGATTTGTGGTGCGTCCAGCTCGCTTTCTCCTTGTGATCTCTCGTTCACTTATCAACAATGGACTTAAGTGAACATATTGACATATCCCTCAAGTGAGAATATTGAAACTGTCTAGGTACCTGCAATTTATAATACGTGTTGATGGCATCAGCACTAAACAGGACCATTCGACCCAGCACAAACGCGTTGAAAGGTGTCTTGTCCTCGGCGTTAGCATAGAATTCTTTGAACACGTTGACAGCGGCGGCCTCGGGCTCCTCAGTGAACTTTATCCACCCTTTCTGATACATTTGTTGCATCATTTCACCGTCGTGAGCATCCGGTGCCAACCCCCGCTCCGGTGTAAGAGCCTTTGTGACAATGTAGTCGTACCGGTCGGCGGAGGTGGAACATTTGAATTTGCGGCGCTCGAATGTGCGTGATGGTGGTGTTGGCCTTGAACTCTCTCCTCGTTATCGTTTGGAAGTAGGTTGAGATGTCGTTGAATTCCAAATGCTTTAGACACAATATCTCCCCCCAAACTTGGTTCACATAATCTGTCGAACACTTGGTGTGCACAGTGGTTTATCCTCCCCAAATTGAAACTTTGATCTATTATGGTACTTGGAGGTGAGGAATTGGAACACAAAGTACTCACTCTAAATTGCTCTATACGCACCTCTATGGAAGCCCTAATTTGTAGCCTTGTGAGATGTTGATGTAAGTTTGTGACGAATTTGGGTTGTGAGGGTGTGACTATATATAGATGATGATGTGAAGTAATGGAGGAGTGGAAATCGTGGGGATGAAGTGGGTGTAATGGATGGGGGTTTCCCCTTCAATTGAGGAATAAGTAATGAGAGGGGGAGTTGGATGGGAGTTGTAAATTCGTGGTGGTTATGTATGGGAAATGGTAGTTTAGGTGAGGAAGAATTGGGGTTTCAATTAGGAAGAGGGAGTAGTGGGCGTGTGTCTATGTAACTGCCGAAAAGGTATGTCCAGATTCCAGGACCCCCGCCCCGGCGGGGGGAACAAGGCCAAAACAGCCCGCCCCGGCGGGCGAGTCCCCTGACTTTGACTTTGTGACTTCGAATTTTGCATTGCAAAATGAGCTCTGTTCTCTTCTTTTCTTGCATGTTGTTGCTATTACTCACTATTTAAACATCATGCAAACCATAAAACACATACGTGAGTATATTGTTGATCAATTTGAGCATGATTAAGAGATTTTCAAGAATCATAAAAATAACTACCTAATGAAATTAGTAATTCCTAACTATTATTTTAAGTCGTTCATCCTGACTACTTCCTATTTATGGTGCGTCTATCAGAGTGATTGCGATGACGTCCCAATTGGACTTTCCACCCCAATACGGTTTTAACCGTTGACCGATGACCTTGAACGTTTCCAATGGATTTTGACTGTAGAGTTCAACGGCGCCATGTGGGAAAACAATTTTGATAATAAATGGTCTCGACCACCGCGACTTAAGCTTTCCTGGGAACAACCTCAATCAGGAGTTGAACAACAATACTGATTGCCCCGGCTCGAACATTCGGTGCATGATATTCTTGTCGTGCCATTTCTTGACTTTCTTCTTGTATAATTTAGCGTTCTCGTATGCATGAAGTCGGAACTCATCGAGCTCATTTAGTTGGAGTAGCCTCTTTTCAACCACCGCTGCTTGATCAAAGTTCAATTTCTGAATGGCCCAGTAGGCCTGGTGCTATAGCTCCACAGGTAGGTGACACACTTTCCCGTATAGTAGTTGGTATGGTGACATACCAATCGGTGTTTTGTACGCAGTCCGGTACGCCCATAGTGCATCATCCAACCTGAGAGACCAGTCCTTTCGAGTCGGATTCACTACTTTTTCTAGTATTCTCTTCACCTCCATGTTCGAAACCTCAGCTTGCCCACTTGTTTGGGATGATATGCAGTAGCGACCTTGTGGTTGACCCCATACTTTGCCAACAGAGATGTAAATGATTTGTTGCAAAAGTGACTACCTTCATCACTTATAATGGCTCTCAGCGTGCCAAACCTTGTAAAAATATTTTTCTGCAAGAATTTGAGAACCACTTTAGCATCGTTAATCGAGAGTGCTACTGCTTCAACCAACTTTGACACATAGTCCACCGCAAGTAAAATGTACTGATTGGTAAATGAGGAAGGGAATGGCCCCATGAAATCAATGCCCCATACATCGAAAATTTCAACTTCTAGAATTGTTTGTAGGGGCATCTCATTCCTTTTTGATATGTTGCCTACCCTTTGACATCTATCACATGTTTTAACAAATTGGTAGGCGTCTTTGAATAATGTAGGCTAATAAAACTCGGCTTGAAGCACTTTTGTCGATGTATGCTCACTCCCATAATATCCCCCATACGTAGACGAATGACACTCATGCAATATGTTTTTTACTTCATTGTGGGGTACACACCTTCTAATCATCTTGTCGGTGCACTGCTTGAATAGCTAAGGCTCATCCCACATATACCATTTGATGTCATGCATGAATTTGTTCTTCTGCTGCCGAGTAAGATCAGGGGGAGGATGTTGCTCACTAGATAATTGACGAAATCCGCGTACTATGGAAATTCCGTATGGATCCCAAACAGTTGCTCATCCGAAAATGATTCGTTAATTACACATCTGTCCCCTTCCTTTATATCCTGATTTTCCAGCCTCGATAAATGGTCGACAACTTGATTCTCCGTCCCCTTTCTATCCTTTATTTCTAAATCAAACTCTTGTAAGAGGAGAATCCATCGGATAAGGCGTGGCTTAGCATCTATTTTTGAAATTAAGTACCTAATAGCTGAGTGATCCGTATAAACTACCACCTTTGTGCCGATCAAGTATGCCCAGAATTTATCAAAAGTATATACCACTGCAAGCAACTCCTTTTTCATAGTTGTGTAATTCATTTGAGTCTCCGTGAGTGTCTTACTTGCATAAAATATGGCGTGAAATACCTTCTCTCGGCATTGACCCAAAATAGCCCCAACGGCATAGTCCTTTGCATCACACATTAACTCGAAGGGCATTGACCAATCCGGCGTGACGATTACTATATTTGTTTTCAATTTCTTCTTTAACAACTCGAATGCCAATTTACACTCTTCGTCAAACTTGAAAACTGAATCCTTGTCTAAAAGACTGCACAACAGTTTTGCAATTTTCGAGAAGTCCTTTATAAATCTTCTGTAAAACCCGGCATGTCCCAAGAAACTTTGAATTCCCTTAACTGAGCATGGTGGAGGAAGTTTTTCAATTGTTTCCAGCTTCGCTTTATCAACCTCTAATCCTTGATTCGAGACCTTGTGACCCAAAATTATGCCTTCCTCAACCATGAAGTGGCATTTTTCCCAATTAAGTACCAGATTCGTGTCTTTGCATCGTTGTAACACCATCACCAGATTCTCTAGGCAAGCACCAAAATCGTCACCATAGACTGAAAAGTCATCCATAAATATGTCCACATTTTTCTCCACCATGTATGAGAAGATTGCCATCATACACCATTGGAAGGTAGCGGGTGCATTACACAAATCGAATGAAATTCTCCTGAATGCGAATGTCCCGTATGAACACATTAAAGTAGTCTTCTCTTGATCTTTAGGAGCAACGAAGATCTGATTATAACACGAATATCCATCCAATAAGTAGTAGTACGCATGTCCCGCTAATCTGTCCAATATTTGATCGATAAAGGGCAAAGGAAAGTGATCTTTTCGGGTCGCCTTATGCAACTTCCTTTAGTCCGTGCTAATCCTCCAACCAGTCCCTGTCCTCGTTGGAATTAGCTCGTTGTCATCATTCTGTACCACAGTCATTCCTCCTTTTTTTGGCACACACTGAACAGGACTCACTCACTTACTGTCAGAAATTGGGTAGATGATACCGGCATCCAACAATTTCAAAAAAAATTCTTTACAACTTCCTTCATGATTGGGTTGAGTCGTCGTTGTTGCTCTACCGTCATTTTTGCATCGTCTTCCATCAGAATTTTGTGCATGCAAAAGGATGGCTGATTCCCTTGATATCTGCGATTGTCCATCCTATAGTCAATTTGTGTTCCCTAAGCACCCTCAACAACTTTTCTTCCTGCAAATAGTTAAGTGCATTAGAAATAATAACATGTAAAGAATTTGAATTGCCTAAATACGCATACCTGAGGTGTTTAGGTAGTGGTTTAAGTTCAAGAGTCGGTGGCTCCTCCAATGACGGTTTCATTCTGATTGTTGATCTTTCTTTCGTGTGCAATGGTTCAAATGGTGCTCTAAATCTGCTGACTCATGGCAAGGAGTCTAGCATATGCAAGTAGTCCACAACTTCTGAATCATCTGATTCTTCATCTCCCAATAAAGTCGTTTCCAATGGATAGTTAACCAAACTCTTTCCCATGTCTTCGGTGACTATTTGATCAATGATATCCATCTGAAAACACTCTCCTTCATCCGTAGGAAATTTCATGGCTTTGAAAACGTTAAACTTAACTTCTTGATCTTGGACCCTCGTCGTTAGTTCACCATTTTGTACGTCAATGAGTGTCCTACCCGTAGCCAAAAATGGTCTCCCTAGGATAATTGGGATGTTCTTATCTTCCTCAAAATCCAGAATGATGAAATCCGCGGGGAATATAAACTTGTCAACCTTGACCAATATGTCCTCTACAATGCCTCGGAAGTACGTCATTGACCTATCTGCCAACTGTAATGATATGTTCGTAGGCTTTGGAGCTGGCAAACCCAATTCTGTGTAAACTGATAATGGCATAAGGTTCACACTCGCCCCCAAATCACATAAACACTTATTAAAAGCCATATTCTCGATCGTGCACGGAATGGTGAAACTCCCCGGATCTTTCAACTTTTGTGGCAACTTTCATTGTAAAACCGCTTTACACTCCTCTATTAGTGCCACTGTCTCAAAATCTTCTAACTTCTTTTTCCTAGACAAGATCCCTTTCATAAATTTCGCATAACTCAACATCTGCTCTAGGGCTTCTGCGAACGGGATGTTAATCTAAAGTTTCTTGAAAACTTCCAAAAACTTTGCAAACTGCTTATCTAATTTCTACTTTTGGACTCTCTGCTGAAACGGTGGTGGAGGATACACAACTGGCTTGTCATCTAACTTTGTTTTCTCAATTTACATATTTTCACCCTATTTTTCTTCAACCACTTTGTTGTCATTAATTTTATCATCTAAGATAGCTGAATTTTCTGCATCTTTCCCATCCAAATTTTTTCCACTTCTTAAGGTGATTGCCTGACACTGTTCATGATTTCCCTTTGGATTTCTTTCGGTGTCACTCGGTAGAGTCCCTTGTGGTATATTGTTCAATGCTAAGGCAATTTGTCCCATCTGATTTTCCAAATTCTTGATGGCCTTTGCTTGGATTTTCATCGCTGCCTCATTACTTGTTTTATATTTTGACAACAACTCTTCTAAATCTGATTTCCTCTCTTGACGTTGAACTGGTTGTTGCTGATTCTAAAATCCAAGGGGATACGATGGTCGTGGAGCTTGCTGATTCTGATTATTATTCCACGATAAATTCTAATGATTCCTATTCCCCTGATTATATGCATTCTGATATGTATTATGAGGAATTCTGTTGTAGCTACTCATAAATTGTACTGACTCTGGGTTGATTGCGCATTGATCTGTCGAATGTTCACCCGCGTACAACTCACAAATGATTGCAACTTGTTGTGTCTGTCCCCCAGACCAAACGTCGAACTTCTTAGAGAGTGCTAAAATTTGTACTGTTATTGCCGTCACTCCATCTACCTCTAACACTCCAGCGACTGTAGGTTGTGTCATTCTTGCCGTGGGCCACTGATAGTTGTTAGCAGCCATCGTCTCTATCAATTGATATGCCTCCTCATAGTTCTTTGCCATTAAATCTCCCCCCGATGCTGCATCAATACTCGTCCTGAGATTCCCATGTAGTCCGTTGTAAAATGTATTCATCTGCAACCACTTAGGCAATCCGTGATGTGAGCATTTTCTGATCAATTTTTTATATCTCTCCCATGCCTCATACAATGACTCCCCATGTTTCTGATCAAACATGGTAATCTCGTTCCTCATCTTTGCAGTTTTCGATGGCGGGAGAAAGTTTGCTAATAATTTCTGAGCTAGGTCATCCCATGTTGTTATCGAACCCGCTGGTAGAGAATGTAACGAACTCTTCGCCTTGTCCCACAGAGTGAATGGGAACAAGCGAAGTCTAACTGCTTCATCCGACACCCCATTATACTTGAAAGTGTCCCATATCTCCAAAAAATTGATCAAATGCTCGTTAGGATCGTCATTTCCAAGTCCCCCAAACTGAACCGAGTTCAGTATCATCTGAATTGTCCCAGACTTGATTTTGAAAGTATTCGCAGCTATTGCAGGCATGGTGATACTCGACTGCAGCTCAGTCACCTTGGGTGTAGTAAAATCCCTAAAAGCTTTCTAGTCTTCGGCAGTCATTGCTTCTTCTTTGTTAGAGTTTTCGAATTTGTTCCTTATTTCCTTGATCCACTTACTTAACCTCTGAAATCTTCTCTCAATGTCATCCTCAAAAGGAAGCAAGTCTGGATTTTTGGATCGTATTTGCATAAACCAATGTCAAAAACCTGAAATAAGAAAAACAAAAAGTGTTTAAGTAAAACTGGACTAATTAAACTCATAATGCAAAATAATAAAATCTATACTAAAGTCCCCGGCAACGGCGCCAAAAACTTGATGGGTAAAATCTAGTTACGCACAGCACGCAAGTATACGTGGTCAACAAGTAATATAATAGTAAGTAGAGTATCGTTCCCTCAGAGACTTAATAAGAAATTAAACCTTACAATTACCAATTACCAATTTCCTATTAATCCTAATTTTATTAAACTAATCAATTTCCAATTTGTAACTAATAGTATTAAAACTATGAATATCACCACATAGTCAACAAACGCTAAAAACTAAATTTTCAAACAAATAATGGAGAATTAGGCTTCCGACTTCACTCTAAGTATCACTCGGATTATTACACCTTTATTCCAGTTTAATTCATTATCCCAGTTTAGTAATCAAGAACACGTAGGTAGAACTAGCCACCTCTCGATGCACTAATACCGTATTAACCCAAATCCACAATTAAGATAGAATTACGTTAAACACCTCAATTAACTAACTCACTATATCTCTATGTGAATTACAATTAAAGAAGGTTGAAGTTCAAGTTCGTTTTCAGATTACATGCGATGTCAAGCATATCTCTACCCTAACATTCATCAAGATTCTGTTCATTCACATAAATCTAGAACACATGCTATATTAATTAAGTCAAGACTGTATTTCATCTCTCGAGTTCATACAAGTCCACAAAGAATTGTTGATCAGGTAATTCATAAATTCATGCTCAAATTAATATAGATAAATCAGGTAATAGCTTATTAAACTGAAATCAAAGATTACATAACCATCGTTCCATTTAAAGATTCGTCTTAAGCCGAAAAAGTAATTAGTTCATAATAAACGAAATAAAAACTGAATAAATCAAAGATATCATCTTCTTAATTACAAAAATAAACTAAAGTAGAAGAATATCGCAGAACACCCTTCACTTTAGTCTCAATCCGCAATCAATACGATCGTTCTTCAAAATCTCCACTCTGTTGCTCGCTATAAAATTTGTGATTAATCTTCGTTAGTTGCTTTACATCCTCCTTAATTTTTGTTTGATGAGCCATATATATCCAACATAGAGTTCTGGCCGAAATCCCTCCGCAAATAGAGTCCATGTGTCATGCCAAGTCTTCAAGTCCATCCTCCAACAGAGTTCGAATCAGCCTAGGAGAGTCAGAAATCGGGACCCCCCCCCCCCCGCGTCGGCGGGGGTATACGTGCTAAATAGGCCTGCCCCGGCGGGCATGGCCACTATAAACTGACTTTTCCTTGCATCATGTTTGCTTCCAAAAATTCTCCAAATGACCTATTTTCTTCACTAATTGCTACAACACCCACCTTGCACATAAAAGAATACGAAACGAGTAAAAACGAACATGAAAACACGAGAGTAACAACGATTAAGCTTGAAATGGACATCGATTCGTGGATATAAAATCCACTTATCACTGTGCCCTAAGTCTATTGGGTCATAGCTACTCTCTTGGACGCAATTGCGCTGTTTCCAAGGCTTAATTGGGCACAACTGCGCTTTAGGTGTGTCAGGTGTGACTATTTTGACCTCCTATTATAAAATTGCCATAACGTTTTCATACGAACTCCGATTGAGGCGATTCAGGATGATTCAAAAAGATAACGAGTAGACCTACAACTATTATTCTTTAAGTTTTTTATTTGAGGTCGGGAAAAGGGATCAAAATGGACATATTTGGGTTTGAATTATTAAACATGAATATTATAAAGTATAATGATGCTTAACATTAATAAATGATGTATTAGATAAGTTGTATAAGCATACACAAGATAGACGAATCGGGCGTGTGACGAATGAACGTCGAAACGCTGTGACAAGAGTTAATGAACGTAAAAAGTGTTTCAATTCAATTGAAATGAACATTATAAGATATAGAATGGGGTTAATATAAAACCAATAAGGAGTCCTAGAAAGGCTTATATAAACACTTGAATGAACTTCGAGCATGACTAAGAAGAAGTATAGTAAGATATAAGTCAAAAGTTGACACAATCAAATTGAATATTGTGTATTAATTAATAGGAAGGGTTACGAGATGTAGAGTAAAATTTACATTACAACTACTATGTGTTGCTATATGACTAATAGTTGATGTGCATGATTATATAATTTTGTAGGGCGCGTGAAGTGCAGATAGCTGTAAGTTATTAATCTGTTATTGGTAAACAACGATCAAGGCAAGTCATTCAGTTCTTATTTGCTATGTAAACTTGATGATTAATTGTTTTAAATCTTAATTGCAAAGAGCATGATGTATTATATATATGTTAAAAGTATGTAACGTTAAAGTCAATTTATGACACGTTGATTGAGTAAGGAACTTGTCAGGAATAAGCATGTGAATGATATTCCTATTTACATATGATTTGATTATGATATATATATATATATATATATATATATGAATGAATATGCAAGTATGCTTGCATTAATAAAAGCTGTAAAGTCTTTTTATAGATAATAGAAACATATGTACTAGGACTTAGAATGAATTGATCAAATGTGTTAGGTTGATCCTACATATACAAAACAGCTTTGTTAAAGTCCTTAAAAAGAAATGATGTATAAGGACTATAAATATAGAAAGATCAAGCATGTTAGGTTGATCTTATGATGTAATAGATAGGCTTGTCTGATCGTTGAGCACTGCACCAGAAATCGTAGTCTGCCAGGAGAGTCAAGTAAAACTCGAGAGCTATCGATGCAGATTCGTAGTCTGCAAGATAGTAGATCTCAGAGTTCATAGACTACCAAGAGAGGCGAGGAAGGATCGTAGTGTGTCGAGGAGAACTTCCTTAGAGCCGTAGTCTACTGAGGAAGTCATATTCAGAATCATAGAGACAGCCTACCTACGAGCCAACCGAGCATCTGCCAAAGCCAAGTCAAGAATCGTAGACTACACTCAGAGTCGTAGAGTCTACTGATCATATCAGAGGCAGAGATCGTAGTCGAGCAAGATCAGATAAAGACAACAAGCACAACTGTGACGCCCCCAAAATTAGGTATACATCACCCATCTTAGGTCATCAGATACATGGTACATAATTCAAATACAACTTACAAATACAACTGTCGTGTACAATACGACAAAACATAACTGTGAGTTTGAATACAATTATTGTCTACTAGAGATTATACAAACTCAAAAAGAGTCCTCATTACAATTATTAATACACTATTTCACAGAATAGTGAGGACTATAAATGTTATCCTCTGGACCGTCACTCCATTCCCCGACTAGTCCCTGCTATGTTCTCATTTCCTGAAGAGAACAGTGAAAGAAAGGGTGAGCTCAACTAGCCCAGTAAGAAATATTATGACTAAGATAATGCAAAATAAATTATCGTTAGCCTTCAACAGTATTAAACTGATAAAATATAACAACATCAAGTTTAACAGCAGCGGATCAAGCAATCCATTAAAAGAGTCAAGTAGAGAATATAATCTACTATCTTTTATGATTTAAAAAGTTTTTCATCACTTTTTTCGCTGAAACTCAGCTCAATAAATAATCCACATCATTAAATCATCCCTGCACTACAGGCCAAGGATATTCTTTAGTATCACGACCACGAATTATCCATGCACTACGGGCCAAAGATAATCGTGTTTTCATCAACGGTCCTAATCATGCCATAAAACAATTCATCTTTGTTCCCTTGGCCGAAGAGAATCCATAGCCATAATCATACCAAAAATTGTCCATCAATGCACCACGGGCCAATGAGGACTTTTAATTTTCACATCATTTGTAATATTACGGTCATGATTATACCGAATAATCCCTGGTCATAATCGTACCAAGTCCATCTATGCACTACAGGCCACAGATGACTTTCAATATAACATAAACATGAGGATGATGACAATGATATAAGAATTCAATAAAACAAGTTCAAGAATTAATTTGTCCAAGAACTACTAACGTCCAAATTGTCAACATGATACTGCTTTGTAGAGTAAAATTCAAGAATGATCAGAAGAATATTTCCATGAAAAGATACTTGATGAAGCGCAAATATCAAGGATATTCTACTAATTTCATGGAGTATAGAAATCAAAACTTTAACCAACTGAGTATAATAAAGAATGGAATAACAACAGAAATCACCATGCATGCGGTACTTCGCATAGACAGGTTATTCCAACAGAATAATAATAACGGAACCAGGTCAGGCAAAATTTGCACCGACAGGATGTTCCAACAGAATAATAAAGACGGAACCAGGTCCGGTGTAAAACACACAGACAGGATGTTCCAACGGAATAATAATAAAGACGAAACCAGGTCCGGTATAAAACACACAGACAGGATGTTCCAACGGAATAATAGTAAAGACGGAACCAGGTCTAGTGTAAAACACACAGACAGGATGTTCCAACGGAATAATAGTAAAGACGGAACCAGGTCAAGTGTAAAACACACAGACAGGATGTTCCAACAGAATAATAGAAGAATGTCACCAAGTATAGGGTAGACCGCGTATACAGGTTATTCCAACAGAATAATAAGAAATGGAATAACAACAGTTCTCTTCATGAATAAGAAAGAATAACACCCCTTACCGTAACAGAAACTGGATATAGGAAAAGAAAAGTTAAGTAGCAAAAAGCTTTTCTTCTATCTCTCTATAGTTTCTCTCTCTAGAGTTCAGTGAATTCGTAAGAAAATAATGAAGGAATGAGCTTCTATTTATAGGAAAATGGAATGCATAGTAACTAATCCATGAACGGTCCAGATTGATTTACTTTAATCTGACGGTCCATATTTAAAGAAAAATCTTTTAAATAAAATATAATATATTCTATTTATATAAAAAGATTTTTACTATACAAACACTATGCAACACTATGCAAAACACTATGCAACACTATGCATAATAAAATATAATATATTCTATTTATAGAATAACTTTAATAAAGTATTCTGTTTTATATAAAAAGATGTTTCTGTTTTACTACGTTAATAATACGAATAAAACAAAACGTCATCATCGCTATAATAATTCATATTATTAATCGACAATAATTGAATCAAACTGAGCGGCTTCTCACATAAATATCAATAATCAATATCGTGTGCTACTATGCAACAACGCGTATTACTGTACTTTTACTACCCAGTAGTTCAACAGTATCAACAGTAAAACTTCCACCGTTATTTTTAATAAAATATTTTTGTCGTTTTCTCAATCCGACAATAATTCCGTTGTGGGGTCCACCAATAATTGTACCGTCGTACGAATATTTTCCGACACAAAGAATATTCCCTGACCAATCGAATATAATATAACAACTTGCATACTTTGCAAAATTTATAAATACTACCTACAACTATAATATTATCTCAAATTCACACCATAATATTAAAAAATTATTTCGAGAAAATTAATTCTTTATTCGTAAAATCTGGGGTTTCACAATCTCCCCTCCTTATGGAATTTCACCCTCGAAATTTATGTACGTACCTGGTATGCCGAACAGGTGAGGATACCTTGACTTCACTTCAAATTCTAACTCTTGAGATATAACCTTTGAGTGTTGAATACGATTCTTCTTATCCAAGATTGTAACACGTATCTCTTCAAACGTTAAATCATCCGCTATCTCGTCCGGTTCTAAATTAATAATGTGGTTCAGGTCGTCCACATATTTACGTAACATCGATACGATAAAAAACGTTATGAACATGCAATATATTTGGCGGTAAAACGAGTCTATAAGCCACAGTTCCTACTCAATCGAGGATTTCAAATGGGCCAATTAAATCGAGGGTTGAGATTTCCTCTCTTCAGCAACTCTTGCTTCTATAATAACACCCTCTTGAACCTTCTTCTTCACATTCATCAGATTCGGGTATGTAGCTTGAGCGTCTTTAACTTTATCGATTAAATTCAATTTTACTCGTATATTTGTTATCTTCACGTGGGTCCCTAGAGTCTTTAACTATATCTTCATCATTTGCAAGTTATACGAAATGAGTCTTTGTGTTAACAACATCGCACTTGTAAACACATATGATCTTCTACTCAACACGTCAGCTACCACGTTCTCTCTTCCACGATGATATTGAATAGTACGATCATAATCTTCAACAGCTCGAGTCAACGTCTTTGGTGCATGTTACTTTTGTTTTAGTTGACAAAAATTATTTTGAGGGTTTAAGAAATGGGTTTTGTACTGGTGTCAATACAAAATTCGATTTCACGCTCTGGGGTAGACTAAGAAGTCTTCAAGAATACGTCAAGAGATTTATTAATGATAAAAATATCATTCAAAACTGTTACCCACATCCAAGACTTGGATAGTACGTCACATTGATACCAACTGTGACTTCTATCCCTTAACCTAGATAGCACCTCATAGTGATACCTATCAACTTGTTATCGTCATTCACGATGTCGCCTAAAGAAAGTCTGGCTTCGATGCATTCCACACAAGGAAGTCATCAACAAAAGGATCGGGGCTCTTTACTTATGGCTTGATATGACAATGATTGAATTTAGTGGTTTGGTTGCTTGAATTCGCATAATAGGTTGGTTAGGAATATGAAAGCTAACAACCTTACGAAAAACATGATGAGTAGTTAACCAATCGTTTCCAAAATCGCATCAAAGGAAAGTATTTTCAAAGAGACAAGATCGACACGTAACGTGAAAGTGTCGATTTGTCAAATAAGATTTATAAACAGTGGAGGTAACGAAGGTTTCTCCCAATGGAGTTTCAATAGATAAATCAAAGTTTAACTTCTCCGGAGTTAAGTACAAACATTGAACACAACTAGGTGAAATAAAAGAGTGAGTAGAACCGGTATCTAACACGGTATAGACTTCGTAAGAGCTTATGATTAACTTACCCGTGATAATTTTATTCAGGTTCCTCGTCACGAGAAAAAAAACGCTCTCTCTTAACCTACCGACTTTGGCTTGTCTGGGACATTCTTTGGCATCACTATCCCAGCTGGACTTGACTTCACCATACGACAAAATTGAGCTAGGTGACCTTCTCTTCCGCAATTAAAACACGCTTTGGATTGCTGCGTACAGTTTGGACGGATGTGTCCCTCCTGTCCGCATTTGAAACATACGACCGGTGGTCGTTCTTCTTCCTTTGAAATGAGAGTTGATGCTGTTATCTTTCCATCATTATTGAACCTTCTCTTCTTGAAATGTCCATTTCTATTATCTTGGCCATGATTACCACCGAAGTGGTTACCATTCTTGGCATGATAATTTCCCCCGCGATAGTTATCATTGCTCCGATGGCCATTGCCACTGGTATGATTATTATCGTGTTGCTGGTCATTACGTTTTGGTTGTGATAACTCATTATCGCGCTCCACTAACTGAGCCCTATTCACAATATCTGAATATAAACAAAGTTTGTGAGAAATGAGGTATTGACGTATATCGGGTTTCAAACCTCGCAAAAACATTCGCGTCATTCGCTCCTCATTATCGTCCAAATGGGATGCAAACCGGGATAACTCCGCAAACTTAGCCTCGTACTGCGACACGATCATATTGTTTTGCTCCAGCTTGATGAATTCTACATCCTTCATGTGACGAATACTTTCAGGAAAGTACTTCTCATTGAATAATTCTTGGAACTTCTCCCAAGACATCTTGAGTGCGTCAGGCTGGGTACGTTTTACAGATTTCCACCAATGATCTCCTTCTTCACGCAACATAAAGGTGGCGAATGGAACCTTTTGCTCATCTGAGAATTCCAAGACATCAAATATCTTGGTAATCTACTTTATCCATGTCTCCGCCTTAAGTGGTTCTGGCTTCCCCAAAAACTCTGGTGGTCCCAGCTCCTTGAACTGCTTAGCGGTGACCGTCCGAGAGTTATCAGTATTTCTACCTACATTTTGGACATGAGCTGCCTTCGCCTGCTGTTGCATGAATTTCATAAAGTCTCTGACCATTCCATCATTCACCATTTCATCGGTGTTATTGTTTTCATGAGGACTATTGTCCTCTAGTTGCACATTATCCTGATTATTGATCTGTGGAGACTCAACGGTCTCCTGTGCTCCATTGATAATCTCAACATTCTCGGATGCCATTTTCAAATACTGCCACAAAACAAGGGTTAATTAACATATCACATATTATCACTATACTTTGACCGACCAATTAAATACCAAATAAACTTAGGTAGGTCATACTAGCGAAGGAATTCCCCGTCTCTCCCCTCCTAGTTCTTATCTCACATCTTAGCCAGGGATTATATCCCTAAGCTTTGATACCAACTGTGACGCCCCCAAAATTAGGTATACATCACCCATCTTAGGTCGTCAGATACATGGTATATAATTCAAATACAACTTACTAATACAACTGTCGTGTACAATACGACAAAACATAACTGTGAGTTTGAATACAATTATTGTCTACTAGAGATTATACAAACTCAAAAAGAGTCCTCATTACAATTATTAATACACTATTTCACAGAATAGTGAGGACTACTAATGTTATTCTCGGGACTGTCACTCCGTTCCCCGACTAGTCCCTGCTATGTTCTCATTTCCTGAAGAGAACAGTGAAAGAAAGGGTGAGCTCAACTAGCCCAGTAAGAAATATTATGACTAAGATAATGAAGAATAAATTATCGTTAGCCTTCAACAGTATTAAACTGATAAAATATAACAACATCAAGTTTAACAGCAGCGGATCAAGCAATCCATTAAAAGAGTCAAGTAGAGAATATAATCTACTATCTTTTATGATTTAAAAAGTTTTTCATCACTTTTTTCGCTAAAACTCAGCTCAATAAATAATCCACATCATTAAATCATCCCTGCACTACAGGCCAAGGATATTCTTTAGTATCACGACCACGAATTATCCATGCACTACGGGCCAAAGATAATCGTGTTTTCATCAACGGTCCTAATCGTGCCATAAAACAATTCATCTTTGCTCCCTTGGCCGAAGAGAATCCATAGCCATAATCATACCAAAAATTATCCATCAATGCACCACGGGTCAATGAGGACTTTTAATTTTCACATCATTTGTAACATTACGGTCATGATTATACCGAATAATCCCTGGTCATAATCGTACCAAGTCCATCTATGCACTACAGGCCACAAATGACTTTCAACATAACATAAACATGAGGATGATGACAATGATATAAGAATTCAATAAAACAAGTTCAAGAATTAATTTGTCCAAGAACTACTAACGTCCAAATTGTCAACATGATACTGCTTTGTAGAGTAAAATTCAAGAATGATCAGAAGAATATTTCCATGAAAAGATACTGGATGAAGCGCAAATATCAAGGATATTCTACTAATTTCATGGAGTATAGAAGTCAAAACTTTAACCAACTGAGTATAATAAAGAATGGAATAACAACAGAAATCACCATGCATGCGGTACTTCGCATAGACAGGTTATTCCAACAGAATAATAATAACGGAACCAGGTCAGGCAAAATTTGCACCGACGGGATGTTTCAACAGAATAATAAAGACGGAACCAGGTCCAGTGTAAAACACACAGACAGGATGTTCCAACGGAATAATAATAAAGACGGAACCAGGTCCGGTGTAAAACACACAGACAGAATGTTCCAACGGAATAATAGTAAAGACGGAACCAGGTCCGGTGTAAAACACACAGACAGGATGTTCCAACGGAATAATAGTAAAGACGGAACCAGGTCCGGTGTAAAACACACAGACAGGATGTTCCAACAGAATACTAGAAGAATGTCACCAAGTATAAGGTAGACCGCGTATACAGGTTATTCCAACAGAATAATAAGAAATGGAATAACAACAGTTCTCTTCATGAATAATAAAGAATAACACCCCTTACCGTAACAGAAACTGGATATAGGAAAAGAAAAGTTAAGTAGCAAAAAGCTTTTCTTCTATCTCTCTATAGTTTCTCTCTCTACAGTTCAGTGAATTCGTTAGAAAATAATGAAGGAATGAGCTTCTATTTATAGGAAAATGGAATGCATAGTAACTAATCCATGAACGGTCCAGATTGATTTACTTTAATCTGACGGTCCATATTTAAAGAAAAATCTTTTAAATAAAATATAATATATTCTATTTATATAAAAAGATTTTTACTATGCAAACACTATGCAACACTATGCATAATAAAATATAATATATTCTATTTATAGAATAACTTTAATAAAGTATTCTGTTTTATATAAAAAGATGTTTCTGTTTTACTACGTTAATAATACGAATAAAACAAAACGTCATCATCGCTATAATAATTCATATTATTAATCGACAATAATTGAATCAAACTGAGCGACTTCTCACATAAATATCAATAATCAATATCGTGTGCTACTATGCAACAACGCGTATTACTGTACTTTTACTACCCAGTAGTTCAACAGTATCAACAGTAAAACTTCCACCGTTATTTTCAATAAAATATTTTTGTCGTTTTCTCAATCCGACAATAATTCCGTTGTGGGGTCCACCAATAATTGTACCGTCGTACGAATATTTTCCGACACAAAGAATATTCCCTGACCAATCGAATATAATATAACAACTTGCATACTTTGCAAAATTTATAAATACTACCCACAACTATAATATTATCTCAAATTCACACCATAATATTAAAAAATTATTTCGAGAAAATTAATTCTTTATTCATAAAATCTGGGGTTTCACAATCTCCCCTCCTTATGGAATTTCACCCTCGAAATTTACGTACGTACCTGGTATGCCGAACAGGTGAGGATACCTTGACTTCACTTCAAATTCTAACTCTTTAGATATAACCTTTGAGTGTTGAATACGATTCTTCTTATCCAAGATTGTAACACGTATCTCTTCAAACGTTAAATCATCCGCTATCTCGTCCGGTTCTAAATTAATAATGTGGTTCGGGTCGTCCACATATTTACGTAACATCGATACGATAAAAAATGTTATGAACACGCAATATATTTTGCGGTAAAATGAGTCTATAAGTCACAGTTCCTACTCAATCGAGGATTTCAAATGGGCCAATTAAATCGAGGGTTGAGATTTCCTCTCTTCAGCAACTCTTGCTTCTATAATAACACCCTCTTGAACCTTCTTCTTCACATTCATCATATTCGGGTATGTAGCTTGAGCGTCTTTAACTTTATCGATTAAAGTCAATTTTACTCGTATATTCGTTATCTTCACGTGGGTCCCTAGAGTCTTTAACTCTATCTTCATCATTTGCAAGTTATACGAAATGAGTCTTTGTGTTAACAACATCGCACTTGTAAACGCATATGATCTTCTACTCAACACGTCAGCTACCACGTTCTCTCTTCCACGATGATATTGAATAGTACGATCGTAATCTTCAACAGCTCGAGTCAACGTCTTTGGTGCATGTTACTTTCGTTTTAGTTGACAAAAATTATTTTGAGGGTTTAAGAAATGGGTTTTGTACTGGTGTCAATACAAAATTCGATTTCACGCTCTGGGGTAGACTAAGAAGTCTTCAGGAATACGTCAAGAGATTTATTAATGATAAAAATATCATTCAAAACGGTTACCCACATCCAAGACTTAGATAGTACGTCACATTGATACCAACTGTGACTTTTATCCCTTAACCTAGATAGCACCTCACAATGATACCTATCAACTTGTTATCGTCATTCACGACGTCGCCTACAGAAAGTCTGGCTTCGATGCATTCCACACAAGGAAGTCATCAACAAAAAGGATCGGGGCTCTTTACTTATGGCTTGATATGACAATGATTGAATTTAGTGGTTTGGTTTCTTGAATTCGCATAATAGGTTGGTTAGGAATATGAAAGCTAACAACCTTACGAAAAACATGATGAGTAGTTAACCAATCGTTTTGAAAATCGCATCAAAGGCAAGTATTTTCAAAGAGACAAGATCGACACGTAACGTGAAAGTGTCGATTTGAATCAAATAAGATTTATAAACAGTGGAGGTAACGAAGGTTTCTCCCAATGGAGTTTCAATAGATAAATCAAAGTTTAACTTCTCCGGAGTTAAGTACAAACATTGAACACAACTAGGTGAAATAAAAGAGTGAGTAGAACCGGTATCTAACACGGTATAGACTTCGTAAGAGCTTATGATTAACTTACCCGTGATAATTTTATTCAGGTTCCTCGTCACGAGAAAAAAAACGCTCTCTCTTAACCTACCGACTTTGGCTTGTCTGGGACATTCTTTGGCATCACTATCCCAGCTGGACTTGACTTCACCATACGACAAAATCGAGCGAGGTGACCTTCTCTTCCGCAATTAAAACACGCTTTGGATTGCTGCGTACAGTTTTGACGGATGTGTCCCTCCTGTCCGCATTTGAAACATACGACCAGTGGTCGTTCTTCTTCCTTTGAAACGAGTGTCGGTGCTGCTATCTTTCCATCATTATTGAACCTTCTCTTCTTGAAATGTCCATTTCTATTATCTTGGCCATGATTACCACCGAAGTGGTTACCATTCTTGGCATGATAATTTCCCCCGCGATAGTTATCATTGTTCCGATGGTCATTGCCACCGGTTTGATTATTATCGTGTTGCTGGTCATTACCTTTTAGTTGTGATGACTCATTATCGCGCTCCACTAACTTAGCTCTATTCACAATATCTGAATATAAACAAAGAACTAGTGGAGTGTACACAGAGATACTGGTTAGCTTTTGAAGAACAAGGCTAAAGTGATTAAGCATTGGGTCAGTCCATTGATGATAAGTGAACGGGAAATCACAAGGAGAAAGCGAGCTGGACACGCCACAAATCTAAAGTATCTTGCTATTAAGAAGGGACTAGAACAAAGAAGTCAAGCCATCAGCATCTGAGAGCTGTCGAGGCAAACAGAAGTTTTGAAGCACTGCACAAGAGAAGGAAGAGGTGTTGTACATTGAAGATTCAATCAACACTCCTCAAGATCGTAGTGTTTTCTCTACCAGTCAACAAGACACTACGATCAGGTCCATGAAGACATGCATCAGAATCGTAGAGTTTGAACAGTTGTAGATTGAAGCATTGGCATAGGTTCAATCTGAAGGTTGATATTCGGACAAAGAGCTTATTGAGAGCATCGATGCAAAAGGACAACCTCTAATCGAGAAATCAGAAGGAGGAAATAAAGTCTTCGACCTGCACGAGACATAAAAGTGACATATCTGATGGGGTAGGTGAAACAGTGGAATGTAATGTTAGAAAGTCAGAAAAGGAGATATCTTGTCACATCTGCAGTATGCACCAAATAACTCGAGATCTATGAAGCAAATCTAAAAGCTTTCAACAACTACTTCTCAACGAGAAGATTGGGAAGGAATATAAATAATCCAGAGCTTCAACGATCAAGAGTTGCTGATGATTTCTATGTTGTAGAAACGTTGAGTTGGTAGAATACTAGCGTTGACTCTATGAGTTCCACCTGAGCTAAAATAGAACAAGTCTCAATGACAGTGAGACTACGAAGGTGGAAGTGAAGCAACTTTAAAGAAGGACTTAAATAGATAAAAGCTTCACTCAACAATGATGAGAATGCCACTTGAATTGGCATCTAAGCTAAGAGCCGAGAAGGACAAGAAGATAGCATTCAGAAGAGTGGAAAAGCAAAATGTAGATACTAAGAGCCACTCTACGTTTCACCATAAACCCAAAGCTGAAACAGAGCAACTGCAGAACCATGTCTGCCAACATGTTAAGAAGGGTTCAGGAAATGGTGATGGTGCACAGCTGACACTACATGAAGATGAGTAGAACAGAAGAAGATCAGCTGCACCAAAGATGATGTGGTCCGGTCTCGAAGTAGAATGCAAAAAGGACCACACCAAGCTGCTAAGTACAAAAGATGATCAAGCTTAAAGACATCTTAGCATCTCAGAACCAACAACAACAACTACAACAACAACAACAAGAAGCCAGGGCCTGAGGGGTCCTTGTCCGTAGGGACTAAATGAAGTTCCAAGCCTACTGGATTTGAAGAGTTCCTAGGGAACTAAAGAAGTTCCAAGGCTGCTGGCCTTGAAGAGTTCTTAGTGAACTGAAGTCCCAAGGATGCTGGCCTTGAAGGAATCTTAGTGATTCAGGGTACTGCCCTTCCTTAGTGGAAATCCTGCTAGTTAAAAGCAGAAGAGTGGATTAAGAGCTTGAGTCTCTGAACCACTTAAAACCCCTTGTGCCTTTTACTTTATGTCATTTACATTATGTACATTAACTATTATAACTGCTATGTATGTTTTAACTGCTTACAACCAAACTAACTCCAAGAACAATGTATGTATGATTATGAATATATTAATGAAGGGGATCTTTTACTTATTCCGTTGTGCTTGAATAGATTCTTATGTTTGTCATATGCTAAATCATTAGCTATACAAAATAACATAGAAAAGCATTTGAAATTAAAAGGATCTATTCAACCCCCCCCCCCCTTCTAGATCTATATTGTGCCTACTGAGAACTAACAATTGGTATCAGAGCAGGTTCTCATGCTATATTCAAAAGCTAATCAATTTGGGCCTGATCCTATGCACAACCATTGTTCTAAACTTAGTTTAGTAGTAAGTCACTTGTTATATGCAGATGAGCTCATACGTTGGAAATATTGTGAACAGGTAAATTTGTCTATACACCTGAAGCTGCTCAGATTGGTCTATGTTCTTGATTGCCATATCAACAAGACCAATCCCTGCTAACAGTCAATCTTGTAGTCTAAAGACCAGGCTAGAAAGCTCAAGAGACATTAACAAAAAAGAGTCAAACATCCACCATCCTGAAAAGATGAAAAGGCCATGCATAATAAGAAATTCTTATCAAGAGAAGAAAGAATAACTTCTCAAACATGTGTATGGCCAACCAGCGGCTGGATGTGAACCTTGTGAACTCAAGGATGTCTAAGAACTAAAGGTGCTGAGACTCTCTTAGCTTGCATCTTTAAGACCACGACTGATTGATTTAAGGCCGGCTGGAGCAACAAGCTGTCAGGAGCTAATGAGAAACTATGCACATCAATGCCTAACCTCAGTATATCTAAGATAAATGACTGTTAAGAAGCTGACAACAGAAAGGTATGGTTCCTCACTAATATTATTGTGTACATTATGTTGCTTCTCCTTATGAACTATAACAGTATTCGTTCAAGGAATCATAATCTACCTAAAACGGTGAAGAGAGAAAGTATACTGAGGATGGAAACTCAAATGCTTACAAACTTTCTCTCCATCCAAGTTTTAGGTTGAAGATGAAATCCTGAATGAAATCTGAAATAGGTCATAAGAGCATCACAGGTTAAATTTATTTTATGTGAAGTAATCTTTGTTGGTGGGTTACTATGTATGTACAACCTATGTTCTAAGTGTTTAATAACACAGAGTATGATCAGTTCTACAAAAGTATCTTGAAGATTCGTAGAAACTAATCACCTCCATGAATCAACCAGATACAAATAAATCGTAGAGTTGATTCTCACTCTGTGAACACTTAAACCCTGTAAACATAACCTAGCAAATGATGAAACCATCAAAGAAAAAGAGTGGTTTATTAAAATAGTAAACCTTACATACACTCACCTTCATTCATCTCAAAATGTATTATCTAAATGTGTTAAATGCATGAATATGACTGTTGGTGACAAATATGATGTGTATACAAATGTATGAGGAACAGGGGTGTAGAAAACTAACCTAGCAGGACCCATTTAACCATGGGTACCAAAAATAGAAATTTACAACCTACAGGTACTTGGTCTATCTGGCCACACTAAGGAATGCTGAAGCAGAAGACTTCAGTCAAGAAGATTTAACCAGCAGAAGGCTTAAGACCGTTCAGAAATGACTCGAATAAAACTCCTTTATGTTAAAGCCTGTCCTTGAAGACCTACTGAGATGATCTGAATAAAGCTCATATGGCTGCTGATCTTTATATGGAAACAGGCCATTCATCCAAAGATGAAAAGGGATCGTAGATGCTCAATCATGCAAAGTATGTCATAAAAGAATAATCCTCAAGGAAGCTTATCACAAAGGATCATCGAGCATTAAACATGAGGAACTCATTACGGGAGCAGAACTCAACGAGCACATGCTGACAAAGAAGACTATGTTTGCAGTGATGACAAATGATCATAGAATGATCAATCCTGGAGATATCGATGTATACGATGAAAATAGATTTGACTGTCAGTGGTGATTCCAGAGAGAAAGAAGCATGCAAGGATGTCTCTTATCGCACATGAAGAAAAGGAAATCACACCTCACTGAGAAGATAGTATGAACATGGGGAAGCAGTGTCCTGTTAAGAAACAACAGCACTGAGTTATACTATGAAGCAGTGTACCAGCTACAGAGTCCCAAAACTTTGTGGCTGATGAACTACATGAAGAACCATAGTCATTAGGAACGTTTCAAAATGTACTACTGATAACCTATCAGCCACCCAACCCAAAATCGTGGAGTGCCTACGATCAAACATCTGATCATAGTGTAAGAACAGGAGGACACCACGATTATAGCAAATGCAATTTCCTGAAGTTGGTAAAGGTCCTCCCCAGCAAAAAAAGGTCAAATGAGATATCTGTGCAAATCACTTCTAAAGTATTTCATCTGGAAAGCGCATCAGGGACAAACCTGACCCTTAGTTCACTCTAAGAGGTTGGCCCTTCCTGAGCTACCTTAACCCAGAAGGAATGCTAAGTTAAGTTCATCTCAAGGACCAAGTCAGCCAATGATCGTAGAATCAAAGTTGAAGAGAACTCCACGATCATAGTACAACCTCAGCGATCGTAGAAGTAGACTCAACGATTGCAGTTCTTCCAGAGGATAATCTAGCTCATAAGGAGCTCGGAAGAACTTGTCAATTGCTCAACCATTCAGATTAAGATTAGAGAAGTTCGAATATAGTTTGGAAAGATATTATGCAAACACACCTCAGTACTCAAGTACCCAAACTGGCTCGGAGTACATCAATGATCAAGGTATGCAGCATCAAGATGAGGATTAATGTCAAAATCATCCATTGAAGCGTCTCTCGAAAGATGATCGTTGAGTCAACAAAGGAAAACATAGAGTTCATAGCTGCCTTATCATGCTACTCTATGAACCAAAATGGTCAACAGTCAATCCACGTCATTGACGCCTACTTATTTTGAAAAGAGACATTAAACTGAAGAGTTAATGGGGGAGTTATAGCTCATTACTGGGCATCGTGCAACCAATGGCTAGTTGACACATCACTACTTATGCAGAATTAGAAGGAGCTGCCATAAAGATAAACTCAAAAGTTACAAATAGTTATCAAAAACTATCGAACCTCTCTCCCTCTTATTTTCAAACTCTAGAATCCTCTTCGAAGATTAAATCGAGTAAAACCTCCAGAACCCAAATCACAAATAGCTATCTCTCATAAATCTCGTTGAATCACATACCCATACACTTTGAACTCTTCAAATTACAGAATGGAGAGTTATAACAGGAATCCAACTCGGTTTCAAAAACTTTGAAGAATCAAAAACGAAGTTCAAGAATATACTTGAGCTCGTAAAGAATGTTCGGTTCTCTGAGTGCTTGGAGGCTGACACCCCAGTTTACACAGAGCTAGTGAAGCAGTTCTACTCAAATGCTTCAGTAAATTTTGGGCTTCTGACCACGAAGGTGAAAGGATCAAGTCTGAAAATATGAGCATCTGACATCAATTAATGCCTAGGGTTTCCTAACCAAGGTCTGATAAACCTAGATGAAGTCGACATTGAAGAAGGCAAGAGGCTAATGTGGTACCAAAGTAACCCTAATCTAAAGGACATAAAGAAAAAGGAGTTTCTGGAAGAATTCGAATTCCTTGATGAGATAGTGGCCAAATGCATACTATGCAAGGACATTGCACACGACATGGTGCTTGATCAACAGTTGAAAATCATGTCTGCTATTGTTCTGAAGAAACGAATCAACTTTGTAGTTATCCTATTTGATCAGATCTCCAAATGGGTAGAAAAAGCTGAGTTGAAGAAGTCTACAGAAAAACCCCTGACAAAGGTGTTTCATGGAAGACTGTTGAGTATAGTACTAAAGAAGAAACTGGGAAACAAAATCAAGAATGATAAGGGAGAACCACTAAATGTCCATAAAGTGATGTCTTCTCAGTTGTTCGTAAACTGGAAGAAGAACCCAAAGGAAAATAGGAGGTTGACAACAACAGGAAGCAGCAAAAAGATCACTGCAAAGAAGAATAAGTCAAATGAGGTGGAAATCTCTCAATCTGATGACTCTGAACTAGCAGCAATTACACCAGCCAGAAAGAAATCCAAAGGTGTGAGGAAAATTGAGGCTCTACCAAGAAGTCTATCAACTGAAGACAAGGGTGAAGAAGAAAAGGTCCTGACTGCAGAAACCACCAAGAGAAGAAGTAACAGACTACTTCAAGGGCCATCTAGAAAGAAAGCTAAAGTGGTAAATAGACCAGTCCCAGTTTCCCAAGAAAGCCCATCAAACAAAGAAGAGGACATATAGTCAGAAGAAGAGAAGGCAACTGATAGTCTCAAGGCTGAGTCCCCACAGACCAAATCCAGCAATGAAGGTGAAGCTGGATTAATGGAAGAAAATGCAGCATCTGCTGATGAAGAAGAATGCACAAGCCCTGTGGCTAACCCTCAGAGCATTCACTCTGATGATGAAGAAAAGATACAAGATGACCCAACTCCATCCCCAAATGCAAATGCTCCAACCAGCCCAGACGATGGGTCAAATGATGTTGATTCTAAAGAAAAAGGACTTGCACCTGCCAGTGCTGAACCTCAAGGAAGTTCATCTGAAGATCCAAAGGCTTCAGAGTATGAAGAAGAAGAAGAGTCTGACTCTCTCATACCTGAACCCCCAAGGAAAAGGAAGAGCCATAGATTAATTGCTCAATTTGCCTCCAAGAAGAAAATGATCACTCCACTACAGTTATTGAGGTAAGTGATGATGAATCCAAGGAAGACATTCCTGAAGAAGAGTCTGGTAATGAGGATCAACAAGAAGGATTCACTGATGAATCTGATCAGAATGCTTCAGACTCCGAAAGAAAAGAAATGGAGAAAGATTCTGATTCTGCACATCAGGAATCAGAGGAACAAGAAGACTATCCAGTTCTCTCTCCCGCGAGGATTAACAGAATAATAGTGGTGGAAGTCTCAAATGAACTACCAGAAGCACCTCCCGAGAGATGGGTAAATTATGGAAATGAACAGCTCAAGGTGGTGAGGATGACTGCTTTTGAGGTGTTTAAAAACTGGAACAACATGGAACTAGACTGCACGACGATCCCTTACAATCCTGATGATCTGCTAATGAGATGGTTCTTCCAATAGATGCCTTGGCTAAAGGCACATACTGAAAGAGATGGAAGTTAATTCAGCTGGTGCTACTCTCAGTTTCCAAGCATGAAGATGGTGGCACAAAACTTACCAAAGGTGAAGAGTTTTGCAACAATGATGATCAAAGACCAGCCTCACTACAAAGTCTACAGACATGTTGGCAACCATTATATTCCCTACGAAAGTAGAGTGGGTTCTGATGGACGAAGGATCATGTCTAAGGACACGATCATAGAGTCCTTTCTCTCTGTCACTGAAAATTATCAAGATCAGTTTGAAGAGCTTCCCTCTGCTCAAGCACAGATGTCTAACATGCCTTCATCCTCCAACAACGATTGGCACTCAACGATTTTTCAGATTCTCACTACTTTTGAAAATTTGTCCAAGGATGAAAATCGTAGAGTCCAATCTGATGTTCAACAAGAGGCTGCCCAACCAGATCACCAAATTCTTATGGAGCAGGAGCTGTTGAAGAATTCTGATCAGCTTGTCAAGAAGATATCTCTTATCAATGAAGAATCAAAAATGGTGCTGACAATAGCAGGAGATAGTTCAATTCAGAACAGACTTCAAGCTACTATGGCTGATGTATCTCTCAAAATCAAAGAGAGAGATCACATCTATCTAAAGGCCATACATGATCAGAAGGAAGAAGCTCTATGAGCACAGAAGGCCAATGAAAAACAACTCCAAGTCCTCTCTGACATGATTGACAACATGAATCAGTCGTTCTCAGTGCAACTAGAGCTAAGCCAACAAGAACTCAAGTTCGAAGTTTCTAACTCCTCTTACCTGCTGGAGCAGCTTATATCCAATATGGAGCAGCTCTCCCAAGTGATTAATGACAAAAAGGGAGAGAAAAAGAGAAATAGAAAGAGCAAGAGCCATTCAAGGAAGAGCAAGGAGAGAAGAAGGAGTCAAGATAAAAAGGTCAAGGGAAAGTCAAAGAAGAAAAGAACAGAAGAAGTAGCAGACTCATCATCTGAGGGGGGAGCCAAAAGATGATGATCATATGATCGCAGAGTTTAATGGGGGAGAAAATTAAGAAAGAAGATCATGAGTCTGAAGGGGAGAAGAGCAAAGACAGAAACTCATCATCCCAGGGGGAGCAAGAGCTAGAAGATCAAATAGATGATTAGCTGATCAACAAACATCTTGGAAACATACATAGAGCCAAAGAGGTATATCTCTAACTAGTTAGGTATGTTCTGGATCCAAGATGTAAAATGTCAGTGTATTAAACTCCACATCATTATAAATGGCATTCATGATTATCTGTTTTAGAAATACAGCTGCTCACTGTATATAAGATTCATTCATAACATGGATATGCACTTATGTTTTTGTCATAATCAAATAGGGGGAGATTGTAAGGAATAAGCATGTGAATGATATTCCTGTTACATATGATTTGATTATGATATATATATATATATATATGAATAAATATGCAAGTATGCTTTCATTGTGAAAAGATGTAAAGTCATTTGATAGTTAATAGAAACATATATACAAGGACTTAGAATAAATTGATCAAATATGTTAAGTTGATCCTACATAAGCAAAACAGCTTTATTAAAGTCCTTAAAAAGAAATAATGTACAAGGACTATAAATATAGAAAGATCAAGCATGTTAGGTTGATCTTATGATGTAATAGATAGGCTTGTCTGATTGTCGAGCACTGCACCAAAAATCGTAGTCTGCCAGACGATTCAAGGAAAACTCGAGAGCTATCTAGGCAGAATCGCAATCTGCAAGATAGTAGATCTCGAAGTTCGTAGACTACAAGGAGAGACGAAGAAGGATCTTAGTGTGTCGAGGAGAACTTCCTCAGAGCCATAGTCTACTGAGGAAGTCATGTTCAGAATCATAGAGACAGCCTACCTACGAACTGACATAGCATCTGCCAAAGACTAGTCAAGAATTGTAGACTACACTCAGAGTCATAGAGTCTAATGATCATATTAGAGGCAGAGATCGTAGTCGAGCAAGATCAGATGAAGACAACAAGCACAACGACAAAAATTATAGAGTGTCAAGATCTGATCTCGGAGTCGTAGTTTTTGCACAGCCAAAGCTGAATCGTACAGTATAGAACTGAGACTTCAATAGTTGCTCACAATAGCAAGGCAGGATCGTAGAGCAAATACAATTCTCAACAATTGAGCACTCCCAGTATATCCAAAGGAATAAAGCCCCTGGTTGGAAATGCAAAGATACATCTCACCTGAAGGAAACCAGAGAGCACTCAACGAATGGCATATATGCTAGTAGAAGATCTAAGCATCAACCCAATCAGCATCCAGATTGAGTTATGGAGCCATTCGAGATGAAGTCTTCCATAAGATCAGATCATGAGAAGACTTCAGTAGCTGACCAAGGAAAGTCAGCAGGTGCAGTAGCTGTCATGTGATAAGATGACAATGATCTTGTAAGTATCCAGGATCGTAGTGTTTGCCAAACAAACAAAGAACTGGTGGAGTGTACACAAAGATATTGGTTAGATTATGAAGAACAAGGCTAAAGTGATTAAGCATTGGGTCAGTCCATTGATGATAAGTGAGCGGGAGATCACAAGGAGAAAGAAAGTTAGATACGCCGCAAATATGAAGTGTCTTGCTATTCAGAAGGGACCAAAACAAAGAAGTCAAGCCATCAGCATTTGAGAGTTGTCGATGCAAATAGAAGTGTTGAAGCACTGTACAAGAGATGGAAGAGATGTTGTACATTGAAGATTCAATCAACACTCCTCAAGATCGTAGTGTTGTCTCTACCAGTCAACAAGACACTACGATCAGGTCCATGAAGTCATGCAACAGAATCGTAGAGTTCGAATAGCTTAAGATTGAAGCATTGGCAACGGTTAAATCTGAAGGTTGATATTCGGACAAAGAGCTTATTGAGAGCATCGATGCAAAAGGACAACCTCTGATCGAGAAATCAGAAGGAAGAAATAAAGTCTTCTACCTGCCCGAGGGATAAAAGTGACATCTCTGATGGGGTAGGTGAAACAGTGGACTGTAATGTCAGAATGTTAGAAAAGGAGATGTCTTGTCACATCTGCAGTATGCACCAAATAACTCGAGATCTGTGAAGCAAATCTAAAAGATTTCAACGGCTACTTCTCAACACGAAGATTGGGAAGGAATATAAATAAGCCAGAGCTTCAACGATCAAGAGTTGTTGATGATTGCTATGTTGCAGAAATGTTGAGTTGGTAGAATGCTAACGTTGACTCTACGAGTTCCACCTGAGCTAAAATAGAACAAGTCTCAGTGACAGTGAGACTACGAAGGTGGAAGTGAAGCAACTTTAAAGAAGGAATTAAATAGATAAAAGCTTCACTCAACAAAGATGAGAATGCCACTTGAATTGGCATCTAAGCTAAGAGCTGAGAAGGACAAGAAGATAGCATTCAGAAGAGTGGCAAAGCGCAATGCAGATCCGAAGAGCCACTCTATGATTCACCATGAACCCAAAGTTGAAACAGAGCAAGTGCAGAACCATGTCTGCCAACATGTTAAGAAGGGTTTAGGAAATGGTGATGGTGCACAGGTGACACTATATGAAGATGAGCAGAACAGAAGAAGATCAGCAGCACAAAAGATGATGTGCTCCAGTCTCGAAGCAGAATTCAAAAAGGACCACACCAAGTTGCTAAGCACAAAATATGATCAAGCTTAAAGACGTCTTAGCAGCTCAGAACCAACAAAAAAACCTACAATAACAAGAAGAAGTTAGGGCCTGAGGGGTCCTTGTCCGTAGGGACTAAATGAAGTTCCAAGCCTGTTGGGCTTGAAGAGTTCCTAGGGAAATAGAGAAGTTCCAAGGCTGCTGGACTTGAAGAGTTCTTAGTGAATTGAAGTCCCATGGTTGCTGGCCTTGAAGGAATCTTAGTGATTCAGGGTGCTGCCCTTCCTTAGTGGAAATCCTGCTAGTTGAAAGCAGAAGAGTGGATTAGGAGCTTGAGTCTCTGAACCACTTAAAACCCCTTGTGTCTTTTACTTTATGTCATTTACATTATGTACATTAACTGCTATAACTGTTATGTATGTTTTAATTGCTTACAATCGAACTAACTCTAAGACCAATGCATGTATGATTATGAATATATGAATGAAAGAGATCTTTTACTTATTCCGCTGTGCTTGAAAAGATTCTTATGTTTGTCATATTCTAAATCATTAGCTATACAAAACAACAGAGAAAAGCATTTGAAATTAAAAGGATCTATTCAACCCCCCCCCCCTTCTAGATCTATATTGTGCCTACTGGGAACTAACAAAACTCAATCTTTATACTTGTTATGTTAACTGCAGCATGTATGTTATGCTAGTCCAATGATTATGAGATTTATGTTGAGCATATTATTATGTGCTATGTGATGCATGAAAACTGTTAGATTTGTTGGGCTGTCGAGCTCAACCTTGCAAATAACCACTTTTGCAGGTTAAGTATTCAAGGTAACACTAAGTGTTACTTGAAAGACATGAAACAGACGTAATGTATGAAGATTTATATACTTTGGCTGAGTTGTTATTATTTGAACCATGTTTAATGTTCCAGATGATGTACTTGATAATGTATAATGTTTAATAGATGTTGAGTTATAAAGTTTAAATTTTGTCCGATGTATAAAGGGTATTGAACATGGATGTAAGTTTTATTTATTAACTCTAATAAAGTGAGAAATAAACTAAGCATGGTTCAAAGGTAGGTAAAGATAAAGATTTTGAGAAATGTACTTGATAAATCACAATAATTATGTAATAATAAACTGTAAAGTTTGAGTTATATATATGTAAAGGTTATCGAATTGAAATGTAAGATTTTATATAATAACATTGATGAAGCAAATCATAAATAACTTGATTCAGAGATGTGTAAATGATTAAGGTTTTGATTAAGGGAATTTAAGTAAGAAGACAGAAATGTTTAAATTATTCCGCATTTTAATAAGTTTAACATCGAATAACGATGTAAAAATCATATGTTAGACGTATTATTAATGATCGAAGTCGATAGTTGAATTGTATGAATTTTGGGGTCGTTACAATTGGTATCAAAGTTGATAGGTTTGAAACCTTAGGTAAGAGTACCCTAGGCTATAACCTTAGAGAAGAAAGGAGAAGATGATAAAGAATAAACTCAAGTAGTGTTTGAACAATAAGAAATAAATTTAAGAAAAGTATAGAGAATGAATTAAAATATATATGAGAAGGTTCAAAGAGGAATCTTGAAGACTTATAAAGATGAGAATTAGGAGTTACCTAACTCCGGTAATAAGATGTTAAATGTTATTAAAATATACTATGTTTACAAGATGAAGGTGATTAAAATAATAATAATAAACTCAAATAGAGTTTAATTGATGTTAAATTCAGAGAATGCTTATGAAACAAGGTAAGATAATATGTGTGAGTTCAAAGAAGAACCTGAAGAGTTAAAATTGAGTTGAATAATCATAAGACAACATAATTATAGAGAAGTAATGAGGATCGTGAAACCAAAATGATTATAGAATAAGAAAGGAATCACAAAGAAGATGATTGTAGAATAAGATCACGACGTGATCTGGTTTAGTTATAAAATGATAGATGATCTGTAATGAATAATAGTTATAGCTTGATGCTATAAGAGAATGTACTATGATATTGTACGAGGTAAACTCATGAGGACAAATAGATGATGAAATACATAAAATATGTATCGAGTAAAGAGCAAGTTATGAGCAAGATAGAGTTAGGTGGGATTTTAATTGAGGACTCATGTGATGGCTGAGTTGTACAAACCTTTGTATGGGCGAGGGTTTTGTGCTTGCACTCAGTTTATCACATTAATAATCATTGGAATGTTGGTGTCACGCTATCAATGTATATGTGGTGAAAAGGTGATTATTTTTCATGTGTATATTTGATAGTTAGAGACTATTAAGATTAGTCAGATATTATTAGGATTAGGTGTGAGTTCTTAAAACTCATACTTATGGTAAGTTGATGACTCATAATCATATGTATATTTTTGAACCCCTAAGTATATGGACAGTCCTTGATGGGTTCTTGGACTACGTATTGCTAGGACAAGTAACTAAACTCATTATTGTGTCAAGTTCCTGAACTTCCAAAGTGTGGTAAGTTTGATGAACTGTATTGGGTATAGAAAAGTTGTGAAGTAAGGACTAAGAATTTTTGGTATAGTAAGCATTGATGGTGATAAAGATTAGTAGAATGATTAAGTAACGAAGCAGTGGAGTAAGGATTTAAGATGATGGAGGAAAATTGGATATTCTAAATCTTCTAGCTATTCTAGATTTTTGAAATTTATTGAATTCGTGCTGATGTTTCACTTCTTTATTTTTGAAAAATGTTGAAACAGATGATTGAATCAATTGATTTTTAAAACAGTGTTATTATTCTTGTGTCTATGCTAATTGTTTCAGCTAGACAAAAATGATTTGAAATTATCAAAACGTAATTTTTTTGATCATATGCATCGTTTGATATGGTGTGGAAATAATAATCGAGGGAGTCATCAATGCAATAGAACCTAGTGTTGGATGTGATCATAGGATTGTCAGCCCATTATAGTATGATGTAACATGACTGAATCCTCAACATGCCATTAAGACAGTACGATATCGTGATATAAAAATGATTTTTGGTTTTCTCTAAATTTTGAAAAGATATGCTATTGGAGATGGTTTAAAAAGAGAGAGATTATTTTGGTTTCCTTTAAACTAAGAAAAGTATATTTATTAAGTTTGTTAATATATATATATATATATATATATATATATATATATATATATCTTGTGATTGACGTCCGAACTGTTGCTAAGAGTCTAAGCTATTTGATTCAGCTAGACGATTACTGAAAGTTGTTTATGAAATTTGAGTGTTCTATATCAAACTATGCCAAACCAAACTGTTTTGGTACGTATTCATATGTTAAGAAGCTGAGGTGAACAACCCTATAAAAGAGGACATGTTATTGAAGACAATGGTTCCGAAAGTAGCACATATAGTCGTTACAATGTGAAGATGTAATACATTCTGCACAGCGTAGGGGCACGATAGGCTGATCATCTAGAGTACTTGCAGAGAGTGTTTTCAGTTTGTGTGATTGCTAAACATTCTGTTAAAGATGGTTTATAGTGGTGATGCAATATTAAACCTGGAGAAGAGTTCAAGGTCTTATGACCCCTCAGCATGATTTGAAATCTTTTAAATTCCTGAGTTATTAATATCGCTTCCCACTACAAGAAAAAAACTTAAGTCCGACGGAATAATCCGTCAGACATAAGCCTATTCAGTCAAAAATATATTATTCCTGACGAAAATATCCGTCAGATATTCGGTCGTAAATATTCGCGTCGAAAATAAGATCCGTCAAAAATTCTATCGAATATTCATTATCCTCGACGAATGTATCTCTGACGGATGTTCATCGAACATTAACTATCCTCGACAGAATATATAAGACGAAACTTTTCGTCGAATATAACAGTACCTAGTTTTGATGGATGTATTCCCTCAGAATTATCTTATTTTCGACTGAAAACTAAAATAACCCACTATTCATTAAAATTGTCTAATTATTAACTTCGACGGAATTTGCGTCGGAGATAGAGCTTTTACGATGGATACGTTCCGTCGAAGATAACGTATGTTCGACTGAAATTAGGATATTTCGGCATTTATTAAAAATTGATTATTTGTTAACTCCGATGGAAGTTCTGTCGCAAATACCTTATTCCGTCGAAATTAACTATCCTTTTTTTAATTGCAGATTTTAAAAGTTCAGTTTCCAGGTGTTTAAACCCATTAATGTACATGTAACCTGTCACAACCCAATACACAGTAATATAAACCTGTATCTCACATTCAAATATGCAACGTAGCACTAAAACTTAATCTTCAACTCATTATCATTCACATTCACCTTCAAATATCCACCAAAACATATTATAAGCTAACCAATTACAAATATAAGCTAATGTTCCATAAATGTTAAACAATATAATTTACAATAGTTGTACAGACGCAATTAGACCATACAATATATGTAACGATCGAGAAATTTGTAATTTAATTTAAATATTTATTTAATTAAATAAATATTTTAAATAATTTATTTATTAAGGAAAATAAATAATAGATGAATTGTGATGAATTAATTTAGTAACTAAATTAATTAATATTAATTGAATTGAATAATGATAATGTTATTTGAAGGATTTAATTTAAGAAAATAATTAAATTAAATCAATTACTTAATATTTAAGAAGATAATTAAATTAAATGAGTTGTTTGATTTAAAGGAAATAAATAAATTAAATAAAGTGATGTGTCTAATTTATTAATTAAATTAGATATATAATTATTTATTAATTATAAGATATAATGATAATAAGAATTTTATTATTATTATAAGTTATTTAGATCAGTTAAATTAAAGTTATATAAATTAACTAAATTAAAAGTGTGATAATTGGAGACTATATAATATATTAATATAAAAATAATTTAGTTTATAAAGTGGTTTGGTAGCCAAACAATGCCTTGTGGCCTTTGGCTTTTTCCAACTGACGTCTTTTTATTTTGTAACTGAAGTGCGCGTGGGTGAGTGGCCAGTTTATATTATCTACGCATTCTATTTCTTTTCTAAGGCTTAGCTAGAATTATAGAGGGTTTGCAAAAGAGATTGAGATTGAGAGCTTAAGAGAAGGCATTCTGTGATTATAAAGTGGAAGAGAATGGTTTGTTAATTGCTAGTCAAGGTATACTCTATTTCTATTGTTCATGCTTTGAGTCTCAAAATTGAATTTTCTGTAAATTCTAAATCACGTGAATTGATATATATATATATATATATATATATATATATATATATATATATACACACACACATGTATGTAAGGTATATAATCTATTTAAGGTATATACATGAGTGTGGTTTGAGGATTAAAATACATAAGAAATTGAATTGTAAGAAGAAAATGAAATAGCAGTGTTTATATTCTTATTAATGGCTTAGAAAGTACAATAATGGATGCTCAGTATATGTCATAATCTGTAATTTGTTGGTGGATTGTGATAATATGTTAAGAACTAAAAACAACGAAGTTTAAATCATGACAATTGATCAAGAAATGAGTTTTTGGCGATCAAGTTCGTTAAAAGTATAATATGAGGAAATTTGTGGAAAATATAGTTTTTTATTCTCAAAAATGGTGTTTATATAATGTTTTGTATATAGAATGGTGTTTAGTATGTGTAACTATAATATGACAAAGTGAAGATGTTGTAATTTGGTGTAATTCGGTAGAATTGGGATTTTATGGCTAAAGCAGAGTCTGTTTCGAGCTTCTGCAAAAACACTGGTGCTGAGACGTCGCGCGGGCGCGCGGTCTGGAACGCAGCTCTCGCGCGGGCACGCAAGGTAAAGTCCCCGAACCCGGATACTTGAAACCCGAATTCGGTACTTCACGATACCATTTCTATGAGCGGAAATATTACTAATAATAATAACAATAATATAAATTTTAAACTTAACTTACATTTATCAGAGTCTAATCCCAAGTACGCAACTTTTACTACATTCTTTACATGATTTATAATACATATCATTAACTTATTACAATTTATCTATTACAAATGATACCAATAACATATTCTGTTTGCTTTCCTTTTCACTTGTTTTGACATGAGCTTTCTTGTCCTTCACACTTAGCTGAAAACATTTAAATTAAGCAAGGATGAGCATTTGAGTGCCCAGCAAGTATTATATATATATATATATATAAGCTGAAAGAATTTAAATGTTTTCTTTATAATATTCTTCTACAACCAGTCAATAGTTGTGAAGTAATCTGTACCAATAATAATAACATAACAACCCTCTTTCAAATTTTTGAAACTGTGTATTGACTATACATGGGGTTTCTGTGACATACTATGAACATTGTTTTCATTTTCGAAAAGGTTTAAACAGAAATTCATCTGTAAACCGGCATTGCTTATGGGCCTGAGGGTGTACAGTCCATGGGCCCTGTATTGATCAATACTATATTGCTAGAACGATATTATCGTTCATCCTTTGTCCGCCGTAGCGCATAAAAATATTTCCATTATCGGGATGTTCATACCTGTCGGGTTTTCATAACAAAGGTCTTATATAATTCAATATATATATATATATATATATATATATATATATATATATATATATATCAAAGGTGTATCAACATGCGATTAAATACAATGATTATCCAAGTGGGGACACTTGTATAATCATTTCTAGAAATTAAAGAATAGAATATATAACTGAATTATCATATACTAACATGTTGATAATTAATGGGCTTATATAATATAGGTTTAACAATCTGTATAATAATAATATAATTCTGAAACATTCTTACACTTGTTCATTGCATAAAGAAAATGCAAAGTTAGGATACTTGCCTGATTCGCTGCTTACAATTACGCAACTTATATTTATCTTTTCTATCACGACCTATCATTAATAAAATCATTCTATCGATTAGAATTACACATCATAACACATAATACTGCTTATTGCAGTCAGCACATAACCTAATCACATTGTCACATACATTTCACAGTCATCACATCACAAACAAATACATATACAGACACATTATGTAAATTCAGATCAATTTCTGAAACATGTCAGTTTACCGACAGCTTTATCGGATAATTATCGAGTCTAAGACTCTATCTTGTACCTTAATATCTATTTAGACTATTTAAGTAACAGTCATATCATTTTTAAATGACTTACAATAATTTTTTAAATAATTATCATCATTTATCACAATTTTTGAAATATTAGAATCATTATTAAATGATTTAAATATCAAACAATTCTATTATCATTAACATTTAATCAATATTAAATTATTAATAAAACCATTGCCAAAATATTAAAGTTATGTATAATAACTCAAAATATTTTTAAAGTACTTATATTACCCTTAAATGATTTTTAAAACATTTAAAATCATTCTTAAATAATTACCATTAATATTTAAATATTAATGAACTATTTTCTAAATATTAAAAGTTATTAATTATAACTTAAAATATTTTAAATTCATTTATATCGCTTTTAAATGATTTTTAAATAAATAAAACCATTTTAAAAATATTTATTTAATATAACTATTAAATAAATTTAATATCATTAATATATCATTAATATTAAATTATTAATGAAATTATCCTTTAAATATTAAAAGTTATATTTTATAACTTAAAATATCTTTAAATACTTTATTTTCATTTAAAATGATTTTTTTTAATAATAAAATCATTTTTAAACTAATTTATTTAATATAAATATTAAATAACTTTAATATCATTAAATATTATTAATTAATGAATTTAACCTTTAAATATTAAAAGTTATATTTTATAACTTAAAATATTTGTAAATACCTTATTATTATTTAAAATGATTTTTAAAATAATAAAATCATTTTTAATTTAATTATTTAATTCATTTAACAAATAACTTAATTATCATTAATATTAACTTATTAATGAAAATTAACAAATAATATTGAAAGTTATTAAAAATAACTTAAAATATTTTCTTATATTATAATATAATTTTAAATGATTTTTCATGAATTAAAATCATTATTAAATAATTTATTTAATATTCTAATTAAATAAATTAAATACTTTTAATATTTCAAAAATATTAAATATTTATGAAATATATTTAAAATAATTAAAAACTAATTTTTGGAATTTAAAATAATTTTTAATATTTTATTTTGTATTTTTAATAATTAAAAACTATTTTTTTCTATTTATTAATTAATTTCCCGAAAATAAAATACTATTTGTCGCTAAAGACCACCTATAGCGACAGAACCGTCGCTATAGGTGTTCTTCATGTTCTTGGCCAAACCCAGAAATTCATATGCAGCTATCATGGTTACTACTTTGACCAACATTAAAATCGTGTGTGGTGTGTTTCTGGTCATGTGATTGATCATACCGTGCAGTATAAATGCAAGACTACAATATACAACAATAATCAGGATCATAACTTGCATAAACAAAAAGATCTGATCTCTCAAACAAGCTGTCAGACATGTTCTTCATTTCTGGGTTACCCAGAAATGAAGAACAGGTTGTCTGTCCATTTTTGGCCTTCTATAACATTTGATTCATGTGTGTTTTGTGTGAACCAATGCATTCTGTATGTAGATAACATGTAAGTCTAGAGATCCATTACATAAAATCGAATAAACAACAACAAAATCAAAAGATATAAGCTGGTCAAACCTTGTCAAAAATCACGCACTTAAGTTTTTTGGGTTACCTAGAAAACTAAGTTCGTGATCTTCTGTCCTGGTTTGACCTTCCACTGACTTCGATCCATTAGATATTTAGGAGATCTACAAGCTTACTCTTGAAGTCCATATACCCAAGTACAAATGGATTACAAGAAAAAACAACAAAACAACATCCAGTAGCGAGATCAAGGCTCATCAATAACTTGTCAGACACTGAAAACCCATTTCTGGGTTGCTCAGAAATGGTTCGGTCATGGTCGGTCAACGACCTTTGACCAACAATACCTATTAATCTAGGCCTGATCTGGCTACTGATGTTGTTAGAGGAATTCATGGGGTTGTATTATGGGACTGATCTACTATTAATTTCGTGGGTCTTGAGCTTGAGAGCATTTGGTAGAGAGTTTGTGAAAAATGAGATAACAAATGACCTTTTTTCTCTCCTTAATCTATATATATAATATATATACAATGTATATGGCTGAGTTGTTGTCAATATAAGGCTGATTTCAGTTGCTTTTAGTCACATGGGTTTGGTATAGCAGGTCACCAACCCACATTTTGGCTAGATTGACAAGTTATCTAAATAAATAAATGAAAAAGGGCATTTTGGTCTTTTGTTATATAATTTTAATGGCACTTAGGTCATTTGGCAAACCCTTAGGGTTTAGGGTTTGAACCATTTTAGCAAAAGTCTAGGATTTCCAGAATTAGGATTTACAAATAAATAACAATTTAGTTTTAAAAAAATAATAATTAAGGTTTGCTAATTAAATTGAATTAGTAATTATGTTATACAGGATCATTAGGGTTTAGTATCACTAATCACAATTAACATTGCTAATATAGCAATTAGGGTTTATACTTTTAGTAATTAGGGTTACAAAAATACATTTAGGATTTCTAATTATCAAATTAGAATTCTATGTATTAGGGTTTTAATTTCTATATCACCAGTCGTTAATCACATTATTGTGATTACATAACGGCTTTAACAAATTCTCAAAGTCGTGAATGACTTTCGCTTTAGAGTTTCAATTCAATTAGGGTTCCAAAATTATAATTAGGGATTATAATATAGAAAATAATAAAAATAATAATAATAATAATAATAATAATAATAATAATAATAATAATAATAATAATAATAATAATAATAATAAGGGTTTTGAATAATTACAATTCTTCCTAATTAGGGTTAATACATAAACACCGATCATAAATCACATTAACATGATTACATAACAGTCTTAAGCCGGCATTCGGCTTTATCTTAGGGTTTAACAACTTAAACTAGGGTTTTGGCATTTTACATCATAATTGACCAACCATTGTCAGTCCACAAACATACAATACATATTTATAACACTGAAATATCAAAATATTATAATTTTATATTATTATCATCATTTCTTATTCCAGAACCAGAAATAGGGTTTATCAAAATATTATTAGGGTTCGATCGTAATATAATAAAATTGTTCCACACATTAACATTACACACATAACCATACATATCTATAACACTGATAAATAATAATATATTATTATTATTCTCATTCCTTGATCAAAACCCAGAATTAGGATTTGGATTCTATAAGTGATTTATCTTTCACGTTTAACATTAATAATTAAGTTAAATAATTAACTAAATTATTTTGAAATAAAGTCATATAATAAAATAAGTATTATAAAAATTCTATAATCATATCATATATTATTCAATTAATATAATTATCATATTTTCATAGAAAATAAACATTAAAAACATTTTTACTATAAAATTAATTAGTATAAAAATATAATTGATAATAATCAATAATTCTAAAATAAATTTATTTGCAATACTTAATGTAATAAATAAATTTTATTTATCACACATATAATCATAATTACACATTACCTTGACACATATCATTCATATTTATTTTAATAAATAAAAAAAATTTATACGCAAAATTTATGATTTATTTATATAGAAAATATCGGGTTGTCACATTCACCCTCCCTTATAAAGATTCCGTCCCCGGGATCACCTTTTAAAACCTATACATATCAGGGTACATAACATACACAATCATTACAATTAGATCTCGATCATAATTGATCGAATCGATCTTTAACTATTCAGCATAACACTTATCTATCTCCTTAAACAGAAATTTGATTTCTAAGAGAACTCAAATTCCTCCTTCAAAATAATTTATAAAAATAATTTACTATATATATAAACAAATAATAAGAAAATAAAAATTGGTTAGATTAATACCTAGAGTTGCATCCCCGGCTGCTACCGAATCCCGAACAGTCCCGCTGAAGACGCTTGCGGTTGATTTCGTTGGTTTATTTGTTGAAGTTGGTCCCGTTGTCGCCAATGTCTTGCTGCCTTGTTCCGTATTCGCATTCCTTGTTTCCATTTCCTTTCTTGGACAGTCTTTCACATTATGCTTTATTGATTCGCACACAACACATTCACTATACATTCTTGGATTGGGACATTTTGGAAAGATATATATCCCTTCTGTCCTTACTTTCCACACACAAACTTTTCTTTTAATCACATTCCTGGCTTATTTATTGAAATTATCTTCTTTTATCATATAGGTGACAAAAGTTGTCTTTTGCCCCACTGTTATCCTAGCTATCACATACGCTTTATCAGTTTCAGTTGATCTTATACATCCTGGCGGTCCGGTTGTCTTGACGTCTTTGAAGTTTGTCGATCGATTGTCTAGTTAATTTCCCACGACTGGTATTTCGTTCTGCATAGCTTGATCGTCCGCATTTGCAAAATTCTGTGTCGAGTCTGGTTCTCTTCCAGCTTTGTTGACAGGTTCTTCTTCCTTTGGTTTCATTTTTGTTTTGACGGCATTATCATAAATTATTCTTACATTCTAAGCCTTATCGTAAACGCTTAACATATAAAGCAAAACTTTCTATTCAAATAATCATGTACTCAAAATATTATATTTTGAAAACTCGGTCTACTGTAATAACTAGTGACCAAATAAATATCTACTATCTTTATACCAATTTATCCCATTAATCCAACATAAACTCATATTTATACCAATTGACATGCCTTAGCACACACTACTTTAAACATCCGATATCCCTTTGTGACTCGATAGTCGGGAATCGCTGCCATAACTTATACAAAAAATTACATTACACCAACATACCTATCATATATACCACCTAAAATCATACATATTCAACTAATACTAATACTATCTATTCCTTACACATTCACTAACGATCAATTGCTTAGTATCTTATCTATTCCATTATCCTCAATATCCATTTACACATAACTATATCCAGTTTGTCACAACTTTCAACACCTTATGAGTTTAAGAACTCCTCACCAACATATGAGTTTAAGAACTCGACATTGACCACTTATAATCCTTTAACTATATTTTTCCTATCAGTCATACTGATTATTTCTTAATCCGATACTGTACTTTCCAAAATAACCACCTCTTTGAGGTAGCTTTCAATGTGACCCTTTATTGCAGTTATTGACTTTGATATTGGCTCGGTCATGGAGATTAACTTATTCTTTACGACTTAAGGGTATCCTAATTCTGTTCCTTTCTAACACCTACACACAAAATTATCTTGACTAGCAAATAATAAATACACACAACACATACTAGTTTTATAAGTTATCTTTTATTTTGTTTGACGATGAATTTATCCGATTCATCTATCTTTAAACTCTATATGAGTTATTTGTATTTTCAACGCTTTCCTCTGTTCTAAGGTTATAGCCTAAAGTCTAACCAACCTAAGGTTTCTAACCCTATAGCTCTGATACCATTCTGTAAAGTCCCCGAACCTGGATACTTGAAACCCGAATTTGGTACTTCACGATACCATTTCTATGAGCGGAAATATTACTAATAATAATAACAATAATATAAATTTTAAACTTAACTTACATTTATCAGAGTCTAATCCCAAGTACGCAACCTTTACTACATTCTTTACATGATTTATAATACATATCATTAACTTATTACAATTTATCTATTACAAATGATACCAATAACATATTTTGTTTGTTTTCCTTTTCACTTGTTTTGACATGAGCTTTATGGTCCTTCACACTTAGCTGAAAACATTTAAATTAAGCAAGGATGAGCATTTGAGTGCCCAACAAGTATTATATATATATATATATATAAGCTGAAAGAATTTAAATATTTTCTTTATAATATTCTTTTACAACCAGTCAATAGTTGTGAAATGAGATAACAAATGACCTTTTTCTCTCCTTAATCTATATATATAATATATATACAATGTATATGGCTAAGTTGTTGTCAATATAAGGCTGATTTCAGTTGCTTTTAGTCACATGGGTTTGGTATAGCAGGTCACCAACCCACATTTTGGCTAGATTGACAAGTTATCTAAATAAATAAATGAAAAAGGGCATTTTGGTCTTTTGTTATATAATTTTAATGGCACTTAGGTCATTTGGCAAACCCTTAGGGTTTAGGGTTTGAACCATTTAGCAAAAGTCTAGGATTTCCAAAATTAGGATTTACAAATAAATAACAATTTAGTTTTAAAAAAATAATAATTAAGGTTTGCTAATTAAATTGAATTAGTAATTATGTTATACAGGATCATTAGGGTTTAGTATCACTAATCACAATTAACATTGCTAATATAGCAATTAGGGTTTATACTTTTAGTAATTAGGGTTACAAAAATACATTTAGGATTTCTAATTATCAAATTAGAATTCTATGTATTAGGGTTTTAATTTCTATATCACCAGTCGTTAATCACATTATTGTGATTACATAACGGCTTTAACAAATTCTCAAAGTCGTGAATGACTTTCGCTTTAGAGTTTCAATTCAATTAGGGTTCCAAAATTATAATTAGGGATTATAATATAGAAAATAATAATAATAATAATAATAATAATAATAATAATAATAATAATAATAATAATAATAATAATAATAATAAGGGTTTTGAATAATTACAATTCTTCCTAATTAGGGTTAATACATAAACACCGATCATAAATCACATTAACATGATTACATAACAGTCTTAAGCCGGCATTCTGCTTTATCTTAGGGTTTAACAACTTAAACTGGGGTTTTGGCATTTTACACCATAATTGACCAATCATTGTCAGTCCACAAACATACAGTACATATTTATAACACTGAAATATCAAAATATTATAATTTTATATTATTATCATCATTTCTTATTCCAGAACCAGAAATAGGGTTTATCAAAATATTATTAGGGTTCGATTGTAATATAATAAAACTGTTCCACACATTAACATTACACACATAACCATACATATCTATAACACTGACAAATAATAATATAATATTATTATTCTCATTCCTTGATCAAAACCCAGAATTAGGGTTTGGATTCCATAACTAATTTATCTTTCACATTTAACATTAATAATTAAGTTAAATAATTAACTAAATTATTCTGAAATAAAGTCATATAATAAAATAAGTATTATAAAAATTCTATAATCATATCATATATTATTCAATTAATATAATTATCATATTTTCATGGAAAATAAGCATTAAAAACATTTTTACTATAAAATTAATTAGTATAAAAATATAATTGATAATAATCAATAATTCTAAAATAAATTTATTTGCAATACTTAATGTAATAAATAAATTTTATTTATCACACATATAATTATAATTACACATTACCTTGACACATATCATTCATATTTATTTTAATAAATAAAAAAATTTATACGCAAAATTTATGATTTATTTATATTGAAAATATCGGGTTGTCACACGCAACATGTGGGCGCGGGCGCGCAATTAACCAGTTTAATACTCGCGCGACCGCGCGAGTGGTCTGTCACAGATAGTAAAGTCTGTTTAATTACAGGTCATGTGTAACGGACTTGTGTTAGTTTAGCATGCATGTTAATAATTTTAAAACATAATATAAATTATAATAACAGATTGTAAGTGTGAAGATTTTAAGTAATTATTTAAATAAGTTATATAATGAACTAAATGTGATGTTTTCAAAAATTAAATATAAATGATAAGGTTCATAGTGTGATTTCTGATTTGTTAAGTGTTAACCTAAATGGTTAAGTACTAGGTTGGGGTTATGACATGAATGATAGTTTAATACCTATAGTGTTAATATTCATACAACTAATTGTTGTTGCGATTGTAATAATGTATGTAGGGTAATTGGAGATTATTTTACACTTGTGTAGCTTACAAACAAGGCAAGTTCTCTAACTCTACTTTTATAATTGTACAAGTTTCTAAACCTTAATTCTTTACATTGAGCAAGCTTTCGAACTTCATTCTTTCCGTATTGAATGCAAGTTTCCATTCCTATATTATTATTATTCAAAATTGAGCAAGCCTAACCTATCTTGAATATGTTTACACAAGCTCTTATAACCTAATTCGTTATACCGAGCGAGTTTTACTTTCCTATTTATTATTGTTCAAAGCACATATTATTCTAATACATCGATTTAAGTGAGATTGTTCTAACTCTTTTGGTTATAGCATCTTGCATGTATATCATGTTTATTCAATTATATATTGTTGATATCCGATCTTTGACTTTGATAGCCTTGTTCAGTTATACACTATTGTATTAAACCTTTATTGTTGGAATTTGAATAAGTGTTCTAAAATTCTAGAAACACTGATAAGCTAGTTCCAAACTAAACTTTCTTTAGTGTGGAAATTCTAAATTCAAACTGAGACGAACAACCCTAACATAGGGGATTTTGTACGTGTAACGTTTAGATGTATGTGCACTGTTGGGTAAAATCTAGTTACGCACAACACGCAAGTATACGTGGTCAACAAGTAATAAAGTGATAAGTTGAGTATCGTTGCCACAGAGAATTAGTTAATAAAAATCACCAAGTACTAACCCGTAACCAGCTTAATCTTATTTAAACAATTGAATTTAATGTTATACATTAAAATATTTAACTAAACTAATTCTAATTACCACTAATTAAAAATCAGATTATGGAGATTTAAGATCACAACTTCACTTATTGCTTCATTTAAGTTAACACACTTCTCATCAATTATTCTTTATCCTGAATTGTTAATCAAGAACACTAAAGTAGTATTAACCACCTCTCGATACACTAATACCGTATTAACGTCAATCCACAATTAAGATAGAAATCCGTTAAACACCTTAATCAACTAACCCACTATATTTCTATGTGAATTACAATTGAAGAAGGTTGAAGAATAAGTTCTCTATCCGATTACATGCGATGTCAAGCATATCTCTACCTTAATACACATCAAGATTAAGCTACTAAAACAATCCTGAACACATGCTATCATGATTAGATCTAAATCTATACTTCATCTCTCGAGTTCATATAGATTATCACAGTAATTGATGGCCAATCAATTAAACAATTAATTCCAAATCACAATAGACAATCCTCACAACAGAAAATACTAATTGATAACGAAGCATATTAAAATAAACTACACAATAAGATTCATTGTAATCTCAAACAAAGAATTAGTTCATGATTATTGAATTAAAGCTAAGAATCCATAATTGAATACACATTAAAAGATAAAGATAGATGAAGATGAGAAGAAATAATCTATTGTGTGTAGATTTGACGCTCCTTCCTTGCTCCTCCTTTGAATCTTCAATAGTCTCCAAGTTGCTTCAATCTCCAAATCTAATTAGAACTAGTATTTTTCTCTAATTTACTCTAATCTAATTTAATAGAATGCTCTCTAATCTCCTAATAATCTCCTCTAATCTATGTTATTCTCCTCCTTTTATAAGCCTTTATAGATGTCTTTAAGTCCTCTTGGAAGTCCTTGAATCAAACAACTCGAAAACAATCCTTTTCGGACTCAAATTCGGACAAAAACTACTCATTCTCGCATAGGCCAGCCCCGGCTGGACTTTTCCCTTGCAAAAACCCAGCCCCGGCTGGGTAGTAAGCTGTTAAAACTCCCAGACACCCAGCCCCGGCTGGGTACCAATATGCCATAACATTTTTCTACTGGAACATCCTCTGCTAAAACTACAATAACCTTTAAACCGAGAGGAGTTACGAGGCCCGCGACCTATCAAATCGAAGCTATCGACGAGATCTACAACTTTCATTCTTTGAACTTTCAGAAATAACAAACGCGTGATGGTAAAAATTGGACTGGAAATGACTGCTATGCAAATGACCACCCAAAACGGTGAAGTTCAACGACCGTTGGTAGAAATGTCACAACTCTTTCATCCGAACTCCGATTGGAATGATTCAAGATGTTCCGGAAAGCTAAGAAAACGCTCTACAATATAGTCCAAGCTCTAAGCCAAGAACATGAAATGACATGAAAGCACAAACGATATCCGGCTTGCTTTTGTTTGTATTTTCCGTGCTTTTCCTTACCAATAATCGCTCACATCGCTTCCAAACGTATAACCTACAAAACAAACACAAAATGCATGAAAAGTAACTAAGACACATGAATAAAAACAACTAATTCAAGTAAAAGATATCGGATAAGTAGGTATAAAACATACTTATCAAATACCCCCAAACTTAAACCTTTGCTTGTCCTCAAGCAAAAACAAAACAAAAATGCAATGCAATGCAATGGAATGGAACTAATCTACATGCCTACGAATCCAGCAGTATTGATAAACACAAATCTATTCAACCGGCCTTAGAGCAATCAATTAAACATGATAATACTTCATATCAAAACCAATCAACAATTTCCTAGTCAATCATCAAATCTTAAACTGTTATTACTGGTATAGTGCGTGTGTGCTCCACAACAATGTTAACTGATATAAAATCAAATTTAACACATAACAAGTCTCTTCAAAGGCATCATACAGTGTAAACTCGAAAAAATTCACGAACAAGCTAAATCCAACTAAAGTCAAACATCCACCAAGTTCAAGAGTCCAATCCGGGATACTTATGCTTTACTTTTCATTATGGGGGCTTTTTGCTCTTTTCCCGTTTTATTATTTTTTTTCTTTTTTTTTTATTTTTTAACCATGACTGTGCAATGTCTCATTCCATTAGGCTAACAGTGCTACCCCTTAGTAGGCTTTCGACCAACGACTCCCAGACCATATAAGACCTTAGGGCGCTAGATTTTAAGATACCCCTTCGGGCGTACTTGCTCAAGTAACAAAGGCCCCGAAACAAAACTAGCCACGGTATATTTTTTTTCATTTTTTTTCTTTTCTTTTTTTTTGAAGCTTATATATCCCAAATTTTTTTCCCAAACTTAATTTTTTATCGAACTTTAGTCATCACTATTTATTCTTCTCATTCTTTCATTCAAACTAGCATTATCCTTTAGAGTCCCATTATGTATCAATTTAAACTCAATCAATCAACAAGTTGTTTTTATTATGCTATCCTTATTATACCAGTTTCAAACAGAAAAAAAAATTCAATTCATAACAAGAAATCATATCAAAGCTCTAATAGTCAGTACGCTACTTGTCTACTCAATCCCAATCTCATCATTGGCCAAAACAAACTGTAAATATCAAACAGCTGGACTCATGCAAGATAAACATAGTAACTAACTATTATTTTTGAAATTTTTGATTTTTTTTGATTTTTTTTTATAATGAACCTAAACTAAATTAACAACATATGTAAAATAACATAACATAAACTAAACATGCGATAATGAATTAAACAAAACTCCCCCAAACTTAGCAATTACAATGTCCTCATTGTAATAATATAACGATAAATAGAAGAGAACTTCCCTGTAATCAGCTAAGCATGAGTTGATGGTGGCGATGGCGGCGACGATCATTTTGCTATCCATTGGACCTCCAATACCTGCAATGAAGAGAGACAACATGGATTAGATTATAAGAGAACTTAATAAGAAACTTAATTCCTATCTACTAAATAAACTAGTAAAGCATATAAATATAAAAAATTCCTGGGTTGCCTCCCAGTCAGTGCTTGATTTATAGTCTTTCAGCCTGACTTTTTCTGGTCAATGCTATCCAATTCCTCTTCGAAAGTTGAGGAACCCTCCATCCATCGGAAATAATATAGCTTTTGGTAGGTTCCCATTTGGGATAGCCATCGAGTTAAAGTCACCTAGCATACTTTGTTTAAATATATGCCCAATTGAGAATGTTGAATAACTAGGTGCTTTTCCGTCCGTTGAGCCTATGATTCGATTGGGGCTTTGAGGCTTGGCAAGAACAACGGGCTCTTCTTCTATCTTTTCCTCCTCATCCCACCATGGCTTCACATTTGTAGTAGCTCTCATGTCATAAAGAGCCTTGCCGACGACATGACTACCAAGCGGGCACGGTTTTGCAAATCTAACTGGACCCTTGATCTTTGGCGGAGAAGGAACTTGGGGCACTAATAACATCAGCTCATCCTCGTTGGTACACATAGTTAGTTCTTCACTGACCTTATTTTCATTATCCCCACTTGTCTCCTCTTTTTCAACATCTCGTGTCTCATCCAGTTGTAGATTTGGCTCGGGCACTTCATAAATCTCGAAATCCTCATCATAACACCGATTGTTTTGAGGACAGTTGTTCAAGGCTTTGAGTATTTGATCCACATGGTTCTGCAGATTTTGTATTGATATCTCTTGATCAATCCTCCTCTCCTCATTTGATGCTATGAACATGGACAACAATTCCTCCAACTTTGACTTTTCTTCTTTTAATGGAGGTTGATATGAGAATTCCGGTGTGTATGTTGGATTTGGAGTAGAGTATTGGTCTTGATAGTTGTAACTCCATGAAGAATCCGGGTGATACCCCCAAACTTGATGATAATTATCATATACATACTGAATGAGGTAGTTACCACCATACTGTACTGGCCCAAGATTGATGGTGCATTGATTACTCGGGTGATTGCCAGCACAATAGCCACATGTAACTGCCATCCTTCGACTCTGTTGGGCTGCGATAACGTCCAACTTCCTCGAAAGTTCTTCAATTTGTGCTGACATTGCGGAGAGTGTCGCGAGTCTGTCAATCTCCGCTTCCTTTGGTTGAGTCATGTTCGTGTATGGCCATTGATACGCAAAGTCATTCATGATACCTGAAAAGAGAGAAATATAGGAAGAGAATTAAAAATAAAAATAAAAATATTTAAATTAAGACTAATTTGATTGAAGCTAATATTGGTAAAATTGTATTAAACTAATTCCCTGGCAACGGCGCCAAAAACTTGTTGGGTAAAATCTAGTTACGCACAACACGCAAGTATACGTGGTCAACAAGTAATAAAGTGATAAGTTGAGTATCGTTGCCACAGAGAATTAGTTAATAAAAATCACCAAGTACTAACCCGTAACCAGCTTAATCTTATTTAAACAAATGAATTTAATGTTATAAATTAAAATATTTAACTAAAATAATTCTAATTACCACTAATTAAAAATCAGATTATGGAGATTTAAGATCACAACTTCACTTATTGCTTCATTTAAGTTAACACACTTCACATCAATTATTCTCTATCTTGAATTGTTAATCAAGAACACTAAAGTAGTATTAACCATCTCTCGATGCACTAATACTATATTAACGTCAATCCACAATTAAGATAGAAATCCGTTAAACACCTTAATCAACTAACCCACAATATTTCTATGTGAATTACAATTGAAGAAGGTTGAAGAATAAGTTCTCTATCCGATTACATGCGATGTCAAGCATATCTCTACCTTAATACACATCAAGATTAAGCTACTAAAAAAATCCTGAACACATGCTATCATGATTAGATCTAAATCTATACTTCATCTCTCGAGTTCATATAGATTATCACGGTAATTGATGGCCAATCAATTAAACAATTAATTCCAAATCACAATAGACAATCCTCACAATAGAAAATACTAATTGATAACGAAGCATATTAAAATAAACTACACAATAAGATCCATTGTAATCTCAAACAAAGAATTAGTTCATGATTATTGAATTAAAGCTAAGAATCCGCAATTGAATACACATTAAAAGATAAAGATAGAAGAAGATGAGAAGAAATAATCTATTGTGTGTAGATTTGACGCTCCCGCCTTGCTCCTCCTTTGAATCTTCAATGGTCTCCAAGTTGCTTCAATCTCCAAATCTAATTAGAACTAGTGTTTTTCTCTAATTTACTCTAATCTAATTTAATAGAATGCTCTCTAATCTCCTCTAATCTATGTTATTCCCCTCCTTTTATAAGCCTTTATAGATGTCTTTAAGTCCTCTTGAAAGTCCTTGAATCAAACAACTCGAAAACAATCTTTTTCGGACTCAAATTCGGACAAAAACTACTCATTCTCGCATAGGCCAGCCCCGGCTGGACTTTTCCCTTGCAAAAACCCAGCCCCGGCTGGGTAGTAAGCGGTTAAAACTCCCAGACACCCAGCCCCGGCTGGGTCCTAAGGCACAAAAAGGCCCAGCCCCGGCTGGGTACCAATCTGCCATAACATTTTTCTGCTGGAACCTCCTCTGTTAAAACTGTCATAACCTTTAAACCGAGAGGAGTTACGGGACTCGAGACCTATCAAATCGAAGCTATCGACGAGATCTACAACTTTTATTCTTTGAGCTTTCAGAAATAACCAACGGGTGATGGTCAAAATTGGACTGGAAGTGACTGCTACGCAAATGACCACCCAAAACGGTGAAGTTCAACGACCGTTGGTAGAAATGTCACAACTCTTTCATCCAAACTCCGATTGAAATAATTCAAGATGTTCCGGAAAGCTAAGAAAACGTTCTACAATATAGTCCAAGCTCTAAGCCAAGAACATGAAATGACATGAAAGCACAAACGATATCCGGCTTGCTTTTGTTTGCATTTTCCGTGCTTTTCCTTACCAATAATCGCTCGCATCGCTTCCAAACGTATAACCTACAAAACGAACACAAAATGCATGAAAAGTAACTAAGACACATGAATAAAAACAACTAATTCAAGTAAAAGATACCGGATAAGTAGGTATAAAACCTACTTATCATGCACAATACATATGGTACAAAGGGCTGATCCCCCTGAGTACGTTAAGAAGATTCTGTATAGTCTAATGACTCTTGAGGTTAAGGTAGTAATACCTAAACACCATGGACGTAGTTCGTGGTCATAAGACCCTCAGATAATTAAAGTTCGAACTTGTTTTCTATTTTGATTCGTAGAACAAGTTCTTTATTATTCAATATTCGTTGTTCACTCTCATGTTATAATTATACTATCTTTATGTCAGTGAGCAATTGTTGGCTCACTCTTGCAATTAAACAATGCAGCTAAAGTTGAAAGAGGTGATGATCCATCTACTAGCAAGGGAAAGGGAGAGATGTATAAGTGATGAAGAATTAGTTAAAGTTTATTTAAATGCTTGAATTTTTATGACTTGTTTAATTTTATAATGTATTCCGCAAATAGATGTAATAATTTTAAGGTTAGATTACCTGGGATTTATTTTGAGATTATGGTGTAACCCTTTAATGGGAGAGATTATTGTTTAAGTTATTTAAATTATGTCATTATCCTTTGTTTATGGGTAGTTAGATATAATAGTTTTTGATAAGTGAGCACCAAATCCTCTGGGAATGATGAAAGTAGGATGCACACAAGCCAATCATGTTTGATGATAAAGCATATATTTTGTAACAATCTTATTTATTTATTAATAAAAAATATTAATTTATTAAAGGCTTTTAATTATCTACACGATACTGTTTTATAATATGTGATAAACCCATAGTTTTAAGCAATGCTTTTAGAATAATGATGATGATCATTCTAATGAGATCTAAATTCTTAGAAAGCTTAAAACTAAAATAGTTCCCAATCGTTGGATTACTAAATTGGGGATAAGTGAATCCGGATAGATTGGTACACACGTTGCTTGCTCATTGAATGAGGATGATTGATCTCATGATCGTTTGTGTGGAGACACTAAAGTAAGTATGTAGGTGCTTATTAGAGAATAAGTTCATTGAACGTGGCTCGCTAAGGAATACCTAATGGAGTTTTACTTGTCTATCAATAGGAATTCCTGTAGTGATAGTAGTACAAGTGATCCTTGGACTTGAGATCATCATAGTACCTTGTGTATGATGAGTTATATTTTGACTTATTCCTTAAGGCTCTTAGGGTATATCAAAGGGTATGATTGGGTATAATAAGTTGTACATGGAGATAATGTATGATCAATAAAGAATCTACCGCTTCTAGTAAAAGAAGAGAAATGTCCTATGTGATTCGATAAATGACAACCCAGTAGTCCTTGGCCAAGGCAGAATAAAATTAGAAAGGAGTTTCTAATTTGCATTATTTGGAGTTGTGCATTTAAGAGTTGAAATACATTTAATTAAATAAAATAAGACTTGACAGTAATTTCATGTCTTATATTTAATTGGGATATTATATGGTGGAATGATTGAATTGTACGGTAACTATTTACTCAAAGATTCTTTTATGATTAATGTTGAAATCTATATTATCTGAAAAGTCGTTGATCGCTAGGGAGGCTTATTCCTATTGTAGAATAAATATTATTTATTTAAATAAATTAATAATTTAATTTATTTATTTAAATAAGATTATAATTGTTATAATTGATTTATTCACAATCGATTTAATATGGAGAACCTAAAGGGTCACACCATAAAAGGAATAATAATTATTTAAGAAGTTAATGGCATAATCGTAATAATAAGTTATGTATGTTTAATTTAATATATGGTGATAGAATAAATTAAATAGCTTAATATTTATTATTTAATATTTTGGAAATATTAAATATAAATTAATAAGAAGAGTCTTATTATTATTATTATTATTATTATTATTATTTAATTCCTAAAGGAGTTTGGAAATTAATTAATAAAAGTACTCTCATATATTCCTAATAAGATTAGGAGGTTAAATTAATTAAAAGAGTTTAATTAATTATCCCTAATAAGATTAGGGAACTTAATTAATTAAAAGAATTTAATTAATTAAATAATACCCTATTTTCTAATTAGATTAGAAGGGTTAACTGATATCTTTATAAGAGGAGTCTTATATCAGATATCAATATACGTAATTCCAACAGTTGGGAGAATACGCTCTTTTTCTATGAGAAATAGAAAAACTAGGGTTTAGCCAACCACCCATCTTCTTGAATCTTTCTTCTTCCTTGGTGGATCATCTCTAGAGGCCAAACACTTGGGTGGCTAACGTTGATCAAAGGAATGAACCAAACCCGATGGATTCAAGTTGAACGCGAAAAGATTGGAGGTGAACTTGTACCTGAGGAAGCTCGAATCTTCAAGGGTATGATTCTTGTTCTTTCTTTTTCGTTTAATTAATAATTGTGCATAAAAGATTATCCAGGTATATGGTTTGTAAAATTTTAAAACTCTGATTTTCCACGTTTCCGCTTACTTTGTGCAATTTGATTGCGTTCATGAATATTACAAACCTAACAAATGAAGTACCTGGATTTGGGGGTGTCACAATATATACAAAAGTTCTACAATAACATGAATATATACAAATGAACTATAAATTAGTAAAAGTATCATCATCGGCAGGAGGTGAACGACGTTGCTCTGGTGTATGGAAATCAGCCTAGTGCTCCTGCTCATCATTGCCAGCCTGGTCTCCATCGCCACCCTGTTGATAAAATCAAAAATATAAATCATTAGTCCGTATATATATATATATATGTGTGTGTGTGAGAGAGAGAGAGAGAGAGAATTAACAAACTAGCCTTAATTAAAAAACATAAACAATAAGAATGCCTGAGTAGGTGGGGGCGAACGAAAAGCCTCCTCCAAGAGGGTAATCACCATCCGGAGCATCTCGGCGCTGCAAGCGTCGAACTGCTCCCGTGGTAATCCCGTACTCTCTGCAGAGGCCCCTACTATAATATCCTGAACAATCTGGTGAAGACGAGAACTGGAAGGCAACTGCTGACGCCGAAAGACCGAATCGGTATGGAACCTATCTGACATGGCCCCTATCAGCCACCGGAAGATATCGTCATCCGAGCCAGCGCCCGTATGAGATGGTCCGATATGTGCTCTCGGACGATGGCACTGGCTGGAGCCTATAAAGAGATACAAATTTGATTACTAATAATAATTTATATAATGTGATAAATTCGGATAATTTCTTGAAACATAAAAAAATATTACCTCCAGGAAGTGTATATGCGGGTATCCTCGGCAGACCCAACACTCGATATCTGTCGGTACTGCTAGTAGGGGGATCCTGAGACGCGACCCATAGTCTCAGTTCCTTATGCCGATCTGATACAATATCGGGAAGAGGGGTGGCAGAATCTGACGGCTCAGAACCCCTCATAATAGTCTCCAGCTCAGCTATACGCTCGTCCTGAAGCCTCTGAAATCGGTCATGTAATATATTCCGTATACGTATATTAATTATATCATTTTATTTACGATTGAATATTATTAAAAGCTAAATAGTAAGATGAGTTTTACCCGTATAGCTAAATCTTCATGAGACAAAGCACGCTCGTCCTTAGGCGTGTGGGCTCGATCCCAAAACTCTAGAATGGTAGGATCTCGGCTCAAGGTCCTCCCCAATGCCTAATACAAACATTCATAAAATAGGTCTTAAGTATTTGTATGAGAACTTGACATATACATAACTAAATACAACGCAATTACCATCTTCGCCTCCTCGAATGACTGAGAATCAGTGGTTTATACTATCTGGAGCTGATCATGGTTCTTCTTCACCTGCTCAGACTTTTTCTTGAAGTCATCAGCCTCCCATTGCGCACACATAGCCTCCCAGGCTAAATCGGAGACTATGCGGGGCTGATGATCTCTGATGGTGGTCCCGGGTTGGTCCACAACTGCCCGGGCTGCCTTCTGTCGCATCTCATACAGCCATCCAGAGTAATTCGCAGCGACGTGATGCTCAATCACATCATCGCCAGCTGACTGAGAGATGCTCGAATCAAATCGATAATAAACCTATAACAAAAGATTATTTAAAATTAAGAACAATTGATTTCGTCATCCCAATACAACTATGTAGTGATAATATGCTTAACTTACGTGGAAATCCCGCAAGACGGTCTGCATAAAAGTGGCATCGTACCACGCATACTAACTGAACCGCTTGCACCCTCTCAGGAGATGCGTCAAACAAATCGCGTGTAGGGTGTGCTTAGCCACCGGGTCTACTATACTACAGAAAAAGTATAACAATATGTGTTATGTGAATTGTTTTTTGCAATAACTGATAGAAATAGTACGAATATATTAACACTTACTGCTGGGAAACGACATCCACTGGTACTGTAAGTGGCACTGCCGGCGGACGACCAAAGATACCAAGGTTCGTCCCTCGGTGTCGTCGACGAGGTGAATCTGTAATAATTGTATTTAACATAGTACTTCAATAATCATTATAATTAATGTAGCTTGCGATATATTTAAATCCTAGTTAAGATAACTTACTCGCGCCTGAAGAAGAGCCTCCATCGTGGCTACCGTCTCCAGTATCGGATCGCCCACCACCTCGGCGACCTCCACCGCTATGTCTAGCCATGAATATCATACTGCAATAACAAAATTGGTAGATTACGAATATGTAAGGTTTAACAATATGAGGTAAGTACTAATATGAATTCTCATTTTCAATTACGCACGTCATCAAACCCATCAGAATCAACGTGTATATCATTCTCGGATTCGGTATCTTCCTCATCCTCAGTTTCAAGATCAGTTTCGTCATCGTTATCATCCTCAACGACTACATAATCATTCATGTGTATGTTAACCTCGACGTTAGGTACGTCAATGACATCAGTACTCACCACATCTTCGGCATGGAACACTACGGCCAATGGGTTGCTATAGAGAGTACTGTTCGACATGCACTCATACTTAGTTTATTATTATATTATTTTTTTTATTTTAATTTATAGTATATTATATAATTGGCTTATTTATTTATTAAATTTACTTTATTAAATTAAATTAAATCATTTCATTTTATTTTATTTATTAAACTAAATTAAAATAAATTTTTTATTACATTTTATTTTATTTTGTATTATATTATATAAGTTCTAATTTAATTTAACTTAATTTGATTTTGTAATTAAAATTATTTTATTTTATCTTGTATTATATTATATAATTTTTAATGTTTTTTTATTTAATTTAATTTAATTTAGATTATTTAAATTAAATTAAATTTATTTTATTTTATTATTTTTTATTTATTTTTATTTTTTATTGAATTGTATTTTATTTATTAAATTAAATCAAATTTTTTTTATTTTATTCAAATTAATTTAATTTATTATTTTATTTTATTTTACTTTATTTTGTATTATATTATGTTATTTATTTTATTTTTAAAATTTATTTTATTTAATAGACTAAATTAAATTATATTTACTTTATTTTATTTTAGTAGTAAGAGTTAAGTAAATGGTACTTAGTTTATGATTTATTAATATTGGGAAACTAATTACTAACACAATACATGCATGGCCAACAAATATTCTGCAATTTCATAATTCTGACAGAATTTCTGTCATAAATTCAGTCGAAAATAGCAAATATATCAAGATTAAAAACAGTCATAAAATCAGTTACATTATGATAAGGAACCCAAATTTGATATGTTATACACTTCATAATATCAATATTATGCAATTTCCAAATTCTAAATAATATGCAATTAAATAATATGCAGTCCACAAACCCAAAATTAAAATTCCAATTTCTGCAATCAGCAATATAAACAAGAAGAATAGGACCCAAATTTCAGATCAATCCCAATTCCAACAAATGGACCCAAATTTTCAACCCACAATTTCACAGCAACAACATATTATCCAAATTGGGTTAATCTCATATTCAAACTCAAACTAAACCTAAAACAAATTAAGCCACAAATTTCACAATTTGCAACAAATTAACCCTAAAAATCTAATACGTGGCAGAAAACTAACCTTGAAATTGAATTAATGTGCAAACTAACTAACGGTGGTGCCTGGTGGTGGCTGCTGGTGGTGGTGTCAGTGATGGTGGTTCAACCGACGGTGTTGGTGGCGTCTATTGGTGGTGGAACCGATCGACAGTGATGGTGGTGGTGGCAGTAAGTGGTGGTGGTAGTGGCAGTACGTGGTGGTGGTGGAATCAAAGGTGTGGAGGTGGCAGTACGTGGTGGTGGCTATATGTGGTGGTGGTGGAATCGAAGGTGGTGGTGGTGGAACTGGTGGTGGTGGTGGTGGCAATACGTCGTGGTGGTGGCGATGGTGGTGGTGGAGATGAGAGTAGTGAGAGAAATGAGACTGAGAGAGAATCAAGTGAGAGATCGCGTAAAGGTGAGAGAGAAATGAGAGCAAAGTGAGAGAAACGAGGGGGCTGGAAGACGTATCGATTAAATAGGTTTTAGGATTATTTTCGATGGACTATCCGTCGTACGTAACTTCGTCGTAATTACGGTATCTTCGACTGCATAGTTCGTCGAAATACACATTATTCAGTCGAAAATAAGGTTCGCGCTGGCGGGAACATTGGCGCCAATGGGATACATATATTTTTGATGAACATCCGTCGAAATTAAAGTAGTTTCAACTGACGTATCTTCGACTGAATAATCCATTGGAATACATAGTATCTTCGAGGGAATGTGTCCGTCGAACGTAGCTCCGTCGGAATTAGCCGGTTTTCTTGTAGTGTCCCAATTATTGAGCAATTGTGGAAGATTCTTATTATTCTAAAAGGTGAAAGTGGAAAGGAAGATATTCCTTAGAAGGAGGTAAGTTGTAGAATGCGACATGTAATGATGAGAAAATTAAGCAAAACATAATAATTCCAAAAAAGGAAAAAAATTCTATGAGCGAAAGGATGAAGTTATCGAAGGATAATGCAAAACTTTTAAAAGAGAAAGATGTAAAGAATGCGATGATTTTAGGAAGATCTTTAGAGAAAGAATCTGGTTATAGAATCCAGTAAAGATTAAAGATTAATGTAAAATCTATTTTGATAAATCAAATGAATGAAGATTAGTACATTAAAATTCTGACAACGAAATTCTTAAAAGAAGGGGTGAATGTAATATCCCTCGTATTTATGAATTGAATATATGATAATGATTCTTAGAAAAAGGGAATGGTTAGATTACGGATTATGTAATACTCAAAATAGTATCGAGTTCAAATAAAGGTTATGAGGTAAAATCTACAAGTGTTTGTGGAGGAAACAAATGGATTAGAAAATATAAAATCTATATTAAGAGAATACGTTGAGTTATTCAACGATAAATTTTTGAAGAAGATTAAATAGAAACCGAGTAGGGAAGGTTTCGGTGATTTTGATTATAAAATCCTTATAAGGAGGGAAGGATGTGATGTGACACCCTCAAATTCTGGTACCTCGTTACCTCAAGATTTGGTGTTCACTTAATCAAAATAATTATATCTAACTACCCAATCATAATAAAATTGAATAATAAAAACCTGCCCATACAGGATTACATTTAATTAAAAATCTCCCAGGTTATCTAACCTTTAATTACAATCATTCAAATGTGAAAATTAAATTATTACATCACATCATTATTAAAAGTCTATTATCATAACGATAAAATAAAATTACAAGTCTTTATCACTTGTACATTTTTCCCTTTTCTTTGCTAATTGTAGATTCATTTACCGTCTAAACCTTAGCTGCAATAAGTGTATAAATGTTCAAGAGTGAGCAAACAAAGCTCACTTGAAATAAGAATGAATAACTTTATAATATTACAATATTTGCCTGAAATAGACTCAATTGAACTGAATGATATGTTCTATTAACATTCTGAAACATACTACTAAGGGTCTAATGAACACTAACCATGTCTACAGTTATAAGTAATCTTTCAGCTTTAACTTTAATAGTCATATGACTATAAGGACTCCACGTATTTAGGGGGCTCAGCCCTTCGTACAATGTATTGTTCACAACCATTTCAACGCTAAGCGTAAACCTCTAATAAAAGAGTTGTTCATCTCAGTATTTAGAATACAAGTCCGCACCAAAGTAGGTTTGGTTTGGATACATTACAAGGTAATTTAGAATTCAACGGTCATCAACTAAGGATTTGTTGAATACAACATAAATAACTGTATGTTATGGAATAATCATAAATGATCGATATTTGTAAATTAATATCACGCTTTAGGAATAATCTAATAGCATAAACATTGAATAATCATAACATAATATGCTTGAGCAATATTAAATCAATGTTATTGAGAATTGGATACTAAACATGCATAACGAATAGTAATTTGAACGATAAAGTTGTTCAACTCTAGGATATCAGAATACGGTAACTTGCATGCTAAATAACAAGTTACATATTAAAGAAACTTGCTCAATAATAGACAGTCTAACTTTATGAAAGTGTAGAGTTAGCAAACTTGCGTAATTATAATTGAATTAGAAGCAATAACGTACTCAACAAAATTAAACTTGCACAACGAAGTTTAAGGGTTAGAAAACTTGCCTTGAGCATAAGCTAAACCTTACAACTTGAATCTCAATATCCTATATATATGTCATCATGACATAATTAGTCACTACCAACATTTTATATATATAAACAAGTATATACATCATGTAAGTTTGATTTTAAATTCAGATAATCGAATTACGTTAATACTAATACTAGTTAAACCTTGATAACATGTTCATTCTTAGTATAGTACTACTGAAATCATAATTTAACAGTCTTACTATTAACACATAACATTTGTTTTCAGACTTTGTGTAAATAAATAAAATTGTCAGACCATTCTGCTAACTCACGTTGCGGCGCCACAGTTTACACTGTGGGCCGGCGTTGCGGCGCAAGACACAGGCCAACTATTGGCGCTGCGGTGCGAAACTTACACCGCAGGGCAGCGCCAAACTCTAGACTTCGGCGACCAGCCTCAGCAACAGCATGAACAAAAAGTTAAGTTGGCCTACAAGCTCCAATCTAACAAACTAATTAACATGTAATACATACAGAGACTTCATGTAAACATATTGTAAAGACTATTAACATGATTCTACCCATAAAATAACATAAACATCAAATTTACAACACCCAATTTCACTGTTTTTGATTAAACTTTTCTTTTTGACATTTTTAATGAAAATCATAACTGTAACTTTGTTTTTCAATCAAAACAGTTAATTCAAAATATCATGTTTATGTTTATTCATCCTCTTCTTATTTCAATAGTCAATTTATAATTTAAACAACTACCTAAACCCCAATTTTACTTTAAACTAAGCCATATTCATATATGTTCATATAAACTCACTGTGATATGGCTTCTTTCACAAAATACATACATACATGAATTAGTTTACCTATACTCATATATAACTTATGAAAACAACCTTTTAACAAATAATTATCATATAAAGCTATATTCACAATAAATTCATCTTCTACCAAAAACTTTACAGAGAACTTTTGGAAGAAGAAGACAACTAAAATTTTTAGAGAATAGAAGCAAGATGATACCTTAATTTAGAAGAAGACGATGGCTATCTTTGTTTCTCAAGCTTCTTTTCCCAATTTCTCTCTAAAACTCATACTTTTTCTCCGTATTCCTCTTCTTCTCCTCTTTTCTTCTTCTGAGTCTTTCTTCTCTATTCTATCTTACGTAGTAAAATATAACGTATAATAGTAATAATATATATTAGTTATATAATATTAATATAAAGATAACTGATATCAGTTATCTAAGTTTTAAAATTCAAAAGCCATAAGGCTTGTTTGGCTAGACTAATAAAATAACCCTTTAAATCTTACACCTTATTTGGTAAACCTAATTAAAATAAATGGATTAATCCTTATACCTTGTTTGATAAAACACTATTAGATTAAAGACTTAATATGCATTAAGACTTGTTTGGCAAAAACTAATTAAACTCCTTTAATTTATTTTAATAACTCATTTATAGCAAGGTTATTTGTCACCCTTCTATTTAATTATATTTTAATAATCTATTTAATAAATTCTAATACTAATCTATTAAATTACTTTATCACATAAATCACTACCACATAATTATAATTTTCTTTAGAATTATAATTTTATTTAACCAACTAACACCTTATTTTAATTACAAATTCCAATTAAAATATTATAATTCATTTAATTATTATAAGCTCTTTAACTTAATTATTAAATTAAATTAGTATATTATCTCAAAACAATTAATTTTCTTAACTCCTTAATTATTTTCTTAACAAATAATTAACTAAATCAAATCAATCAAATTGAACAATTATTTATTCAACAAAAAACATAACCATTAAATATTTATATAACTCAAATAAATATTTAAAATTAAAATAAAAATCTGGAATGTTACATCATTCCTCTCTTAAAAGGATTATGTCCTCAGAATCATAATTCAAACAAATCATTCGTTACATTCTTCCCTACTTACAAAGATTCTGTCCCCAGAATCGAAGACACAGATTAAACAAATAACTCAGGGTACTCTTTCATCATTTTCTCTTCGAGCTCCCACGTAGCTTCTTCGGCGTTGTGGTTTCTCCATATCACCTTCATCGAATGTATCACTTTATTCCTGAGTACCTGTTCTTTCCTGCCGACTATCTGGATAGGAATCTCTTTATAAGACAAATCTTTCTCGAACAGCAATGGTCCGTACTCGATCACGTGCTTGTAATCGGGTTTATATGGTCGTAACACCGAAATGTGAAAAACATTATGAATGTTTTTCGATTCTGGAGGTAGAGCTACCTCATAAGCCACTTCCCCCACTCTTCGTAGTATTTCAAAAGGTCCAATAAATCTTGGGCTGAGCTTTCCTTTCTTGCCAAAACGAATTTTCCCCTTCCAAGGAGAAACTTTTAAGAAAATGAAATTTCTTTCTTCCAATTCGCGATTCTGACTATGTTGATCGGCATACTTTTTCTGTCAGTCTTGGGTTGCTACCAATCTTGTCCTGATGAGTTTGACAACCTCAGCATTTTGTTGTACCAGTTCTGGTCCTAACAGCTGGCGTTCACCGACTTCATCCCAGCACAGTGGAGTTCTGCACTTTCTGCCATATAATGCCTCGTAAGGAGGCATGTCGATGCTCGCGTGGTAACTGTTGTTGTAGGAAAATTCTACAAACGATAAATGTTCATCCCATCTTCCTTTAAAATCCATGATGCATGTTCTCAGCATATCTTCCAATGTCTGGATTGTTCGTTCGGTTTGGCCATTTGTTTGTGGATGATAAGCCTTACTCATTCGCAACTGTGTTCCCATACATTCTTGTAGTCTCTTCCATAAGTTTCACGTAAACCTTGGATATCTGTCTGATACAATTGACACTGGAACTCCATGTCTTGACACGATCTCTTTAACGTACAGTTTCGCTAGCTGATCAAGATTAAATCTAATCTTTATTGCAAAAAGTGTGAAGATTTTGTAATTTGTCCACTATTACCCATATCGCATCGTATCCTTTTTGAGTCATTGGAAGACCACCACAAAATCCATTGTGATGTGTTCCCACTTCCATTCTGGTATTTCTAACGGTTGAAGTAATCTGCTTGGTCTTTGATGTTCAGCCTTGACTCTTTGACATGTCAAGCATTTTGCCACACATTCGGCAACATCTCTTTTCATATTTGGCCACCAAAAATGTCGCCGCAAATCTTGATACATATTTGTACTTCCTGGATGAATCAAATATCTTGTGTTGTGTGCTTTGGTCAAGATTTTGTCTTTAAGCTCTAGCACTGCTGGAACCCAAATTCTTTCCTCGAACCATAGTAGTCCTTCAGTATCGATCTTGTATTTTACCTCACTATCGTCAACCACTTTATCTTTGATCGTTTCGCATTCTTTATCTTGGAGTTGAGCATTCTTCACCTTCTCCACTAAAGTTGGACCAGCTTCTATCTGGAATAGTCATTCATTGGATTCTTATGGAAACTTTATTTCCAACTCTAGCCTTTTCATTTCTGAAATAAGCTCTTCCTGATTGGTTAACAACATCAATTTCTCCTGACCTTTTCTGCTTAAAGCATCTGCAACCACATTCACTTTGCCCGGGTGATAAAAGATCTCACAATCATAATCCTTTATCAATTCAATCCACATTCTTTGACGCATATTCAGGTCCTTCTGTGTGACAATATACTTTAGACTTTTATGGTCTATGTAGATTTCACATTTCTCTCCATAGAGATAGTGCCTCCATATCTTCAGAGCAAAAACTACTGCAGCCAATTCCAAATCATGAGTCGAATAACCTTTCTCATAATCCTTGAGTTGTCTTGATGCATACGCAATTACTTTGTCGTTCTGCATAAGAACACAACCCAACCCTTTATGTGAGGCATCACTATATACCACAAAATTTCATGTGTTATCTGGTAACGACAACACAGGTGCCATACTTAATTTCATCTTTAAATCTTGAAAACTCTCTTCACATTTCTCCGTCCAAACAAATTTTATCGCTTTCCCTGTCAAATTTGTTAGCGGAGTGGCTATCTTAGAAAAATCTTGAATAAATCTTCTATAATAACTGTCTAGTCCCAAGAAACTCCTCACTTCTGACGGTGTTCTTGGTTGTTCCCAATTGATTACAGCTTCCACTTTTGATGGACCCACTGAAATCCCATCCTTGTCAATCACGTGCCCAAAAAATTGTACACGATCTAGCTAAAATTCGCACTTAGAGAATTTTGCGTACAATCATTCCTTTCTTAGTGTTTCCAATGTCAAACGTAAGTGTTCCACGTGTTCTTCTTGAGTTTTGGAATACATCAGAATGTCATCGATAAATACCACTACAAACTTGTCTAAGAATGGTTTAAACTCCCTGTTCATCAAAATCATGAATGCAGTAGGGGCTTTGGTTAAACCAAAAGACATCAGCAGAAACTCGTAATTTCCATACCGAGTTCTGAATGTCGTTCTAGGTATATTCTCCTTCCTTACTTTCAATTGGTGATACCCACTTCTCAAATCTATTTTTGAGAAGTATTTAGCACCCTTCAACTTATCAAACAAGTCATCTATTCTTGGTAATGGATATTTGTTTTTAATAGTGACTTTGTTCAATTCTCTATAATCAATGCAAAGACGCATCGACCCATCTTTCTTCTTCACGAATAATACAGGTGTTCCCCACGGCGATACACTCGGTTGAATATACTTCTTGTCTAGCAACTCTTGCAACTGTACCATCAGTTCCTTCATTTCTACCGGAGGTATTCTGTACGGGGCCTTCAATATTGGTGATGTTCCCTGCGCCAAGTCGATCACGAACTCAATTTCTTTGTCAGGTGGAAGTCCTGCCAAATCCTCTGGAAACACGTCCTTGAATTCCCTCACCACTGGTAATTCTTCCAGTTTCACATTATTCTTCTGAGTATCGACTATATAAGCTAAGTAGCCCACACAGCCTTGACTCAACAATTTCTTGGCCTGCATAATCGTCAAACATTTCATTTATCTAGGCGACTTGCTACCATAGAATACTACCTTTGACGGAGTCATAAGGTTTACACACTTCTTTTGGCAATCAATTACCGCTCCATACTTGAACAGCCAATCCATTCCCAAAATAACATCAAACTCTCCAAGTTTAATCGAAATCAAATCTACCATCAAAATATTCTCCTTAAGGTTCACCCTACAGTTATTGTATACGAACCTAGCAGGGATTACTTCCTTATTCACAATTTCTATGTTCTAAGAGAAATTCAGTTCTTCATTAGGCACTCCTAACCTCTTAGCAAATTCATCAGATATAAACAAACAAGTAGCACCCGAAACAAATAATACATAAGCATTTATATCATTGATTGGGATAATACATGACACCACATCTTTTGATTGCACAACATCTTGCACAGTCATGTTGAAGGTTCTAGTTGTGGGTTTGTTTGATGTTGTAGGTCCAGCAATGGCCCATGTACCTCCATTGTTACCTCCATTGTTTATTGTTGTCTCTCCAGCCTTCTTCTTCGGGTATTCACGAGCAAAGTGATCCTTGGATCCGCACATGAAGCACACGTTCTTCTTAAGTTGAGTGCAATTTGGGGCGATGTGACCCTCTTGGCCACAATTGAAGCATACTCATTTCCCTATCAAGCATGCACCCTTGTGAAACTTCTCGCATGTAGCACATACTTCAAACTTCTTATTTTGTTGGTTACCCTACTGGTTTCCAGCGGCCACATTCCTATTCCACTTCCTCTTCAAGTTGTTGTTGTTATTACCATTCCCCCACTACCACCTCCATTCTTGATCTCCACCTCATTCTTCTTCTTCTTCTGTTCTTGATTGAACTTTGTCACTGCCTCGCCTCCACCTTCAGCGAGTATTGCTTTCTCCATCACTGCTGCGAAAGTCTTCAACTTAAACAGTGAAACCCTACTGTACAACCAGGGCTTCAGTCCCTGTTCAAACCTCTTCGCCTTGCGTTCGTCCGTACTGACTTGATATGGCGCAAACCTCGTCAACTCGTTGAATTTAGCGGCATACTCAGATACCACCATCGTTCCTTGCTTTAGTTCCAGAAATTGTACTTCTAGCGGACTCTTCGAACTCTTCGGGAAATAGGTCTCAAAGAATATTTCCTTAAACCTATCCCAGATCATCACCCCTGGCCCTTCACGAGTTTTATTGGCCTGCCACCAATAACTAGCTTCTGCTTTAAACATGAATATTGTGAAAGCAGTCTTCTGATCTTCCCTTACCTTAGAGATATCGAACACCTTTTCTATCTCCGTAATCCAGGTTTGTGCTTCAACTGGATTCATGGACCCACGGAACTCAGGTGGTCCAATGGCCTTGAAATCCTTAAACGTTGTACCTTGGTTTTGTGGTTGATTTTGCAACACTCCTGTCAGTAGCGTCACTAGTTGTTGAACGGGGTTACCATCAATATTGTCGTTATTGTTGGTTCCTTCAGTGGTTCTCTATCGTGGTGGTTGACGTCTAGGAGGCATTTTCTGTTAAAAATACACTCATTAGATTATTATTCAACTCTTTTAAGTAATTTCTACTTAACTTGCCTCCAAAAAGAAATAACTACATAACACATAACACTTTGAATAAAGTAACAACTTTTATTTATTCATAATCTCTTTAAAATCATAAACAATAGCATCGCTGCTATTTACATAACCTTCTTGAATTACATAAGTATCAGGGCAACATCATCATCATATCCCATAGGTTTCATAACACTTGAGATCTACAAATTTATTAACCATTTTATTCATCGCATACCAACTACAATGTCCTATTAAGATACCGCTTAGCCTTACTACGTTCCTCCTCCAGGATCCGGAACATTGTTCTGCGATCTAATACGTTTGATGGCAACGTCTCGAACTGAATAGGATATCCCATGACCCGATCTTGAGCTCGATTAATTGTGATGTTGAATACTTTGTCCATCTCTTCCATCTTCATCCTCTTAGCCTGCGCGTCTCTTGTTACTATTCCGGTTCGTTGAAAAGCTTCCTCGTAGGCATTTTCAGCTCTTTCCCTCTTAGTAGCTTCTTTCCCTCAGCTTGTTCTTCAGTTCAGTGACCACTTCGATCAGTTGTTCTTTTTCTCCTTCAATCTGTACTAGTTTCTCCTCGACATTTGTCAGTCGTTCCTCTCGATCCTGGATCTCGTCGTCTTTTTATGTCATTGCGGTCTGTTGTTCAGCTACTATCTCCTGCAACTCCTCAACTGTATCCAGAATTCCACGTTACGATCGTAGACTTCATCGTACATACGAGCAGCCATCGAGGTTAATGGAGTCTCTTCCTCCTCGTCCTCGTCATCCTCATCCTCATCCTCTTGTGGCAACTCAACGGGATCCTCCTCATCTGTCTCCACGTCGTCATCCTCATCTTCAACTACTGTGACCAACAGGGCTGACTCCTGTGGCAGTAGTTGTTCCCAAACTACCTGAATATCGCGAGGTTCCTCCTCTATAGGCATCTGAGGTCCCTCCTCCCTAGCCTGATAAGATTCTCCGACATTAGTCATCCTAACAATAAAATTTTAAGCTTTAATTATTTATCATTACTACTTGACACTCACGAGCACATAAGTTATAAACACATAACCACATAAGTGTTTTATTACTTCTTTCTTAAAACTCTATAAGAGTTAATCACCACTATCTTTTCAAAGGTTACTTCCTAAGGCTCTTCCCCACCTAAGGTTCATAACCTAAAGCTTTGATACCAACTTGTGACACCTCCAAATCTCGGTACCTCATTACCTCAAGATTTGGTGTACAGTTAATCAAAACAATTATATCTAACTACCCAATCATAATAAAATTGAATAATAAAAACCTGCCCATACAGGATTATATTTAAATAAAAATCTCCCAGGTTATCTAACCTTTAATTACAATCATTCAAATGCGGAAATTAAATTATTACATCACATCATTATTAAAAGTCTATTATCATAACGATAAAATAAAATTACAAGTCTTCATCACTTGTACATTTTTCCTTTTACTTTGCTAATTGTAGGTTCATTTACCGTCTCAACCTTAGCTGCAATAAGTGTATAAATGTGCAAGAGTGAGCAAACAAATCTCACTTGAAATAAGAATGAATAACTTTACAATATTACAACATTTGCCAGAAATAGACTCAATAGAACTGAATGATATGTTCTATTAACATTCTGAAACATATTACTAAGGGTCTAATGACCACGAACCATGTCCACAGTTATAAGTAATCTTTCAACTTTAACTTTAACAGTCATATAACTATAAGGACTCCACGTACTTAGGGGGATCAGCCCTTCGTACAATGTATTGTGCACAACCATTTCAACGCTAAGCGTAAACCTCTAATAAAAGAGTTGTTCATCTCAGTATTTAGAATACAAGTCTGCACCAAAGTAGGTTTGGTTTGGATACATTACAAGGTAATTTAGAATTCAACGGTCATCAACTAAGGATTAGTTGAATACAACAGAAATAATTTCATGCTATGGAATAATCATAACTGAATCGATATTTATAAATTAATATCATGCTTTAGGAATAATCTAATATCATAAACATTGAATAATCGTAACATAATATGCTTGAGCAATATTAAATCAAGGTTATTAAGAATTGGATACTAAACATGCATAACGAATAGTAATTTGAACGATAAAGTTGTTCAACTCTAGGATATCAGAATACAGTAACTTGCATGCTAAAGAAAAAGTTACATATTAAAGAAACTTGCTCAATAATAGACAGTCTAACTCTATGAAAGTGTAGAGTTAGCAAACTTGCGTAATTGTAATTGAATTAGAAGCAATAACGTACTCAATGAAATTAAACTTGCACAACGAAGTTTTAGGGTTAGAAAACTTGTCTTGAGCACAAGCTAAACCTTACAACTTGAATCTCAATACCCTATATATATGTCATCATGACATAATTAGTCACTACCAACATTATATATATATAAACAAGTATATACATCATGTAAGTTTGATTTTTAATTCATATAATCGAATTACGTTAATACTAATACTAGTTAACCCTTGATAACATGCTCATTCTTAGTTTAGTACCACTGAAATAATAATTTAACAGTCGTATTATTAACACATAACATTTGTTTTCAGACTTTGTGTAACTAAATAAAACTGTCAGACCATTCTGCTAACTCGCGCTGCGGCGCCACAGTTTACATTGTGGGTCGGCACTGCGGGGCGAGACACAGGCCAATGATTGGCGCTGCGGCGCAAAACTTACACTGTTGGGCCGCGCTGCGGCGCCAAACTCCAGACTTCGGCGACCAGCCTCGGCAACAGCATGAACAAAAAGTCAAATTGGCCTACAAGCTCCAATCTAACAAACTAATTAACATGTAATACATACAGAGACTTCATGTAAACATATTGTAAAGACTCTTAATATGATTCTACCCATAAAATAACATAAAAATCAAATTTACAACACCCAATTTCACTGTTTTTGATAAAACTTCTCTTTTTGACATTCTTAATGAAAATCATCAGTGTAACTTTTTTTTTCAATCAAAACAGTTGATTCAAAATATCATGTTTATGTTTATTCATCCTCTTCCTATTTCAATAGTCAATTTATAGTTTAAACAACTACCTAAACCCCAATTTTACTTTAAACTAAGCCATATTCATATATGTTCATATAAACTCACTGTGATATGGCTTCTTTCACAAAAATACATACATACATGAATTAGTTTACCTATACTCATATATAACTTATGAAAACAATCTTTTAACAAACAATTATCTTATAAAGCTATATACACAATAAATTCATCTTCTACCAAAAACTTTACAGAGAACTTTTGGAAGAAGAAGACAACTAAAATTTTTAGAGAATAGAAGCAAGATGATACCTTAATTTAGAAGAAGACGATGGCTATCTTTGATTCTCAAGCTTCTTTTCCCAATTTCTCTCTAAAACTCATACTTTTTCTCCGTATTCCTCTTCTTCTCCTCTTTTCTTCTTCTGAGTCTTTCTTCTCTATTATATCTTACGTAGTAAAATATAACGTATAATAGTAATAATATATATTAGTTATATAATATTAATATAGAGATAACTTATATCAGTTATCTAAGTTTTAAAATTCAAAAGCCATAAGGCTTGTTTGGCTAGACTAATAAAATAACCCTTTAAATCTTACACCTTGTTTGGTAAACCTAATTAAAATAAATGGATTAATCCTTATACCTTGTTTGATAAAATACTATTAGATTAAAGACTTAATATGCATTAAGACTTGTTTGGCAAAAACTAATTAAACTTCTTTAATTTATTTTAATAACTCATTTATAGCAAGGTTATTTGTCACCCTTCTATTTAATTATATTTTAATAATCTATTTATAAATTATAATACTAATCTATTAAATTACTTTATCACATAAATCACTACCACACAAGTATAATTTCCTTTAGAATTATAATTTTATTTAACCAACTAACACCTTATTTTAATTACAAATTCTAATTAAAATATTATAATTCATTTAATCATTATAAGCTCTCTAACTTAATTATTAAATTAAATTAGTATATTATCTCATAACAATTAATTTTCTTAACTCCTTAATTATTTTCTTAACAAATAATTAACTAAATCAAATTAAACAATTATTTATTCAACAATAAACATAACCATTAAATATTTATATAACTTAAATAAATATTTAAAATTAAAATAAAAATCTGGAATGTTACATGTGACAACCTGGATTTTCAGAAATTGATAAAATAAGAATTTAATGAATAAAATTCTTATTATGGCATATTTTGCATTTAAGTAAATACGTATATTTATATATTGAGATGATGAGGTTTAATAGTTAATTTAACTATTGAAGAAATTAAATGAAATTGTTATGAAAAGAAAATTAACTGAATAAGATTAGTTAATTTAATTATTATGCCTTGTTGGCACTAGAATTGTTATGAATTAAATTTCATAAATAATGTGAGTAATTTACTTAATTAAAATAATAAATTAATGTAAATATATTTGTTTTATTAAAATGAGAGAGTAATATATTACATATAAATGTGGTGCGTTAATGTAATATGATTGTGAATTTCGTAAATAGTTAAAATATTTATTAAATAAAATAAATGTTTTAATTGAAATATTTATTGAGTAAAATAAATATTTGATAAAAATATTCTAATTTAATTTAATAATTAAATTAAAGGATTGATTTTTTGAATAAAATTATAAATGTATTGGCTAAGTGAATGTTATGTTGGTCAAATGAGGAATATGATTTAATTAAATTGGGTGTGGCATTTGTAATCATATAATAAGTGAATTATAAAAACGAATTAAAACGAATTAGATTGAAGCTAGCCAAACAAGGTCTTGAAACCTTTGGCATTTTTATCAGTTAAAAGCTTTTGGGTTTGTATAACTGAGAGCTGAGTAAAAAGGAAAATAAAAACACGTAAGTGTGTATCAATTATTTTTGCAAAATACAGAGGAGTAGAGACTTAGAGAAGGTTGGAGGGTTCTGTGAAATGAAAGAGGAGAAATTCTGAGAATCAAAGGAAAAAGAAGAAGGTTGATCAAGTAGTTGATCATCTAATTAAACTAAGAAAAAATCAAAGGTACTAACCTAACCCTAAAACTCTTATTTTTTTATTTCTTGAGTTTTTCTATGTAAATGTATTTTGATGGAGGAATTGTCAAGAAATTGGATTGTATATGTTCTTAGATATGTACAATTCGTTCTATGTCATCTAAAGATGATTTTTCAGTAATAAAATTCATGCAATAATATGTTTAAATAAGGAATTGAGTTTTTGTTGAATATGTACATTTGACTTATGTTGGAGCCAAAATTGAGGGTTAGTTCATGAATAGAATCTAAAATTGGTTCTAGATATTGTTAGTATGTTGAAAAATGAAAACAACGAAGGTTAAGTGGATTGATTTGGTTAGGAATTGAATATGTGGTGAATGATTACGCTAAACATGTTAAAACATGTAAAACTAATATAAACATGAGTTTTCGGTCAAGATTTAGGTTGGTTAATGGTTAATATGTGGTGAATATTTGGTATGTTGTAGTTCTATGAATTAAGAATCCATAGAATCAAAAACGGACTAATTTGGATGTGTATAGCTTAAGTTATGAAGATTAGAAGCAAAAAAAGGTCAAAAATCACAAGAACAGTAAACTGCTAATTCTGATTTTGCTAACACGCGCAGCTGCACTGTGACCTAAGTCTATTGGGTACTCTTGGGCGTAGCTACGCTCTAGGTGTTTCAGGTGTGATTGTTTTAACCTTCTGTAGTAAAACGGCCATAACTGTTTCATACAACCTTCGATTGAGGCAATTCAGGATGATTTGGAAAGATAATGAGTATACCTACAACTTGTATTCTTAAATATTTTCGATTTGAGGTCAGGAACAGGGGTCAAAATGGACATCTTTGGGACTAATGTGTATTCTGAGGTAATTGAATGGCATCGAGCATGCACGTATACAAGTGTAGTGCTTCTGATGATAAAAGATGTTCTAAGTTATAAAACATGAATATTATGAAGTATAATGATGCTTAACATTAATAAATGATATATTAGATAAGTTGTATAAGCATACTAAGAATACACAATAGAGATGAATCGGCCGTGTGACGAATGAACGTCGAAACGCTGTGACAAGTGTTAATAAACGTAAAAAGTGTTTCAATTCAATTGAAATGAACATTATAAGATATGGAATGTGGTTAATATAAAATCAATAAGTAGTCCTAGAAAGGCTTATATAAACACTTTAATGAACTTCGAGTATGACTAAGAAGAAGTATAGTAAGATTTAAGTCGAAAGTTAACACAATCAAATTGAACATTGTGTATTAATTAATAGAAAGGGTTATGACTTGTAGAGTAAAGTTTACATTACAACTACTATGTGTTGCTATGTGACTAATAGTTGATGTGTATGATTATATAATTGTGTAGGGCACATGAAGTACAGATAGTTGTAAGTTGTTAATCTGTTATTGGTAAACAACGATCAAGGCAAGTCTTTCAGTTCCTATTTGCTATGTGAACTTGATGTTTAACTGTTTTAAATCTTAATTGAAAAGAGCATGTTGTGTTATATATATATGTTAAAAGTATGTAACGTTAAAGTCAATTTATGACTACGTTGATTGAGTAAAGAATGTTAATTAAGTAAGGAACTCAATCTTTATACTTGTTATGTGAACTACACTATGTATGTTATGATAGTCCAATGATTATGAGATTTTTGTTGAGCATGTTATTATGTGATACGTGTTGGGTAAAATCTATATACGCACAACACGCAAGTATACGTGGTGAACAAGTAATAAAGTGAAAGTAGAGTATCGTTCCCACAAGGAATTGTTTAATAAAAATCACCAAGTACTAACCCGTAACCAACTCAATCTTATTTAAATGAAGGAATTTCAATTTATAAGTAAACTAATTCTAATTGCCACTAGTTAAATTAAGATAACGGGGATTTAAGATCACAACTTCACTTATTGCTTTATTTAAGTTAACACACTTCTCATCAATTATTCTCTATCCTGAATTGTTAATCAAGAACACTAAAGCAAATAAAACCACCTCTCGATGCATAATACCCATATTAACGTCAATCCACAATTAAGATAGAATTCCTTTAAACACCTTAATCAACTAACCCACTATATCTCTGTGTGAATTACAATTGAAGAAGGTTGAAGAATAAGTTCTCTATCCGATTACATGTGATGTCAAGCGTATCTCTACCTTAACAATAATCAAAAATATACTATTGACAAAATTCATGACACATGTTATCATGATAAGATCTAAATCAATACTTCATCTCTCGAGTTCATATAGATTATCACGGTAATTGATGGCCAATCAATTAAACAATTAAGTCCAAATCACAATAGACAACCCTCACAATAGAACATAATAATTGATAGTGATGCATATTAAAATAAACTACACAATAAGATCCATTGTAATCTCAAACAAAGAATTAGTTCATGATTATTGAATTAAAACTAAGAATCCACAATTGAATAAACAAAAAAGACAAAGATAGAAGAAGATGAGAAGATAGAATCTATTTTTTGTAGAGTTGATGCTCCCTCCTTTCTCCTACTTTGATTCTTCAATGGTCTCCAAGTTGCTTCATTCTCCAAATCTAACAAGAACTAGTGTTTTTGATCTAATTTTACTCTAATCTAATCTAATGGAATTCTCTATCTAGTCTCTAATCTGCTCCAATCCTTGTGATTCTCCTCCTTTTATAAGTCTCTTTATATGTCTTTAAATACTTTTGGAAGTTCTCTTGGAAGTCCTTGTGTCAATCGGATCGAAACAATCCTTTCCAGACTCAAATTGGACCAAAATTCGCACTTTTTGCGCATTTTCTGGGCTACCCCCGCCCCGGCGAGGGTCTATGCTTGTTTTGGGCCCGCCTCGGCGGGCTAGGGTTCTGACTTGTGGCTGGTACGCCCACCCCGGCGGCGGTTTTGTGACAGAAAATTTTCTGCTCTGACGTCCCTTGGGAAAACGACTATAACTTTTGATCCGGAAAGAGTTACGAGGCCTGCCACCTATCAAATCGAAGATATCGACGAGATCTAGAATTTTCATTCTTTAAGATTTTAGAAATAAATGATGGGTGAAGGTAGAAAGTGGGCTGAAAGTGACTACTATGCAAATGGCCACCCAAAATAGTGACGTTCGACGTCCGTTGGTACAAATGTCATAACTTTTGCATCTGAACTCCGATTGGAATGATTCAAGATGTTACGGAAAGCTAAGAAAAAGCTCTACAATATAGTCCAAGTTCCAAGCCAAGAACATGAAATTAACATGAAAGCCCAAATGATGTCCGGAATGATTTTCTTTACATTTTCCTTGCTTTTCCTTACCAATAGTCGCTCACACCGCTTCCAAACGTATAACCTACAAAATGAACACAAAATGCATGAAAAGTAACTAAGACAAATGAAATTAAGCAAATAATTCAAGTAACAGATACCGAATAAGTAAGTATAAAACCTACTTATCAAATACCCCCAAACTTAAACATTTGCTTGTCCTCAAGCAAAAACACAAAACAATAATGCAATTCGATGCAAGTAATCTATATGCCTACGAATCTAGTAGTATTGATAGAATCAAATCTATTCACTCGACCGTAGAGAAATCAAGCAAACACAACAATACTTCATATCAAAACCAATCAACAATTTCCTAGTCAATCATCAAGTCTTAAACTGTTATTACTGGTATAGTGTGTGTGTGTGCTCCACAACAATGTTAACTGATATAAAATTAAATTTAACACATAAAAAGTCTCTTTGAAGGCATCATACAGTGTAAACTCAAGAAATCCAAAAATAAGCTAGATCCAACCAAAATCAAACAATTACCAATATCGAGGGTCAACATGGGATACTTATGCTTTATTTTCATCTACGGGGGCTTTTTGCTCTTATTTCCCGTTTTATTAATTTTTTTTTCTTTCGAATGATAGATAGTGAGTGCGTTTTACGCTCCATCACACGCCTGTGTTTATGGGGAATGCATTTCACGCTTCTTCTCGACCCACCACAGGACTCAATTTATTCAACTCAATATCTTTTTTTTTCTTCTTTTTCTTTCTTTTTTTTAGCTTATATACCCCAAATATTCCCCCAAACTCTATCTCATCAATCTCCTTTTCAATGTCTTTTTGGAATGTCACCTAACTACTCCAAGTTGCGAAGTTTTGGTTGCTTATGTTATCCGTGGCTACGACCCTATACGTCTCACAAGCTAGACTCCAAGTCCACTCCATGTATTTTCATTAGATACTCCAAAACTCAAAGTGCCAATCATTGTTGGGACCCCATCACACTCAAAGTCTACACTTCTCGACATGTTAGATTTGTTGAAAATGAATTTCCTTACCGTAGACACACTGATCAAACTATTCTTCCATCCACGCCTAGCCCAGACTCATGGTGCCCCTTGGTTCTGCCTCTACTCTTGCCCACTACAACTTTGCCTCATAACCAACCCAATGACACACACCCCTCTCCTGCACTTGATCAGGCCCAGCTCCCAACATCTCCTTCCTCGCTCAGCTCACCTCAATCATCCACCTCGCAACAGCCCACCCCACCATTTACTACAATCGAACCCACCCAACCAACTCAGCCCACTACTACCCCTAATCTGCTAATTCAACCAGCCCAGAGGATCATTACTCATTCCAAACACAACATTCATAAGCCCAATCCCAAATATCTACACCACACCACGGTTCATGCCAAACCTGCCGAACCTACTACAGTGGCTCAAGCATTGAAGGACCCCCTATGGCGTAAGGCAATGGAAGATGAGATCAAAGCTTTGCATAAACTTGGCACTTGGGACTTGGTGTCACCCGAACATACTTAAAACCTTGTAAAATGCAAATGGGTATTTCGTATTAAATACAAACCGGATGGCACAATTGAACATTACCAAGCTCGTCTTGTTGCCAAAGGTTTTCAACAGAGACCCGGAATTGATTACACAGAGACCTTCAGTCCGGTTGTCAAACCTGGCACAATTCGAACCTTACTATGTCTTGCGGTCACGAATAAATGGCATCTTCGGCAGCTTGATATCAACAACGCATTCCTTCATGGAACGCTACAGGAAGACGTTTACATGTCACAACCTCTAGGTTTTGTTGATATGGCATTCCCCAACCGTGTGTGTAAATTATGAAAGGTGATATATGGGCTCAAACAAGCACCTCGGGCTTGGTACACTACACTCACCAACTTCCTCCTAAGTACGGGCTTCAAGCGATCCATGGCCGATACCTCACTCTTTATTTTGCACCATGCTACTACACCAATTTATTTAATTGTGTATGTAGATGATATTATTGTAACTGGTCCTAATGCTACTAACATTGATTTCTTCATTAAAAGCTTGGCTAACAGTTTTTCATTGAAGGATCTTGGTGCATTATCGTACTTTCTAGGTGTTGAAGTCATGCCTACGAGCAATGGGTTATTTCTCAGTCAAAGGAAATACATTATTGATCTTTTGGATCGAGTGAGTATGCTCCATGCTAAGCCTACTCCAACTCCTTTGATTGTCACTCATGGGTTATCATCCACCTCCGGCGGCGACCTTCTTGAATCACCAACAGAGTATAGAGCTGTTGTTGGTGGTTTACAGTATCTCACTTTGACGACACCCGACGTCGCCTTTGTCGTCAACACGCTCTCTCAATTCATGCATAAGCCAAGGAGTGACCATTGGGCATCCTTAAAACGCCTCATACGCTACTTATGTGGTACCTTGGACAAGGGTATCAACATTTATAGTGACTCACCACTTCACCTTCATGCCTTTTCCGATGCGGATTGGGCCGATGACAAAGATGATTACACTTCCACCATGGGTCATGTAGTATTTCTTGGTCGTAATCCTCTTACTTGGAGTTCCAAAAAGTAAAAATCATTGGCCCGATCATCCACCGAGGCAAAATATCGAGCTGTAGCCTCCACTACGGCTGATATCATGTGGGTCCGGAATCTCCTTACTGAGTTGGGTGTTAATCTTGTGCATACTCCAGTCATCTACTGTGACAATCTTAGTGCCACGCATCTCAGTGCTAATCCGGTGTTCCATTCGAAGATGAAACACTTGGCTCTTGCTTATTATTTCATTCGAGAACAAGTACAAAATGGTACACTTCGTGTCATTCATGTTTCCACAGGTGATCAGCTAGCTGACTTTCTTACCAAGCCACTGTCACGACCGCGACTTGATCTTCTACTATCCAAGATCGGACTATCAGACAGACCGTCCGTCTTGTGGGGGCATGTTGGAGATAAGAGTTGACATTGTCTAAGTTATTATCTCTAAGTTGTTGTATAGATATGTATAGACTTAGTACATCTTTATCTTTGTTTTAGCTTCTCATACGTGTAACTATTTATATTGTAACATTTACATTGAATAATAATCATCATCATTTTTAAAACCTTTGAGCATATTCTAAAGGTTATAGAAATGTCTTAAACCCAAAGGCTATCATCTCTAATGTTGTGAACAAATTGGACTTTTGATATGTCTATATGGTTGAGGATTATAACTATGTAATTCTATTAGATTTCATTAAGCCCATAGTTTTAGCAGTACATTTTCCTAGAGTATATATCATGTTTTTGGTATGATGTTTGCATGTATTGCAGTATTGGTTGAAGTCATATATTGGCAAGAAGCATGATTCTCGTGTTTATTTTGAAGGAATCAAGGTAGCTCACTCACCAAGTCTATGTTTGAAGCAAGAGCTACTATTTAGAATCCTCAATAGAGTCCTGTTGACTCTTTTTAGCAATCAAAATTAGAATAAGAAATGTTTCCCTGAACAAATTAATTGTTATATATTATGTTGAATGATTCTTCTTGTGAATGCTATATATGCTTTGTTTCTTACTAGAAAACTGTATTCTATATATGACCTTTAAGGTGTTTGAGTTGCCAGACCGTGTATAATGGGAACATATGTGTGATGATTTTGGATTTTTGTAAGTGATAAATGATAAGAATTATATACAAAGATAAATGAGTAACCTGTTTATGAACATATTGTTTTGTGAAACTTTTGGCTCAGATACATGTCCTAAGAGTTATCATTTCATTTCATATTTCACTTTTCTGCCTGTCTAAAGTTGTTTAACAATTTTGGTTTTCACTTTTTATCTAAAGTGGTTATTCAGTTTTGTTTTAGGATGCAATTGGAATAATGTCAAAAATTATGTGGGGGATATGGCTACCTATGTAGCAGTGGTCTTCCTGGATTATTTGCAGTTTATGCTCCTGCCTGTACGTATGAGACTAATGAGAGAGACAACATGGTGCTGCGGATTAACAATTTGGTCCAGTTGAAAGGATATTGGATTATCTAACAATGTTTGATAGTTTTGTGGCCTCGACTGTTTTAGTTTTTGGATAATTTGGTCTTAATGTAATATTGTTAATATTGTTGAGAAGGGACTGACTTCCAAGTTATCATTCATCCCAGACTCTGGTTTTGCAGTATTATGTTATTTGTGCTATTTCAAGTGCAATTGTAACATTACCCATGTATCCAATTTGTTCGGTGGAGCCACGTGGCGTAATAATTTTACACAGTTGCTGGTTTATTAGTACTTTGGGAAAAGCTTTGGTATAGTATTGCAACTGCAAGAGAATTATAGATTCAGAAAATAAATTTTAATCAGGAATTGTAGTACTATTTGTTCAAATTAGACTTAGTTAAACAAACACAAGCTGATAGACTAGAAGGAACTCAAGGGCTACCTCTATTTTGGCGACTGAAACCAAATGAGGATAGAGAAAGAAAAAACACTGAGGTTTTAAATTGTTATGCTCTTTAACAAAATTATGCTTTTTAAGAGTTATGTTCTTGAACCTTGCTATATATATATATATATATATATATATGCGAGATTCAAACTCAAAACCCTTTCACGTGATTGTAGAGTTTGTTCATGTTAGAGAGACCTTATGAATTATTCACTTTTGCATGTGAAATTATCATTTTCCTCAAGGCCAGACCCAGTACTTGGCCTAGCGCGCGGTACTTGTGAATTTTAAGTGCCCATTTGTGTCCATCAGTACTCCTTTTCTGTTGGTATCAAATACTTTTGTTTTAATTACAAACTTCTCGCTCTAAGTTGTCAGCTAGTTTCAAAGTTGCCTCTTAATTATCCTACTTATAAGTGTCGATTATGCATCAATAAGTTAAATAAGCTTGCTGTCATATGAATCTGTAAATCTCAAGTTTGTTATAGCCTGAACAAATACTTTGTTATAGCCATCAATCGGAGCTTATAAATAATGGGATAGAGTGATTTACATTTTAAGCTTTGCATCTCTGGGAATAAATTCTATGACTGAAAGACGAGTATTCACCTAACCTTTACATAAAGAGTGACATTTTGGCTTGTAATCCAAGTTACAAAAAAGAAAAGATACATAAAGATGATAAACTAATTAAAGAAAGCCAAAGAAAATGGGGAAGAAAATAAAATAGCCTTCCATTTCAATTCAAGCATTCTCAATCGGCAAGACAAAGTAAACCCATCAGCATAAAAAAAAATTAAAAATAGGAAAGAAAGCTTAGACGCCCTACTCTTTTCGATAGTAACAAATAATTGTTACCAGCAATGCTAATCAACTAGGTACGTGGAATAAAATCGGGTAATGAGAAATGCTACCTAAAGTAGAATTTACAAGGGTCAATTCTCATTCCACAATTTGCGTTAAAAATAAATCGGGTTTACGCTATCTAAAGTAGAATGCACAAGGTTAGGAGTTCTACCGTTTAGAACTTATAGTACCTGATACGCGAAACGTAGGGCAATGAGACGGGGTTCCTTTGAATTTTCATATAATAAAGTCTACCCATTTGGATTGCCCGGAAAGAATGGAGGACAACTGAAGGAAAAAAAAAAAAAGGTTTATCTGATTTTGTCAGAAGGGTTTTAATTAGTTGGTGTGTTTTGGTTGGTCCCGTGCTTTTCGTAGACTTCACTTGAGGATTTGCCATTTTGCCTTGACATAAACAAACTCAGTCTTTGATTCATTTGTATATAATGAAGAGGGTATTCAAAAGCTGCTTCATCGGTCGAATTTTCAAGCCCAATTGGAAGCGGAAATATTCAGAGGTACTCGTTAATTTTATTTGTTTCTTTGTTTTTTTTTGTTGTTATTAGTTATTTTTCTTTCTTTGTTGGTTAATTAGTTAATTTTCTTTCTTCTTTCTTTTTTGGTTATTAGTTAATTTTCTTTCTTTTTTGGTTAAACTTCATTTTTTTTCTTCCTTTTTTGGTTATTAGTTTTTTTTTTTACTTTTTTGGTTAATTACTTAATTTTCTTTCTTTTGTTTATTTTTTGGTTGTTAGCTAATTTTTTTGTAGTCTTTTTTGTTTAATATGTAGTTAGTTTTCTTTCATTTTTTGTTTAAATTTCAGCATTTTTAAATTTAATATTATTGATTAGGATTCTAAAGAAACTATGGAAAACCCATCACCAAGCAATGTTTGCAATGGCTTTCAGTCTGAGGTATGATTGCATTTTAGGTTCTCTGTTTTTTTTTCTTTCATATCATGGGTTGCTGTTAATGGTTATCGGGTCGGCTACTTTTAATTGTTTTAAATTTACCCATTTCTTTGCCTCTGTAAATTCTTATTATGACAAGCAGGTTCAAGGCAAATACTAGAGGAGTGTTTAATAAAATAATTAAACTGGACAAACTCCGTGAATTTGATTAGCTGTTTTGGGGTTTCAAAATGTAAAGGTTAATTACAATATCAGAATTCAGAAAATTTAACAATTTTTGATTTGTGGGACCCAGGAAATGTAAAAACATGCCTATGAAGGACAGTAATAGGTTTCTTTATATTTTTGTTTTATAATTTTTTGGGTAAACCAGTCAATTCACTCATAATTTTTCACTCATAATTGTTAGCGAGGAACTTTTTTACTCTCATTTTTTTTCAATTTTTTTGGGGGTTCCATTATGCTTCTCTTTACATATTCCATTTTAACTGTTCGCGAGTGAAACAATGGAGGAGAATTTGAACGTCAAAAATTTGGACAAAAGTGTCATACATTTATTTATTAATTTGACAATTAATAGGCACATGGATTTGTTAGGTTACTTGCATTTGCAGTGTTTGCGGCTGAGTGCATATAAATATCTAAATTGAGTTCACCATTTTTGGTGCCTTTATATTTTAGCCGCAAACGCTGTATTTAAGTTTTAGTCCGAAATGTTTTGTTTGAAATAAATTACTATTAACTAATAAGATTTTCAAGTGCGTTCGACATGTACATTGTATGATTTATATGGTTGTATATTTTAATATATACTAATTAGTAAACTTCTTGAGCGTATATCACAAATTATATGTATGGGAGAACAATAAGGATTATAAGAATAAATATTAAAAATAAATTTAAAATGATGTGTATGATGCCATGATGGTTCTTGGTATTATATATCTAAGGCTCTCACCATGGAGCCTCATGTTTGTCCATTTACAAATTTGCTATTATGCAGTTAGTATCTCTCTTTCAACTTGAACTCGTAGCAGTTTATGTTCTTGAACTTTGGTTTCATTGAACAGAAATCAGACGAGGGTACTAACAATTCAACGAACAATCTCGCCACTAATATCTTACTAAACCATGACTTTTCTGGAGGGTTGGATTCATGGCATCCGAATTGCTGCGAAGCCTTTGTGGCTTCAGTCAATTCTGATTACCCTCAAGGCATATCGCCAAAATCAGGCAGTCGTTATGCTGTAATTACAAATCGCAAGGAATGTTGGCAAGGCTTGGAACAAGATATCACAAGTAGAATTTCCCCAGGTTCCACTCATACGGTTTCTGCTAGTGTTGGAGTATCAGGGGCTCATCAGGGCTTTGCTGATGTCTTGGCTACACTTAAATTGGAATACCGAGATGCAGCAACCAGCTATTTGTTTATTGCAAGGTAATAATGTTTTCCTTATCTTTGTTAGTCTTGTTGCATATGACGATGGATTCACAGGATACGTGGGAATTAAGAATGGTCCTACCTTAAATTTTTTTTCTTTCTAAATAATCTTAATTTATTCTATTTTATCTTATCGCTTAGAGTTCCACGTAAGTCGCAATCCAATTTTATTATAGATTTGTCGACATAAAAATCATTTCCCTCTTTGTTATAGGCCTTTTTCTATCTCAACTAAAATGCAAACAAAAGTGCCCTCCCCCCACCCCACCCCACCCCACCGTGTTTGTGTTTGTTTAATGTTTTCATCCTTGAGTTTGACTAATTCGCAAACCCTTTGCTTGAGGTACATTTATTAGTGCAAACCCATACCCTTTTCATATAATTTGTAGTGCAAAACTGACTCAAAGTGTACATATTTGCACTACTAATTGTACCACGATCTGTTGGCTATATTGTAAACTAATGTACCATACCTCTACAAAGTGATAAAACTCGGGATAGATTTTGCATCTTAATCTTCTATTTGAGAATACGCTTGTTCTAATAACTGTCACTAAATGCAGAACTTCTGTTTGTAAAGAAAAGTGGGAGAAGTTGGAAGGAACATTTTCATTGTCAAGTATGCCTGATCGGGTTGTATTTTATTTGGAAGGACCCGCTCCTGGAGTGGACCTGCTCATAGAATCAGTACTAATATCATGTCCTGGTCGAAGTGACAATTTAAGTTTGGTATGTAATTTACTTTCCTCGTATACTTGAATACAAGGACTTTGATAAATCAAAAGGGTGAAGGGACTACGTGTTTGATCAAATGAAATGCATGAGCCAAGTGTAGTCATGTACCCAAGGTTTAGTAGTTAGTGATCCGGTTTGAATTCCAGACAGTTTAAATTGGACAGTCCTATAGAAACAAGTTGCATGTGTAGAGTGGAGAGTTGCATTTGTATGCTACTCGTATAACAAAGGGCATCTGAAATGCAACTATCTACTATAAACTGTCTAAATGAATGTTTATTTTGAACTGCAAGATCCTAATCAGATCCTATCGGTGAAATAGTAATTTTCTCAACCTCTCTTTCGTGTTCTTTCCTACGTGTAACTTCAATTCTAATTTGACAGGTTGGAAGCACTGGCTGCGTCTCTGCTGGAGACGAGAACATCATATTGAACCCTACATTTGATGATGACATTAATAATTGGTCTGGAAGAGGCTGCAAGATTCTCTTAAAGGAGTCCATGGGAGACGGAAAAATTCTTCCAGCATCTGGTAAGTATTTTGTAACTACAACAGAACGCACACAGAATTGGAATGGCATTCAGCAGGAGATAACCGGAAGAGTTCAGCGAAAGCTTGCTTATGAGGTTTCTGCTGTGATTCGGATATTTGGTAACAATGTCAGCAATGCGGATGTACGGGCTACCTTGTGGGTTCAGACGCCAGATAACCGTGAACAGTACATAGGCATTGCCAAGTTAGTTCCTTATGCCTTATTTAGTGTAAATGCAATAATCAGCATTATGCATGTAGTATTTTTGAACAATGTTAACCGATAATAATCTTTCCTTTCAGTTCTTACAAATTATATGTCAGATTCGGAAATATCAAACCTTCATATGAATAGATGCATTAAGTAACAATTCATATATATTAGCAATTTCTTCTGCATGAAAGTTATTTCAGTTTTTCTTTAGACTACTATTTTGAATGACAAAATTATCTTTATCTATTCAATGTTAAACTAGCAAAAGAAGTTATTTTTGAATTCTTATATCTACCCCTCAGTATGCTACAACTTACAATCATAAGTTTTGTTATCAATAAAGCTACAAATCTGCATCACTATAAATATGTTTTTTTTTGTATTGGTTATTCATAATTTCATATCCACAATAAAACAACTCATAATAGTCCCCAACTCCCTATAGCTTAGCCATGATGCAGTAATGTTCACAATCTGTAGTTCTTGCAAGCCTGCAAAAACAAGATCTATTTTGAGTGTCTAAATTTGAATAACTTGAAAACCATGTACTAAGGTTTAAGGGGAAATTTGGAGTTATTTATGATTTTTTGTTATGTTTTTTTAATCTTTGGATATAACATATAACTTTATTGATCAGTTGCAGTAGCACCTTAATAATATGAAGGGAAATATCCCTTCATATTTTCATATCCTTTAAAGTTTACTTAAAAAGAAAACTGTTACTGTGTTTTTTTCATCCTGCAGCACGCAGGCAACAGACAAAGATTGGGTAAAATTGCAGGGGAAATTTCTTCTAAATGGTTCCCCATCAAGGGTAGTTATTTATTTAGAAGGTCCACCTGCAGGCACTGATATTCTCCTCAATGGTTTAGTAGTAAAGCATGCAGAAAAAATCCCTCCGGTGCCAGCACCGGTTATTGACGTAAGTTGATCAAACAATTTAACTAAAATTAAAGCTCTCACTTTTGTTTGTTCCCGTATGATTTTCCATCCTTGAATTTGACTAATTAGCATATCCCTCCCTCAAAGTACAGTTATTACTTCAAAATTGCACCTTTTAAGGTAAAATTTTAAGTGCAAAACTGACCCAAAAAGTATACTTGAGAACTAATAATTGTACCACGAGGTATCAATTTTTTATATTATAAAATCAAATACCATATCTCCATAAAGTGCTAAACTCTGGGTATGCATTTTAGTCTATAGATTAGTATTGCAATATTCCATGCAGACTTCACAAAGTTTAGTCTTTTAAACATTGCGATATTTGCTTTCTTATATTTCAGAATGTATTTTTTGGAGTAAATATATTGTCAAACAGCAACCTAAATGATGGCACAAACGGATGGTTTCCCCTTGGTAATTGCACTTTGAGCATTGGAACAGGTTCACCACATATACTTCCTCCAATGGCACGCGATACTCTAGGACCTCACGAGCCTTTAAGTGGTCGCTACATTCTTGTGACGAATCGCACCCAAACCTGGATGGGTCCTGCCCAAATGATCACTGATAAAATTAAACTAAATCTAACATATCAAGTATCTGCATGGGTACGAATAGGTTCTGGTGCAACTAGTCCTCAGAATGTAAATGTTGCACTTGGTGTTGACAGCCAATGGGTCAACGGGGGCCAAGCTGAGCTTAATGATGGCCGATGGCATGAAATTGGTGGATCTTTTAGAATTGAGAAACAACCGGCCAAGGTGATGGTTTATATTCAAGGTCCTGCTGCTGGTGTTGACTTGATGGTTGCTGGAGTGCAGATTTTCCCTGTTGATCGGAATGCGAGGTTCAGACACTTGAGGAGGCAAACTGATAAGGTAACAAATAGATATAAATTATATCATATCTTGCTAATATTAGTAATGAAAGACTTTTAGACAGAGTTACCGGATACTTTTTATAACCTAACTAATAGCATATTGGTACTTGCATATCTAAATATGTTCCTATTACGTACCAGTACTCTGTACTGAGGGTACCAAGATATTTCCTTATTATTTTACTTATAGTTGCACAAATATTCATATTCTAACATAGTATTAGATACTCAAACATCACATTTATACTAAACTATTTATAGAACAATCATATTGTTAATTCAACTAAAATCTAATTACACGGCCTTTGACTATCAACTATAGATTAGTTGAAATTAAAACCACTCTACAAACTTCGATTTATTGCATATTTAGATTCTAAGAGGATTCATAACTATAAACAGTCATATAAAACTACCCTAGCGTACTGTGTTTTAGCCTATGTAGAATATCCTGCATCCGTATCAATTTGACAAACCTAACGAACCGCATTCCAGATAACATTGCAGTCTTCAAAAGAAACTATTACTTATTAAGCTGCCTTATGAGTATTTGTTTGAATATTTTACAATGGAATTAACTTGGCTAAAAGTATAGTAGTCTAGTACACACATCAATAGGAATTATTCGCTTTAAGTCATTACAAGTTCACAAAACTAAAATTCATTTCCCTCTGTCCTGTATAATGAGACTCTCCATTTGGTTTAGTTCTTCTCAAGGGTGTTTGGATTCTATAATGAAGTCAATAGACAAAACTCTGCATTTTTTGTATCAATTTATTTATCTTGGACAACGAAAAATGAATTTGTTTTGGGAACTTGTTTTTCTCTAAAAGGTAGGATTTAATTCCTCATTTGTTCATTCTCTGCAGTGTATACTGGATATGACTTGGACACTAATACCATTATATACCCTTAAATAAATTATTATATCCCTGATTTGCAGATACGTAAACGTGATGTAATCTTGAAATTCTCCGGATCAGATTCAAGCAGTCTGCCTAGCACATTTGTGAAAGTCAGGCAAACAAAGAACAGTTTTCCCTTTGGTTCATGCATTAGCAGAACAAACATAGACAACGAAGATTTTGTTGATTTCTTTGTAAAGCATTTCAATTGGGCCGTGTTTGGGAATGAGTTGAAGTGGTATTGGACAGAATCACAGCAAGGAAGATTTAACTACACGGACGCTGATGATCTTTTGAACTTGTGCAGCAGCCATAACATTGACACCCGTGGTCACTGTATCTTCTGGGAAGTAGAGGGCACAGTTCAGCCATGGATTCGGGCTCTAAATAAGAATGACTTGATGACAGCAGTTCAAAATCGCCTAACAGGCCTTCTCACACGCTACAAGGGAAAGTTTAAGCATTACGATGTGAACAATGAGATGCTACATGGATCATTCTATCAAGATCATTTAGGAAAAGATATCCGAGCAAACATGTTCAAGAATGCCAACCAGTTAGATCCATCTGCTACCCTTTTTGTGAATGATTATCACGTTGAGGACGGATGTGACACTAGATCATCCCCCCAAAAGTACATTCAGCAAATTCTTGATTTGCAAGAGCAAGGAGCTCCTGTGGGAGGAATTGGAATTCAAGGACATATAGATAGTCCAGTGGGGCCCATCGTTTGTTCTGCTCTCGACACATTAGGTATTCTTGGCCTTCCAATCTGGTTCACGGAACTCGACATATCTTCCATAAATGAGCACATTAGAGCTGATGATTTGGAAGTTATACTTCGCGAGGCTTATGGTCATCCAGCCGTTGATGGAGTCATGTTGTGGGGATTTTGGGAGCTTTTTATGAGTAGAGACAATTCACATTTGGTAAATGCAGAAGGCGAAATCAATGAAGCTGGTAAACGATATCTTGCTCTTAAGCAAGAGTGGCTATCATGTGCTCATGGACATATCGACGAGCAAGGACAATTCGGGTTTAGAGGCTTCCAGGGGACTTATGAAGTGGAGCTTCTTATTTTCCCCTCCAGTAAGAAGATTCTAAAGACATTTGTTGTTGATAAGGGTGAGTCACCGTTGTTGTTATCTATAGATTTGTAGTTTCGGAATGTTGTTATTCATGTTTTATATGATATGGTCGTGTGGAAAGAGAAATATGTCGTAAATCTTGCACATTGTGTTTGTTTTTCCTTTCATTCTGTGGGTTATGTAAATGTTGCGCAAAATGGTTGATTTGCTGCTTTTGATGCAACATTCAAATAAAGGAATAAAGGCCTGGTCTGTTTCATTTGTCATATATATATATATATATATATATATATATATATATATATATATATATATATATATATATATATATATATAATAAAATACAAATGATTTTGAATTTCCCGCTCACTCAATAAATCATCTGGGCCGTCCAAAGTTTGGGATAAATCTCACCGTTCATACATCTATCTAATAAAATATATCTATCTATCTAATAATTTAATAAAATACAAATGATTTTAAATTTTCCGCTCACTCAATAAATTATTTTGGTCGTTCAAAGTTTGAGATAAATCATATTGTCCATATAGTGCCGGAGGCACGGGACCCAGCTAGTATATATATATATATATTGTATTTAATGTGTGTTCTAAAATTTTCCTTGAATCCAAACAGAAATTTTAAGCATAACCCATTACCAATGTTTGATCAGAATTTTATTTGGCTAAAAACCCAATGCGAAAAAATTGGATGATCCCTTAATATTCTTGGCTGTTTTACTGGATTTTGCTATGTTGTCTCTGTCTCATTTTCTTCCTGTGGTGCCTCACCTTGTTTTGCCTCTGGGTAATGTTAGTTTTTATTTCTTGTGATTTTAATGATGACAATATGCATAAGTATATTAGTTATTAAATGTGCTAATTTGACTTTGTAATGGTGTTATTTTATGGATTGCATGGATTATATTTTGGGCTATTTTTATAAAAGATTATGGAATGCATAATTTTTGCTGAGAATACTTTCTTAGAATATACGTATATGTTATTTAATGGATTGATTGGGCTGTTCAAATAATAGGTTGTTAAAAGAAGTTTTTTAATTAGAGTATATTAAGGTATTTGGTTTATCTATGGGAATTGTTTTGGATTTAAGTTGGAGCCTATCATGGGACTTCTCCTAACCGATCAAGGTTGTTTAAAGAGTTGGATTTAACTGCTTTATTTTTGGATTTTAACAGCTATATTTTGAATATCTCTGGACTCCTTTAAATCAGCAAATCTTATATTCCTGTCTCTCAGAAAAGATCAAGAGTAGAATTCATAAATAGCAGAATGCATTAAATAATAGAATTTTATCAAAACGACGTAGTTTTGATAAGACGCGGTGGCATTTTTGTAAATACGCGGTGGCATGGTATTTACAAAAATGCCACCGCGTCTTATCAAAACTACGTCGTTTTGATAAAGTTCTATTATTTAAGAGAGTTCTACTACTTAAGAGGTCTACTCTTGATCCTGTCTGTCCTATCTCTAATCATACTATTTTATAAAATATAATATAGTCGATGTTATAACACTTTACTGATACTGGCTATCCTTCATTAAGCTTTCTTGCTAACAAATCAGAACTAGCCGTTGCCATCCTATTCTATATATATGTAGTCTGTACGACAAAAGAAGACACATGACTTGAAGCTGCAAACCATTTCGTAATACATCAGAGAGCTTGTTATTATTATAACCAATGGATTGATTTAGTACAAATCTTATTTCTTGGAACAGTCTAATAACACGTGTGGTGCTTGGGTGGTTTTTTGACCAAAATTTCAAATTAAAGGTTGTGGGTTCATTTCTTTGGAGTGACATAATTTTGGGAATTAATTTTGAAAAAGTACATGTCAGCGCTGTCACGTGTGCCACGTAGGCAGGTCAACACGCATATGGCACCTATGGGCTCGATATCCAAATTTTTTAAGAGAAAGGGGCTCGATTTGTGTTGACCAAAAGAAAGGGGCTCAAAAACCAAAAACACCTAAACTTCAGTGGCCACATTTGCATTTTACCCATTGATTATATCTTTCTTAAATCTTTTTGAGCTGAAAATTGTAATCTTTCACAACTTTTATAGTCTGGGTACAAGCCGAGTGTGGCTTGGGTTCTCTTGTAATAGTTAGTTGATTCAAAGAAATTTTCAAAGGTCTCGGTGGTGAGAAAGATTGTAGAAGTACAAAGAGGGCATTGGTGTCCAAATCATAATTGAAATTCTTTGAACATTGAGTTTTTCTGTGTAATCTTTTGAATATTAAATTGAATAAAGTGAGTCTCCAATATCATTTGGTATTGGACGTAGATTAGGCCACTAGATTAGAGGATAGGGGTTGAACCACGTAAAAATCTTGGTGTGATTTTTGTTCTTCTCTTTTCTTTAATCTGTATTTGTATTATGCATATTTAGGTTCAGTTTGTGCTTGAAGATACACTAAAACAAAGAAAACTTAAAAATTGATCAATGTAAATTACTTTCGATATTTACAGCTATTCACCCCCTATAGGTGTGCTTATTTATAGAATTACAAGTAAGTAGCTCTTTCTAAGTCGTGAGTAATTGTTTCTTCATCAATCTTATTTGAAAATTCTTTCTTTCATGTTAGTAGTATCGTTTTTGTGGAAAAGATTGAGAGTCCAAGAAAATCTTGAATTAAAAGTCATCCACAATAACTAGATTGCATCTCCTCCCTCCAATACTAGCAGTTCACATTGGATAAAGAGATCCATAATACTTCTTCTAATGGCTTAGAAGCAAAGCATGTTTTTTAGATTTAAAACAAGTTCTCCAAGCTGCATAAGAGGAGGAGGTTCGTAAGTATTTCAAAAAAAAAAAATTAAGTCCATGTGTAGGTTACACTTCATTCCATTATATTTTGGTTCATTCTTATATCTTTGATCAAATCATCCTCTCTTTCTATACATGCATTTTTTCCCTTTATTTTCTTCATTGATATATGTGGGAGATTGTTGCATGTTTGATTCATATTTTGGGTGGCAAAAAGGTGTAATACCCACAGTGGCGGAACCAGAACGTTTTCATAGGGGGGTCAAAATACATAAGTGCTTCTTTCAAACATTTCATCATAATTTCAACAATTAACCTAATTTAATAATTTCAATTAACCTAATGAGATTATGAGAAAAAAATTAAGTACCAACACTCCAACAGTAACAATACAAGTATATAATTTGAAAGAGATTAAAGATTAAAGTAACAATTCTAAAAACTAAATTACTCCAATTACTAAAAGATTAAAGATTAAAGTAACAATTACTAAAATATTAAAGATTACTCCAACAGAACAATTCTAAAAACTAAATTACTAAAAGATTAAAGATGTAAACATTAAATTATTAAAAGTCATCAAAATTCTTTCTCCTGGGATTCTCAAAAGCCAAACAAAGGTAAAAGAAAAGAAAAATTAATTGGAAAAATTAAAACAAACCTAAATTAAATAATATAATTACAACAATCAAAAATAATAATAAATTAAAACTACAATAATCGAAAAAATTAAAGAGATCATCTTGATTCTTAACATGAAATAATATAATTTGAAAGACATAACATTAATTAGAAATTAGAAATTAGAAATTACCAAAGTCCAAAGGAAGGACCAAGCAGCTGCAGGATTGGAGCAAGGAAGCATGCATAGGCGGAACTAGGGGCAGGCAGGCAGCAGCAGCGGCCGGCGGCAGGCGGAGAGACGTCGGGCGTGGGCCGCGCGGCTGAGGAGGCAGAGGAGGCAGGAGCAGTCGGCGGAAGAGGCGAAGAGCAGTTAGTGAAGACTGAAGAGAAAGAGGTCCTAAATCCCTAATTCCTACCTGATGGCCCTGATAAGATGATAGAAATTTTTTATTTTTTTAATGAAACGACGTCGTTTCATGTTACTAAAAAAAACTTGTGTTGCAGCGAAGAACGGAAGACCGAAGAAGAAGACTGAGCTGCTGCTGAAGGAGTCGCCGGAAGACCCGGAGCAGTGGCTCCCCCTCCCCCTAGTTCCGCCTGGACCGTTTAATATGTGCGCGGGTCAGGTTTACCCGACTGAAGGTCGAAGACGACAATATTTTTGGGACACTTAAGGCCTATTTTAAAATGACTTATAAGTTAAAATATAGGATGTTTTAAGTTGTGACTTATAAGTAAAAGCGTTCGGCTGATAATGACTTATAAGTCAAAAAATAAGTTAAAATAAGTTATGAATGTGTTCCGCTGATAATAAAGTATAAGTTAAAACAAAATGTAAAGATTACTAAAAAGATATTCAATATCGATAATTATTATTGATAAACAGCTTATTTAAACAACTTATTAGTAAATAGCTTATTATTGGTAAATAACTTATTATTTAAATAACTTATTGACGAACAACTTATTATTGATAAATAGCTTATTATTTAAACAGCTTATTGGTAAATAACTTATTATTTAAACAGCTTATTGTTAAACAACTTATTATTTAAATAGCTTATTGGTAACCAACTTATTATTTTAACAGTTTATTATTTAAATAACTTATTGGTAAACAACTTATTTATGTATGTTATTGGTAAACAACTTATTATTTAAATATCTTATTGGTAAACAACAAATGACTCTTGTACATGATAAGTCATTGTGGTTGCACTTCTGTTTGACATGATATCTATCATTGAATCAATTTGATTGGATAGATCTCGAGTTGTTACCTTTTTCTTTTTTTTGACGTTACTAAGATTCTCGTTTGATGGCGTCTTTGATTGGCAATTTGATGGCCCATAAAACACCTCACGAACACCACTACCCTCACCACGGTTATCTCCTATCGCTAGACCATCATTTTCCCCACTACCCTAGCCGGCCACCAATACCACCCTCATATGCATCTCCTTCGACATCAACATCAAAGTAATCATCATAACCAACTCCTGATCTCTGCGTAGACACTAATGGAGGGGCGAACCCTTGACTTGGTGCATATGCACCCTCACCCGTAGCAACCACACTTGCAAATAACTCATGATACTCACGTTGTACATTGAGCAATTTTTCTTATGAAATTTGGCAGTCTTTGATCATCTGCATATAGTGTAAGAAAAAAGAATTTTAAGAGACTAACTTAAAATAATTAATAAAGTCAACTTGCTATATAATAATTGTGTAAAGTTTATTTAGAATACCTTAATTTTGTTTTGCCACCATTCATCAGACGCGGCAACATTCTGCTTGGCAGCATCCCAACGCAATCCTTTTGTACTTATACATTAATTGTTGCCACAACAACCAATCTCCTCTCATTTGAGTTCAATGATTCTTTATTTGTTTTAAAATATAATTTATGTTCGTCTCCGTATTGAAATCGGTTAATATATAATTCCACCCGACTTTGTTAAAATGAATGCCATCTCTATTGCCTTTTCTTACCTCATCCACACATAACTTATTAAACATTTGATGGGTCAATTCATCCCATTTTGCAGATCCTTGGCTTGAGCCTTCTTCAATGTAACCCCTACCCCTTGTTTGCAGTTTTTTCGATCCCCTTATTCCTTCACTTTCCATCTAATTCATAAACACCAAACAATAATATAACATGAGACATGATACTCACGCTACCAACATACATACATAGTATAACATTAACAACCATTAGCAAACAAAAACTCAGATAAAGAAGTAACATTTACTTTTTAGATTGACATCCTTGATCTGATTTTTAGAAATAGTTTTCAAAAAAAAATCACATAGCTCATACATAATATATTTCAGTTAAATCGAATCTTGTTTCAAATAGAGTTGCTGAAAATTACTTTAACATTTTCAACACAAAAATTTTGTTTCAATCAGAGTTGCTGAAAATTACTAAAAATTAAGTTGCTCACATATTCCTAATTAAGCACAACCCAGTATACAACAATGTATTCAATCAATCAAACATTTGAACCACATAATTAACAACAAACGGAATTGAATCGAAACCCACATCCTCTGCAACTACAATCAAAATTAAAGAGGTAAAGGAGAAGAAAAACCACATGCCAAAGATTCAAACATAACATAATACACACACATATATAGGGGAATGATCTATAGCATCTATATACTATGAGATAAAAAGTGACATATAAGCTCTAAACCGTCCGTTACATTGATGAAAGGCGAACTAGGAACTCACCGTCCGCTAATATTACTAGCGGACGTGTTTAATCAAATTTCCAAACACTTAAGCCCCTAAATCCGCTAGTATGCCTAGCGGATGCTCCCATATCTCCCTCTCGACGACTGAAGTCAAACCATCCCATATCTCCCTCTCGACGATTGAAGGCAAACCGATAGAACCCTAAATACAGTACAGTTCCTAAATTCGATCTCCCTCTCGACACTGGGGTGAGTTCATCACTCCAGGGTTTCTCTGTTTGTACATTGCCGGTTGGATCGGGTGGGTAGGGAGGAGCTACCTGATCGCCATCAGAGACGAGAAGAAGTCTACACAGAAGGAGATCATCATTGATGTCCCATTGGCTTCAAGTCTCATCTTCAGAGGCTTTATCTTGTCGTTGCCCTCTGCCAGGAATGTGAGCTCAGCCCCGAGTGCACATAAGCTCGCCCAGTGTGCTCATATGACTCCATCCATACTCGCCATTCTCTCCCTAATCTCGGTAAGCTCCGATTCAAGCCAAGTACAGAGACCATCCCCTGCCTGGGCAGATGCTGAACTTAGGAGAGTTGATCTCTTCTTGCTCTGTTTTGCTTTGCTTTTGACTTGTGCGTTTTTGTTTTGGGTTATATTTTCTTTTGTTTTGTTTTCTGTTCGGCGTTGTATTGATATATGTTTTTAACTAGGAACCAAGCATTTAGCTTGGGAAGCTTTCGAGCTGTCTGTGCTAGATTAGAAATAGCAAGCAATGTGGCTCTTGAAAATGATGATGAATTAAACTCTGAACAGGAACTCTCTGAATAGGATAATGATGATGATGTTACAGGACTTCAAAATGAGCTGAGCTGTCAGATACTGAGACTGATGTGCTGTACAGGAATTGTAATTGAATTGAGGGACATGTTGCTTAACTGTTGCTGTGTACTGGGTTGCAGCGGGAAGGAATTGATAAGATTTTATCCGTCCGCTAGTCATACTAGCGGATGATGTGTAAATAATTCATTAACTACATCCGCTAGAAATATTAGCGGACGAAATTTTCCCACTTTTTATCAGTCATTTATTAGTTAAACAGACGGTTTAGAGTTTATATGTCATTTTTTATCCCATAGCATATAGATATTATGGATCATTCCCCATATATATATATACTAGCTGGGTCCCGTGCCTCCGGCACTGTATGGACAGTGAGATTTATCTCAAATTTTCAACGGCCCAGATTATTTATTGAGTGAGCGAAAAATTCAAAACCATTTGTATTTTATTAGATAGATTAGATAGATAGATAGATGTATTTTATTAGATAGATGTATGGACGGTGGGATTTATCCCAAACTTTAGACGGCCCAGATGATTTATTGAGTGAGCGGAAAATTCAAAATCATTTGTATTTTATTAGATATATATATATATATATATATATATATATATATATATCAAATATTTGGTCTTGGGTTTGGTACCTAACAACAATCGAAGAAGTAGCGGTAATTGAAGGAGTAGAATGAGTAGCAGGAGTAATTGAAGGAGTAGAAGGAGTAGAATGAGTAGCAGGAGTAACAGTCGCGGATCGAAGGAGGGAGAAACCAAGTAATTGACTGATCGAGCGCAGAGAGAGAGAGGCAGAGCAGATCGGATGAGCAGCTGTTGTTAAGAAAGGGTAAAATGCAAATGTGACTACTGAACTTTAGTGTTAAAAAATTTGTTGCTGCTCATATTCGATCTCCGGTTACCACCCGAGCAACACGGGCTAGCTGATTTTTATTCGCAAGGATTAGTATAGGGCTTAGTCCTTCCCATCTATTATTGCAACTACTACTACTACTAACGTCTAGGCATGAAACTGTACGTGCACTTCATGTGTTTGAGCTTCAATCCCACATTTAATGCATCTATTATTTCTACAAGTATATATGGATTCTATCCGTATCCTTGTTGGGTGTATCGGCGGCATTAATTATATCATCCCATTCACTTTCAAATAAGCCTCCATCTCCAACTCCAATTCGATGCCCTCAAAATTAACCTCGAAACTTTTCTTGAATTTGAATTTCTTAGAAATTAACTCTGTATATTCAACACAAAGCAATTAAGTTAATAGCAATCACTGAATTAATTAATAGGGTCTTGTTATAGGTCTTCTTGTTATTATTTTGCAAAAATTAATATTTATAACTAAACAATTAAATTCTCAAATTAAAAGGCAACATATCCCAAACAGTTCCCATAACAAACCTTAAGGATATATTTACCGGAAAAAACATATTTTAATTAAATATATTACCTAAAATATTACATAATTTTCGGTAAATATTTTTTTTAATAGTAATAATAATAATAATAACAACAACAATACTAATAATAATATATTTTAGGTAATATTTTTAATTAAAATATTTAATAAAATATTATTATTATTAAATATAATGTCACTACTACAACATTTTTAGCAAACTTTGAGGATATATTTACCGGGGGGGAAATATTTTAATTAAATATATTACCTAAAATATATTTTTAATTTACCTAAAATATATTTTAATTAAAATATATTGATTATTACATTACTTTAATATTATATAATTTCCGGTAAAATATATTTAATATTTTACATATATTTTCGGTAAAATATTAAATATTATATTTAATATTTTTGCGCCAATTTTGTTTTTTAAATATTACATAATTTTTGGTAAATATTTTTTTAATTTACCTAAAATATATTTTAATTAATCATTAATTAAATATATTTCCGGTAAAATATTAAATATTATATTTAATATTTTTGGTAAAAACCAATTGAAGCTTTTGGCCAATATTTGTTGGACAATTCGGGTGGCAATTGAAAAGAATAAAATTGAACCGCATGTGATATTCGTATAATTATACAATTTCAATTTTGTTTATGTATAATTATTTTTTTCATAATAGGCCTTGGACTCTAAAATAGAAAAATTTATTATTATTATTATTGTTAATATTATTATTATTATTAGTACTATTATTATTATGACTGTTATTATTAGTATTATTATTATTATTATTAGGGTAAAACGAGATCTGTTGATGCATAGTTAAAATTCTTTTCTGTTTCTTTTGAGTTCAAAGATTAATCCTTGTAAAACTATAACAACTAGCCTTAGTTGCTCAATTGGTCATTGCACCTAAGTTTCAAATTGGAGGTTCCTTGTTCGAAAATGATAATGTAAGCTCTGCCACATGTAAAATAAAATAAAAATGCCCACGTCAGATCTACCACGTAGGCGCCAGGCTCGAAGTCTAAAATTTTTTAATAGAAAAGGACTCAATTTGCGTTGACCAAAAGAAAATGACTCAATACCCAAAAACTTGCGTTGACCAAAAGAAAATGGCTTAATACCCAAAAACCCCTAAAGTTCAGTGATCTAAGAAAGGACTCAATTTACGTTGACCAAAAGAAAATGGCTCAATACCCAAAAACCCCTAAAGTTCAGTGATCTACTTTGCATTTTACCCTGTTAAGAAATGTTGCACATGTGGCGCTTGGGGCTCGAAGCCTAAAATTTTTTAATAGAAAGGGACTCAATTTACGTTGACCAAAAGAAAAGGGTTCAATACCAAAAAATCCCTAAAGTTCAGTGGTCTACTTTGCATTTTACCATGTTAAGAAATGTTTCCATTAGAAGAGATGAGGCTTTTTAGGTTGGAGGGTGCAAGATGTAATTTGTCAAGCCAGAGGAGGGGCAAAATAGTCATTATATTTGTCAAAATAACTTATTAAGAATGACTTTTAAGTCATTTTATTTTAAATTATAAATTATTGCTTATTATTTTTGACTTATAAATTAAAAAATAGATCATTTCCGAACACTATAACAGTTAAAAGCTACTATAAGTAGCTCCCGAACATGGCCTTAATATTTTGAAAATCACTAGCAGATGAAAAATCACGACTACAAACGTAATTTTTATGTCAAATGAGATTATGAATCGGAGTCTCCGAAGTCACGTCCCAATACTTAACAATGACATCGAAGACTTGAACTAGGCCAGAGTGGGATCCGACGGTGAGGAGGCGTCCGCCCTAGCGAATAGAGACGAAATTTGACTGTATCTTTGAAGGCGAAGATGGTGGCTTTGGGTGTTAGGCTTTCAGACGAGAAAATGAAGACGGTTGCGGAGCGGGTGGTGGTGGAGTGGTGAGAAGAAGTTGGCGAGAAAGAAAAGAGAAGTGAAAGATGAGATTAGGGGGAGTGGTTAACATGAAGTAAACTTCATGGTAAGTTCACTTCATACTGAATACAATATTGACACACAGACAGAGAGATCACCCTCTCGCCTATGTGTCAACACTGTATTGGGCATAAAGTGAACTTACCATGAAGATCGCTTTACCATAACCGAATCCGAGATTAGGGTTTGAATTCGATTTCTCATTTTTTTATTTTGAGTCCAATTAGCCAAATTAAACTCTCCGTGAACATAAAATTGAACATGAGTATATTTGAATTTTATTTATTTGTATTTAGTGGGTCAAAATATAAATAAATAAAATTCAAATACAATCATGTCTAATTTTTATGTCCGCTTAAAAGAGCTCTTAGCCAAATAAGTCACATGTTTTTTCCTTTGTCTGACATCGATCCCAAAAAGCTTTTCTTTTTATGGTTTATACCCTTAGCCCTGGAAGTATTTTAGGAATAATAAATCATCACGACAAGGGGAGAGCCGGAGAGCCCCTTGGGGAAGGGATTGAACAATAAGCTCTTCTAGTTTTGTGACTACCCATGAGCCACTCAGGGACGGAGCTAGGCCTTTTTGAAGGGGCCATGGCCCCTCCCAAGATTTTAAAATTTTTTAAGTACTAAGGCTACCCACTTAATGAATTGTGAGATTAAATTTGTGTTTTGTGGGTCTTGTGGCAATCCATTTCATTTCATTATCTCCAATTCTCTACTACACAATACACACCAACAAACAAAGTCTTCTTGTCATTGCGTATTTGCATTGTTAGATTTGCTTTTATTGAGATTTATATGCACTCCCAAGTCCCAAATAATGCTAGGAATTAGGATTGCTGGAGATAATGGACTGTTTCGTAAATACAGTGGGATTGTGGGCCTGTTGTTAGAAGAAATAATGCCAGAAATTAAGATTGGTGGGAATTATTTTCTGGAGTTGAGACTTGGAAAGCTCAATGACATAGCCTTTTATATTGAAAAATCTGAAGACCGAAAGTTTGATTTGCCCCCCCTCCCCCCCCCCCCCCCAATATCAAATCCTGCATCCGTCGCTGGAGCCACTAAAAGATGGTGCTATAGGGGTGAGCTCGTTGTCAACCTCTACATTACGACATTTTAGTTTCCTGAAAGTTTTAATCAATCGTATGGGAGATCTAGTCGAGTTAGGAAGGGTTATGTTTTTTTTTGTTATCCGTGGATTTCAGACCCGCAGGCCGACTAATCCCCTGAGCCCAGTACCAGAGCGGTTTGCTACCCAACTTGCACTAGGGGTACCGTGGCCACCATGACCATTTCTAGCATTTGTTGCTAGCGGGGATCGAACTGAAGACGTCCGGGTTTACGGCTCGCCCCCAATCAATCCTTAACCGCTGCGCCAAATGCTGGTGGTTGAAGGGTTATGTTTGTCATCAACTAATTAATACACTTTTCCTTCAACAAAATAGTCTTATTTATCTATTTTTTTTTCATTAAAAAAAGTTCCATACTTATTAATCATAGTATAAAAATGGAAAATAGTCAAGTTTAACAGTACACTTTCATTCTTTCATTCTCATGACACCACTACTAAACAGAATAAAAATTATGTTTACCATTTATGTATATAAATGGAACAAAAGAAAAAACACCTTCAAGTTGGGCAAATTGCAAAATTGTCCTCTCATGTTAACCTTGATTTGCAATATAGGCGCTAATGTTTCAATTTTTGCAATGTCATTACTAATTCACTTTCATACAAAAGTGTCCCTTCTGACCAATTTTGACCAAACAAAAATTCAAAAATAATAATTATTTTTTAATTATTATTTTTTTTGCAACGACACTTTCTGACGAAATTGAAAGATTAGCTATAACATTGAAAAAACTGAAACATTAACGCCTATATAATCTGGAACGAAAGTAGTAGTATTTTCACTGTATTGTTATTATATTGAACAAATGCTTACAATTTAAACAAGTATAATTATATAGAAGCGAAAGACAGATAACCAAGAAACTGAAAAAAAACTGTATTGCACAAAACATATGTGAGATAGCCAATGCAGATTTATGCAATCCAAACAGATATCACAACACCATTAGTCGAACACTCACTTGAGGAAGAAAACATCACACAAAAACAAACACATAAGAGAGTTTTGCATTGTAGTCTTATTTTTCATCAGCCTTCACATTAGTGATGAATCAGGCAATCATAAACACATCATTCCAAATATTTTCACTCAGTCTGGTCAAAACCATATATTACCAACACCATACTAACTACATATTTAGCCTTCTCATTATATACAATTCAACAATCAATAAATACCTTATAAATTCCCAAGGTTTTACAGATAAATACACATGCTGCATACTCTCAAAACCTCTCTCTATTGGTATAATGGTTTATATACCTTAAATTCTAATACACCCAAGTAGGCATTGTAACCAAGTATTCCAACAGACCAGCAGCAAAAGGAAACATACTAATAAAGATACAAACACACTAAACAGGTTTAAACGAAAGATTGGGATGTCGAAAACAATACCCAACTCTTAATGTCAATCAAGCATGATGGTAACTTCGGGTCCATTATTCAGGGCCCCAATCGATAAGGACCTTCACACATATAGTGCCCTTCCACATAGAATGCTGCATTTTGTGGATGAAGGCCATCCATTACCATAAATTGCATATCTTCAGAAGGTTTCCAGTGTCTTTTTCTTTGGTTGATGAACCAATTATTTATCTGCTTCTGATCTAGACCTGTTGATTCAGCCAACGCCACCTTCTCTGTTTCCTGTACAAGTATCTTTTATGTCAATAGAAGGAGAAATGATCTAACATTCAGTTGAGAGAAACTTTTAATTTGTAGTATTTATAGGCTTAAATACACTTTGAATATTCAAGTTTTTGTACTTTTAGAACTTAAACCCTAATATTCAAGTTTTAAACATTGAACATTAATGTCCCCGACTTTCTGGCTACTGGATTTGGCATTTCTTACCAGAATAAGTCGCGTGATTCGGAATGAAAGGGCAATCAAGTCTTTTAAAGGTTAATATCGTTTATTTTGGCTCCAATTTTTTCTCTCTTTTTTTTCCTTTACCACACATTAATCTCGTGCCTACACATTAATCAAGTCTTTTTAGGGACATTCAGGTTCAATGTCTTAAAATTGAAACACTATAATTGAAGTTCTACAATGAAGGTTTAAAGTGTATTTAAACCATATTTATATACGTACGGAAGGATATGGCCATTTGTAGTGCAACTCCCACCAACTTAGCAACTTTTGACGGGCATCTTTGGGTAGTTTTCCTTTCTTCTTTTTCTTGGATAGTTCTTGCTTAAGACTGCTTAAGTAACCACTGTACTTCCTCAATAGATGGTTCTTAAGTTCCCTATCTTCAGCGCGCGGATCAATCTCTGGAAGTTCTGTTTCTCCACCACTATTGTCTTGATCTTCTTCGGATGAACCAATCCCCTCGCACTTATTGTCATCTGTTTGTTCATAGAATGGACACAAACAAACAATGAAAACTATTTATAGTTAGCATGTTTTAAAAAACCATTGTATATTAGTTCAGAAGAGTGACCCCATTATCATAATTGATGAAAACTTTATAAAAAACAGTTCCTTCTGTACTTCAAATTATATGCCCGAGGCATCACTAAATTTTGGCAAACATTTTATTTATATAATACAACCCTATTAAAATACCACACTCTGAAAAATGATTCAGCCAAAAATGACGCATATTAAAAAATAGTTAATGATAATTTCTGCACAATAAGAATGATAATAGTAAGCTATAGTATCCAAATAAGCAATAATCATGATCATCTTTGACTTCCACTTCCAACAAAAGTCCTACTCCTAAATCACACAAGCACAAGGGAGCGCAAAAGAATAACAAAAAAGGAAATAGGGAAAAGTGAAGTGAAATAATTAAGCTTTTGGGAGCTTTACCCGGGGTTCAACAGCTTGTCATAGAGCTAAAAATAAAGGAAAAGCCACATTTCTGTAGTAGTAATGTGCTAAAAGATTTAAGTGCAACTAAAATCAGAATAATAACGCAAGAAATTAAGGATACTTCTGAGTCAAAATACATGCTTTGTTCAAAATCGAGATGAAAAATCTTACAATTGGAAACTTATTCTCAGTTTGGATAGAGCACGAGGGCGGATCCAGCCCATTAATTCAGTGGGTCAATTTTTTTAAAACAAAAATTTATAAAAAAAAATATAATAAAATAAAGGTGCCAGAATTCGAGGGATATTGTAAATAATTGTGTGAGCTATCATATAAAATTGATATTATTTTATGTAATTGAATACACTTCGAATCCTTGATCTTTTGTTATATATAAAATGATATTTTATAATTTTTAAAACACTGTTATTATAAGAGACACTTCTTGTGTCCTCTAAAATAAATTACAAAACTAAATAATATTGTTAAAATATTATTTATAATAACATTTTTCGAGATTTCATTGTTTGAAACTATCGTAATGATAGTCTCATTTCAATAACTGCAAAAATATCATATTCAATGTAAGTTACTAAACAATATAAAAGAGTGAAGTGTTTGTGTTAGTAGAAATTTGAGACATTTAATAGTCTTTTAGTCTGAATTTTTTATTTTCACTAAACACTATAAAATCAAAATAAAAATCAAATTAAAAATTAACTCCCAAAAATTCAGGGAAGTCAATTGACCCCACTACCCTAAGGTAGATCCGCGCATGATAGAGCAAGTGGAGAGAAGAGAAAGTGCCCTCATGTTGTTTATCTGTTTAGGAGTGAAAATTAAGAAGAGAAACCAGAAGAAAATTAGGTAATTTTTTGTCCAAAAGTGAAAAAGAAAAATAATTGAAGAGAATATCAGGTGGAAAGAGACAAATTGCCCAAACATGTTTCTCTGTGTTTTAAAGAAGAAGGGTAAAAAGTGTCGGGTGTGGGTCCTCACCCACAAAAGGAATCCTAGTTGAGGAAATTGTTTTCTACTAATCATTGTTTTGCAACGAAATATGCCTAGCTCAAAGGATAAGGGTACTGTGGAGGAGAACCCATCAAAGTTCGATACAAAATTTGTAATGGAAGCCATGATGAAAGAATTTACTAGGAAGTTGGATATGGCGATGGAGCAAGTAAATGAGCCTTTTGATCAAATGAGTGCGTCCCATGGAAATAAATTTCAACATCCTCATGGGGCACGACAACAGGGAAGAACGCATCAAAGAGGAGGTAGAACGGAGGAAGAAACTTACTACGAGGGTAGGTTTATCAAGAGGAGGACCGTGAATCCGACTTCATTCATCGGAGACATGGAGCAAGGAATAGAGGAGGTAGCAATAGAGAAGACAAGAAATTGGATAACTTCAAAATGAAAATTTCAGCTTTCCAAGGGAGGAGTAATCCGGAGGCATACTTGGAGTGGGAAAAGAAGATAGAGTGGGTGTTTGACTGCCACACTAGTCGGAACTTGAGAAAGTCAAGCTTGCAGCCACATAATTTTATGACTATGTCATCACATGGTGGGATCAACTAATGTCCAACCGGAAGAGATGTGGGCTCTGATTGAAACTTGGGAGGAGATGAAAACCATGATGAAAAAGTGGTTCGTGCCTAGCCATTACCATCGAGACTTATTCCGGAATTTGGAGAGTTTGAAGCAAGGGAGTAGGAACGTAGAGGACTACTTCAAGGAGATGGAGATATTGATGACAAAGGCTAATATAGTCGAGGATCGTGAGGCAACAATGGCTCGATTTTCAGCAGGGTTAAATTGGGATATTGTAGATTTGGTGGAGCGACAACAATATGTGGAATTAGAGGATATGATACACATGGCTATCAAAATTGAAAAACAACTCAACAGGAGAGGTGGACAACGATCAAGTTCCACTACGGGTTCATCTTGGAGGCCCAATGTTGTGAAGTAGGAGGAGAAGCCAGTTGTAAGCAAGCCGAAAGTAGATCCGAAACAAGAAACAATTAAACTAGGAGTGCAAGGTAAAACAGAACCTTCTTCTTTTAGTCGTAATCGTGACATTCGATGCTTTAAATGCCAAGGCAAGGGTCATATATTGAGCCAGTGTCTGAATCAACAGACTATGCTATTACATGACAATGGCGAGGTGGAGATCGAGGATGATGTTAGCGATGTTGATTCTATGACACCTTTGGAGGAGATAGATGAGAGGGAAATCGCTATCCATAGTGAAGTGTTGGTTATAAGGAGAGCTCTTAGCACACAGGTGCAGAAAGAAAGCTTGGAGCAACGAGAAAATCTATTCCACACGAGGTGCCTTGTTCATGAGAAGATTTGTTGTGTGGTAATTGATGGTGGGAGTTGCACCAATGTGGCGAGTACTACCATGGTGGAGAAGCTAGGGATGTCAACAACCAAACATCCTCAGTCTTACCGTTTGCAATGTCTCAACGATAGTGGAGATGTAAAAGTGACAAAGCAGGTATTGGTTCCGTTTACCATTTGGAGATATGTTGATGAAGTATTGTGCGATGTGATTCCAATGCAGGCAGGCCATTTGCTACTTGGGAGGCCATGGCAATTTGATAGGCATGTGAAGCATGATGGCTTTACAAATGAGTATTACTTTGTTCATAACCAGCGGAAAGTCACTCTTTGTACTGTCCTATGTCACCGAAACAAGTGCATGAAGATCAATTACATTTGCAAAAAGATCATGTATAAAGAAAAGAGAGTGAAGAAAATAAAAATAGTGATGAAAAAATAAGAGAAAAAGAAAGAAGAGAGAAAAACAAATATTTATGCCAAAAAGAGTGATGTGAGGAGGGCTTTAGTTTCTAAACAGTCGATGATTATACTTCTGTATAAGGAGGCGTTTTTAAATACTAACAAACTTAACTCTTCGTTTCCTAGTATTGTTTCATCTATTTTGCAGGATTATATTGATGTGTTTCCCGAGAAGCTTCCACAAGGTTTATCGCCTATTCGAGAAATAGAACATCAAATTGACTTCATACCTGGTGCTACCATTCTTAACCGACCCACTTATCGGAGCAATCACGAGGAGACGAAGGAGTTGCAAAAGCAAATTGGTAAACTAATGGAGAAAGGGTTTGTGAGAGAAATCATGAGTTCATGTGCAGTTCTGATGATTTTAGTGCCTAAGAAGGATGGGAAATGGCGTACGTGCATTGATTGTCGAGTGGTAAATAATATTACGGTAAAGTATCGACATCCTATTCCTCTCTTAGATGATATGTTAGATGAATTTCATGGATCATGCGTGTTTTCAAAAATTGATTTAAAGAGTGGATATCATCAAATTCGAATGAAAGTGGGCGTTGAATGGAAAACTGCATTCAAAACTAAATATGGGTTATATGAGTGTTTATTGTTACCTTTTGGTTTAACTAATGTACCTAGTACTTTCATGCGATTAATGAATCATGTTTTGTGTCCATTCATTGGTAAATTTGTCATGGTTTATTTTGATAATATTATGGTTTATAGCAAAAACTTGGGTGAACATACATTACATTTAAAATCTGTTTTAGATGTGCTTCGAAAGGAAAAGTTGTTTGCTAACATGGAAAAATGCACGTTTTGTACGGATAAAATTGGGTTCCTAGGTTTTGTTGTGAGTTCACAGGGAGTACAAGTAAATGAGGAGAAGATACGTGCAATTCGGGATTGGCAGAGTATTACGAATGCAAGTCAAGTTCGTAGCTTTCATGGACTCGCGAGTTTTTACCGACGTTTCGTGAGGAACTTCAGCGACATCACGGCACCACTTACGGAAGTAATCAAGAAGAGTGTAGGTTTTAAGTGGGGAGATGAGAAAGAGAAAGCATTACAGTTGATTAAGGATAAATTGACTAATGCTCCTTTACTTGTTTTACCTAATTTTTCTAAAACTTTTGAAATTGAATGTGATTCTTCAGGTTTAGGAATTGAAGTTGTTTTGATACAAAAAGGGAAATCAATGGCGTACTTCAGCAAGAAGTTAAGTGGGATAACTTTAAATTATCCTACGATAAGGAATTGTACGTGTTGGTTCGTGCGTTGGAAACATGACAGCACTACCTATGTCCTAAGGAGTTCGTGATTCATACCAATCACGAGTCTTTGAAGTACCTTAAAGGCCAGCACAAATTGAACAAGAGACGTGCACGATGGATGGAGTTCATCGAGACCTTTCCATATGTCATACGATATAAGCAAGGTAAAGAGAATGTCGTTGCAAATGCTCTTTCGCGAAGGTATGTTTTATTATCTACACTTGATACGAAATTACTTGGTTTTGAACGAATTAAAGAATTGTATGTTTGATGACCATCATTTATTTGAAGAGTTCAAGTCTTGTGAAAAGAACGTTGTAGGCAAGTACTTTAAAATTGAGGGATTTTTATTTCGTGAAAATAAGTTATGCATACCTGCTTGTTCTTTGCGTGAGCTATAGAGAATCACATTGGGTGGTTTAATGGGTCATTTTGGTGTGGATAAAACATTGGCGGTTTTAAAAGAACATTTTTGTTGGCCATAAATGAAACGGGATGTAGAAAGAATATGTGATAGGTGCGTTACTTGTCGTCAATCTAAATCTCGCGTTCAACTCTATGGATTGTATACACCATTGCCTATACCTAATGAATCTTGGATTGATATTTCTATGGATTTTGTGTTGAGTTTACCTAGGTCTAAGCGTGGTCATGATTCGATTTTTGTGGTCGTGGATAGATTTTCTAAGATGGCTCATTTTATTCCAAGTCACAAAACTGATGATGTGTCCCATGTAGCTGATTTATTCTTTAGAGAAATTGTGTCATTGCATGGTATGCCTAAAACAATTGTGTCTGATAGGGATATTAAGTTCTTGAGTTACTTTTGGAAGATATTGTGGTGTAAGTTAGGTACTAAACTGTTATTTTTAACTACTTGTCATCCACAAACTGATTGTCAAACCGAGGTAGTAAATAGAACTTTGTCTGCTTTGTTAAGGGCTATCATTAAAAAGAATATCAAGCATTAGGAGGAATGTTTACCTCATGTTAAGTTTGCTTATAATTGTTTTATACATTTTGCTACTAACTTTTCTCCATTTGAAATTATATATGGTTTTAATCCTTTGACACCATTAGATTTATCACCATTACCTGTGTCTGGATATACTAACATGGATTGAAAAAAGGTTGATTTTGTTAAGCATATACACGAGAGAGCGAGGCTCAACATTGAAAAGAGGACGAAACAATATGTGAAACAAGCTAATAAGGGATGTCGTCAAGCGATCTTTGAGCCAGGAGATTGGGTTTGGCTTCATATGTGAAAGGAAAGATTTCCGTCTCAAAGGTGTTCTAAATTGCAGCCGAGAGGAGATGGTCCTTTTCAAGTCCTTGAACGGATCAACGACGATGCTTATAAATTGGATTAACCTTGTAAGTATAATGTTAGTGCCACATTTAACGTTATTGATTTAAGTCTGTTTGATGTAGGTGATGATTTGAGGGCAGATTCTTTTCAAGAGGATAGGAATGATGAGGACATGTCTGACTCGGGAATGGATGGGAATCAGGGTGCGGATCCGATGCAAGTTCCTATTGGTCCTGTGACGAGAGCTCGAGCTAAACGATTCAAGGAAGGTCTTAACAAGCTTATTCAAGAAGTTTGGAATGACATGGACTCTAGTTCAAAGGCATTTGAGTTGAATTCCAAGTTCAGGACTGTGATTCAAGTGAACATGCCAAACCAAGAGGCAAAAGAAAATAAAGCAGGAAATCTGGAAGCTGGCGTTGCTGCGTTGTGCTGCAGACGCAGGATACCCCTTTCTGGAGTTTAGGCGCTGCCACACCATCCCTCAGTACAAGACCGACGCTATCGCACCGTGCACGCGGTTCAGGGACGCGGTTTTATGCTATTTTATCAGATTTTCTTTCATGTTTTAAGGATTTTTGAGATCTTTTCCAATTCTAATGTAACTAGAATGCTTTTTAGCTAGATTTTTACTCAAAATTAGTTGTTAATTAGTAGTTAACTCCTTTTCAGATTTAGGGTTTTCTTCTTTTGGGTTTTTGAGGAATTTCTAAGATATCCTTAGTTTTTCTTTGAGATTCAATTTTGACTTGCCACACAACAATTCATAGTTGTGTGTGGCGTCATCTTCCACATCAATTGTCCATTGCACCGAAGTTCCTACTTCTTATAAGTATTGGGTTTAGGTGTCGGTGATCATTCAACATAAACTTCCTTGCGCAAACGATTGTACCAAGGTTCTCGGCTCCATATAGATGAAGGGTTAAGGTGTCGTGAGCATTACACCTTATGATTTTGCTAGAAACGATCCGGACGATCATCTCACACAAGCGTGTCGTGGAGTCTATCCCTCTCCCTCCCTCTCCCTCAATATATAGTGGGGAAATGGAACTAAATATAAATTAATTATTTCACAAACTATATATTTGAATACAAAAGCTTCTTATATTACCACTCTTTCATTGATCTCAATAAAGAACTTAAAGAATCAACCAAGTCCTCACCCATCACACATTACAAGCCTAATAAGTGATAAAATTACACCATATAGCAAGTCCATGAGTTATGACGAGTCATGGGTAAAAAATGACTTAATCATTAAACTTGGGTCAGCTACAAAAGCATGTGAGCCTTGGCAGCTTGTCATCTAAGTAGTTGCCTTGCCCTTCTCTAGCGTCAGGATGCTTAAGTGACGCTAAGACAACTATGTGATGGCTTATTGTTATCTCAACAACAATATTTGAAAATTTTATTAGCGGTGATTCCTTTAATTATTGATCCCATAAAGTATCGCTAGACTGTAGGTGCCTTGCAATATTTAAGTATTACACGACCTGAAGTTGCATACGCCCTGGACAAAGTATATATGTCAATACATGCACGCGCCTACCAATCTTCATTAGGCAGTTGTAAAGCGCATCCTTCGTTATTTAAAAGGTACTCCATCCCATGGCCTACTCATTCACTATGCCTCCAATCACTCTATTGAGGTACAACATGATAATAAAGTCCAACATCGGAACATAAGAAGAAAGATTGAGAACATATAATGCTCTAATGGACCATAAACCTAAGAGATTAACATTTTAGGACAAGATATGGTTTCAAATTAATTTATATGGGTCAGATATTCCCAACAACTGGTATCAGAGCAAGTGGTGGTTCAACGGGTTATGGATGCTTGGTGGATTATGTACTCTTTGAGCAATTTGTGGACTCTTCTCGATGAGGCTTTTGGTTAATCAAACGAGAGATATTTATTGATAAGCTCATCAGATAGGTAGACTTTATGGGCTTGGGCTTAGTAGAGGCTCTTGGTGAGTCAAACAAGAGATAATGAAGAGTCTAGCACGTCAACTAGAAGAAAGTGATGGGCTAATGTACAAAAGATTAATGGTTAAAGTTTAAGGGTGAGCTTGGTGTTAATGTAGATGGAGAGATCACAAATTAAGAGGAATATTGACTGGATATTCCCAAAAACATATGAGTGTATATATATGTTGTTCTCCTTTTATTTACTTGTTTAATTTACGTTGACTTAATTCCCAACAACTGGTATCAGAGCTATGAAAAATTGAACCCGGGCTAGTTACTATCTTTTAAAGATACGCGATGGTAGTTTGAAAATTAATCTCGGATCAACCTCTCCAAAAGCACGAGATAATGTTGAATTCTCGATAAAGGGTAGGTGCTTCCTCAAAGGGCTCTCTATCGTGATATTAAATTCTTGACGGGTTTAGCCAGGAATTGGTTGCGAAAAGTTTATATCCGAGAATTGGTGATCCGTGGTGATTGAAGAAAATATATTCAAATCTTGATGAAAATGGACCCTCGAAGGAGAAAAGGACCAAGAATAGTTAGCCAAGAATTAGTGTGCGTTAATTGAAGAAAATGTTCAAGTAAGAGGGAGCTCTTGATGTGATGAACACACTTGTAAGGGAGCAATTATTATGATATTACAAGTGAGTTAGAATCTCAAACCGGATAGATAATAGAAGAATGAATAATTAATGTACATGAATGAACCCAAGACATATTGGCTTAAGTTTTTGGGTTAAGTTGGGTTCCAAACATGTGTTATTGCTTTGTATAAGCGCACACGACGCATGAGCTCTCCAGTTCTTCCCCAACACACTCCTTATTTGTCTTTTCGAATGCTAATTGAGCAGTCGTGTGAGCTCTTCATGTAGCGAAATTGCACGATCCATCCCACATCAATTCACCACCAGTGGAACAGGAAAAGCAGCAGCAGCAGGACGAAAGCATAGCCGCAAGGAGACCCAGACGCACTATCAAACCACCGGAGAGGTACAGGTTTGATGATATGGTTGCATATGCTTTATCTACTACTAGTGGGGATCCGTCTACGTTTCAGGAAGCTATTGGTAGTTCTGAAAGGGACAGTTGGATGGAGGCCATGGTGGAGGAAATGGAGTCATTGAAGAAAAACAAAACTTGGGAATTGTCAGAATTGCCCGAGGGAAAGAAACCAATGGGGTGCAAATAGGTGTACAAGAAAAAGGAAGTTGTATCAGAAAAGGAAAAGGAACGGTTTAAGGCTCGATTGGTAACAAAGGGATACTCGCAGAGGAAGGGGATTGACTATGATGAGGTGTTTTCTCTGATGGTGAGACATACCTCAATCAAGATTATTTTGGCATTGGTGGCTAGCTATGATCTGGAGTTAGAGCAGCTGGATGTGAAGACAGCCTTTCTTCATGGTGATTTGGAGGAAGTGATATTCATGTAGCAGCCTGAGGGGTTCAAGAAGCCGGAGACTGAGCACATGGTATGCAAGTTGAAGAAGTCACTGTATGGGCTGAAACAGCCTCCAAGACAATGGTACAAGAAGTTCGATTTCTTCATGATCCGGATTGGGTTCACTTATTAACTCATCTACACTCTTGAATTTATCCAATGTGGGATTCATGTGAAATATCCCAACAATCTCTACCTTTCACTTGAATACCCATCACAAGTATCATATCTAGAGTATTCTCATCATTAAGTACACCTTCTTTGAATCCTTCAAGAGTTCTCTGCTCGACTCTAATACTACTCCACCACGCCAGCAACAAACGTGTGTCTCAACAGTTTTTCCTAGAGCCATCCGAGCCCTGCTCCACCTGATTCAAATACTTCACCTTTGAGTCCTTCAAGAGCTTTGCTTGACTCTAATATTACTCCACCACGTCCGGGGCAAACGTGTCTCAACAACTTCCCTAGAGCCTTCCTAAGCCCGCTCCACCCGAATCAAATCATCCCGTGCTCCACCTGATTCAACTCTATTTACTCCACCCACGAGGCCTGCGAATTGTACCTTCGCGCACTCCCCTCGCACCTTGAAGTTGATACTTGGACATTATTTGTTCCACCCACGAGGCTTGCGAATTTTACCCTCGCACTCCCCTCGCACCTTGGAGTTTGTTCTTGGGCCCATCGAACCATGAGCTCTGATACCATTTTGTAGCGGAATTGCACGATCCATCCCACATCAATTCATCATCATGCAGCGCACACCTGTGTAGACGGACCCAATAAGCATGTTGGACCATCCCCTTACCTAAAAGGTTAACTTATTAGGTTGATGTTCTACCATACTTATTAACTCATCTACACTCTTGAATTTATCCAATGTGGGATTCATGTGAAATATCCCAACACTTCAGTTCTTCCCCAACACATCCTTATCTACCTTTTTGGATATTGATTGAGCAGGCAATCCAAATGATCAACACTCCACTGGTAGTTATGTTGTCTTCTTAGGCAACGACTTAATATCATGGTCCTCACGAAAGCTCTTGCTGATACTGCCGCCGAACTACAGTGGCTACACGCACTCCTTGAAATCCATTATCCTATTCCACATCGCCCACTTTGTGGTGCAACAATATGGGGGCGATCTATCTTTGCTTTCAATTCGGTCTTTAAATTTCATGTTTGCACGAAACACACCGAGATCAATTTTTATTTTGTTCGAGACATGATCACTAGCAAGGATCTCACTGTTGCATCTATTAAATATCCTAAAATGCAATACATGATACCATAACTTGACATTTGTCATTCCCACAATATTTTAACATGTGTCATGCCTAATTAATGTTCTTTAAGACCCTTAACAAAACTACCCAGCTAACATAACAAATGAGGATGAAAAAAACCCTAATTTATTCCCCTAAATTTAAGATTTATTATCTCCTAAATCACTACAAATCTAAACTGTTTTGATAATATCAACTGTTTTGATATTATTATCTGTAATTTCATTATTATTTAATAAAATCACTACTTTATCTCAACACTACCCCTACAATGTATATTCATTTGTTTTTCTGTGTAAAATTTGATCATCGTACAACAATCTACCATTTTCTTATTATATTTTAATTTATTAATTATACGTACACATTTATTATTAAAAAATTGAATAATTCCGCCGCAACACGCGGGTTTGAATCTAGTTTATTTCTAAGAAAAATAATATTGTTGATGCCTTAACTAAGCCATCCTCCCATTTCTTTTGCTATACTAAGCTAACAACAAACTAATTTAAGAAATGTTAACAGCTTTAACAATATTGATGTACTAATAATTCAATAATAAGTACGATAATCTATCTAATAAAATACAAATGATTTTGAATTTCCCGCTCACTTAATAAATCATCTGGGCCGTCCAAAGTTTGGGATAAATCCCACCGTTCATACATCTATCTATCTAATAATCTAATAATAATTTAATAAAATACAAATGACTTTAAATTTCCCGCTCACTCAATAAATTATTTTGGTCGTTCAAAATTTTAGATAAATCATATTGTCCATACAGTGCCGGAGGCACGGGACCCAGCTAGTAATTTAATAAAATACAAATGACTTTAAATTTCTCACTCAATAAATTATTTTGGTCATTTAAAGTTTGAGATAAATCATATTGTCCATACAGTGCCGGAGGCACGGGACCCAGCTAGTAATATAATATAGTACTACATCTAAAAACACAGCAGAAAGTTGGGAGTAATATAATACTATATGACTTCATATAAAATTCATCCAAAATTATAAATTGTCAAAGGAAACACAGTGGATAATTCAAGCCGTGCCAATAAAATAAAGCAAAAATAATCAATTAATTAATAAAAGAAAGTAAATAAATGTGCAAAGCCCATCCAAATCAGTATAGGCTACATGGGGGTAGGTCTGATACGAACAGCATCCTATGTTCTTCAAATTTTCCCAATTAGGCCTAAAGCCACTCTAGAGAACCAATGGAAAATGTGCAAAAGTATACTTCGGAAATGAAAAAAGAATAATAATAATGCTATTTAATTCTCAAGGCATATATATAAACACAAACATTTTTTTTATCCTATTATTTCTTAAAGTTTTACATTACTTGCAATCTAATTTCGTCATTAAAATTGGAATGTATAGATTATTTATCGTATATAATATATTTATATAATAAAATATAAATAATTTTGAATTTTTCGCTCACACAATAAATCATCTGGGCCGTCCAAAGTTTGGATAAATCCCATCATCCATCTATCTAATCTACCTAATAAATATATTTAATAAAATACAAATGATTTTGAATTTTCCGCTCACTCAATAAATTATCTGGGCCGTCTAAAATTTAGAATAAATCCCACCGTTCATACAGTGCCGGAGACACACACATCTAGTATATATATATATGCCTCTATAATAAAATCAGATATAGATTCAAAGAGGATAGAGTGGGTTGTTAGACTAGGGAACAAACCCTGTATTAGATTGATTTTGTCAGATGGATAAAGCTAATAGACTGAATTTGATTAGAGAAATGAACGTGTGATTTCATTATTGTTTATCATAGTTCAATAGCTATTTAATTTGTATTTGTTTGATTTCTCCATTTGTTTATTGTTAAATGAAACCAAATCATATCTTTTCACTATAGACTCGTGATTAGGGTTTTAAAATACTCTTGAAAAGGCTCCTCCTTTCCACACACAAAACAAACCCACTAATTTGTTTGTTTTATGGTCAAAGTTGGCTTTCACCGGGAATGAGACAGTTTCGAATTGAGGAAATCTGGAGCGGCAGACCTACATTCCTAGGGAATAGAAAATCCAGTGAAGCCAACTTTGGAAAATGTAGGTCTGCCTGACTGACTGTTCGAGAGAGCGGAAACTATCAGTTTCTACGCTATAAAAAGAATCTTAACAACTCAGCAAGACTTTGATCTGTAAAAAGAATTAACAACAACTCAACTAGACTTGATCTACATCTTTTACCCCGTTTAACGTCTCTTTCTCTCTCTAGATTGACATATATATATATATATATATATATATATATATATATATATATATATATAAGGAGAGGAAATGAAAGTACCGGAGCTAAAGATCCGGAGAGGACCAGTGTTGAGCATATTAAGCTGAGTTTCAATCCTTCGCATGAATTCCATAGCCTCTTGCAATGGTCTCGTTAACTCTTCTCTATACTTCACCAGCATATCATAATAAGCCTCCTAAATTCCAGATCAAAATTAACACAAAAACCAGCCAAATATATACACAAAAATAAATTTAAAACCCGACAAGATTTAAGGACAAGTATCATAAAATAAAAGCACCATGAATTGATTTAGTTCTGGATCTTTGCACGTTTCTCTACCACTCTCCGACTGCCTAGCCTCAAACTCCTGCCGTACCGCCGTCAGCCGCGCCACCACTTCTGCCGGAGCTCCCACCTAGTAGGAGAGAGAAAGAGAGCATTAAGAAATTATCTCTTAGCGCTAAAGAGTATTATTATAGTTCTTTGTTCCGTTTCAAAGTACAAATATAAGAGATCTTATATTCTGTTGAAACGGGACATAGTAGTGGAATAATATTCATTTTTATTAATAAGATCGCAAGTCTTTGTAATATTAACAATCTAATAAGTTGTTAATTACCTTCTGACAATCCATGTAAGCTTGAAGAAGACTAGAATACTGAGGATGAGCAATGATCTTGGCTTTTATTGCTTCGTCGGCGGATCCATTTATTAAATTTTCATTTTCTTCTCGTCTTTCTTCTTGTTGATGATGATTGGAGCTTCTATTTATAAAAGGGTATTGAAATTTATGCTGAGAATTTCCAGCTTCCATTTTTACACTTGGGTAGCCGTGATCGCTTGTTTGAAGATGATTATGCTGATGAAAACTGATCGGCAGCTGATTATTATTATGAGAATAACTTGTACCATACAAGAAACTACCTCTTGAAGCTGTCTCATTATTATTGTCACTTACTTGATTATTGTAATCCTCCATTTCTTGAGCCAAACCCTAAAAAAATAACTCCAGAAAAAAGTAACAAAAAGGAAAGAAAATCTATTGATCTGCTAGAGATTTATATATGGGTTTTTTGGTTTATGGGTTGAGAAGTTTAAAGAGAAACTATTTTTGTCCCAAAGTTATTGTCATGATAAGATCAAGGAGGCCTAGAGGTAAAGTTGAACTGTGGTTTTCTGGCCATGAAAGGTGATCGGAAAGGTGATGAGAGAGAAAGAAATGGGGGAGACGGGAGGGGTAAACGGCGGAACCGGCGAAGGCTGGCCGTGAGTTTAGTGGTTGACAAGACGTTCTTCTTTGTTGAAGAATAAACAAATACTTATATTTGTTGTTTATAATTCTAGGCCAGTAGGAGTTGTATATATTTAATATAATTTTTTTTATATAAAAAAACCTAGATTGCCGTTGATAAGGCCACAAGGGTAGTGGTGCCTCCTAGTTAGATTTTCTCTCTCTTTCTTTTTGATTTTTCACTATTTTCCTTTGTTACGTGGAGCTTGTGATTTTTGAGATTGATATTTTTACGAGTGGAATTATGATTCGATTGCTTTTAATGAAAGCAAAAATTAAATATTTGATAACTATGTTTAAATGTTTCTTCTTTATTTTTTGAATAAATAAATTTTGAAAATTTGTTCTTAATCAAACTCATTAGAGTCGGAATAATTGCTTGTGTTGTCAAGTTAAAGAAGCAATTGTATTTTCACTTTTTTTGCTATTAAAGTGAAATTTTCTTTTAGAATCAATTATAAAAAAAATTAAATGAAAGTAAAACCAAAATTTTGAAAGAAAAAAATTGTTACCAAATAGACCCTATTATTACATGAACAAAAAAAATACGATTCACATGAATATGAATGTGAATTATATATTATGAGAATATCAAATTTTTTATAAAATTAACAAATTACATAATTTTTTCTTTTTTTTCAGGGTGTAAACAATTTCTCTTGCAGTCTGAAACTTCCACTAATAAATAGAGTTTTAATTTTCTCTTTGAATATTAGGGTTGATATATAGACCATTTTCTGACCGAAAATCTAGTCAATAATAATAATAAACTCAATCTTTATGACTAAGCATTATGAAGTGAATTTAGCTAGGTAGGACTTAAGAGGAATATGAAGTGAATTTGAAGGATTTAAGAAAAGACCAACTTTTTTACTGGGCTTCTTGGGTATTTATGTAATACGAACTCACGTGTATGATTATGTATATACTACCTCCATTTCAAAATAATAATCTTTTTAATTTTATGCACATCAATTAAGAAAATCATTTAATATTATTATTTAAGAATAAAATTTATATGAAATTTCATCACTACTCATTTATAGAAAGTTGGAAACTATTAATACAAGGGAGAAAAATTCTTGGAACAGTGAGAGGAGTTAGAGGTAATATATGAAAATAAATAATTTATTCTCCTAGAAAGTTATAGACGACAAATAAATTAGAACACATTTTTTCTTTTATAAAGACAGTTATTATTTGTCATCCGTAATTTAATATTGCGGAGCCTAGAATATTAAAAAAATATAAATTTGTCCAATACGACGTCACTTCCCTATTGGTCAGCCAAACTTAGCATTCACAGTTTAATAGTGCGGATGACACTTATTTAAAAACTAAACGATATCGTTTCCAATTAGTCAGTCATACTTAGCGTCCGCAGTTTAATACTGCAGACGAGGGACTTTTATAAGGAGGATATTTTGGACATTTGTCCGGTTCACAGTATCAAACTGCGAAATATTGGACATTAAACTACGGACGTGACCTCTATTTAATTGTTCGATCTATTGGTGGACGGTCACGATGTGTTGTAAGGCTTCCTTAAGTTGATAACATTGACTATGGATTGATCACACACACACACACACACACACACACACACACACACACACACACACACACACACACACATATATATATATATATATATATTTGGGAATGATACATAGTATGTATTTGCTATGGAATAAAAAGTGGCATATAACATCTACATCTTCCGTCTAACTAATGAATGGCTGCGATTTGTTATGGGGAAACGCCGTCCGCTAGAAATACTAGCGGACGTAGTAATAGAATTATTTTGCCACTTTGCCCCCACTTAGCCCAGAAGACCAATTCGAAATAACAACATCCGCTAGTACTTCTAGCGGATGCATATTAACTCAAAATAATTGGGAAAAGGTAACAAAGGTAAAACGCTACAGTGCCATCCCTAGTTCTGCGAATAGGGTGAACCGCTATAACCCTAGAAGCAATGATATGCAAATTGGCAACAAGTTGTCGAAATTAAACTTTGTTCTTCCAAACAGAATTACTGGGTAAGTTTGTTATTTAATCTCCAAAATCTGAAGGTGATGTGATTCTCCATTAATTCTCTTGAACCCTAGTTTCATCCTGTTTAGTTTCCATGATTTTTCACGTTTTTTGAGTTGCAATCTACTTCTGCCTCTCTAATCTTGTTACTTTTCCTATTTTATTATGTTTATTTTTCTCTAAAGGACCAAATATATACACCTTCTACTTGGTCGAAACTATATTATGAATCTCTGATTCTATTTTTGGTTCGGCTATAGCCTATAGGAGGTCAGGAGCTTCTAGAAACTAAATTGTAGCTGAAATTGGCATTGAAACTTCAACAAAGCACTAATAAACAGGAAAGTCAAAGAAAATCAGAGGTATGTTATGAGTTTATTTGAGATTTTCATAAAATTGGCGGGTTACTAGAATTTTAGGGTTATAGTTGCACTATACTTTGACTGTTGATTGGAATATATATAGTGGGGGACTAGTTGTTGTTTTGTGGAGTAATAAGGGAGGGAAATACATGGCTTGAAACATTTATCTATGTTAATGAAATCTGTTTTTATTTAGAACGCATATAAGATGTTTGTAAAAGTGTCTCTTTGCTTATCATCTCTCTTAGATTTTTAATAATCTTGTGACATGCTGAATATCTCTGTTTTTTCAATCTTGTACTTGCAGCTATGAAGTTTCATATAAATTCTAGATTGTTCAGATTGTTAAGGCAAAATTTTCTGTTAAGGCAAAAGAGATACAACTATTTTATCCATAAGCAACTTGTAATATCCGAATTCAAAAAAATAAAATAAATAAAAGTAACAATATAATAAAACAAAAATAAATATACATTCATGTCTGACTTGGATTTACAAGTGTCCCTTTGTTACTTGGATGCTATGAATTTACAGATGTCCTTCTGTTACAGGTGTCCTTGTGTGACTTGGATGTATAGGTTACAGATTTGGATTTAAGGTTACAGACTACTGAGTAGGATTGGATTTATGGTTATAGACTTGGATTCTATGTTACTAAAATTAATTAGGATGATTTGGATTTGGAAAGAAAATAGATGTTTGATGTAGTGTTGTTGTGATTTGGATTTATTAATGAGTTAAAGGTTTATGTTGTGTATACTGAGGTTTATGTTGCTATATACTGTTATTGTGTTTTGGTTGTGCATGTGATGATGTTTATGTTGCTGTATACTATTTGTGAGACCCCGAATTTTATGAAATAAAAGTATTCAATTTTTCTATTTTGGTAAATAGTTAAATTGATAAAAATTTAAAGTTAAGGGTGATATGTGAATTTTTTTTAAGTAGACAAGTTGTCATAAAATACCCGGTTACTATTCACTCTAGTATTGTTCACTCGAGCATTTGGGACACTTTTTGCGTCAGAGTACTATTCACGGGTTACTATTCACCTAAATTATTATTCACCAAAATATTATTTACTCGGGTATTTGGGGTATTTTTCGTGTCGGAGTACTATTCACGAGTTACTATTCACCCGATTATTATTCACTCTAGTATTGTTCACTCAGGTATTTGGGACACTTTTTATGTCGGGGTACTATTCACAGGGTACTATTCTTGACGTACTATTCACGGGGTACTATTCACCCGAAAAATATATTTCTTTTCGGTCCAAATCATTTTTGAGTATAATATTATTCCATGAAGAGATGTGCTAATTTTTCAGACCGTTGATTGAAATTATAATAAAGGTGATAAGTTTTGTTTTATTGGTATTATTAATGTAATAAAAAGGAAAAAACTTTTTATATAAAACAGAATATTTTTATAAAGTTATTCTATAAATAGAATATATTATATTCTATTATGCATAGTGTTTTGCATAGTAAAATCTTTTTATATAAAACATAATATTTTTCTAAAGTTATTCTATAAATAGAATATATTATATTTTATTATGTATAGTGTTGCATAATGTCTGCATAGTGTTTTGCATAGTAAAATCTTTTTATATAAAACAGAATACTTTTATAAAGTTATTCGTTTTTATTAGATTATAAATAGAATATATTATATTTTATTTAAAAGATTTTACTTTAAATATGGACCGTCCGATTAAAAGTAAATCAATCTAGACCGTTCATGAGTTAGTTACTATGCAGTCCATTTTTTTTATAAATAGAAGTTCATTCCTTCATTATTTTCTTACGAATTCACTTAAACTCTAGAGAGAGAAACTATAGAGAGAGTTCTTCTTCTATAATCTTGAGCGTATTTCTTTAGAGTTTAAGAAAGCTTTGAGTGTAGTACAAGTTTTCTTCGAGTATATCCTCGCCCTACCAGTCGGAATACTCTTCTTTCAAAGGTGGGGAATATTATTTGTTATATTCGTAGGAGATATTATTTGTTGTACTCGTAAGGGGTATTCTTTCTTTCTTATTCATGAAGAGAACTTCTGTTATTCCATTATTTATTATTCTGTTGGAATAACCTGTATACGCGGACTACCCTATACTTGGTGAAATTCTTCTGTTATTTCATTATTTATTATTCTGTCGGAATATCCTGTCTGTGTGTTTACGCCGGACCTGGTTACATTATTTATTATTCTGTCAGAATATCCTGTCTGTGCGTTTACGCCTGACCTGGTTCCATTCTTTATTATTCTGTTGGAATATCCTGTCGGTGTGTATTACGCCGACTTGGTTCCATTATTTATTATTCTGTTGGAATAACCTGTCTGTGCGGTCTATCGCATGCATGGTGATTTTTGTTGTTATTCCATTCTTTATTATTATGTTGGAATATCCTATCTGTGCGATTACGCATGACCTGGTTCCATTATTTATTATTCTGTTGGAATAACCTGTCCGTGCGGATTACGCACGCATGGTGAAATTCTTCTGTTATTCCATTCTTTATTATTATGTTGGAATAACCTGTCTATGCGAAGTACTGCATACATGGTGAAATTCTTTTATTATTCAATTCTTTATTATTATGTTGGAATAACCTGTCTATGCGAAGTACTGCATACATGGTGAAATTATTTTATTATTCCATTCTTTATTATACTGTTGGTTATTGGTTTTACAGTTGTATGTCTTTGGCCTGTAGTGCAAAGATGATATGTTGTTGAATATCTTTGGCATGTAGTGCAAAGATGATCTGTTGTTTGATATCTTTGACCCGTAGTACGAAGATGGACAGGTGTATGACTTGATCATAACCACTAGTGATACTAACGAATATCCTTGGCCGTAGTGCATGGATAATTCAATGATGTGATTGGCAGGATCATAACCATTAATTAACAGTTGAATGTCTTTGGCCGTAGTGCACTGACAGGCAATTAATTGGTATAATCATGACCATTGATTTTATAGTTGAATATCTTTGGCCCGTAGTTCAAAGATAGACAACTGATTGGTATGATCATTGTTATTACATTTGAATATCTTCAGCCTTTGGGGTAAGGATATTGACTAAACGTTTTATTAAACCTTTATGGCAAGCAGGAACTGTTAATTCACATTATTATAAATATGAATTTTGAATTTAACTAACATCTTTGGTGGTTCAGGTGAAGACAAGTGATGAAAGTTCTATTTGTCTTGAGTATAACAAAGAACTGTTGATAAGTAGTACAGGAATAAAATATCAACGATGGACTTTTAATATAGAAGAGATAGTAGATATTATGTTCTACTTGACTCTTCTAATGGATTGCTTGTTCCGCTGCAGTTAAACTTGATGTTTGTTATATTGTATCAGTTTAACACTGTTGGAGGCTAACAATAATTTTTTCTGCATTATCTTATACATAATATTTCTTACTAGTCTAGTTGAGCTCACCCTTTTCTTTTATTGTTCTCTCCAGGAAATGAGAACGTAGTTGGGACTAGTCGGAGAACAGAGTGACGGTCCTAGATGGTGCATTAGTAGTCCTCACTATTCTGTGAAATAGTGTAATAATAAATGTAATGAGGACTCCATGGAGTGTGGATATTGTCTAGATGACAATATTTGTATTAAAACTCACAGCATATGTTTTGTCGTATTTTACACGACAGTTGTATAATTAAGTTGTATTTGAATTCTGTACCATGTATCTGGCGACCCAAGATGGGTGATGTATACCTAATTTTGGGGGCGTCACACTATTGTTGAATATTGTTGTTGTGTTTTGGTTGTGCATGTGATGATTGATAGATCTTTTTTGTAACGAAGGTAAATTAGCTAAAAGAACATGGTGCATCATACAAGTCCTAATAAACTGTGTGTTGTAGATTTACATTGTGCTTTAATTTAGTTGAAGTAGATCATTTCATTTATTAGGAGACTACATGAATGATGTGAATAAATTTAGAAGATATGTGGGTGTAAAACCCATGGGCTATTCTAGTGATTTTAATCCATGGACTACATAGTCTATGCATTAGTAATCCTATCAATATTTTATCCTTTAAAAAATAGTCCTTTTCCATGCTCTTTTGCTAAAATTGAATCTAAATCTCTCTCTTTAATGTATTTCACTGGGCAGTGTCAAGTGATTTTACGAAGAGGAGATTGCAAAGAAGTTCGCGTTGAGGGTAAAATTATGTGTTATTCATCTTATACTTTATGCTTGTTTTGATCCTAATGAGTTAGAATATCAAAGATTTGTTCCTTCTCCCTTTACCTGTTTATTGGAATTTTTATAAATTGTTTAATACTTGACATTGCGTTAAATTTTTAGGTCAGATATGGATATCAATCCAGGACCTTTTGATCCTATTATCTTATGGGACCAAGAAAATCATGTATCTTCTGACTTATGGCAAAATATTGTAAGTTTATTGTCCCATATAACAAATTTCTCTTAAATTTTGTTAAAAACTTTCATATTTTTACAATTTATGTATGTATTATCTGTTTAACTTGTAGGATAGGGGTGTGTTAGAAATTTGTCAAATGTCTACAAAATTAACTGAATAGAACTTGACTAAACAATAATAATATCTACTAAAACAGTTAGGTTTCGATATATTTTGTCATCAAGATGTAGTGTCAAATATTGATGCATCTTTTGTATCTACTTTTGTTGAGCGTTGGAGGAGTGAAACAAATTCGTTTCACTTAAAATGTGGAGAGGTCGACATTACTGTAGAGGATGTGGGATTTATATTCGGGTTGCCCATATTAGGAAAACCTTTGACTTGCGGAGAACTAGAACATCCCAAAAGCTATTTTATAAGGGTTTTGGGGCAACAAGTTGCAGTAGAGGATTGGGAACAATGCTATAAAAGGGGGGCATAAGTTTACCTTGGTTAAGACATAAATATGGACAAGTACCTAAAGATGCTACTTAAGATGATGTGGTAAAACACACTAAGGCATATCTGTTGTATTTGTGTGGTGCTATTTTGTTTCCAACTAAGAGTAAAAATATTATGCATCTTAGGTATTTGTTGTTATTGCAAAGATTGGAAGACATAATTACATATGCTTGGGGGCATCAGTTTTAGGGCATTTGTATAGGGGTTTGTATGAGACTACTCGGCGAAAAAATTTATAGGATGGGCAACCTTGCTTATGATGTGGGCTCACGTAATTTTCAACATTGGTCGTCCTACCCCAAGGCCTAAGTCCCAGAAGTTGATACCCATGGCATTATCCTGGGCATACTCTTCCTTTGATCCAAATTCAAAACAATATCAGCGCTGCAAAAATCTACATCACCATCTTGTGTTTTACCGAGGAGAGTTTGATAATATGTTGGAAACAGATTGGGTGTGGCGTCCATATCAGTTATTTGACAGACGTTTGGGTTGGGACTTTTTTGAGGCAAGGTTAGGTGGAGCTGCTCGTATACCTTTGATACATTACGACATTGTTGAGTTTCAAATACCTGACATATTTATGAGGCAATTTGGATATTTTCAGTCATATCCATCTAATGCTGAAACATAGTGGAGTTAAGGAAGGAACCTAAATTGTTTGAGAGAATAAATTATGAAAATCATAGAGCCAGTTATATTCGATTGTGGGAGGCCTACATGGTGGAGTTGAGGAAGGAACATAAATTGTTTGTGCCCCTGTGTTTGGGAACAAATAGGATCCAATAACGGCTCATCTTGAATGGCCTCATCATCATCTACTCGAATTTTTGGCACGCCATTTACATTAATTTCATCAGGGTCAAACTTCTCAACGATGGGCTGATTGTCAATGCACAACTGTACGACGTGCTTAAAACCATTAATTGAGCATGATCCCATAGAAGCTAATCGTAGGATCAGTGTCACCAAATAATTATACCGCATCGTCTGAGATTCCTCTTAGTTGGACATTTCAGTCAAAATCTTTGGTAGATCAGCATTCATTTTGTTACCATCTCTACACCAGCGGCTTAAAATGTATTTATTTGGTATCTTTGTAGTACGTTTTGCAATCATATACCTTATAATGTGTCTACAAAGCATACTAGAATGTTCAAATTTTTTGCAATTACATTTTATATCTCCAGTTTGAACATTACTGACAACAGTAAAGTACCTATTGGATTCTTCGATGGTGTTTGTCTTGTACACTGCATACGACTTCGTATCCAATGTTGTTAGATGTTGAAGTTTCTTCATTATGTACTTGTGAGATTTTACAATCTCAATCTGAAAGCTTCTAAACATCTACTTTGTATAAACAGCCGCTCCATGCGTTTCCAACGGTGATTCAAGAGTCAAAGTTCTAGTTCGCTGACAGGTTGCGTAGTCAGCTTGTCTCTCTCTCATTACCTGCTTCTCAATGGCTTTTTCTTAGTTTACGATAAATTCCTTTATACTCGTTGTCGCATTGACACACTCATCAAATAAAATGTTCATTCCTTCACTCTTAGATGTAGACGTCATTCCCGCTGCAAAAAAATTCTTTGTGTACGCCATGATCCATTTTTGCTTAACCTCATAGAGTGATTGTAGCCAATCACGGTCATGCAGTTCGCAATCTGTCATCAACTTTTTCCATTGCTCCTCTAATTCTACAGTAGTCAATGATTTATACATACACCAGTTAAAATCATGTTAAAATGTTGGGTACTCATCATACAATGTATGCAATTTCTCTGAAAATTTGTTACTAATATGCCATGTGCAAAGTGCATGGTGTGTTTTAGGAAGAACCCTAGCAATCGCATTGGTTATATCTTTGTCCTGATCAGTTATAATGGTAACCAGTACCTTATTGTTCATTGCATGAAGCCAAGTCTCAAAGAACCATACAAAAGTATCCTTTGTTTCATCTTGTATCAACGCAAAACCAAAAAAGACGGAATGGTAATGGTGATTTACCCCCGTAAATGGAACAAACGGCATGGAATACTTGTTCGTCCGGTAAGTTGTATCAAATGTCACTACATCCCCAAAATTTTTGTAAGTTATCATTGATCGGTAATCTATCCACAAAATGCATGCGATGCGATGATCTTCATCTCGTTTGACATCGTAAGAAAATATAGGATTTTCCGTTGATTTTTTTAAGATACTGCAGTGCTGTTTGGGCATCGTTTGAATCTATCGTGTCACGTCTTAAATCTCGCACATCATTCCAAATATCCTTATCACTAAAACCAACATTTTCCACCCCTCTTCCTATTTCACTAAAAACATTCATCATTTTACTTGGACCAACTCCAGCGCTGTTTAAAGTTTCGATTAAAGTTCGAGCAACAAGAGTTATATTTTTCCGTGTTTGAATGAAAATTTTCTTTCTCAGAGTAACCAAATAATGATTGTGAGTCAACTCAATTTTTGAAACTTTCCATGTATCTTCTTTTTGTAGATGAACAACAGACATTCTAGCTTTGCACATCGTGCGACCTATTGAATCCCTTTTTCTTTTGACCTTACTACCCTCAGATTCATCAACATCTAGTTTCTTTCTTTCAATTGGTTTTCTTGGTTTGGTACATCTAAAAAGTATGTTGGACAAATTATTGGAGCGAGCATGTCTATGACTAGCCCCAATTTTTATTTCAAATCCACTACTTCATGCATAGTTTCTATAAAATTCTTCTACCTCTTGGAAAGTAGAAAAAATCTGACCCTCGTATGGAGTTTTTGAATCGTTAATATGTGATTGGTTCATGTTATGAACACCAATCTTATCTATATAAATATTATCATGAGAAGAATTTTAAGAACTAGAATTAAACATCTCTTTCGCCATAATTCTAAACTTACCACGACTATTTGAGGTGCGAAGACTTGCTTGATTAATTATGTGGTTTTCTTCCTTGATGTCAATTGAAGGCGACTATAATATTCTGGTTACCTTGGTAGGGCAAAAAATTTATTAAGTGTGATATCCCATCTATCTCCAAATATAGTAGGTTTGTATAATATAATTTTGTTATGTACTTAAATAAATTTTCTTATGTTTATTTGGAATAGCAGTTATTTGACTTATAACGGGAACTAGAATTATGTATAGGAGTGAATATGATTTGAAATTTTTTATTTGGTATTAAGATTTATTTGATTTGGAATTATGTGTATGATATATTTTTGTTGTTGATTTGGAATAGGATGTGTTTATTTGTTTTGGAATTGGATTTATTTGATTTGAAATAATTTGGAATTTGATGTATTTGATTTGATCTCATTTGGAATTTGATATATTTGATTTGCTAGAATTTGGAATGTGATATATTTGATTTGCTAGAATTTGGATTTTGATATATCTTGTTTTGATTTGGATTTTGAATATGATTTGGAAATATTTGGAAATTTTGATGTATTGGGAATGTGATGTTGCTTAACTATTGATGTACAAGAACCAGTCCATATCTTTTTGCTTAACTGTTGCTATAATGGGGCTGTGATTTATATGACATGTTGTATTTGACATGTGTTGTTGAATTAATGTTGTTGTACTGGGTGTTGTTGCAGGAATTCGTGTTGTACTTGAATTGATGTTTCTATACTGGGTATTGCTGTACTGAATTCGTTTTTCTCTGTCCGCTAGTAAGACTAGCGGATGCCATTATTTAGACGTGGTCGTGCTGATTTGTCTTGGCTAAGTGGGGGCATAAGCGTCTAAATAATTCATTAACCACGCCCGCTAGTACTTCTAGCGGATGACGTGTTCCAAATCAATCACATCCATTCATTTGTTAAATAGAATGTATAGATGCTATATGCCACATTTTATTCCATAGCAAATAGATGCTATAGATTATTCCCCTATATATATATATATGCGGAGAGTTGTCCACACTTAAATTTGGTCAATCCTTTGCATGATCTAAAGGTGTGAGAATAAATCAATAAACATACAAGTTATTAGGAGTCTAAATATCGGTTATGAGCCAAACCAACATAACAATTTACATTTTTTCCGTCGAACCAAGAAATAGACTTACATATGCGGATTGAACACAAGTAGTATATAATTATGGGGCTTATATTTTTCATGATTCTTCCTAAATGAATAGTGAGTGAGTCTCACCTTCATGTGAAAAAGACATGAAAATATCATTTTAATATGTAGAAATATCGATTTTTATAATTATTTAGGGTCTGTTCGGGAATGACTTATAAGTTAAAATATAAGTTAACTTATATGTTGTTTTAAGTTATAACTTAATTATAAGTAAAAGCGTTCGACAACAATTTGACTTATAAGTCAAAAATTAAGTTAAAATAAGTTATGAAGGTGTTGGGCTCATAATGACTTATACGATAAAATAAATGTAAAGATTACTTAAAAGGACATTAATAGAAGAGGGGCAAAATAGACATTATATTTGGTCAAAACTAACTTATTTTAAAAAGACTTATAAGTCATTTTAAAATAAGTTATAAATACTTATTTTTTAACTTAAAAATAAAAAAATAAATCATTCTCGAACATGTAAACAGTAACAAATAACTTACAAATTGGTTTGACCAACTTATAAGTCATTCTCAGATAGACTCTTAGTTCTGCCAAAACGCCTTCATATCATGTTCTAATAAGTTGGCACGAATAATACTCTCTCAATTCCCGAATCTCCACTAAAGTGTCCATTTGCAATTGCAATTGGACTTAGAACAGAATTGCGACCCATCACCGACGTCGATGCATTTGGGTGGCGTCAAAGTTTGGGAAAGTGTTGTGATCTGTTTGTGTATAATTCTTCTACTACTTCCCAACAATATAAAAGGGTCCCTTAATTGGAATTCTTCGGGTATTACCTCTCTCTCTTTCTATATCCTCCTCTTCTACCTCCGGACCCATTAACATAGGATCACGGACTGCAGACTTAAGTATGTTATTGAAAGTCTTATTCGAGGAGGAGAGACATATTCTGGTCGCAAGACCAATGTAGGATTTAATACGCATGCTATTTCATTTATTTACAAATAATAGGAGGATCAAAGGCATACCTCTTGAAGTGTGATTAAACCTTTGATGCAGAAAACATCCTGCTATTCTTGAAACCCAACGACGTCTCTAAACTACGATCAAGAATGGAACACAATTTCACGATTCGTAAAAATTATGGTTTGGCCTATATTCTGGAGACTTTTCGATAATAAAAACTATGTAGTTTTTGGGTTTGAAGTAATACTACCGTACCTTGCAACTGAGGAGACGTGAATATATAAGGACAAAGTGGTTGAACCACTTCCTTGTAATCCCTCAACCTCTCAGTCATGTAACAGTAAAATATTAAATGGCACAATGACTTGGTCAATTTGCCAAACCAACTAACGAACCAAATGGGTCGGACCCTCCATGGGGCGCCCTATTTGGATACCCAAAATCCAACATCTCCCACTTGCCCATGGCGGGGATGACAACATAATCACATCTACTAAAATCAGCTATAACAAAAAACATGCAAACCTCCAATTGTCAAACTGTGCGACCGCTGAGTTCACATGCAATGAGGGAGCTCTATATCAAACCCATCAGAGCCAACTTAAAGACATATACCCTTTTAAATAAAAATAATACGGGAGCTCACACACTAAACTCAATTAGTTCATGCAAAAGCCACAACACATAAACTCATAGTACCCTAGGCACATTTAAATTTTCACTAGGTCTTATCTCTAATCCTTTAGAGAACTTTACTTAACCACCTTTGGGCCCAAGTCCATTTCATATCTCACTTATTACTATATCGCTATCAAAACGTTATAGTTGTCTACAATAAGTGCATAACGAGGTGAAATCAAATTATCTTCCTTTTGCCCTAATACTACTCAGAAATGAATCAACTGCTTTCCCAGAATCGGTCCTTATAGTCTCATCAATCCTGACCTTAGGAATCGAAACCACAGTAGTAACATTAATCCATGTCTTTGTAGTATATTCAAAGATCACAAAGAGCACTTGATGTAGGAACAAAAACTTATTCTACATGACTCATACGATGAAGAAACATGGATTCATTCTCTCACCTCCTTTACATGGCCGCTGAGCACATGTAACTCGCTCACATCATGCTATTCAATAGCCATGTTGTGCAGACCTTTAAACATTTCAAATTGCTCGCTTGTCTAAGCGCCATATCTGAAACTTTTATTCCGGTTATCATGTCATGGTAGACAATCTCATCTACATGAGCATATGTCCTATGGTTATGTCGTACATATCTTAATTTAGTCTCTACATAAGAGCCTAACTCGAATTTTCAAATTGTTCGCTTTCCAAGCGCTAAAACTAAAATTTCGTATCCGACTATCAGTACAGGTTTATATAGATGGTGGGACATACTATATTCGGTTAATCCAAGTTAACCTTATCTTGGCTCATGCCAAAGCAACATCATGCTTCATTTTTCTTGCTATTAAGCGCCAATTGATTGTTATCTAAAGAATCAAAAGCTCGCTACTCAAAGCGCCAATAAATAAACTATCTCAACCCTGCTCGCTTTTAAAAGCGCCAAGGGTGATTGCTCGTGTGCGTGAGCCAATCAATATATTGACATATATTTAGTGTGTGCATATCAAATATGCATAATAAACTGTGTGAACATCTAAAATTTATCATATGCGCTAAAGCTGTGACAACCATAATTTTGTAATTTAATTTTAATATTTATTAGATTGAATAAATATGTTTCGTTGAATTAATTATTAGATTAAATAATTAATTAATGAAGTTGAGATAGATTAATTTAATTATATGTGTTACATTTATTAAATTAATGTGGATAATTTTTATTATTCGAAGTATGTGATTATGTGAGCTTATTGAATTAAAAGAAATATATTTAATAAGCCTATGTTATTTCAATTAATTAAATTATTAATTAGAGATTTAATAATTTAATATTATTATTAAATGAGAAATTTAATTATGTGACTATGTGAATTAATGAGAATTTACTATATTAAATAAGATATTAGATTTATTTTATAATGGGTGTGACATTATTTAAAACTATATTATAAGGCTTTATTAAATTAAATGGTTTTAAAACCCATTCTTGTTAAGCCAAACGTGGCCTTAGTGGGAGTTGAGGGCAGTTACCCATGACTGGGTAACTGGCCACAAAGCGTCAGTCGCTTTTATTTATTGAATATATCTTCCTTCTTCATTAATTTCCCAAGTCTGACATTAAGCAGAGAGGGAAAAGAGAAAGAGAGTTGAGAAATTGTTGAGTAAAGTGTGAGTTGAGTGATTGAAGAGTTTGAGAAGAGTTTCAATTCATCTCCTACTATTTCACTATACGCTTGGGTAATTTTCTTCAACCCAATTTATAATTTATGTCTTTTAAGTTTCATGAATATGGCTTAAGTTTTCTGTGATTCTCTGTAATTGGGAAATTATGGTGTTATGTTAATATATGTAATAATTCGAGTTGTAAGGCGCGCAATTAGGTGACAAACCTCTCCTTGACAGAACTTTCTAGACATTGTCAATAATGTTATCTGATAATATTATTCAAATAATATGAATTATTGATCTGATAATGGAAAATATTGTGCAGTGAAAATTATTAAAACAACAATAATATAAAATATCAACGCAGTCATTATTGAATCAATAAAATAAAATATAAAACAATAATTACTTTAACAATTATTGAGTAGTACATTCTTACGTACGAATCAATAATTCAACAATACTGTGCAATACCGCGTGCTACTGTGCAACCACGCGTATTATTGTATTTTAACCACCAGGTAATCCAACAGTGTTAACGGTAAAAATTACACCGTTATTTATAAAACTCAACTTTGTCATTTTATTCATCCGACAGTTATTCCGTTATGGGGCCCACAAATGGCTGCGCCGTCGTACGAATATTCCCTGACAACAAGTGTGACGCCCCCAAAATAGGTATACAACACTCATTCTGAGTCGCCAAATACATGGTACATAAAGCAAACTACAACTTCAATAATACAAATGTCATGTGAAATACGACAATACATACTGTGAGTTTAAATACAAATATTGTCTTCTAGATAATATCCACACGCAAATAAGTCCTCATTATAATTATTCAAACACTATTTTATAGAAATAGTGAGGACTGCTAAAATATCTTCCTACAACCATCACTCCATACCCCGAATCGATCCTGCTATGTTCTCACCTCCTGAGAAGAAAAATGGAACAAAAAGGAAAAGGGTGAGCTTAACTAGCCCAGTAAAGAATATTATGACTAAGATAATATACAACAAATTATCGTTAGTCTTCAACAGTGATAAATCTGATAAAATATAATAGACAACAAGTTTTAGATCAACAAATGCAGCGGAAACAACAATCCATTAGAAGAGTCACGTAGAGAATGAAGTCTACTGTCTTCTAAGATTTAAAAGTCTATCATCAATATTTTATCCCTGTAACAACAATCAAATTATGGTGTTATGTGAATATATGTAATAATTCGAGTTGTAAGGCTCTTTTATATATATATATATATATATATATATATATAATGTGATTCCATATCATTGGTTTCATAAGATTATAACGTATGATTTTGGCTTGTTATTCCAAAAATTTACAGAGTACGTGATATGACCATATGGCCCTTACGCACAAATTTAATGCGTTGATCATATATTATCCCTAAATTTTACACTTATATATGATTATACATGCTAAAACGAACAAAATGAAACTTGAGTGGTTGGATTTGACCTTATAATGAATCCATAGTAGTAAATTCTATGTTTTTATTCAAAAACCTTCAAGAACATCAAGAACAGTATAACTTACATATTTTAATTCTGTAATTATGTGTTTTAATGGGTTTAAATTACTCTATAAATGTTGGATAATGATTATATATAAATTCTAGTATTTGGGTATGCTTAAACTAATATGTGGACAAGGAAATTGGAAATTATGGCCATATTCATGTATAATTTTACGTGTGATTGATTTTTGGCTTAATTTGGCCTTGTTATGTTCGCGAACTGCAGAACTGCAGAAACTGCAGAAAATGAGCCTGGGTAACCCTGCTCCCGGCGGGCGTTACCAATCTAAATTATCCCGCCCCGGCGGTCAAAAAAAAATAAAAAAAAATAAAATAAAATAAAATAATAATAAATATTTGATTAAAATTATTATTAAAATATTTATAAAATAAATTAAATATTTTAATTGAGATATTTATGGAATAAAATAAATATTTGATAAAAATTATTATTAAAATATTTATAAAATAAATTAAATATTTTAATTGAGATATTTATGGAATAAAATAAATATTCGATAAAAATTATTATTAAAATATTTATAAAATAAATTAAATATTTTAATTGAGATATTTATGGAATAAAATAAATATTCGATGAAAATTATTATTAAAATATTTTAATTGAGATATTTATTGAATAAAATAAATATTCGATGGAAATTATTATGAAATAATTTATTCGAGTGTAATATTAGTAAGAGAATGAAAATATTCTAATTTAATTAAGTAATTAAATTAGAAGGGTAATAATTTGTTAAATAAAATGGAGTTTATATTAAATAATTAAGTGAAAATATAACTAATGAATGTCGTGAATACATATGGTATGTGTGTAGGATTTGTGGTGAACGGAAGTAGTAATCGTTTAGCCTACGCACGAGGCAAGTTTCCTAACCCTACTTGTCATTATTGTTCAAGTTTATTATTTACCTCGAGTAAATTATCATTACTATTATTCAAGTTCGAATGTTATATTAAAGATTTATTATCTTTTCAAAGCATGATTCAGTTATACAATAATTGTTCTATTGTATACTTCTTGAGATTATTATTCGAATTGAATATCATTATTGTTGAACCTTATTAGACTAGTGAACTTTATTGATTCAACTAGTCCTTAATTGATGAACGTTCTAAATTTCAGAACCCTTATTGAATTATCCAAACCAAACTTCCTTTGGTGTGGATTCGAATGTCAAACTGAGATGAACAACCCTGTAAAGGGATTTACTTATGCGTTAGCGTTAAGATATTGTGCACAGTATGGTACTAAGGGCTGATCCCCCTAAGTACGAGAAGAAAGATCCATAGTCTTATGACCGTTAAAGGTTTCAAGTATAACCCTTGTTAACCTAGGACATAGTTCAAGGTCTTATGACCCTCAGAATTCTTTTAATTCTTGTTATTCATTCTTTATTCAGATGTCTTTAATTCACTCGCATGTTATTATATTATTATTTCATTGTTATACTTGTGGGCAATAGTGCTCACTCTTGCTTTATAATAACATTGCAGTTAAGAACGAAAGAAATGACGAACCTTCCACTAGTAAAGGCAAGGGCAAAGTTAGCAAGTGTTGAAGACTTGTTATTTTAATTGATGATGTATTTATGTTAGACTTGAGTTAATGATGTTGTTTAAGACTTATTGTTTATATTTCTACTCAGATGTTTAAGGTTAGTTCAACCTGGGATTATGTTTATGATTCAGATGTTGTAACCCTATAAGGGGAAGATTTTTATTTCTATCTATTACATGGTTTGCATTTATTATGGGTAGATAGATAAATGATATTTGTACAGTGAACACCAAATCCCGTGGATTCGAAGTACCGGCTTTGGGGGTGTCACAAAAGCAACCAAACATAAGTGGAAATAAATTAATCTTGCATAAATGACAAATATCTCGAAATAACAATGAATATCTCTAATACACGCCAAATAATGAGTGATATACAAGGAAATAATAGAGTACATCAAACCCTATGAAGCCCTAATGTATTAAGATGCCTACAAAAAGCAACTTTAGGAATTGGCTTCCTCAAGAGATCATCTACATAAGTCTAGTGGGCATGTACTCCAATATCACCTCATTATTTTCTATGGTATCTTTGATGAAGTTCATCCTCAAATTAATGTGCTTCGTCTTGCCGTGATACTTGGGGTTCTTAGTGTAATCTAGGGCTGTCGTGTTATCACAGAAAATAGTCACAGGATCCGAAGCATTTGAGACGACTCCAAGATCCTCGAAGAATCTCCTAAGCCACATGACTTCCCGAACATCTGATGTACAAGCTACAAACTCCGACTCCATCGTAGAAAGAGCAACAAAAGTTTGTTTCTTGCTACACCAAGTAATGGCACCACCATGTAGCAAGAATGCATATCCTGAGGTCGACTTGTTTATCCCTTGGTTACCTCCCCAACTGACATTGGAGTAACCAATCAAACGCAGGTCCGGTTCTCTATAGCACAACATGTAGTTAAAAGTTATTTTCAAATATCGTAAGATCCTCTTGATTGCCCTCCAATTAGCAATCCCAGGTTTTGACTGATACCAACCGAGATAACCGATTGTGTTTGCTATATCAGGTCGAGTACACACAACTGCATACATTAGCTTTCTTATAGCATTGGCATATGGGTAATTGGACATCTTATTAATTTCCTTAGGAGAAGTAGGGCATTGCTCGGGTCCAATAACGTCACCTTTAGTGATATGAGTGTCTATGGGTTTGCAGTTGTTTATCTAAAATTGCTCAAGAACCTTCTTAAGGTAAGTCTCTTAAGGCAAACCAAGAAGCTTCCTTGAGCGATCCTGTAGATCTTAACTGCAATAACATAAGCAGTTTCCCCCATGTCCTTTAGCTCAAAGTTAGAGGGCAACCACCCTTTGGTGGCAACGATCATCTCCTTATCATTCCTAGCTAGTAGAATGTCATCGACATACATAGATAAGATAAGAAATTTATCGTTGGACCGTTTGATATACACACAATGGTCTTCCTTGATCATCATAAACCCATCACTAATGACGACTCGATGGAATCTCAGATACCATTGTCTGGACGCCTGTTTCAAACCATAGATAAAATATTTGAACTTGCATACTTTGCACTATTGTCCTTTTACGACGAAACCCTCTGGTTGATCCATGTATATTTCCTCAGCTAAATCTCTATTGAGAAAAGTTGTCTTAACGCCCATTTGATATAATTCCAAATCCAAATACGCGATAATCGCTAGGATGCGGTGAATTGAGGCAAACCTCACAACTGGTGAGAAGGTTTTCTCGTAATCAATTTCCTCTTGCTGGGTTTAGCCCTTTGATACAAGACACACTTTGTACCTTTCAATGGAACCAACTACCCTGTGTTTGAATTTAAGAACCCACTTGTTCCCAATAGCCTTTTGCCCAGGTGGAAGGTTAACCAAGTCCCATACTTGATTAGTCCTTTTGGACTCCATCTCTTCTTCTATTGTAATCATTCACCTTTCTATTTTAGCAGATGATAGAGCATCTCGATAAGATCGAGTTTCCTCATCATCCTGTGCATCAGCCACAAAGGCATTCCCCTCAATCTTAAAGATACGATGTGGAATGTTACCCCTTTAACTTCTACGCACTTGAGGAACATGAGACTCCTCATTTTATAGAAGAGAACTGCTCGAAGGCTTGTTACTCCCACTTTCTATAAGAGCCTGAGGAATAACCTCTTCGGCTTCTTTACGAGTTGGGGTGCCTAAATCTTCCTCTATCTCATAAAGGTTCATCTCCTTGCTCACATCACCTCTGTTAGGAAATCCACATCTCATGACTCTATCTCAGATACAGTCCCATCTGGCTACTCTCTAACAAACACATAGCCTTTGGAGTGTTTAGAATATCTTACAAAGATACACTTCTTACCCCTCGGGCCTAACTTCCCATGCTGATGTGAAGTGTTGTGCACGTAAGCTGCTGATCCCCAAGGCCGCATTCCGCCCAATTTGGGCTTTCTACTGGTCCACATTTCATACGTGGTGTACTGAACTGATTTTGAAGGCACACGATTAAGTATATATGTCGCAGTCAATAATGCATCTCCCCAATAGGAGATAGGCAAACTGGCTTATGCCATCATAGACCTAACCATGTCTTATAATGTCCGGTTCCTCTTCTCCACCACACCATTTTGTTGCAGAGTTCTAGGGATTGTCAGTTGCCTGATTATCCCTTTTTCCACACAGAGTTCTTTAAACTAATCAAACAGATACTCGCGACCTCGGTCAATTCGAAGTGCCTTAACATTTTTATCTAACCGATTCTCGACCTCAATCAAATAACGTTTTAAGCATTCTAATGCCTCAGACTTATGAGAAATCAAAAAAGTGTACCTGAAACGCGTATAGTCATCTATCATTGTGAGAAAATAGGAACATTCATGCATTTATTTCACATTCATAGGGCCACAGATGTCTGAGTGAATGAGTTGTAATGTTATTTTTGCCCTAGTGGTTTTACCAAATGGTTTTCTAGTTGATTTCCCTGCCAAACAATGTTCACATGTTAGTAGATTCACCTTAGCGAGTGGGCCTAAAAGACCTACTCGAGTTAACCTAACCATTCTATTTTGTCCAATATGGCCTAATCTAGCATGCCATTGAATTGAAGCATCATGATTATTTTCAACAAGGAATAAGAATCACTACTATTAATGCTATAATCAATAGTATCTAAAACCATAAAACCATGTCCAAAAACATTCGTCCCATGAGCAAATATTACAGAATTGTTCTCAAAGCTAACAAAATAGCTAACACGATCGCTCCCTATGTATACTTTTCTGCCAACCGAAATGCGGCGGTATTCCACGAATAAACTCCAATGTCTAGCTATGTGCTCCGTTGCTTCGGAGTCTACAATCCACATATGGAGAGAATGAGTAACAAAAACAATACTTGATACCAAGCACATAGATAGATTAGGACTAGGAATTACCTTCTTCGGCTCATTGCACTCATGAGCGAAGTGTCCCGCCTTGCTACAGTTGTAGCATGTCATTTTAGTTTTTTCCTTCTTACCAGAACCTCATTTTCCTCTTTTACGCTTGACAACACCCCCACTCGCAGCCCCTTTAGGCACAGTAGGATGAGTAGGCTTCTTCCCCTTCTTGGGCTTGAATCCTCTGCGAGGGTTTGATTTAGCCACATATGCCCTGGAGGTCTTGACAGCATCAGGTGTGAGACCCCAGATTTTTATGAATAAATATTTAATTTTCTCGAAATAATATTTTAAATATTATGGTGTGGATTTGATATAATGTTATAGTTGTGGGTAGTATTTATAAATTTTTTAAAGTACGCAAGTTGTTATATAATATTCGATTGGTTGGGGAATATTCTTTTTGTCGGGGAATATCCGTACGACAGTACAATCATTGGTGGAGCCCGTAACGGAATTATTGACGGATTAAGAAAACAACAAAAATATTCTATGAAAATAACGGCGAAAGTTTTACCGTTAATACTGTTGAACTACTCGGTAGTAAAAGTACAGTAATACACGTTGTTGCATAGTAGCACACAGTATTGATTATTGATGCTTACGTGATAAGTCACTCAATTTTGTTTTATTGGTATTATTAATGTAATAAAACAGAATTTTTTTTTATATAAAACATAATACTTTTATAAAATTATTCTATAAATAGAATATATTATATTTTATTATGCATAGTGTTGCATAGTGTCTGCATAGTATTTTACATAGTAAAATCTTTTTATATAAAACAGAATACTTTTATAAAGTTATTCTATAAATAGAATATATTATATTCTATTATGCATAGTGTTACATAATGTTTTGCATAGTAAAATCTTTTTATATAAAACAGAATACTTTTATAAAGTTATCTATTTTATTAGACAATTATTAGAATATATTATATTTTATTATGCATAGTATTTGTATAGTGCCTTCATAGTGTTTGTATAATAAAATCTTTTATAAAGTTATTCGTTTTATTAGATTATAAATAGAATATATTATATTTTATTAAAAAAAGATTTTGTTTTAAATATGGACCGTCAGATTAAAGTAAATCAATCTGGACCGTTCATGAGTTAGTTACTATGCAATCCATTTTTCTATAAATAAAAGCTCATTCATTCATTATTTCTTATAAATTCACTAAAACTCTAGAGAGAGAAACTATAGAGAGAAAGAAGAAAAGTGTTATGCTACTTCACTATTTCTATATCCAGTATTCTTCTTTCTAAGGTAGGGAATATTATTTATTGTATTCGTAAGGGGTATTCTTTCTTTCTTATTCATGAAGAGAACTTATGTTATTCCATTTTTTTATTATTCTGTTGGAATAACCTGTATACGCGGTCTACCCTATACTTGGTGAAATTCTTCTGTTATTCCATTCTTTATTATTAAGTTGGAATAACCTGTTTATGCGAAGTACCGCATACATGGTGAAATTCTTCTATTATTTCGTTCTTTATTATTCTGTCAGAATATCCCGTCGGTGCGTATTATGCCTGACCTGGTTCCATTAATTATTCTGTTGGAATAACCTGTCTGTGCGGTCTATCGCATGCATGGTGATTTCTGTTGTTATTCCATTATTTATTATTCTGTCAGAATATCCTGTTTGTGCGTTTACGCCGGACCTGGTTCCATTATTTATTATTCTGTTGTTATTCAATTCTATATTATTCTGTTGGAACATCCTGTCGATGCGAATTTTGCTTGACCTGGTTCCGTTATTATTATTCTGTTGGAATAACATGTCTATGCGAAGTACCGCATGCATGGTGATTTCTTTTGGTATTCCATTCTTTATTATACTCAGTTGGTTAAAGTTTTGACTTCTATAATCCATGAAATTAGTAGAATATCCTTGATATTTACGCTTCATCCAGTATCTTTTCATGGAAATATTCTTCTGAGCATTCTTGAATTTTACTCTACATTGAAGTATCATGTTGACAATTTGGACGTTATTAGTTCCTGGATAAATTAATTCTTGAAACTTGTTTTATTGAATTATTATGTCATTGTCATCATCCTCATGTTTATATTATGTTGAAAGTCATCTGGGGCCTGTAGTGCATAGATGAACTTGGTATGATTATAACCAGGGATTATTCGGTATAATCATAACCGTAATGTTACAAATGATGTGAAAAAAGTCCTCATTGGCCCGTAGTGCATTGATGGACAGTTTTTGGTATGATTATGGCTATGGATTCTCTTCGGCCAAGGGTACAAAGATGAATTATTTTATGGCATGATTAGGACCATTGATGAAAACATGATTATCTTTGGCCCGTGGTGCATGGATAATTCGTGGTCGTGATACTAAAGAATATCCTTGGCCTGTAGTGCAGGGATGATTTGATGATGTGGATTATTTATTAAGCTGAGTCTCAGCAATAAAAGTGATGAAAAACCTTTTAAATCATAGAAGATAGTAGATTTTATTCTCTACTTGACTCTTCTAATGGATTGCTTGTTCCGCTGCAGTTAAACTTGATGTTTGTTATATTGTATTATCAGTTTATCACTGTTGAAGGCTAATGATAATTTATTCTGCATTATCTTATTCATAATATTTCTTACTGGGCTAGTTGAGCTCACCCTTTCTTTCATTGTTCTCTTCAGAAAATGAGAACGTAGCTGGGACAAGTCGGGGAACAGAATGATGGTCCTAGATGGTGCATTAGTAGTCCTCACTATTCTGTGAAATAGTGTAATAATAAATATAACGAGGACTCCATTTAGTGTGGATATTTTCTAGATAACAATATTTGTATTAAAACTCATAGCTCATGTTGTATATTTAAGTTTGTATTTGAATTCTGTACCATGTATCTGGCGACCCAAGATAGGTGATGTATACCTAATTTTGGGGGCGTCACATCAAGCGCTCAGCCTCAAGATCCAAATGATGACGAATATCATCAAAGTTCTTGATATTCTCGTTATGAGTCATGTTGACTCACATATGTTCCCAATTATCAGGAAGGGAGCGAACCACCGCTAAAATCTACTGTTCGTCTGACAATTGAGTACCACCGGATTTCAGTTCCCGGATCATATTAACTATGATTCGAAGGTGTTATTTCATGGTGTGGTTATCTTTCTTTTTATAACTATCGAATCTTATGGCTAATTCCCTCATCATTGTCAACGTGTGAACTAGGTGCCACCAAACTTAGTTTTGAGAGCCTCCCACATATTATGTGCAGTAGAGTATTGTTCATACTCAAACAGAAAGTAATTGTTTATGCAGACCGACAACGTTATGCGAGAGATACGATCCTTTTTGCGCCAACTTTCGAAGGCAGCAACCTTGATTGGATTCTTTACATTTTCGCCCTCTAGTTTAGCCATTTTGGACAGCAGGGTTTCTTTAATGTCTTGCTCCTCCAAAACCATCCTAACATTTTGGTGCCACACGTCATAGTTATCTCCGTCTAGTTTGTTTCCTTGGTTAAGGTATTCGATAATATGTTTTGAAGTCATTTCTGCTTTGATTTCAAATATGAGAATTTATTAGAGATATTTAATGTTCACCACAGTATATAAGATATCTTTGCCGCATGAACCAAATTAACATAAAAATAATGAGACATAAATATAGAATGGAGACTTGGCTAAGCTTATGAATCACAATCCATATAAATGTCTAATTATTTAAATTTAATTTTCCAATGCACAAGACTTATAATTTGGGGAATAATTTAATTAAATTATTACAACCTAAATGACTCCCACTAGGAACATGGGTATTTATATAATTATAATATAGTAATTTAATTCCAAGCACCAACAAATAATATCCCATAAATATTAACAAATGAATTAAAAAATAGGCTATATTACTCAATTAATATACCACGTATGTTATAAAAACATTAAAATGCATCCAAGAAAAATTCAACATTATATTAACATCACTAAATATCACTATAATTTTTTAGAATTTATTTAGATAATTTTACTAATTATCACAATTAATTAATCACACATAAATAGTTAGAAATTAACCAAATACATCCAAATCTGTTAATTTGTTTCAATTTTTTTTTTGTAAGAGTAGTTTATCATCATAAAACTGTTACTGTAATTTTCTGGAATTGTCTGATAATCATGTTAATTATCACAATTAATAAACTATTGCACAATTAATTGGAAATTGACCAAAATTATCCAAACAATTATTTCTCTCTGAAAAATTCACAATAGGAACTTAACATCATAATATATGTAGACACTCAAAATTTTCTGCCCACCTGTTAATGATATTACAGGAGGACAAATTCATCTTTCAAGAGGGAACCCTGGAAGACAGTTCATATCAATTCCGGATACTACCGGAAGCTCTGCATCAACCCCAGGACACACACTGGGAGTAACAATTCCAACCTCGGAGATAACCTCGAGGAGTGCAGATCTAATACCGGAACACACACTAGAGAAGACCGATTAATCTCAGAGATAACCCCGAGGTATCCAGTCTCAGTCCCAATCATGGGAATAGCTACCAACCTTGGTGATTAGCCCAAGGAATGCAGTTCCGGCGATAACCCCAGAAATGCTTATTTCAAATGCAACCAGCTTCAATCTCGGCGCTCACAACGAGACACCCAATACCAACCCGGAGATAACACCAGGAGGACATGCACACCTCAGAGTTGACATTGAGAACCTTCAACACTTGCAGCAGTCCAATCTCAGCAATAACCCTGAGTAACGTCTGCTTTATCAGCCCAAACCGGCGATAACTCTAGTAAGGGGCCAAGGCATCATCTCGCCACTCTGAAGCTACATCACGTCGTTAAAACATCTCATACATACATTTCTACACCATGATGTCCCACAAGAATCCAGGAAAACCAATCCCGAGTGACTATTATGCGGGGTAACAGATAGAATTTTAAGCTTGAAGACCGGAGAGCATAGTCCCATCTTTATGGCTTCGTACAACCTCTAATACTATGCCATTGTACAACTCTCGACAACAGCGGTTCGAAATAGGTCCTATATACCTTAGTCAGATGCCTGGATTGCAATTCTAAAAGTTCGAGCAGACATTACAGTGCCTACGAGCACGTACTACGAGACGACCCGACCCGAGAAACCCGGGGCAACCCGGGCAGTCTCAGGTACACCTGCGGCTCCCTCCTCTATAAACAGAGGGCTTGGGGTGGCTATTTTAAGAGGAGAAAGAGCGAGGAAGCCCTGTCAAATTTGCTCCGTACTTGCAATATACTGAGTGCTTTCCCATTTTAAACACTTGTGAGCTCACATATAGCTACTTTTGTACCAGTGGGAGCCGAGTTTTATCCACTTTAAAGATATATAAGCTTTTTTGGCAGCCCACTGCAAGCCTTCTCACACACTTTAAAGCCTTTGTCTTCATTTTTGCACACACTCTTCTTCACGTTGAGAGTCGTGTTGCGTGTGTTTTCCCGGACTTCGGTCTGTGGTTTTATTTTGGTTTGTATATACATATATATATTATATATATTTATATATATAGACTAACATTATCGAGTTATGCCTCGATTGAGCCTAGACTTAGGTCTGGAGCGTTTATTTGCTTATATATATATATATATATATATATATATATATATATATATATATATATATATATATATATATATATATGAACTGTGTGTCGAACTTTGTTCGATGAGCCTAGACTTCTGTCTGGAGCGTTTACTGCTTTAACATATATATATATATATATTTATATATATTAATTATGTGTTGGACTCTATTAGATGGGCCTGGGTTTTACATCCGGTACATTTACTCGCTTATATATATATATATATATATATATATATATATATATATATATATACTTATATATATGAATTGTGTGTCAGACTCTGTTCGATGAGCCTGGATTTTATATCCGGTGCGTTTACTCACTTATATATATATACTTATATATATGAACTGTTGTCGATCTCTATTCGACGAGCCTGAATTTTACATCCAGTGCGTTTATCGCTTATATATATATAAATATTTTCGTCCCACCTGGAGTTCACTTCGTGGTGGTTGATCGCTTTTACAGCTTTCTTTACGTTTCGTCCTGCCTGGAGTTCACTTCGTGGCAGTTGATTGCTTTGTACAGCTTTATTTATATTTTTGTCCCGCCTGGAGTTTCCTCCGTCGTGGTTGATAGCTTTACAGCTTTATTTACATTTTGTCCCACCTGGAGTTTCTGTCATGGTGGTTGATAGCTTTTATAGCTTTATTTACATTTCTGATCCCCCATGGAGGTGCTTCGTGGTTGGTGATCATGTCTGTATATATATTTACAACTTTTATATATATGCATGCTTACTGCTTTCATACAAATTGTGGTATCATGTACGCCTAGGAATCATGTGATCACAGATTCAGCCTATTGGATCTAGATTTGGTTCCCGTGATGGACATTTTCAGCTGTAAGCAGCTTGTAAATTATTCTGCGGTGTCTGAATTTTCTCAGATGGTTTTCATACCGACGAGAAAATCGACATTATTTTGTACATTATTTTCTTATAGATGTTTTGCATCTCGAAAAATAAAATCAATCAAGTCGAACACTTAATAAAATGGAAGTGTAAAAGGTCTTAATTACTATTGAGCATCAATGTTTAAAAAAACCTTTTTATAAAACATCATTGCTATATCTTGCTAAAAATTGAATTTTTTACATAAATTCAAACCCTGTGTATATAGGTGCGAACGAGGCCACACATCACTTCCAAATAACAGCACATTGACCCACACACACACACACATTCAGATAATAGTTTCTTGAAAAGAGGTGGTCACTGTGGTAACACGGATGTCGGGAGGGGGGGGGGGTGCCTAACACCTTCCCTCCATATAATCAAGTCCCCGGACCCTAATGAATCTCGTTTTTACCGACCCGTTTAGTAGTGTCACATCAGTGGGTCAATGTGCAAACCTTTTCTCGGTTGTGTTGCTACAACAATTTAAAAAACCAACTGGCGACTCTTAACAGTCCATCGACGACATTATACATGTCGGACCTTTTTCACTTATTTTTTCAAACAAATCTCACCTAAAATGAGAACACCAAAGAACAAGTAACGGAAAGGGACAATTAAAAATCCCGACGTCGAAAGGTGGCGACTCTGCTGGGGACTCCAGTAAGAGGACTTAAGCCACTATTACAATCTTTTCAAAACTGTTATCTGCTTGTGTGTGGATGTTACATTTACATTTATGATGAATGTGTACGAATGCATTTATTTATTGCACTAAGTGCTTCGCACCATATCTGCTTGTGATATTAGTGCTTCACACATGTTATCATTTCCATACGGTGAGACGCGATGTATGTGAATGTATGTTGTGTGGTCCCTCCACCAGGAGGCTATCCCGTCGGTGTTTAATTACTAGACTCGTAGGAAGACTAATGTGACGCCCCCAAAATATGTATACATCACCTATTCTGAGTCGCCAAATACATGGTACAGAATACAAATACAACCTTAAATATACAACATGAGCTGTGAGTTTTAATACAAATATTGTATACTAGACAGTAATCAAACTCAAAATAAGTCCTCAATACATTTATTATCACACTATTTCATAGAATAGTGAGGACTACTAATGCTATCGTTTGGACCGTCACTCCATTCCCCGACTAGTCCCTGTTACGTTTCATTTCCTAAAGAGAACAATGAAAGTAAAAGGGTGAGCTCAACTAGCCCAGTAAGAAATATTATGTCTAAGATAATGCAGAATAAATTATCGTTAGCCTTCAACATCGTTAAACTGATACAATATAACAAACATCAAGTTTAACTGCAGCGGAACAAGCAATACATTAAAAGAGTCAAGTAGAGAATAAAATCTACTATCTTTTATGATCTAAAAGTTTTTCATCACTTTTATCGCTGAGACTCAGCTTAATAAATAATCAACATCATCCCTGCACTATGGCCAAGGATATTCATTAGTATCACAACCACAAATATTCCATGCACTACGGGCCAAGGATATTCGTGTATTCATCAAAGGTCATGATCATGCCAACAACTGTCCATCAATGCACTACGGGCCAATGAGGACTTTTACCACATCATTTGTAACATTACGGTCATGATTATACCGAATAATCACTGGTCATAATCATACGAAGTCCATCTATGCACTACAGGCCACAGATGACTTTCAACATAATATAAACACGAGGATGGTGACAATGATATAAGAATTCAATAAAACAAGTTCAAGAATTAATTTATCCAGGAACTAATAACGTCCAAATTGTCAACATGATACTTCTTTGTAGAGTAAAATTCAAGAATGCTTAGAAGAATATTTCCATGAAAAGATACTGGATGAAGCACAAATATCAAAGATATCCCACTAATTTCATGGAGTATAGAAGACAAAACTTTAACCAACTGAGTATAATAAAGAATGGAATAACAAAAGAAATCACCAGGCATGTGATAAACCGCAGACACAGGTTATTCCAACAGAATAATAAATTACTGAACCAGGTCATGCGTAAACACACAGATAAGATATTCCAACAGAATGATAAATAATGGAACCAGGTCATGCGTAAACGCACAGACAGGATATTCCAACAGAATAATAAATAATGGAACAAGGTCAAGCGTAAACGCACATACATGATGTTCCAACAGAATAATAAAGAATGGAATAACAGAAGAATTTCACCATGTATGCGGTACTTTGCATAGACAAGTTATTCCAATATAATGATAAAGAATGGAATAACAGAAGAATTTCACCAAGTATAGGGTAGCCCGCGTATACAGGTTATTCCAACAAAATAATTAAGAATGGAATAACAGAAGTTCTCTTCATGAATAAGAAAGAAATAATACCCCTTACCTTAAAAAGAAAAGTATTCCGACTGGTAGGGCGATGATATACTTGAAGAAAACTTGCACTAATTTCTATGCTCAAAGCTTTCTTAAACTCTAAAGAAATACGCTCAAGATTATAGAAGGAGAATTCTCTAAACTTCTGGTGTGATTTTCAATTCTAACTAAGTATCCTATTTATAGAAGAATGGAAAGGATACTATGCTGCACTATGCAATAAAATATAATATATTCTATTTATAATCAAATAAAACAAAACTTTATAAAAAGTATTCTGTTTTATATAAAAAGTTTTTACTATGCATGCACTATGCAACACCATGCATAATAAAATATAATATATTCTATTTATAGTCTAATGAAACAGATAACTTTATAAAAGTATTCTGTTTTATATAATTTTTTTTGTTTTATTACATTAATAATACTAATAAAACAAAATTTATCATCATTATTATAATTTACAATATTAATCGACCAGGTCAGTCTCAGGAAAGAGGGGGCTTTCCAATAAGGATTTCTCCCCATTGGCGCGCAATTAGGTGACCAAAACTCTCATTGACAGAACTTCTAGACTTCGTTAATATTACAAATAATAATATTAATAACTTTGTCATCTCAATTATTGATTTAATAATATATAAAATATTGACAATAATTGACACAAATAGCGTGAGATACTGTGCAGCAATTACTGTAGCAATAATTGAACAAAACTGAGTAACTTCTCATGTAAGCATCAATAATCAATACCGTGTGCTACTATGCAACCACGCGTATTACTGTACTTTTAACACCGGGTGTTTCAACAGTTAACGGTAAAAACTTCTGCCGTTATTTTCATAAAGTATTTTTGTCATTTTCTCACTCCGACAATAATTCCGTTATGGGGTCCACAAATGATTGTGCCGTTGTACGAATATTTCCTGTTAAAATGAATATTCCCCGACCAATCGAATATTATATAACAACTTGCGTACTTTGCAAAATTTATAAATATTACCCACAACTATAACATTATATCAAATTTATTCCATTATATTCAAAAATGATATTTATAGAAAAATCATCTTTATTAAAAAGTTGGGGTCTTACAACCTCCCCTTCTTATGAAATTTCGGCCTCGAAATTCGGGTACGTACCTGGTATGTCGAAGAGGTAAGGATACCTTGATTTCATTTTAGATTCTAACTCCCAGGTCATTTCCTCAACTTCGTGGTTTCTCCACAAAACTTTGACTTGAGGTATAACCTTGGAGCGTAGAATATGTTCCTTCTTATCCAAGATTTGAACAAGAACCTCTTCATACGTCAAATCTTCCGCTATTTTCGTCCGGTTCTAACTCAATAATGTGGTTCGGGTCTTCCACATATTTACGTAACATGGATATGTGAAAAACGTTATGAACACGAGACATACTTGGCGGTAAAGCGAGTCTATAGGACACAGTTCCTACTCGATTGAGGATTAAAAATGGGCTGATGAATCGAGGATTGAGCTTTCCTCTCTTTCCAAATCTCGTAACTCCTTTCCATGGAGAAACACGTAACAACACATGATCTCCTATATCGAATTTCAGGTCCTTTTGATGAAGATCAACATAATTCTTTTGTCGATCCTGTGAGGTTTTTATACGTTGTTGGATCGTTTGAATCTTTTCTGTAGTCATACGTACTAACTCCGGTCCCAACAACATTGCTTCACGCACCTCATCCCAGCATACTGGAGAACAATACTTTCTTCCATACAACGCTTCGAATGGAGCCACTGCCAATACTTGCTTGATAGCTGTTGTTGTAGGAAAACTCCACAAATGGTAAAAACTTGTCCCAACTTCCCTTAAAGTCAAGGACACACAGTCTTAATAAATCTTCAAGAGTTTGAATAGTCCTCTCTGATTATCCATCCATCTGAGGATGATATGCCGAACTAAATCGTAAATCCGTGCCCATAGCTCTTTGCAAACTAACCCAAAATAGTGAAGTGAATCTTGGGTCTCGATAAAAAACTATGGATACTGGCATACCATGCAGTCTTACAATCTCTTTTATGTACATACGAGCAAGACATTCAAGTGTATAAGTTTCTCGTATTGGTAAAAAATGAGCAGACTTGGTCAATCTATCAACAATAACCCAAATTGCATATATGCCTTGAGAAACCTTAGGAAGACCAGTAACAAAATCCATGGTAATGTGCTCCCACTTATATTCTGGAATTTCAAGTGGTTACAATGGATCTTTTGGTACTTGATGCTCCGCCAAGACTCGTTGACAAGTTAGACACCTTGAGATAAACAACGCTATCTCTCTCTTTATATTGCTCTACCAAAATGTATGACGAAGATCACGATACATTTTGGTACTCCCAGGATGGATTGAAAACTGTGTGTTGTGCACCTCCATCATAATTTTATACTTTAAATCAGGGTCGTTAGGAACACAAAGTCTGGAGTTGACTCAAAGTATCCCTTCTTCATCAATTCTTGCTTCCGACATAGCACCTTTTTGCACTTTCTTCCTTATACGCATCAGCTCCAGGTCTGTAAATTGAGCAGCTTTAACTTTATCGATTAAAGTCGGTTCTACTCGTATATTTGCCATCATCACATGGGTCCTTGGAGTCTTTATCTCTATCTCCATCCTTTGCAAGTCATACAAAATGGGCCTTTGCGTTGACAATATTGCACTCGTACCCGCATATGATCTTCTACTCAGTGCGTCAGCTACCACGTTCACTTTTCCAGGATGGTATTGGATGGTATGATCATATTCTTTCAATAGTTCAAGCCAACATCGTTGTCGCATATTGAGTTCTTTTTGGGTGAAGAAATATTTGAGACTTTTATGATCCGTAAAGATCTCCACCTTCTCCCCATACAAGTAATTCCTCCAAATGTCCACATAAAATTGGTGATCAAACAATTCATAAATTCAATCACAAATCAATATAGATAAACTGAGAAATAACTTATTAAACTGAAAATCAAAGTTATATAATCATCGTTCCACTTAAAGATCCGTTATAAGCCTAATAAAGAATTTAGTTCATCTTCAATGAATTAAAAACTGAATTAATTAAATTATACATCATCCCAATTACAAAAATTAAACTAAAGAAGAAGAATAAATTCAGAACCACCCTTCTCTCTAGCCTTAATCTGCAATTGTTGTGAAATTGCCTTCAAAGTACTCCTCCAATGCTCTTTTCAGAAAATTTGTCCTCTATGATGTAAATTGCTTGTATGATATCTTGATCTTGGGTTTTTCATATCCTTTTTATGCCAAACCACGAATTCAGACTCTAATTTCTTCCATAGTTGATTCCCAAGCCAAAGCGATCACTAATCTCCAATTTGATTCAACATTCTAATACAAACAGAAAACTAATCTCCCGTACCCCCGCCCCTGTAACAACCCAATATTTTATATACAAATAAATTAGAAATTTTGCGTATAATTTTTTTATTTTATTTTAAATATGGGGAATATGTGCTAAGATACTGTGTATATGTATTTATGTGATAAATAAAAATATGAATAGTTAAAAATAATTTTATTTTAGAATTATTGATCATTATAAATTATATTCTTATCATAATTAATTTTATAGTAGAAATGTTTTATTAATTATTTTCCATGAAGATATAGTCATATATTATTTATATAATATATGAAATGAGTTTTAGAATTATTATAATAATTATTTTAGTATATGAATTTTGTTCAGATTATTAAGTTAATTATTTTTAACTTAATTAATAATGTTAAGTATGACATGTAAATCAGATATGGAATCCAAACTCTAATTTTTGGATTTTGATCAAGGCATGAGAATAATAATATAAATTATATTTTGAATATGCACTGTATATGTGGACCAATAAGGGTTGGTCAATTATGGTGTTATGTGACAAACCCTTGTATTACTGTGTGAAACCCTAATTACAAATTTTAGAAACTAAGTTTATTTTATTTTAAACCCTAAATGAAAGCTTCGTAACCTAATTATACATTTGTTGAGACAATTAAATAACATAAGGGTTATGGTAATAAAGAAGGGTTAGTATTTAATATGTATACTAACTTAAGTGGATAATCTTGTTATTTGAAGTGACTAATAATTTTAAACCTATTTCTAGTAAACCTAATTAGGTTATGAGCTAATGTCACATGTATAAGTAATTAAATTTCATAAGATTGGGAATGGAAACCCTAAATAAATAATTTGGGTAGCATATATTAAAATTGTTAGACTATGTACATTACATGGCCCAAAACAATTAAAAGAGATGCCCAAAAGAAATAAAATGCAAACCAATACTTAGCCCACATGATTATGGGTATTTTAGACTTTTCATTAATCAAATTTGTGCATTAAAATCAAAGCAAAATGGAGGAGATAATGGAGCAAGGGGGACTGACCACATTAGCCTTTTTAAGGCAAGATTATTAAGCTAATCAAGTTTCATAAGTAGAAATCTTACACATAAGGACATGTGTGTCATGCTCCCATTGGTGGAAAGCTTAATTAGCCCCTTTAATCACATGATTAGACTTAATTGAAAGAGATAAGGTGAAGTCTTTTATCCTTAGGACAACCAAAGTATGGGGGATAATAGTTTTATCACACATTCATTTGCTAGACATATTTCCTTTCTCTTATCATTCTTCTTCTTCTTTTTCTCCAAAGCTAGCAACATATAAGAGAGAAAAGAGAGAGAGGGTTTGGTTTTTTGCGAGAGAGGTGTGCTAGTTTGATTATGCATCCTAAGCTTATACTCTACTTTGGTAAATCAAAGAAGGTTGCCACTAAATCAAGGTATAACCTAATCTTCATCTTCTTCTTCTACTTTGTATTATAGCTTGATTTGTTGGGGTTATGAACTAATACTCAAGATACCCTAGTTCTACATATCATCATGTATGGAACTAAGTATCTTGAGTGTTAGATCAAAGGTTTAGAGGAAGGAAATGAGCACATGTTCTCCAAGGGGTGAAAATCTTTTTTTTTCTTCCACTAAATCTTGTGTAACTCAAGTTTTACAACTTGGATTTGTGATCCGTCAAAGGGGGTGCTAGATACATGAGTTATCTAGTAAAACCGAGTGATAAAACACAAATCTAGCATGTATTGAAGCTATGGGGATTGTTTTCCCCAAAACAGTCCACATAGAATGTTAAGGTTTAAAAGCCCTAAAAAGCTACTGTCCCTGTTTTTCTCAGGACTGTTTCAGACAGTTGCATGTCTTTTAAAAATCTGGGAAAAATCACAGAGGTACCTTGAGAAGTTGTCTACGTATAGGAAAAAGAACGGACACGTTTCGAGTTATAGGTTGTGTGTAGTGGCTATTTCCGTAAAGGACTCCTAAATATTATCACCCAAATATCTCAGTGTATACATGGGAAAAATCCGAAATATTTACAGTAGGTTCATATATGTTAGGAGAGTATACCCTGAAAATTTAGATTTTTTTGAGTAAAACTCGATTTATGAAAAATGAAGCAAGATCCGCGTGTTTTGGGCACTTTAAAATTAGTAAATCACTTTCTAAAATTCCAGAAAAATTTGGGGATCATTGTTGGGTCATATACTGTCTAAACCCAGACAAGAAGAATTTTTGGAATCAGTTTGGTATTTTTCCTAAAAATGGTGAAGTTATAAATAAAAGGAAATAAATAGTTAAATGATGTCTTAAATAAGAAAAATGTGATTTTAGTGCTTGAATACTCCTAATATATAATATTATGACTATTTTAGTGAATTTTGGTAATTTATAATAAGAAATATTATTTATGACCTTTTATAGATATTAAATAAGTGGTTTTGTAAAGGGTGAACGATTAGAATAAATTGTTTATTGATCAAATAAATTATTAAAATGTTATTTTGATATTAATAATATTAGAATATGATATTGTTAAGTAAATAAAAATATTAAGATTAAAGCTTAATTAAAATATTATTAAAGTATTAATCTTATATTAAAATATTATTAAAAGATTAATAATATTAAATTAAAGTATTAAAGGATGATTAAAATATTATTAAAATGTAATAACATTAGTAAGGGAATCAAATATTATTAAATGATTAATAATATTAGTAAATGAATAAAATATTAATACTATTGGTAAATGAATAAAAGAATTACTAATTGATTAATGATACTAAATCATAAGTAATATATTATTAAAGTAATAATATTAATGCATGATTAAAATATTATTAAGAGGATTAATAATATTAGTAAATTATTAAAATATTATTAAGATGTTCATAATATTAGTAAGCGAATAAAAATAGTATTAGTGAACTAATAATACTAAGAGGTGAATTAAATATTATCAAGATTAATAATATTAAGTGAATTAAAAATATTTGAAGTTATACATAATGACTTTTAAGATTTTAAGAAATAGTACATTAATATTTTAATATTAATGGTAATCATTTAAAAATAATTTTAAATGTTTTAAAAATCATTTAAGGGTAATATAAATGTTTTAAAAATATTTTGAGTTATTATAAATAACTTTAATATTTTGGCAATGGTTTCATTAATAGTTTAATAATAATTAAATGTTAATAGAATTATTTGATATTTGAATCAATTAATAATGATTTCGGTGTTTGAAAATTCATGATAAATTAATAAATGTTTATTAAGTCATTTAAAATAATATGAATGATATTTACGAATATTGAACGTTGGAATAGAGTCTTAGACTCGATAATTACCTGATAAAGCTGTCGGTACACCGACATATTTCAAAAATTGATCTGGACTTAGATATTTTGACTGTATTAATGTTTGTTTGTGATGCAATGACTGTTGAACATGTGTGATAATGTGATTAGGTTATGTGTTGGCTGCGAAATGCAGTATTATATGTTATAGTATATTGTTCTAATCGAACAAATGATCTTATTAATGATAGGTCGTGATATAAAAGATAAAACTAAGTTGCGTATTATAAGAAACGCATCAGGCAAGTATCATACCTTTGCATTTTCTTTATTCAATGGAGATGAGTAAGAATGTTTTAGAGTTATATTATTACTGTACAGATTATTAATCCTATATTATATACGCTCATTGATTGTCAACATGTTAGTATATGATAATTCAGATATATATTCTGTTCGTTAATTTCTATAAATGGTTATACAAGTGTCCCCACTTGGATAATCATTGCATTTAATATCATGTTGATACACCTTTGTTAATTACCCGTATACATATATATTGAATTATAGAATATTGTTGAACAAGATAAAACCTTATTATTATCCAACCGAATTGCCTTGGTTTAGAACCCCGATAAGTATGAACATCCCTTACACGGGAAAAACTTTTATGCACCCAAGGTGGACAGAGTGAACGATAACATCATTCTTGCATGTAGTATTAATTAATACAGGGTACAACGGACTGATCACTCCCGTGCCTGTAAGTTCTGACGGTTTACAGATGAAGTTTTGTTTAACCTTTTCAAAAATGAAAATAATGTTCATAGTATGTCTCCTTAACCCTATTTATAATCAGTACGTAGTTTCAAAAATTTGAAAGAGGGTTGTTATGTTATCATTATCGGTTCAGATTACTTCACAACTATTGATTTGTTGTAGAAGGGTAGAATAAAGAAAACATTTAAACTCTTTCATCTTATATATATATAATTGTTATTACTTATTGGGCATTCAAATGATCATCCTTGCTTAATTTAAATATTTTCAGCTAAGTGTGAACAACCTGAAGGCTCTGTTAATAACAAGGGAAAGAGAAAGGTTGCTGAATGATTTCAATGTTATCTTATGTAATAGTTTAATATTATGAAGACAATGTTATATATTTATTATCATGTATTGTAAGGAATGATTAAAGGTTACGTACTTGGGAACTAGACTATGATAATTATGTAAATTAAGTTTAATATTTATATTATTGTTATTATTATTAGTATTATTCCGCTCATAGAAATGGTATCGTAAAGCACTGAATTCGGGTTTCAAGTACCTGGATTCGTGGGCTTTACAGCCCCGACGGGCCAGTGTTCTATAATTGGTCACCTTAGCTCCAAATCTTGCCCACTTTCGCCATGGTTTTCGTCCTTTAAGTCTAATTGCCACTCCATCACACCTAAACACAAAATAACACTAAACAAGTAAAAATGAAACATAAAAACCAAGAATTAACACGCTTTAAGCTTGAATTAGGAACTGATTCATAGGTATTAAAACCCACTTATCAAAATCCCCCAAACATAAACCGTGGTAGTCCTCGAGCACGAAACAAAACTAACATGTTATACAATACAATGCAATGTAATGATATGTAATGCATCTAATCTATATATATACGAATCCAACAGTCATCATAGATTCAAATTTATTCATCCGGCATCAGAGAAATCAAGCAAACTCAACAATACTTCATATCAAAACCAACCTGTCAGGAATAAGCATGTGAATGATATTCTTATTTTATATATGATTTAATTATGATATATATGAATGAATATGCAAGTATTCTTTTATTAAGAAAAGTTGTAAAGTCATTTGATAGATAATTAAAACATATGTACAAGGACTTAGAACGAATTGATCAAATGTGTTAGGTTAATCCTACATAAGTAAAACAACTTTGTAAAGCCTTTAAAAAGAAATGATGTACAAGGAATATAAACATAGAAAGATCAAGCATGTTAGGTTGATCTAATGATGTAATAGATAAGCTTGTCTGATCGTCGAACACTGCACCAGAATCGTAGTCTGCCAGGAGAGTTAAGGAAAACTCGAGAGTTATCGAGGCAGAATTGTAGTCTGCAAGATAGTAGATCTTGGAGTTCGTAGACTGCCAGGAGAGATGAGGAAGGATCGTAGTGTGTCGAGTAGCACATCCTCGGAGCCGTAGTCTACTGAGGAAGTCCTGTTCATAATCGTAGAGACAGCCTACCTACAAGCCGACCGAGCATCTGCCAAAGCCAAGTCAAGAATCATAGACTACACTTAGAGTAATAGAGTCTACTGATTATATCAGAGGCAGAAATCACAGTCAAGAAAGATCAGATGAAAACAACGAACACAAAATCAGAAATCATAGAGTGTCAAGATCTGATCTCGGAGTCGTAGTGTCTATACAGCCGAAGCTGAATCGTAGAGTGTAGAACTTAGACTTCAACATATGTGCTTACAACGCCAAGGTAGAATTGTAGAGCAAATACGATTCTCAACAAATGAGCACTCCCAGAATATCCAAAGGAATGAAGCCTTTGGTTGATACTACAAAGATGCATCCCACCTGAAGGAAACCAGAGAAGCACTCAACGAATGACATGTAAGCTAACAGAAGATCTAAGCATCAACCCAATCAGCATCCATATTGAGTTGTGAGGCCATTCGAGATGAAGTCTTCCATGAGATGATCATAAGAAGACTTCAGTAGCTGACTAAGGAAAATCAGCAGGTGCAGTAGCTATAAAGTAAACAAAAGACAACGATCTTGGAAAAAACCAGGATCTTAGTGTTTTTCAAACAAAGAAAGAACTGATAGAGTGCACACATAGATACTGGTCAGCTTCTGAAGAACAAGGCTAAAGTGATTAAGCATTGGGTCAGTCCATTGATGATAAGTGAATGGGAGATCACAAGAAGAAAGTGGGCTAGACACGCCACAAATCTGAAGTGTCTTACTATTCAAAAAGGGCCAGAGCAAGGAGTCAAACCATCAGTATCTGAGAGAAATTGAAGCAAACAGAAGTGTTGAAGCGCTGCACAATAGAAAGAAAAGGTACTCTACACTAAAGATCAAATAAACACTCTTCAAAGATCGTAGTGTTGTCTCTACATGTCAAATAAGAAACAGTAAACAAGACACTACGATCAGGTCCAAGAAAGCATGTATCAGAATCGTAGAGTTCAATCATTTGAAGATTGAAGCATTGGAAACGGTTCAATCTGAAGGTTGGTATTCAGACAAGAGCTTATTTAGAGCATCGATGCCAAATGACAACCTCTGATCGAGAAATCAGAAGGGAAAATAAAGTCGTGTACCTACCCGAGACATCAAAGTAACATCTCTGATGGGGTAGGTGAAACAGTAGACTGCGGTGTTAGAAAGTCAGAAAAGGGGATGTCATGTCACATCTGCAGTATGCACCAAACAACTCGAGATCTGTGAAGCATTTCAAAAAACTTCCAACGGGAAGATTGGGAAGGAGTATAAATCAGCTAGAGCTTCAAATATCAAAGTAAGCTAGAGTTGTTGAGTTTGGAGAAATGGTGGACTGATCTAACCAACATAAAATAATGAGTGACCAATGAAGGTCTGAAGGCTCACTCTATGATCCACCAAGAACACTTAGAGACAGACCAAGAAAGAAGTAGAAGTGAGAGTTCTACTACAAAAAGAGTGTTCTGAAGTGTCGAGAGAAAGAAGAGCATCAATGTCATCTTGATGTCATTTATGGGAAAACTCTAAGTACCAGAGAGAAGAGCCTACAATCATCTTAGCAAGTCCATCATGAGAAGGCATCAAGTATCAAGAAAGAAGATCACCAACGCCATCATGATGTTAAGCATGAGAAAGTTTCTAAGTACCTAGCAGAAGAGCTTAGAGTCATCTTAAAAACCCATTATATGCAGCCATCAAGTATCAAGAAGAATGATCTTCAAGGTAGTTCATTAAGGGATCACCAAAAGAGGTTGAGTAAATAAAGAAGTTGAGCATCATTCAACACTCAACTGCACTTCAAGGATGATCACGCCAAGTTGCTAAGTACAGAAGATGTTCAGAGCTTAAAGACATTTTAGAAGCTCAGTACCAACAACAACAACAAACAACAACAACAAAAAGCCAGGGCCTGAGGGGTCATTGTCCAAAGGGACTAAATGAAGTACCAAGCCTGTTGGGCTTGAAGAGTTCCTAGGGAACTAGAGAAGTTCCAAGGCTACTGGCCTTGAAGAGTTTTTAGTGAACTGAAGTCCCAAGGCTGCTGGCCTTGAAGGAATCTTAGTGATTCAGGGTGCTGCCCTTCCTTAGTTGAAATCCTGCTAGTTGAAAGCAAAAGAGTGGATTAGGAGCTTGAGTCTCTAAATCACTTAAAAATCCTTATGTCTTTTACTTTATGTCATTTACATTATGTACTTAACTGTTATAACTGCTATGTATGTTTTAACTGCTTACAACTGAACTAACTCTAAGAACAATGTATATATGATTATGAATATATTAATGAAGGGGATCTTTTACTTATTTCGCTGTGCTTGAAAAGATTCTTATGTTTGTCATATGTTAAATCATTAGAAATATAAAATAAACGAGAAAAGTATTTGAAAAAAAGGACCTATTCAACCCCCCTTCTAGATCTATTTGTGTCTACTAGGAACTAACATTTGGTATCAGAGTAGGTTCTCATGCTATATTCAAAAGTTAATCGCTTTGAGTTTGATCCTAGGCACAAACATTGTTCTAAACTTAGTTTAGTAGTAAGTCACTTGTTATATGTAGATGAGCTCACACATTAGAAATACTATGTACAGGTAAACGTGTATGTACCCCTGAAGCTGCTCAGATTGGTCCATTTTCTTGATTACCATATCAACAAGACCAATCCTTGCATGTAGTCAATCTTGGAATCTGAATACCATGCTAGGAAGCTCAAGAGACATCAACAGAAAAGAGTCAAACATCACAGTTCTAGTATTCGGTATCGTACTTATCTACTTAATCCCAACCTCATCATTAGCCAAAATAACATGAACTATATGAAACCGCTGGACATATGCAATAAAACACAATACTTAACTAAACAATATATTTTTATTTTATTTTATTTTATATGATAAACATAACCTGATTGAAATTGAATAAAACTACTTACAATCCTATATTACTATGAAACTAAATCACTATATGAATGCAAACATTAAATAATCCTATACAAACACGAAACTAACATATGCAAGAAATTAAACTTGCAAACATAAAAAATTAACAACTCCCCCAAACTTGAAAACTACAATGTCTTCATTGTAAAGAATAAAGTAGTAATTGTATGAGGACTTCCATGTAATCTTCTAAGCTGGAGGTGGTGGTGGTGGTTGTTGTTCGCCATCTGAATCACTGGGTGGAAACCTTGGCATTGAGGTTGGCTGCTGGTATGGGAATTGCGCAGTTGGATTGAACTTCTGGAATGTAGCTTTCAATGAGGCAAAAGACATATTCATAGCCTTGAACATATGGTCCTTCCACGTTGCGAGTCTCCGCATCTCTCTTCGAGCATCCTTGTTGTACTCATCCATTTGTCTCTGAAAGCTCTGAAACTGAGGGTTAGATATAGCTTTTGGTTGTGGTGTCGCCTCCGTTCCTTGCTATCCCATTATCGTATACCCCTGAAACTCGTCGTCATCGGAGGTGTCCTCAGCGTCAACCTCATCTTCTGAGGATGATGGAAATATAAACCCGACTCCTCTAGGGTGCGACTCTCCCCCGGGCCATACCACATACCGCGCAATCATCCTCGTGTCTAACGTCTGAAAATATATATGTGTGGTCTCATCATCGGACCATCGTATTCCTGCATGTCTACACAACCCACAAATGAGTGATGGGTATGGCAAGCCGCCCGAGAATGATCATCGCAGGCATCTTCGGATGGAAAAATTGATTATAGCCCTTACATCAATGATAAAATATTGGACAACGGCATATAAAATTAATGCCTTGTCTTTTGTCACATCTGACGTGTGTGTGGATGGAAATAGCTTGGTGCACACAAACGCGTACCAGATCTTTCTGTACTGGCTGAGATCCTTACTTCGGAAGACAGTGCCCCCTTTTCGACCCTTGATCCATGTGGTACCCAGCTTTGTCATCTCCATTAAAATAGCCTCATAATCAGGATCATTGTCACGTGCCTCACGTAAGTGAGCGTACTGACAATGTCTAGGAACTAGTAATTGGTAGTAAGTGTTGATGGCGTCAGCACTGAAAGGAACTAACCTACCCCGCACAAATGCGTTGACTGGTGCCTTAACCTCTATGTTGGCGTAGAACTCCTTGACCACATTCACAATTGATGGTCGGGCTCTTCCGTGAACTTATTCCAACCTTTCTGATAGATTTGTTGCATCATTTCACCGTCGACATGGTCAGGTGCAAACCCTCACTCTGGTGTGAGTACTTTTATCACAAGGTAGTTGTAACGGTCGGCGGCGGCGGCGGCACTTGCGAATTTGCGCTTGTCAAAGGTTCGTGTTAGTGGTGTGGACCCTGAACTTTCTCCACGTTGTCGTTTTGTCGCCGGTTGAGGTGCCAATGAATTGGAATTGGTTAGCTTCAACAACAAATTCTCCCAAACTGCACTCAATTAATCCGTCGAACACTTGGTGTGCAAAACGTGCAAACCCCCAAAACTTAGTGATTTTGTTTCTAATATGGTGATAGATGTGAAAATTTTTCAAGAAAAAACCATTCACTCTCAATTGCTGTAAAAATTCACCCAAGAGTAACCTTAATCCTTGAACTTCTGCATTGGTTGGAATGGTTGGAATGTAATGGTTAAAGTGTGGTGTGAAGTGATGGCTTTATAAATGGGAGGTGATATAGATAGTTATGGGTTGAAGTAGTGGATTAGTGGTTTAATTGAGTGGAGATATGGAGATTAATTTGCCAAATCATGGGTAGATAGTGGAGAAAATGGAGTTTCAGTTTTGGTTGAAAGAAGTTGAAGTGTAAGAGTGGGGGTAACTGCTATAACTGCTCAAAATTGTCTCTTCATTTTCCAGACCCCCGCCCCGATGGGGGGTAATAAGTCTTAGGAGCCCGCCCTGATGGGCATGCTTCCTATTTTAAGATTTCGAGACCCCCGCCCCAGCGGGGGGTAACAAGCTTAAATGGTCCGCCTCGGCAGGTATGCAGTCTGTTAGTGTGATTTGGAGACCCCCGCCCCGGCAGGGGGTAATGTGTTTATAAGGCCCGCCCCGACGGGGGTGCCTTCTACTAGTTGCTTGATTTCTCCCATTCTTTGCATTCTTTTCATATCCATTTGCTTCCTAAGGACCTGAAACATCATTAAAACATGAAAAGAAGTTAAAATAAGCAAATTAAGCATGATAGGTAAAAGTCTCTAGCATAATATAACTTACTAACTACTTAACGACTTATTATATACTAATTATTATTCTAAACTACAATTTGACGAACATGAATAAAAATTACTGAGAATAAAAGTAAAATTAGGTTGGCTCCTAACTAGTGCTTGATTTTAAGTCTTTCAGCCTGACTACTCCATGTTTTAGCCTGGATCGGTTGGGTTCTCCACAATATGCAGTTTATTTAGAGCACATAACCAACATCGTTGTATTCCATGCTCATTCAATTGCATGCTTGCGAATGAAGTTGATTTGTTATCCTCGATTAGTGCCTTAAGACCACCACTCTCTCTATAATCCCTAAATTTGACACGTGTAGATTTCTCGATTGACTCAAATTCCTCCTTGTCAGTCAAGATTGATATTTCCTTGAACACTTTCACTTTCACTACCTGATCGAACACTTGCATTATCAGTTCTCCATTCGGCACATCAATCAGTGTTCGTCCAGTTGTAAGGAATGGACGTCCCAAGATGATAGGGATGTTCTTATCTTCTTCAAAGTCTAACACCACAAAATCCGCTGGAAATATCTGTGAGTCAACCTTCTCCAACACGTCTTCAACTATTCCTAGTGGATATGTTAATGATCTATCTACGAGTTAAAGATTACTGTTGGTTTGTTTTGCTTCTTTTAATCCCAGTTTTTGGTAAACGGATAGTGGCATCAGATTTATACTTGTACCTAGATCGCATAGAGATTTCCCCACGTCTTGATTACCAATTTCGCACGAAATTGTGAAGCTTCCCGGATCTTTGAATTTAGGAGGAAGCTTTTTCTGCATTATTGCACTCTATTCTTCAGTTAATGCCACTGTTTCGAAGTCCTTGAGTTTAGGCTTCTTCGAAAGTATTTCCTTCATGAATTTGACATATCGTGGCATCTGCTCTAGTGCTTCGGCAAATGGAATATTGATGTGCAATTGTTTGAATATATCCATAAACCTTGAAAATTGGTCCTTTATCTTTTGACTTTCTACTCGTTGGGGAAAAGGTACCGTTGGTTTGACTTTCTTCTGTTTATCTTCTTTCGGCTTTTCTACCCCGTTCTCCCTAGAGTTTATGGCTAATTCATCCCCTTCATTCTCACCCTCACCATCTGTACTTACTTTCCCATCATGTTTGGCTCCCAGGGTTTTACTACTCCTCAATGTAATTGCATTACATTGTTCGTGATTTCCTCTCGGATTCTTTTCTGGATCGCTAGGCAACGTCCCTTTAGGCCTGTTGTTCAAAGCCAATGCAAGCTGTCCCATCTGATTCTCTAAGATTTTAATCGATGTCGCTTGCATTTTTATGACCACCTCGTTACCTGCTATATAATTCATCAGTATCTCTTCAAATTCTGACTTATTATCATGATGCAGAGTTGCCTGTTGATTCTAATTTTGGAACCCCGGGGGATAAGATTGTCGTGGAGCTTGCTGATTCTGATTGTTACTCCATGAAAAATTAGGATGGTTTGTATTCCCCGAGTTATAGGCATTTTGATACATATCATTTGGCGATAACCTGTTGTAGCTTCCCACAAACTAAACCAATGCTGGGTTGATGGCGCACTGCTCCATAGGATGTTCTCTAGCACATAACGCACAAATAAATGCCACCTAATGTGGTTGTGCACCTGTCATGTTATCCATTTTCTTTGATAAGGCAATAATCCGAGCTGCCAACACGGTTACTCCATCTACCTCTAAAATCCTATCTACTTTAGGCTATGTCATCCTCGATGTACGCCACTGGTAGTTATTAGCTGACATTATCTCAACTAACTCATACGCTTCCTCATAACTTTTAACCATAAATGCTTCTCCCGAAGATGCATCGATACTCGTCTTGAGATTCCCATTTAACCCGTTGTAGAATGTGTTCATCTACAACTATTTTGGTAAACCGTGATGTGGGCATTTCTTAAGCAACTCCTTGTATCTCTCACATGCCTCATATAACGATTGCCTGTGCTGCTGTTCAAACATAGTAATCTCATTCCTCATTTTTGTAGTCTTTGCTGGTGGGAAGAATTTGGCTAGAATTTTTTGAGCTAGGTCTTCCCATGTAGTTATTGATCTCGATGGTATTGAGTGTAACCAAGTACTCTTCGCCTTGTCGCACAGAGTGAATGGGAACAAGCGAAGCCTGACTGCTTCATCCGACACCCCATTATACCTGAAAGTGTCACATATCTCCAAAAAGCTGATCAAGTGTTCATTTGGATCATCATTTACAAGTCCCCTAAATTGAATTGAGTTTTGGATCATCTAAATCATCCCATGCTTGATTTCAAACGTATTTGCAGAAATCGCTAGCCTGGTGATACTCGTCTAAAGCTCAGTCACCTTAGGTGTAGCAAAATCTCTCAACGCTTTCTGGTCTTCAGTAGCCATTATTTAGTCTTTTTTAGAATTCTCAAAGTCTTACCTAGTGACTTTAATACACTTACTTAACCTCTGAAACCATTTCTCGACGTCATCCTCCAAAAGAAGGAAGTCTGGGTCTTTGGACCGAGTTTGCATAAACTGACTTCAAGAACCTGAAATAGAAAGAAAAAAATAAAAAAAAATGTTTAAGTAAAACTGGACTAATTAAACTGATATTGCAAAATTATTAAAATCTATACTAGTCCCCGGCAACAGCGCCAAAAACTTGTTGGGTAAAATCTATATATACATAACACGCAAGTATACATGGTCAACAAGTAATATAATGATAAGTCAAGTATCGTTCCCACGGAGATTAGCTAAAAATTAACCCTCACAATTACCAATTTTCTATTATTCCAAATTTTATTAAACTAACCAATTTCAAGATTATAACTAAAAATATTAAAAATACTAAAATTACCAAACAATCAACAAACTCTAATAATTGAATTTTCAAACAAATAATGGAGAATTAAGCTTACAACTTCACTCTAAGCATCACTATGATTATTACACCTTATTCTAGTTTAATTCATTATCCTAGTTTATTAATCAAGAACACTCAAGTAGAACTAGCCACCTCTCAATGTACTAATACTGTATTAACTCAAATCCATAAATTAGATATAATTAAGCTAAACACCTTAATTAACTAACTCACTATATCTCCATGTGAATTACAATCAAAGAAGGTTTAAGTTCAAGTTCTCTATCCGATTACATGCGATGTTAAGCATATCTCTACCCTAACATTCATCAAGATTCCAGTCATTCACAGAATTCAAGAACACATGCTATATTGACTAAGTCTAGACTCGTATTTCCTCTCGAATCCATACAAGTCCACATAAAATTAGTGATCAAGCAATTCATAAATGCAGTCACAAATCAATATAGATAAACTGAGAAAAAGCTTATTAAACTGAAAATCAAAGTTACATAATCATCGTTCCACTTAAAGATCCGTTATAAGCCTAATAAAGAATTTAGTTCATCGTCAATAAATTAAAAATTGAATTAATTAAAGTAAACATCATCCCAATTACAGAAACTAAACTAAAGAAGAAGAATAAATCCAGAACCACCCTTCTCTCTAGCCTTAATCTGTAATTGTTGTGAAATTGCCTTCAAAGTACTCCTTCAATGCTTTTTTTCAGAAAATATGTCTTCTATGATGTAAATTACTTGTATGATATCTTGATAGTGTGTTTTCATATCCTTTTTATGCCAAACCACGAATTTAGACTCTAATTCCATCCATAGTTGAGTCCCAAGCCAAAGAAATCACTAATCTCCCATTTTATTCAGCATTCCAATACAAACTGGACACTAATCTCCCGTACCCCCGCCTCGGCGGGGGTTTAGCCTTGTAAAGGGCCTGCCCCAGCGGGCTAGTGTTATGTAATTGGTCACCTTAGCTCCAAATCTTGCCCACTTTGTCCATGGTTTTCACCCTATAAGTCCAATTGCCACTCCATCAAACCTAAACACAAAAGAACGCTAAACAAGTAAAAATGAAAAATAAAAACTAAGAATTAACACACTTTAAGCTTGAATTAGGAATCGATTCATAGGTATAAAAATCACTTATCACAGGTCCTTCAAGTGATCTATCAGAGTTACTGCCAACAGTCTGTGTTGTTAGGGTTGCCCGACTCTTGTTGACGTGTGTATCAATGGATACCACCATCGGACCATCTCTGACGCTTCATTGGGTTTAATTTCCAATGGCTGGAATAACGTCAAGGCTGCTTGACCTTTGTTGAAGTGAAATCATCGGATGGCTTTTGACGCTTCGTTGGATTTACTTGCCAACGGCTAAAGACTGTCAAGGTTGCTTGACCTTCGTTGAAATGTGCTTCAATGGCTGATAATGTATGAAGTTCCCGCTGGGGAGAGGTTTTTGGAGTTACGACCCCGTAATGACGGCATCAGACCTTTGTGAGGTATTTTCGATTGTAGTTTGCAACAGCTGTGATCATTGGTATAATGAACCCTATGTTTGGGCGATTACCAATGAGTGATAGAAAGACCTGCAGTCTGGACGGTGAAAACCAGGATTTCCAGCTTTTTCACTCAATCACGTAACATCTTTTTTCCCGATTTAACTTTTTTAACTTGTGAGACCTCCTTTACAACTCGACTTGTACTGAGTCGGAGGGGTATTACCCACCTAAGGTACCCGCATGTACACCTGTGGTAGCCGCAAGAACACCTACCAATCGTGGGTAGCCTTAAGTGGCCTATTGCTTTCATAAGTCATTTTAATATCTCGCTACACAGAGAACCCGAGAGCTCTTCTTCAGATCTACTGAGTTCGGGCGGCTTTCTACAAATTCTGTCACCGTACAAGTGTTTCACACTATCCTGGTAACGTATGTATGTCTTCTATTCCAGTTTTTGTCCGTTAAAAAAAGAGTTATCATATAAAATGCGTCTAAACACATAGTAGTGAATATGCATGCCTATATGACTTGACATAAAATATTCAACATAGTAAATGTTAGTATTAAACCATGCTTAACATAATGATGTGAAAAAATTTGACTTTTAAAATAGTCAAATTGGTACCTTTTTTCTGCTATTTCTTATCCTATTTAAGGACAAATGACCAAAGGTTGTAAAGCAAAGTAATCCTGGAAATTAGGCTATCCTTACGAATTATGACTTTGACATGTTCATGCATATATGATGTTTATGACTGTGGGTACGTGTGCTACTGAATGGCCACCTAGTCATGCCTATGCGAATGTGGATAGTCCTTTTTACAAAGGAGACTCTGGCAAAAAATTTCCATGAGCCTAAGCATTGGGTAGACATGCATTTTTAACTCTACTGTAGGCGTATGTTAAAGTAATGCATGCATGCATGTAGTCATAAAATGCATTTGAAAAGCTCCAGGTTAGAATTTACCATACCCTTTCTGAGGTGATTTGGAGACTTGTGTCCAGATATTATGGATCTGGATCAGCCTCGTCGCTTGATGGAGGCGGTGATTCGTCCAGTCCAGGTTGATGTACTGGATGTTGAGGATGAGGAGGAGGATGTACCGGTTGTGACTCCAGCTCCTGCTGCACATGCTCCCCGCAAGTATTTTCCAGGAATTAATGTGACGATTCCAGAGCTTCTTGATGATTTGAGTCGCCACCCCTCAGTTTACTTGCAGGCAAATAAGGTAAAAGCTGGGTTTGATCTTCCTTTTCCTTATTGATGAGGAGTAAGGATTCTAATGTTGATTTGCATTTATGGTGTAAGTTCCCGGCTTTACACAGCCTCGAGGGAACTGGTTCAGCATACACTCCCTATATCAGGCTCTGCATCCATATTACCGAGGGATTGTGCATGGTTGGGGCTTTGGGCCGTTCTTTTCCATTCTTTCCCGTCGTTGTCCCTGGGGTTACCTCAGGGCATTGTCTGAGCGCTGGTTTCACCAGACTCAGTCTCTTCATTTGTTGGATTGTGAGGTGATGATGACGTTGATGGATTGGCGGGTTATCACTGGTATGGAGTTTGGAGGGGCGCAAGTTCCATGTATGGCGAACATTACCCTACTGCCGTTAGATCCTTATTAGGACTTTCGGCTAAGGTGCACAAATATAGGACCGTCCGTACATGTCCTTTGAGCGTTGATGCTATGAGTTAGCTATTTAGTGAGCCTATGCCCGCTGATGTGAGAGTCAGGGATGGCATTCTTCGGCGATTGTTCCTAGTTATTATCAGGGGTTGTTTCATAGCGGACAACTCTTCCACGGTGACATTCGCTTTGATCAGCGCCATTCGAGAGGTGGACCGTATTGGAGAGTATGATTGGGGCTCCTACACCTTTGCCTATTTTCTCAGGGGAATGTATATGTGTTCGCAGGGCTTTATAGAGGCTTGGCTAAGATTTTACCCGTTTCTGCTGGTGAGTATTTCTCTTTTGATTTCCCATGTACATGTTAAGAGTGTTGACTGACAGAAGATGTTTGCCTTTATGTTTGTAGTTTTGGGCCTATGAGAGGCTTCCATGTTTGCGTCCTATTAGTGAGTTAGGTTTAGCTACCTATCCACGCGGACGAAGATGGCATCACTCCATTTTGGTAGAGGTTCCTGTATCTGAGGGTTTCACCCATTGTTGCTTACAGTTGAAGTTATTGATAGCTGATGCCATCACTTGGATTCCTTACTCCGGGGACCATTTAACCATCGACTTTGAGGATGGATACCCGACTGATGTTGAGTATATGATATCTACTCATTGGATTCCTCTCTTCACAGATGGAGGATGAGAGCTCTATTTCGGAGAGCGTGCTATTAAGGGCACCACAGGAGAGATTCGTGTACAAATCTTTCCTCTTACCAGGCGTTATTGGCCTGTGTTGCAGTCGCCTGTCAGTGATATGCCGTTGACGGGCGTTGACGACTTTACTTTGTCAGAGAATCAGTTTACTCAGGAGGCATTATACTATTGGTGGTCCCCTCGTACCATCGGAGCTCAGACCCGCGCCACTCAGTTCATGGGGGATATGGTTCCTGAATTCGTGATGATGACAAATTAGATGGGCTGTGTCCGAGATCCGACTCATTTGACACAGGTTGACAGCTTGACCCGACAGTTGGACCAGGCACATTTTTTCATCCGGCATTTGGGCAGAGATCCTTCAGAGGCGGATACTTTTGATCCTTCTAGCTCGAGGACTGGCCCTTCAGATTATACATATGACTTTATCGGTGCAGATCCTCCCTTGTATAGGACTGACATCCCTCTTGGCGGAGATCCAGTGAATCAGGAGGAGTTACATCAGGTGGACAGAATTGATGATGTAGACATAGACACTATTGTCTTCTTATGATGTATTTTCTCGCTATATCTTTTGATAGGCCTCTATTAGATACTGAGTGGATGTATTTAGAAGATGATGTACTTAGGAATGTCTGAACTATTTTCCATTCCCTACATCGTATTGCCATCTCTTATTTGTCATGCATGTATTATGTCATGCATATGTATGTCCATAGATGTTCAACATTGACCCCTGGATGGTCTTATAATACGGCTCACACAAATGTCTTCCTCGACAATCAGCCGTATTGATCACACCCTACCATTATTGGTGGCCTCATGCTTGATATCTTGGTATAATAGTGTATCCCCTTCAGACAGGGTGATTATAGATCAGCTGTTGTAGCATTCCATAACTCTCCTGATGTTTCAGGTTCCATTGGGCTTTGTAGATGGTATGCTAGAGCATTGGGTACCAGAGAGGCAGGTTTTTCTATTTGGGGCCTATGGGTTGACTCCTACCTTAGAGGAGTATAAGCGATTGATGGCTTTGCCATCGGACATGCCTTGTGCTCGGATGGCTATATGAAATATGCGCCGATAGTTCATGACCCTCACCGGGTTGAGGCGTAGAGTAACACAGGATGAGATTACATCCAACCATGTATTGTCCCAACGTTTTTTGATAGACAGATTTGGCTCAGTGGACAACTATGCACAACACTCCGGGGATTTCATCACATCGGAGGATCAATGGTGTGTTGCCAGAGTATACGTACTCATGATATACGTAGTGGCTTATTTGTACATGCCATTGTATATGGACGAGCTGGACATTGGTATTGTCATGGCGGTGAGAGCTCTCAGGGAGAGTCATACCATTGCATCAATGATTGTGGTAGAGACACTGAGGTCAGCCACGTATTTCTATACCTATCCTGTAGGGGTGTTCATAGGCAGCTCGGTCTTGTTTTATGTGTGGTTTATGTCACACCAGAGATCGATTGGCACATTCCGACGAATTGTGTACTTTTTTCCTATGAAATAGTTATGTCTTACTCCTTTCGGCCAGTGGAGTGTACATACGCTGCATCCTGGTCGGTGTTCTTAGCAGGGATCGGAGATCCATTTGACATTTCTTCGTGTACAGGGCTCAGTTCACCCTATAACTTCATTACTCATGCACCGGGCATGGATTATCTCCCTCTGGCTGGTTTGAGGGGCATAACCACCTATAACCCACTGGCTGTGATGTCACAGTTTGACCTAGTATCAAGATATTCATCCTCTTGAGGGGGCATTAGGTCAGCGCTTGCCATCTCGCCATTTGTCAGCAGAGGACAAATCCAGGGCGTATGCCTGTTGGGATCAGCGTGAAAGTTTTGAGATTTTTGTTAGCCATCCAGGCTGTTTGTCAGAGTATTCTGCATAGATGGAGACTGGATCGGATGCGGTAGTATCCACAGTGCCGGGGATTGAGTTAGATGGTGGAGAGCCCATGGAAGGACATTGATTCTCGTACCAAGGAGGAACTATACGTCGGGTTGCTAGCAGCTCTTGTAGATTCTCCCAGTGTGACTGCCACTGTGATAAATCATTTAGTAGAGTATTTCGAGCAGAGTCTTCATCTGATGACCTTCGAGAGAGATCAGGCTAGGGCCTTGATGTTGACAGCTCTTGTTGGGAGAGATGCCGCTCTATTTGAGAGAGATGATGCCTTAGCCCATAGAGATACCGTTGTTGCTAAATGGGATGAGGCCAGATCATCTAGAGATGCAGTGATCATTAAGCGGGATAGCACTATATCTGTAAGACCCCGAATTTTATGAAATAAAAGTATTCAGTTTTCCTATAATTATTATTCTATTTAGTAAATAGTTAAATTGATAAAAGGTTAAAGTTAAGGGTGATATTTTAAAATTTTGCAAAGTAAACAAGTTGATATAAAATATTCGTTGTGTCGGGGAATATTCGTTTTAACAGGGAATATTCGTACGGCGGCACAATCATTGGTGGACTCGACAATGGAAGTATTGTCGTATTTAGAAAACGATAGAATTATCTTTTTATAAAAATAACAGCAAAAGTTTTACCGTTAAACTGTTGAACTACCTGGTAGTAAAAGTACAGTAATATGTGTGGTTGTATAGTAGCACACGGTATTGATTATTTATGCTTACGTAAGAAGTCACTTAGTTATACTCAATTATTGCTAAAGTAATTGTTGCATCATATCTCTCATATTATTGATTCAATTGTTGTCACAGTATCATCTGCATAATATTTTATATTATTAACCCAATAATTGAGACGAAAAAGTTATTCATATTATTATTTGCATTATTGATAATGTCTAGAAAGTTCTGTCAAGGAGAGGTTTGGTCACCTAATTGCGTGCCAATAGGGAGAAATCCTTATCGGAAAGCCCCATCTTTTCTGGGAATGATCTGGTTGTTAAATATTGTGGGATATAATATTAATGATGAATAAGTTCGTGTTGATTAAAGATGAAAATGATAGTTTTGTTGTGTTGGGATTATTAGTGTTAGTGGAAATCGACATTTATTTCAATAATAATGGATGTCTAGAGGTTATATTGGTCATTCGGGTAATTAATCGGATAAATGAGCAATTAATTGTTATTAATTCATATGAATATAACTATTTGTTCACATGCATATACTATTAGGGGAGATGGTGCAAGATTGATAATACTTGCATGACTAAATTAAAAATAGAGGTATAGATAAAGGTACTAGACTGTAATTATTTTTTTCACATGATTGTACTATTGATTCATGATGAGTGGGATTTAAACCTACGAATCGGATATTTTCTGCCTTAAATACTTGCCTGGATTCATAGTTATTTATATAGTTTTATTGGGAATATAGTGTTTTTGTGTTTAATCGTTGCATTGCAGAGCTTCGCAGTGTTTGTGCTGCCTTGAAGGGGCAAAACTGTCATTTTGCACTTTCCCGCGCTGCGGCGCCAATGCCAGGGTCATTGGCCGCGCCGCAGCGCCACAATCTGGCCCACGCTGACGATAGCCGCGCCGCGGCGCCACTTATCCTATTCAGACTCGCACTGCAGCGCGAGCTCCGTGTCCCAGTTCTTTATGCAGCGCCGCAGCGCGAATCAAGGCTTAGTGGCCCGCGCCGCGGCGCCACCTCCGGTTCCCAGGCAGACAGGAATTGTTTGACCTAGCAAAATGTGAGGATAAAGGAAGGAGGAGGCGACTGATACACCAGACAAAAAAAAAGGTAGGAAATATAGAAGAAGGAAGAAAAAAAAGCTTGTAACAAAGAGATCCATTGCTCTCCATATTTTCAGATCGTGCACGTGAAGAGATTGTTTGACTGAAGATTACTCCTTTCTATAGGGGTTTTTCTTATTTCAAATCTTCTATTTATTGTATTTGTCTGAAATGGGTAGTGTATTAGAACTTTGTGTTAGTCCCATAGTTATGAACTAACTCCATTGTTAGGTTTGCAATGTAACTTTTTGAATAGCTTAATCGACTTTCTCTCTCGTTTTATATAATGAAGCATTTTGGAATGGGTTGTTGTATTTTGTTTATAATGTCTGATTTCTTGATAAAGAAATAGGTTCTGATAGTAGTGGAAATTGATAAATGGATATTACTGTCTTCCTTTAAATACAATGACACCTATTTTGTCCTGACATTTAATTGTGGGCTTATTGTGCTAGTAGGATAGACATATCCTCACTTGCCTTGTGTGACCTTGGAGTTGAGCATAAAGACCTTGGTCAAATTAGATTCACCAATAGACATATTGTGTTCTAGCTTGTCAAGGATGAGCATTTGACCTTCGACAGAAGCTTATGCTTACTTTAATCTCGGTTGGCCATTCCTTGATTTGATTATATTACGGAGAGTTAGAAGATTAGGCGAAGCATTAGGGGAGTTGTAATCCTATCTTCATTTCTTAGAGCTGTTTCTTCTCGCAATTTGATTGTCCTATAGAAATTGTTTAACCGATAACTATTTCTTTTGTTTAGATAAGATTAGTAACGACTTTACCTTAGTAGTTGTTTCCTATTAAATCTTTGTCCTCGTGGGTTCGACACTCTCTTATCACTGTATTACTTGTTAGACCGCGTATACTTGCGCGTGTTTATTGGTTGTGAAATCGACCAACAAGTTTTTGGCGCCGTTGCCGGGGGCTTAAGAATTAATTTTTTTGCAATATTAAATCTAAGTCATTACAATCTTACTTTAAACCGATTTGTTTAACTCTCTCTTCAGGTAGTCTTCATTGTTTATGCCACCTCGGAAGGGGCAGAATACAATACCTCTTGATCCCGAGGTTGAAAGAACCTTCAGACGACTGTTGAGAGAAAAATTTGTGGACACACCCGAGGACATACTTGTGCCCGTCTTAATGGCTGAGGAGCTTCAGAAGTCTCTGAGGGATTATTCTATGCCTCGTGTTGATGATCTCCAGGCGAGCATTTTAAGGCCCGCCATTCAGGCTAATAATTTCGAGATAAAGCCGGGCACTATTCAACTGTGCACAAACATTCAGTTTGGGGGAATGCTTAATGACGACCCCAATGATCACCTGATTAATTTTGTGAAAATTTGTGACACCTTCAAATGCAACGGAGTGTCCAACGAAGCCATCAGGCTCCGGCTGTTCCCGTTTACATTAAGGGACAAAGCCAAGAGCTGGCTTCATTCACTGCCGACTGGCTCCATTACAACATGGGCTGACTTGGCGCAGAAATTCATGGCGAAGTTCTTTCCGCCTGCCAAAACAGCTAGGCTCAGGCACGATATCACGTCCTTTGTGCAATTTGAATCCGAATCCTTATACGACTCATGGGAGCGATTTAAGGATCTCCTGAGAAAATGCCCGCACCATGGTCTGCCGGAGTGGCTTCCCATCCAGACCTTTTACAATGGATTATCCGGATCTACTCGTTCGAGTATTGATGCCGCATCTGGAGGGGCATTCATGTCCAAACATCACACAGCGGGGTATGAGCTGGTGGAGACAATGGCGGCCAACAATTACCAGTGGCCTAATGATAGGCAAGCTCCGAGAAGAGCAACGGGGGTTTATGAAGTGGACTCGTTCACATCGCTAGCAGTTCAGGTAGCGACGCTAACAAAAAGGCTTGACACCTTGGGACCTTCTGCAGTTCAAAATGTGCAGAGTGTCATGGTCCAGTGTGAATTATGTCAAGGAAGCCACCCGACCGATCTGTGTGCTATAAGCCCTGAATCGGTGCAATTTGTTTCCAACTACGGGCGACAACAAAACTCAAATCTTCCCACTCATAACCATCCGGGGTTGCGAAATCATCCAAATTTTTCATGGAGCAATAACAACAACAACAGCAATAACCCCAATCAACCACAACCTCCTTCTACCAGGAAGAGTTATGCTAACCCTCCTGGATTCCAACCTAGAACTCAGTTCAACCCACAACCTCAGAGCATTCAGAATCAGTTTCACCATCCTCCCCCTCAACAGGAGAGAAAACCAAGTTTAGAAGATCTGTTTTCTAGGTACATAGCCCAGAACGAAACCAGAAGTAACAATCAAGAGGCCTCCATTAGGAATCTTGAAGTACAAATGGGTCAGTTGGCTACTGCATTAAACAGTCGGCCACAAGGCGCATTGCCTAGTGACACTGATGTCAACCCTAAACGCGAAGGTAAGGAACAGTGTAAAGCAGTAACCCTCAGAAGTGGGAGAACCACTCAAGTACAAAGTGGTGAGGAAATTCCTGTGGACGACAATGGGGCGACTGAAGAGGCAACTCTTGCAACGGAGATTTCTGAGAAAAATGGGGGTGACGCAAGTGGTCAAGACAGACCCCCAACACCATCTCCTCCAATGACTGCAATACATCGGCCTCTCCCTCAATTACCCTTCCCCCAGCGGATGCAAAAGCAGAAACTACATAAGCAATTTTCCAAATTCTTAGAGGTGTTCAAAAGACTGCACATAAACATTCCATTTGCAGAGGCGTTGGAAGGAATGCCCAGTTACGTAAAGTTCATGAAGGACATTTTGTCCAAGAAGCAGAAATTGGGAGACTATGAGACGGTGGCTTTAACTGAAGAATGTAGTGCTATCCTCCAAAACAAACTTCCGCCTAAGCTCAAAGATCCGGGAAGTTTTACAATCCCGTGCACAATTGGGGACCAATTCATTGGAAAGGCTCTGTGTGACCTAGGGGCCAGCATAAACTTGATGCCCCTTTCCATTTACAAAAAATTGGGTCTTAATGAAACCAAGTCGACTAGCATCACCCTGCAATTGGCTGACAGATCTTTAACTTATCCGAAGGGAATTGTGGAGGATGTGCTAGTGAAGGTGGACAAGTTCATATTTTCGGCAGATTTCATAGTTCTTGATTTTGAGGAAGATAGGGAAATCCCGATAATATTGGGAAGGCCATTTTTGGCAACTGGAAGGACCCTGATCGATGTCCAAAAAGGGGAGCTAACAATGAGAGTTCAAGACCAAGAGGTGACATTCAATGTTTTCCGTGTTCTTCTTCTTGTGTGATTTGGGGTGATTTCCACTGACGGAAGTCGTTAGAGCTATTTCAAAAAAAGGGCTGTCCAAGTGTTGTTTGGATATCACACGCAAGGTGTTTGACAAATTGCCGGAACCAAAAGTGTAGGCCAATTGGGGCTGTCTTGGCTTAATTTTCGTTGGGTTTGCGTTGGGGTTGAGATTGGCAGTGCTTCGAGGGTCGTTCCGATAGAGTTTGAATCAAGCCTACTGTTACCATGGCACCAAAAAGGCAGCGTCTTAGTGTCGGTGGATCTTCGTATTCTGCCGCGACACCACTACAGGCTTGGGACCCCGCCAAGTTTGTCAGTGAGGCAACTTGGAAGCGGTACAGAGACTCCTTTGGCAAGCGCAATTTGCTTCCTGAACGGGGGTTGCGGCCCGATAGAAAGGACGGGGAGCTCATGAATATGATTATCGAGCGGAAGTGGGTAAACTTCACCAAACTGCCCGTATCTGCTGTTGTGCCTGTGGTTCGAGAATTCTATGCTAACGCCAGTCCTGATGGTCCTGCTGTGGTTATAGTCAGGGGTAGGCCGGTGTCATTTGACAATAAAACAATTAATGCATTGTTCGAGGCACCCGACTACGCGGGTAATGATTATATGCAGCTGGGACTCCGCAGTTATGACCAAGAGGATATTATCAGAAGGCTCTGCAAGCCCGAAACGGCTTGGAAGAAAAATGATTATACCGGTGAAAAGACCAGCTTCCCGGCTGCTGCGCTCAGTCGCTATGGGAAGGCGTGGTACAGCTTCATTTGCGCCTCCATGCTACCGACCCGTCACCTAAGCGATGTGACTAAAGACAGGGCGATTCTACTTTTCGTCATTGTCACGGGCTTGAACGTTGATATAGGAGTTCTCATCCACGACTCGATCATTAAGGCAATCAAGAGTACAGTCGTTTCGGGACTTCCCTATCCATCAGTGATCACTGACATTGTGCAAGCATGCAGGGGTACAGTGGGGGCTTGATGAGACAGTTTCGCCACCCATGACTGTAATTGACCATCTGACGATCAAACGCTTCACTGTTTGGGACGGGGCAAAATCTCATTTAAGGGGTGAAGGGTACGGACCACCTACAGCACCGCCTCCTTTCGCCGAACCAGAGCCTCCTCAAGCACCTGAGGCAGGACCGGCTAGTCAGGGTCTTTTGACAGACATCATGGCATCCCTCACCCTGCTGCATCAGAAGCAGGACGCCGAGGCACAGAGGCAGCGGAGGCATATCGCTGATGTGGCTCAAAGGCAGGAGATAGCGATGCAGTACCAGGTTGAGCTGGTGAACATTATGCAAGGGATCTACACTGATTACTGTGGCGAGGCCATTGAGTTCACGCCATACCAGTTTCCCGATCCTCCCATCTTTCCACCATACCCTCCTCCATCACCGCCCACCGAAGCTGACGGCGCTGATGAAGATGAAACTGAGACTGCTGCGGAGTGAGCGATCTCCAGGGAAGCCCTCTTGTGTATTCAATTGCTTTACGTTTTAGCAATGGGGGCATTGCTCTCCTAAAGTTTGGGGGTGTTGCTTTTGATTTTTATCTGTTTATCTTAGTGCTGCCATGTTAGGACTACTGTCTGACTTTATTTCTTTATTATGTTTGGATTTATCAGTTTTTGGTGCAGTCTTTTGAACTGCGGGATTTGGTTAATTATCTTTATCATTATGGATGCCTGAACTGTTTTTGGTTTTATTTTGATTTTATTTAGCATGATTGTGGTTTCTAGCCATCTTTTTGGGGCTTATACAGATTCAGATGTTTGTGCCATGTTAATGGCCTTTTCACCCTATTTTGAGCTGCTATTTAGCAAGGGTGTTATATTTATCATTGCTAATTTTTGTTTGATTGTGGCTATGTCTAGCGCCAAATGAGTATATCTCTCGTAGAGTTGTGTCAAGCTTGCCTTGCACTAGGGGTTTATGAATTGACAAGTTTAGACTGTTATTGATCCGTCCTTCTAGCAAGCTCTGACCAGCTGTGTTAACTAGTTATTCTTCGAATTAAGTTTGTGTGTTTATTGTGTTGACTAGTTGTTCACTCTTATAAACTTTCATTTGTGCAAGGTAATAAAAGACTTGGGTGTTTATGCAGTTTTGGATCTTGGTTTCTAGCTAAGGGTGTTTATATCGAAATTTGTGCGGTGGGTCGAGATGGAGCGTAAAACGCACTCGCCCATAAACGCAGAGCCGATATCAAGATGGAGCATAAAATGCACTCGTTTGAAAAAAAAAGTGTTTATATCGAAAGTTGTGCGGTGGGTCGAGATGGAGCGTAAAACGCACTCGCCCATAAACGCAGAGCCGATATCGAGATGGAGCATAAAATGCACTCGCTGATAAATATTCATTCTTGTTGTGAAGTCTCAGTTGGCTTATGTTGATTACGTGGCCTTTACTGCTCGAGTTATTAGATTCTTAGGGGTGTTCTACACCTAGTGCCCTAAAGTCGTCTGGCTTGGGAGTCGCTGATCAAAAGCTCATTCATGGGTAGTTCTGATTAGCCTAAGGTAATTAAGTACTGTCCGAGTCTGATTTTTCTGTCGGCTTACTAAAACCTTTTGATCTTTTCCTGCATTTGAGTCTTGTTCTTAATGCTTGTTGAATGTTTAAGTTGCGGAGTGTACTTGGTTTTAGCAATCGACTATGCGAGCTTATTTGAGCTATGATTAGTCAGGACGGTTGATCTTCACACACGTGCACAGATTGAATCGATTACAGTCTTATGCTTGAAATAGATTGAACCCTTGTTCATCCCTGTGATTGACTAATTCTTTTGGGGGTAGTTTTTATAGATAATCATAGCTGCGATGCTAGTATATATTGTTATTTTTCCTTTCGCATTCTTAGTATCTACTGTTATTATTGTGTTAGATAGTTTGCTCGAGGACAAGCAAAGACTTAAGTTTGGGGGTATTTGATGAGTGGGATTTAAACCTGCGAATCGGATATTTTTTGCCTTAAATACTTGCCTGGATTCATAGTTATTTATATAGTTTTATTGGGAATATAGTGTTTTTGTGTTTAATCGTTGCATTGCAGAGCTTCGCAGTGTTTGTGCTGCCTTAAAGGGGCAAAACTGTCATTTTGCACTTTCCCGCGCCGCTGCGCCAATGCCAGGGTCATTGGCCGCGCCGCAGCGCCACAATCTGGCCCACGCTGACGATAGCCGCGCCGCGGCGCCACTTATCCTATTCAGACTCGCACTGCAGCGCGAGCTCCGTGTCCCAGTTCCTTATGCAGTGCCGCAGCGCGACTCAAGGCTTAGTGGCCCGCGCCGCGGCGCCACCTCCGGTTCCCAGGCAGACAGGAATTGTTTGACCTATCAAAATGTGAGGATAAAGGAAGGAGGAGGCGGCTGATACACCAGACAAAAAAAAAGGTAGGAAATATAGAAGAAGGAAGAAAAAAAAGCTTGTAACAAAGAGATCCATTGCTCTCCATATTTTCAGATCGTGCACGTGAAGAGATTGTTTGACTGAAGATTACTCCTTTCTATAGGGGTTTTTCTTATTCAAATCTTCTATTTATTGTATTTGTCTGAAATGGGTAGTGTATTAGAACTTTGTGTTAGTCCCATAGTTATGAACTAACTCCATTGTTAGGTTTGCAATGTAACTTTTTGAATAGCTTAATCGACTTTCTCTCTCGTTTTATATAATGAAGCATTTTGGAATGGGTTGTTGTATTTTGCTTATAATGTCTGATTTCTTGATAAAGAAATAGGTTCTGATAGTAGTGGAAATTGATAAATGGATATTACTGTCTTCCTTTAAATACAATGACACCTATTTTGTCCTGACATTTAATTGTGGGCTTATTGTGCTAGTAGGATAGACATATCCTCACTTGCCTTGTGTGACCTTGGAGTTGAGCATAAAGACCTTGGTCAAATTAGATTCACCAATAGACATATTGTGTTCTAGCTTGTCAAGGATGAGCATTTGACCTTCGACAGAAGCTTATGCTTACTTTAATCTCGGTTGGCCATTCCTTGATTTGATTATATTACGGAGAGTTAGAAGATTAGGCGAAGCATTAGGGGAGTTGTAATCCTATCTTCATTTCTTAGAGCTGTTTCTTCTCGCAATTTGATTGTCCTATAGAAATTGTTTAACCGACCATCTATTTCTTTTGTTTAGATAAGATTAGTAACGACTTTACCTTAGTAGTTGTTTCCTATTAAATCTTTGTCCTCGTGGGTTCGACACTCTCTTATCACTGTATTACTTGTTAGACCGTGTATACTTGCGCGTGTTTATTGGTTGCGAAATCGACCAACAATTCACATGATATACTATTATGGGAGGTGGTGCAAGTTTGATAATACTTGCAGGACTAAATTTAAAATGATGGAAAAGATGAAGGTATTATACTATAATATTTCGAGCCTCAAAATGTACAATCATCGAAACTATATTTTCCTATAAATAGAAGCTCATTCTTCTTTCATTCTCACCAATTCACTAAGACTCACAAGAGAATTTATAGAGAGAAGCTTTAGAGAGAAAGTAGAAGAGAAGTCTGCTACCTCGCTATTCCAGTATCCAGTCTTCTTCTGAGGTAAGGGATATTGTTTTGTTCAGTATTTATAGGAATAATATTTTCTTCCATACTCTATAGTATGTGAGTAATATTATTTCGTCTCGTATTCCTAATTATACCATCATTCGGTTAAAGTATTGCTTCTATATTCCGTGAAATTAGTAGAATATTCTTGAAATTTGCGCTTCATCTAGTATCATTTCACAAGTATATTTTCTGCACATTCTTGTTAAATTTTAAGTTTTTCATGCTGGAGTACTGTCTATGAGTACTATTCATTTATACAGTACTATTCACAAAAGTACTATTCACAGGTACTATTCACAAAGTACTATTTACAAAGTACTATTCACGGAGTACTATTCCCAAAGTACTATTCACGGGATACTATTCACTCGGGTAATATTCACCCAGAGTACTATTCATAACAAAAATTTATTTCTTTTTGGTCCAAATCATTTTTGATACATTATCATTCTTGAATTTTACTCCACAAAGCAATATCATGTTGACAATTTGGACAATATGGAATTCTGGATAAATTAAATTATATATCTTTAAAAAATTATCCTTGACTTTATTTTATTGAATTCTTATATCATTGTCATCATCCTCATGTTTATATTATGTTGAAAGTCATGTGGCCTGTAGTGTTAGGTTTGTAATATTCATGAACGCAATCAAATTGCACAAAATAAGTGAAAACGTGTAAAAACCATAGTTTAAAATTTTACAAACCATATACCCGGATCATCCTTTATGCACAATTATTAATTAAACGAAAGGATAAAGAACATGAATCATATCTTTGAAGATTCGAGCTTCCTCAGGTACAAGTTCACCTCCAAATCTTTTTCGTGTTCATCTTTAATCCACCGGGTTTGGTTCCTTCCTTTGATCAACGTTAGCCACCCAAGTGTTTGGCCTCTAGAGGTGATCCACCAAGGAAGAAGAAAGATTCAAGAAGATGAATGGTTGGCTAAACCCTAGTTTTTCTATCTATCATAGAAAAAGAGTGTACTCTCCCAACTGTTGGAATTACGTATATTGATATCTGATATAAGACTCCTCTTATAAAGATATCAGGTAACCCTATTTAATTAAAAATAAGCTATTATTTATTTAATTAAACTCTTTTAATTAAATGGGCTCCCTAATCTTATTAGAGATTATTAATTAAACTCCTTTAACTAATTTTCCCTCCTAATTCTATTAGGAATAAATGAGAGTACTTATATTAAATTAATTCATAAACTCTTTTAGAAATTAAAATAATAATAATTATAATAATATTAATAAGATTCCTCTTATTAATTTATATTTAATATTTTTTAAATATTAAATAATAAATATTAAGCTATTTAATTTATTCTATCACCATAGATTAAATTAAATATACTTAACATATTTTTACGATTATGCCATTAACTTCTTAAATAATTATTCTTCCTTTTATGATGTGACCCTTTAGGTTCTCCATATTAAACTGGTTGTGAATAAATCAATTAGAATAATTCAAATCTTATTTAAAAAAACAAATTAAACAATTAATTTATTTAAATAAATAATATTTATTCTACAATAGGGATAAGCCTCCCTAGCGATCAACGACTTTCCAGATAATATAGATTTCAACATTAATCATAAAAGAACCTTTGAGTAAATAGTTACCGTACAATTCAATCCTTCTATCATACAATGTCCCAATTAAATATAAGATATGGAATTACTTTCAAGTCTTATTTTATTTAATTATATGTATTTCGACTCTTAAATGCACAACTCCAAATAAAGCAAATTAGAAACTCTTTTCTAATTTCATTCTGCCTTGGCCAAGGAGTATTGGGTTGTTATTTATCGAATCACATAGGACATTTCTCTTCTTTTACTAGAAGTAGTAGATTCTTTATTGATCATACATTATCTCCATGTATGACTTATTATACCCAAGCATACCCTTTGATATACCCTAAGGGTCTTAAGGAATAAGTCAAAGCATAACTCATCATACACAAGATACTATGATGATCTCAAGTCCAAGGATCACTTGTACTACTATCACTACAGGAATTCCTATTGACAGGTAAGTAAAACTCCATTAGGTATTCTTTAATGAGCCATGTTCAGTGAACTTATTCTCTAATAAGCACCTACATAATTGCTTTAGTATCTCCACATAAATGATCATGAGATCAATCATCCTCATCCAATGAGCAAGCAACGTATGTACCAATCTATCCGGATTCACTAATCCCCAATTTAGTAATCCAATGATTGGGAACTATTTTAGTTTTAAGCTTTCTAAGAATTTAGATCTCATTAGAATGATCATCATCATTATTCTAAAAGCATTGCTTAAAAACTATGGGTTTATTACATATTATAAAACAGCATCATGTAGATAATTAAAAGCCTTTAATAAATTAATACTTTTTATTAATAAATGAATAAGATTGTTTATAAAGTATATGCTTTATCATCAAACATGATTGGCTTGTGTGTATACTACTTTCAATCTCCCACTTGCACTAAAGCCAATAGCTATGGTATCTCATACCCTTCTTCTCTAAGTGACGATTATCCTGCTGTTGGATAAGCTACAGTAAATGGATATGTAATGTTGTTTGTGAGAGTCGACTATCTATATAGTGATTTCCCATCTTTCAATGATTCTTTAATCAAATAAAAGTGTTGCAACACATGTTTAGATCCAAGATGAGACTTAGGAACTATTCCTAGTTCTGTAATGAACTTTTATCCAAACAATCAACTTGCAGCTTCATTTACAGCTACATACTTTGTCTTTATCACTAAACCAGCAACTCTGTGCTATTTGGAACCTTTTCAATTCACTGCACCACCATTCAAGGTAACGCTTTACCTTAAAGTATATTTTATGTCGTCTTGGTCTGTCTAAAAAACGTGAGTTTGTTAAGCCCTCTAGTTTTAATTTAGACCCACCATGAATATGATCACATCCTTAGTGTCGGTTAAGTACTTTAAGATGTTTTTCACTGACTCACAGTGAACTTCTCTAGAGTATGACAGATCATCATCAGGTCTCGTATATTTCATTGCATACATGATTGTCACTCATGCGATCTCTCTTTTCAGGAGTCTGTGGGGACTATTAAGAGAGATACACTCTAGGGCTCATCAACATGAGACATTCCATGGAGTTTGTCATACTAAACGACTTTAGTATCAAATGAATATACGTTCCTTGGGTTAAGTCGAGCATCCTATTAAATCTATCTATATAGATTTGTATCCCCAATTAAGATACTCTTCCCACATCATTCATGGAGAAATGTTTAGACAACTTTATCTTTACTGATTGTAGCATTAGTATGTCATTCCTTATCCGTAGTATATCAACATATAATGCCAGGAATGTCACGGCACTCCCACTGACCCTTTGTACACACTAGGTTCATTCTTATTTTTTTTTTGGGTAAAATCAAACCTTTTTGGTTGTCTCATCAAAATGAATGTTCCATATTTGAGAAGCTTGCTTAAATCCATTTCTTTGAGTGTTTATAACTCTTACCTTATCGTATGTAACTGGATCATCATCTTCTATGATGTGTACCTTATCATCATCATCTATGATGAATCTATACCTCCTAGGTATCTTTGGTACTATTCCAGATTTACGATTTGGTTGTGGTACAATAGGTCTATCTACAAGTTCCTCTTATTTGACTTATAGTGTTTTGTGGTTCTTGAACTCTTCAAGATTCTATTATCCTCCCACTAGCCCCTTCAATGATAAACACCTTTATCTTATAAGGAAGCATATTTCACAACAAACACCTTTTGCTAAGTAGGATTATAGAACATATACCCTAAAATTACTTTAGGATGTTCGATAAATCGACACTTGTCAAAAAAAAAATTCAAGCTTATCCTTTGAAACCTTTTCACATAAGTTGGATAACCCCTTATCTTAACATACTTAAGATTAGGAATCCTCCCTAGTCCATAACTTTTATGTTGTCTCGGGTCGAATTTTGAGGTTACCTTTTGTAGATATGCAACCATTTATAGAGTATGACCCCAGAAGGATACTGAAATGTCGGTAATATCATTATGGATCGTACAATGTCCAACAAGGTATGATTTTTCTTTTCAGATACATCAATCAATTATTGTGTATCAAGAGGCGTCCATTGTGAGAAAACCATTTGAGATGATCTAGAAATTCATTGTACAAGTATTTATTCCTTGATCTAATCAAAGGATCTCAATACTTTGTAAATTTGTTTCACTTCTAAATTCTTTGAACCTTTCAAATAATTCACACTTGTATTTCAGCAAATACATATATTCAACTCTTTGAATGATTATCTCATTTTCTTATACTAATTTGTTCAATATTAAAAATTATTTTTACGTAAGTCAAGTATATAAAATCCATTAAGTAATATTTCAGTTCTATACAAAACATTATTATTATAAATAGAACAATAATTGTTCTTAAATATAATATCAAATATTTTATTGTCCAATAATAAAATGGAAATAATGTTTCTAACGAGAACTAGAATACAATAACAACTTATTAACTTAATAGACTTGCCCGTAGGCATTGCTAAACTATAAGTTTTTATGGCTAATGTAGTAACCTTTGCTTCATTTTCCACACATAGGATTACTTATCTTTGTTTATCTTTCTACTTCTGCTTGGTTCCTTCATAAATCTGTATTTATGATAACCAAAGCCGGTATCCAATACCCAAGTAGAACCTTGACTTAAAGAAAAATTTATTTTAAATCATGAACAAATTTGTATTTGTAACCAAAACTTCACTAAGCTTCTTTGGTTAGCCTCTACAAGATACTTCTCGCAGTTTCTTTCTAGTGTCTAGGCTTATTGCAGTGGAAGCAAACTCCTTTGCTATTCGTATCAGTTTTGTTCTTATTATCCTTTGTTTTTGCCTTATTTTATTTACCTTCTTAGAATTGTTCTTCTTTTTAGAAGATCATTTGGCCTCTACCAGTAAGACTTGGTCTTTTTTGGTTGGAAATTGACTCTCAACATTTTTTAACATGTTAAGCAAAACAGCGAGGCTGATATCTAACTTGTTCATATAAAAATTTCACAACAATTGTGAAAGGAGTCCGAGAGTGAGTGCAAGATCAAATCTTGGCTCAACTCTCCATCCATGACAAAACTAGTTGTCCTAATTGATCAATCAAATTGATAATGTTAAGGACTTTTATCTGTACTGTAGTGTCATCGGTCATTCTAGATCGAAAGCGCTCCTTACATATCTGATATCTATGAGTCCTACTTTCCTCACCATCAACAACTAGATGTGTAGTAATATAGTAGGAGCATCCATAGTTTCATGCTGACGCTGAAGCTCGTAACTCATGGATGCGAGCATGATGCAATGAGCCAACTGTGCATCATCTTTTCACTTTTTAAAAGTAGAAATCTTTCCTCAGAGGCATTGTTTGAAACCATTACAGGGATAGACATATTAAGGATATAAGATAGTTTTTCAGCCATGAGAATTATTCTCAAATTCCTTAACCAATCCGAGTAATTCAGTCCGGTTAATTAACATCTAATATGTTTCACAGTGATAGTAATTTAGACAATGTAAAATTCTGTAAATGAATTTGTTCTTAACAATATTTTAGCATACATTCTTTTATTAATTACCAAAATAATTTAGGTCTTATTTTAAATTGGTATCTCCCACTATTTTCGTCAAACTATATTACCCTCACTTATATAGTTCGGCAAAATCTAATTAAAGATTTGCTAGTGAGAATAATGATCTCATTTCAAATTAATATAGCATTGTGGTGACACAACAAACTATATATAAATAAATAGGTAGACAACTCTTTTCAATTACATCAACTATGTAACTCCTTGTATTTTGCCTCTTAGATTATTTTAATCAAGTGGCGGCACATCCGAAACAAAATTATCCAAGTTAAGTCCAACATAGCACTCCATATATTCAAAAAAGAAAAATATTATCCTTGTGGTGACACAACAAAACAACATTGTTCAATTTTCTTTATAAGCATCAAATGTGATAAAATTAACATCTCAAAGAATTAAGATAAGCCTTCTGGTGACACAACAAACTTATAATAATTAATTGATACTCTATTATTTTTATCATGCTAGAAGGCGACGTTCGATATTCCAAATATCTTTGAACGCTTAGGACTTAATATAAAAAAAATGAGGGGTTTGCATGTAATTAATTTGGCTCATCTTGTTTAGCGCGTATACACATATATATAAAATACGCGTCATATTAATTAACATGCGAAGCATGTTTGCATAATATATATATATATATATATATATATATATATATATATATATATATATATATATAGTATAAGCATGCACATATAGAATACTATATTCTACCCGAATTGATTATAGACTTTTATTCTAGTTTGGTTCACTAGAGCCACCAAGTGAACCAAAAGGTCAAACCCTAAGGGTGCAAGTATTAATATTTCAATATAACTATTACATTTAAACTCAGGCTCCATTATAAATGGGTCTTCTAGCGCTCCTTGCTCCTTGATCTCCAATTCTTCAAAATAATTATAACTATTTATATTACAAAACTATTTAAAATAAATAGAAACTTTGATCAGTAGTCAAAGAGACGTACATAGGAGGATGATAAAATTTACATTAAGAAAAAAATTTAGAGAAGACGAGGTACGCAGACCCCATTTAATAAAATCCATACATTCATGCATCCAACTAAAATAAAATCTAATCACATTGGTCAATAGTCCATAATCAATCTAATTTATTATCATACATATCACCATATGCATCAATAAATAACATTCATCTCATGAATAATAAACATTCAATATATATTGATATCATTTAATGGACAAATTTAGTTAGCATAAAATCTAATTTTGAATCAAAATAAACTCCTTTATTTTAATCCAAATTTAAATCAAAATAAACCTCTTTTATTTTAATTTATCCTATTTTGAATAAAATAAACTATTTTATTTTAATCAAAATCTTTAATTAAAATAAACTCATTTATTTTAATTAATTGTGGAATCTAATTCCAAGTAAAAAAAACTCTTTATTAAAGGAAACACGGATTCTTCCTATTCACAAATAAACTCTTTTCTTTTGAATAATATGTAATCTTATTGCATATCTAAATAAACTCCTTTATTTAAGAAAATTAGGATTCTCTTTCCTATTCACAAATATACTCTTTTATTTTGAATAATATGAAATCTTATTTCATATATAAATAAACTCCTTTATTTAAGGAAACATGGAATCCAATTTCAACTCCAATTAGTTATCATGGAATTCAATTCCAACTCTAATTAGTTAGGATGAAATTCAATTTTAAAATTAAAATAAACTTTTTATTTTAAGATTAAAATAAACTTTTTATTTTAATATTAATTTTTTTTATTTTAATCATAAAATTATTACAATATATATATATATATATATATATATCCGTACGTTAAAAAAAATTTGAAATCACGTTAATATATTTAACAATGCATGCCCCTAGAGATTCGGAAACATGAATCAAGTTAACTAATATATATATATATATATATATATATATACATATATATATATATATATATATATATATCACCCTAGAAAGAAACAGGATTAACGTTTTTCAAAAAAACAAGTCTCCACTTTATTCCTGCAAGTATAAGGAGACCTCAAATATATGATACATATATATAATATATTGTAACGCCTTTACAGCTTTGAATCACAATACCGTGTTTCAAAACAGGCTTTGCAAAATTGATTACGGTCTTCTTCTTTTTTTCTTTTTTTCTTTTTTAAATTAATTTTATACAACAAAATTATGTCCACTTAAATTATTCTAAATACATATCAATATACATATCAAATTAAAATAATTAATAATTCGTACAAAGGTTTGACTTTGATAACACTGTTAGTTTTGTAATATTCATGAACGCAATCAAATTGCACAAAATAAGTGAAAACGTGTAAAAATCAGAGTTTAAAATTTTACAAACCATATACCCGGATCATCCTGTATGCACAATTATTAATTAAACGAAAAGATAAAGAACAAGAATCATAACAAGAATCATACCCTTGAAGATTCGAGCTTCCTCAGGTACAAGTTCACCTCCAAATCTTTTTCGCGTTCATCTTGAATCCACCGGGTTTTGTTCATTCCTTTGATCAACGTTAGCCACCCAAGTGTTTGGCCTCTAGAGGTGATCCACCAAGGAATAAGAAAGATTCAAGAAGATGGGTGGTTGGCTAAACCCTAGTTTTTCTATCTCTCATAGAAAAAGAGCGTACTCTCCCAACTGTTGGAATTACGTATATTGATATCTGATATAAGACTCTTCTTATAAAGATATCAGGTAACCCTATTTAATTAAAAATAAGGTATTATTTATTTAATTAAACTCTTTTAATTAAATGGGTTCCCTAATCTTATTAGAGATTATTAATTAAACTCATTTAACTAATTTTTACTCCTAATTCTATTAGGAATAAATAAGAGTACTTATATTAAATTAATTTCTAAACTCTTTTAGAAATTAAAATAATAATAATTGTAATAATATTAATAAGACTCCTCTTATTAGTTTATATTTAATATTTCTAAAATATTAAATAATAAATATTAAGTTATTTAATTTATTTTATCACCATAAATTAAATTAAATATACTTAACATATTATTACGATTATGCCATTAACTTCTTAAATAATTATTCTTCCTTTTATGGTGTGACCCTTTAGGTTCTCCATATTAAACCGGTTGTGAATAAATCAATTAGAACAATTCTAATCTTATTTAAATAAATTAATTAAATAATTAATTTATTTAAATAAATAATATTTATTCTACAATAGAGATAAGCCTCCCCAGCGATCAATGACTTTTCAGATAATATATATTTCAATATTAATCATAAAAGAATCTTTGAGTAAATAGTTACCGTACAATTCAATCCTTCTATCATACAATGTCCCAATTAAATATAAGATATGGAATTATTGTCAAGTCTTATTTTATTTAATTATATGTATTTCGACTCTTAAATGCACAACTCCAAATAATGCAAATTAGAAACTCCTTTCTAATTTCATTCTGCCTTGGCCAAGGACTACTGGGTTGTCATTTATCGAATCACATAGTACATTTCTCTTCTTTTATTAGAAGTAGTAAATTCTTTATTGATCATACATTATTTTCATGTATGACTTATTATACCCAAGCATACCCTTTGATATATCCTAAGGGTCTTAAAAAAATAAGTCAAAGTATAATTCATCTTACACAAGATACTATGATGATCTCAAGTCCAAGGATCACTTGTACTACTATCACTTCAGGAATTCCTATTAACAGGTAAGTAAAACTCCATTAGGTATTCCTTAGCGAGCCACGTTCAGTGAACTTATTTTCTAATAAGCACCTACATACTTGCTTTAGTGTCTCCACATAAATGATCATGAGATCAATTGGTGAGTGAGTTTTATACACATGAATTGGATACATTCGGGCTTAATTTATTGTTGTTCTCAAGTCTTTTAGGATGTTTTTATGTGTTTGTGTCTATTCATGCATGTTTTATATTATTTTGTAGGATTTGGGATAAAAGTTACATGGATCGACGTTCGGGGTGGCACCGTTGCCCAGCACTGGGGCGCTGGGGGAAGGGTTTTGTGCGGCCTGGACGCGTTTTGGGCGAATTTTGACACCTTTTTAACTCCAAATTGGATTGGGTTTGTTCCAAAACTAAAAATTGGACTTATAACCTATAAATACATGATGTAAGGCATAAAATAAAGGAGGATTACAGAGTTTAGATTAGATATACACTCTATTAGATTAGAACATTAACCCTAGTTCTTATTAGGTTTTGGAGATTGAAGCAACTTGGAGATCATTGAAGATCAAGAGCAAGAGCAAGAGCAAGAGCAAGAGCAAGAGGGGAGCATCAGATTTGCTGACAACATATTTTATTCTCTTCTATTATCATACTTTTATCTTTTAATGTCTATTCAGTTGTGGATTCTTGGTTTCCATTCATTAATTATGAACTAACTTTTTTTATTAAGATTTCAATTGAACTTTTAATGGCTATGAATTAGTTATTCATTATATTCCAGTTATTTATGTTAAAGTGAGTTGTTTATCTTGTCTTGTGCATATTGCTTAATTATCTGATCAGTAATTACTTTGTTACTCTAGAAGGAATTGGAAGAGGAATTCTAGGGTTAGAACTGGGCATGATATCATGTGACTTAGTTATTTGCATAGTGAATAATTAGGTTTGTGAATAGAATGGAAATATTTGTTCGTCGCATGTAACACATAAGGAATTGGGATCGGAAAGAGTTTAATTCAATTATTTTGCATAGGAATATAGCAAGATTAATCTGGATTAAATAGAAGGCAATTGATCACTTGGAAAAGGACTTTTGGCATTTGAGAATTCCTGTTAACAATTCAGTAGGCATAATAATTGGGATAATTGGATAATTGATTTATAATTCATAATTGGGGATATTGAAGTCTTAATATTTATTTATTTGAATTCATTCGTTAAAATCTTAGTTTTAATTAGTTAATTTAGTTTTCTTAATTAGAAAAAACACGATTTGAGATTGTTTAAATAAAATTAGTTTGGTTAAGAATTAGTACTTGGTGATTTTTATTAAATAATTCCTCGTGGGAACGATACTCTACTTTCACTTTATTACTTGTTGACCGTGTATACTTGCACGTATTCATTGATTGCGAAATCGATCAACAAGTTTTTGGCACCGTTGTCGGGGAATTAATTTAATATTTATTGTCCAATATTAATTTCAATCAAATTAGTCTTAATTGAAATATTTTATTTTTATTTTTAATTCTCTTTCTATAATTCTCTCTTTTCAGGTACCATGGATGACTTTGTGTATCAATGGCCATACACGAACACGACTCAACCAAGGGGAGCTAAGATTGAAAGACTCGAGAAACTTTCTGCATTGTCTGCACAGATTGAGACACTTTCGAGGATGTTTGAAGCTTTTGAAGCTCAGCGTCGTCAAAGTATGGCGGTTACTTGTGATTATTGTGCTGGAAATCATACGAGTCATCAATGCGCCATCAGTTTCGAGCCGGTACAGTATAGTGGTGATTACCCCAATAATTATGTCTATCCCAACAACTATCATCAGGATTGGGGGTATCACCCGAATTTTTCATGGAGTAACAATCAAGCTGCAGCTCAACCACCTAGACAACAACACACCTCCGGATTTCAAAATCCGACTCAACAACCAGAGAGGATATCAAGTTTGGAAGAAGCCTTAGAAAAATTCATTAGAGCTTCTGACAAAAAGAACGAGGAACAAGATAAGAAATTGAGTCAAGTAGATCTTACTTTGCAAAGCCATGGGGCATCGTTAAAGAATCTGGAAAATCAATTGGAACAGATAACACATGAGTTGAACAAACGTCCTCAATACACCTGGCCCTATGACACAGATTCCTAGACTGATTGTGAGCCCGAGCCAAATCTACAACTGAATGAGCCACGAGATGAAAAAGAGGAGACAAGTGGGGATAATGACAACAAGGTCGGTGAAGAACTAATTGTGAGACCCAATGATGATGAGCCAATGTTATTTATGCCTTAAGTGCCTTCTCCTCCACAGTTCAAGAGTCCGGTTAGATTTGCAAAACCTTGTCCGATTGGTAGTCATGTCGTCGGCAATACTCTCTGTGATGTAAAAGCAAGTACACCTTTGAAACTATGGTGCGATGAGCTGGAGATGATAGAAGAAGAAATTGTTGTGTCTGACAAGCCTCAATACCAGAATATATTCGCAGACACAATGGAGAAACCACCTAGATGTTGGACGTTCTTGAATGTGATCTTATCTAAAGAAAGCATGCTAGGTGACTTTAATACAATGGCTATCGTAAATGGGAACCTACCAAAAGCTATATTATTTCCGATGGATGGAGGGTTCCTCAACTTTCGAAGAGGAATTGGATAGCATTGACCAGACAAAGTCAGGCTGAGACTATAAAACAAGCGCTTATTGGGAGGCAACCCAAGTTTAATTTTTATTTTTTATTTTTAGTTTTTATTAAGTTTTATATTAGTAGTTTTGAATTTGCATTTATTTAGGATTTAATAAAATTACTTCTATCATGGTTTTACATGTTATTCAAGTCAAATTCAAGTGTGGTGCCCAATTTGTTCCATGTGCTTAGCCTATTCTCCAAACTTAGCGGACAAGGAGGAAGATTACTATATTTTCAGGTAAGTCCTCTGCTTTAATTTTTTTCTATTTCAGTCATTGAGGACAATGTCTAGTTTAAGTTTGGGGGCATTTTAGTGTCATATTGCATATAGTTAGTTATTTACATTGTAAGTTCGTTATGTTTTCGAGTTATTTACATTTAGTTTTTGCATTCTGTTTTTTGTTAATTTTTTTTTTAAAAATCGCAAAAATAGTAGTTAGTTTACTATGTTTGTTGCAGTTAGTTTATATTTGCATAATTCCAACTGTTAGATAGTAAAAGTCTATTTTGGCCAATGATGTGACTGGAGTTAAATAGATAAGTATAGTATTGAATATTCAGGCTTTGATGTGATTTCTTGTTATGAATTGAATCTTTTCCTGTTTGAAACTGGTATAATTAAGGTTAACATGGTTATAACAGCTATGTTGACTGATTAAGTTTAAATTGATACATAATGGATTTCTTAAGGATAATACTAATGTGAAGGAATGAAAGACATGAATTGGCGGAGATGGCTAAATTTTGATAAAAACTTAAGTTTGGGGGGAAATTTTGGGATATATAAGCTTTAAAAAAAATATGTTGAGTCTTGTGGTGGGTTGAGGAGAAACACTCCCCATAAACACAAGCGTGAGATGGAGCGTAAAACGCACTCACCAACCATCTATCAAAAAAAAAGAGAAATAGAAAGAAAAAAAAATAAAAATTTACTGTGGCTAGTTTTATTTCGGGGCCTTTGTTACTTGAGTAAGTACGCCCGAAGGGGGATCTTAAAACCTAGCGCCCTAAGGTCTTATATGGTCTGGGAGTCGTTGGTCGAAAGCTCGCTAAGGGGTGAAACTGTTAGCCTAATGGAATGAGACATTGCACAGTCATGGTTAAAAAAAAACAATAAAAGGGGAAAAGAGCAAAAAGCCCCCGTAATGAAAAGTAAAACATAAGTATCCCAGATTGGACTCTTGAACTTGGTGGATGTTTGACTTTAGTTGGATCTAGCTTGTTCGTGAATTTTGTGAGTTTTCATTGTATAATGCCTTCGAAGATATCTATTATGTCTTAAATTTGATTTTATATCAGTTAACACTGTCGTGGAGCACACACGCACTATATCAGTGATAACAGTCTAAGATTTGATGATTGATTGGGAAATTACTGATTTGTTTTAATATGATGTATTATCATGTTTACTTGATTTCTCTAAGGCCGGTTAAATAGACTTGTTTCTGTCATTACTGTTGGATTCGTAGGCATATAGATTAGTTTCATTACATTGCATTGCATAACATTTTTGTGTTTTTGCTTGAGGACAAACAAAGGTTTAAGTTTGGGGGTATTTGGTGAGTGAGTTTTATACACATGAATTGGATACATTCGGGTTTAATTTGTTGTTGTTCTCAAGTCTTTTAGGATGTTTTTATGTGTTTGTGTCTATTCATGCATGTTTTATATTGTTTTGTAGGATTTGGGATAAAAGTTACATGGATCGACGTTCGGGGTGGCTAGACTCGCGTTTTCGGCTTGTCATTTACACAGCAGTCACTTCAGAGCCAATTTGACTATAGATCCGGACATTATTTCGTAAAACTTCAAGAATAAAAGTTGTAGATCTACTTCTCCTCTTTCCAAAACATCTTGAATCATCAAAATCAAAGTTCGGACGAAGAAGTTATGGCCATTTTCCTAAAGGACGTCGGAGCAGAAAATGTCAGATTTTGTGGCAGCGTCGGGGCGCGATTCTTAGGCATAATTCCAGCGCCGGGGCGCTGGGGAGCATAGTTTGGCGCCTGTTGCCCAGCGCTGGGGCACTGGGGGAAGGGTTTTGTGCGGCCTGGACGCGTTTTGGGCGAATTTTGACACCTTTTTGACTCCAAATTGGATTGGGTTTGTTCCAAAACTAAAAATTGGACTTGTAACCTATAAATATATGATGTAAGGCATTAAAATAAAGGGGGATTACATAGTTTAGATTAGATATACACTCTATTAGATTAGAACATTAACCCTAGTTCTTATTAATTTTGGAGATTGAAGCAACTTGGAGATCATTGAAGATCAAGAGCAAGAGCAAGAGGGGAGCATCAGATTTGCTGACAACAGATTTTATTCTCTTCTATTATCATACTTTTATCTTTTAATGTCTATTCAGTTGTGGATTCTTGGTTTCCATTCATTAATTATGAACTAACTTTTTTTATTAAGATTTCAATTGAACTTTTTATGGCTATGAATTAGTTATTCATTATATTCCAGTTATCTATGTTAAAGTGAGTTCTTTATCTTGTCTTGTGCATATTGCTTAATTATCTGATCAATAATTACTTTGTTACTCTATAAGGAATTGGAAGAGGAATTCTAGGGTTAGAACTGGGCATGATATTATGTGACTTAGTTATTTGCATAGTGAATAATTAGGTTTGTTAATAGAATGGAAATATTTGTTCGTCGCATGTAACACATAAGGAATTGGGATTGGAAAGAGTTTAATTCAATTATTTTGCATAGGAATATAGCAAGATTAATATGGATTAAATAGAATGCAATTGATCACTTGGAAAAGGACTTTTGGCATTTGAGAATTCCTGTTAACAATTCAGTAGGCATAATAATTGGGATAATTGGATAATTGATTTATAATTCATAATTGGGGATATTGAAGTCTTAATATTTATTTATTTGAATTAATTCGTTAAAATCTTAGTTTTAATTAGTTAATTTAGTTTTCTTAATTAGAAAAAATACGATTTGAGATTGTTTAAATAAAATTAGTTTGGTTAAGAATTAGTACTTGGTGATTTTTATTAAATAATTTCTCGTGGGAACGATACTATACTTTCACTTTATTACTTGTTGACCGTGTATACTTGCACGTATTCATTGATTGCGAAATTGATCAACATCAATCATCCTCATCCAATGAGCAAGCAACGTATGTACCAATCTATCCGGATTCACTAATCCCCAATTTAGTAATCCAAGGATTGAGAACTATTTTAGTTTTAAGCTTTCTAAGAATTTTGATCTCATTAGAATGATCATCACCATTATTCTAAAAGCATTGCTTAAAAACTATGAGTTTATCACATATTATAAAACAACATCATGTAGATAATTAAAAGCCTTTAATAAATTAATACTTTTTATTAATAAATGAATAAGATTGTTTATAAAGTATATGCTTTATTATCAAACATGATTGGCTTGTGTGCATATTACTTTCATGTGGTGCATAAATGGGCTTGATATGATTATGACCAAGGATTATTCGGTATAATCATGACCGTAATATTACAAATGATGTGGTAAAAGTAATAATTGGCCCGTAGTGCATTAATGGACAGTTGTTGGCATGATCATGACCATTGATGAATACACGAATATCCTTGGCCCGTAGTGCTTGGATAATTTGTGGTCGTGATACTAAAGAATATCCTTGGCCATAGTGCAGGGGGTGATTCGATGATGTGGATTATTTATTAAGCTGAGTCTCAACGATAAAAGTGATGAAAAACCTTTTAAATCATAGAAGATAGTAGAATTTATGCTCTACTTGACTCTTCTAATGAATTGCTTGTTCCGCTGTAGTTAAACTTGATGTTTGTTATATTTTATCAGTTTAACACTGTTGAAGGCTAACGATAAATTAATCTGCATTATCTTAGTTATAATATTTCTTACTGAGCTAGTTGAGCTCACCCTTTTGCTTTCATTGTTCTCTTCAGGAAATGAGAATGTAGCTGGGACTAGTCGGGGAACGGAGTGACGGTCCAGATGATAGCATTAGTAGTCCTCACTATTCTATGAAATAGTGTGATAATAACTGTATTGAGGACTCCATTTGAGTTGAATACTTTCTAGAAGACAATATTCGTATTAAAACTCTTAGTTTATGTTTAGTCGTATTTTACATGACAGTTCTATTATTAAGTTGTATTTGAATTTTGTACCATGTATTTGGCGACTCAAAATGGGTGATGTATACCTATTTTGGGTGCATCACAATATTTGCCTGAGATATCGTTGTTACTGATAGTACTGTAGTGAGGTCCCCCTTACTACTGGCATAATTGTAGAGATAAGCACGTATATTGATGAACATAGTGCCACCATGTAGTTGGCTGTAGATCTGTTGACTCGTGTAGAGACCCTTGGGCAGGAGATCACCGAGTTACCTCCTTCTTCTGAGAGGGATGCTATGTTGGACTTGATAGTCCGCATATACCCTGACTTGTAGATGGGCTTGTATTTTCCTGCACAGACTAGCTTAGCCATTTTGTCATGTAAAGTACACATTGTATATATATCAAACAACATTATATATTGCATGGAAACATATTTTGATCACTTCCATTTTAGTTATGCCTTGTTGCTTGCTTGATATTTGCATGTTTGTCCAGGGCTTGCGATCTTGATGTATTATGAACTCCTCCTTGATGGATGGACATTGAGATATCTCAGGATCTTTAGAATGGATCATTGATTTGTATGTATTCCCTACCATCTTTGGTGTCTTGGGACTATTGTATGGAGATATGGAGAGGAGTATGACTTTCCTCTTTGAGGTTGACCGCACCATAGTTGGTCACTGGTACTCCTTTGTATGGGGTGCCCAGTTAGTTCCATCTCTTATGGATAGGTGTTTCTCTTTGAGAACTTAACCGATTCTCCCATTTATGTGGGGAGGTCAGGTAGTTCCATCCGTTTGGTATAAAGCCTTTGAAATGTGGTGCATTGAATGATGAACCCAATATCGTTTGACAAGTTTTTGTGTTTTGGTAGCGGGTAAGACCGAACCATGAATGACTTTCTACGTACTCTTATTGAAGAGGAGATTAGGTCTGCGTAGTTCGAATCTAGTGTAAAGGTTCAACATTGTATGTAGCAAATGGGGGTAGGAATTGTTTTTTTATTACTTTATTGTGACCGGACCATATAAAATGGCTACCTACGTACTCCTGTGTAATAGGGAGATCAGGTTGACATAGTTCGCCCCATGTACAGGGCGAATTGCAGCTGAAATGTTTAATCCCAAGTACAAGATAAACTGAAGGTGTGAAAAGTTTAATCCCTGGTGGGAAAAACTGAAGGTGTGAAGGGTTGAATCCCTGGTGGGATAACCTAAAGGTGTAAAAGGTTTTGAAAACCTGCGAGGAGTGCATTATCTGGTGATCCGAAAACTAGGCTGCTGGTTGAAAAGTATGATTATCCCTGATGGGGCAAATATGTGTGAAGAAAGCTTTATGTAGTGAGGTTTTAGAAAACCTGAATTGACTGGGGATCTGGTGACCCATAACCAGGATGTTCACTTGAAGGTAACTTCAGACATAGTACCGTTTCACGGTGTCCAAGTTAATGAGTTGCAAAAATTCATCATCATCCATCTCCTGTAATCTGAGAGCGTCTCCTGTCAATATCTCCTTGACAACAAATGGGCCTTCCTAGTTCGGGGCGAATTTTCCTTTAGACTGATCTTGGTTGTCAATGATCTTCTTCAAAACCTAGTCATGTTATTTAAACTGCCATAGCTGAACTTTTTTGTTGTAGGATCTAGCGATCCTTTGTTGGTATAACTGACCATGGAAGATTGTAGCGGTTCACCTTTCGTCTATTAAAGACAATTGGTGATACCTATCTTGTAACCATTGGTCTTCATCCAGTTGAGCGTCTATCAACACTCTGAGGGATTTCATTTCCACCTCTATGGAGAGCACTGCTTCCATCCCATAGGTTAATGAGTAGGGGTTGCCCCAGTAGAAGTGCGCATTGATGTTCTGTAGGCTAACATAGTCAGGGGCAATAAGTCAAGCCATCCTTTGTGATTGGCATGCATCTTTTGCATGATCTTCTTGATGTTTTTGATAGCCACTTCAACAACACCATTCATCTTGGGACGGTAGATGACAGGGTTGAGATGTTTGATGTGAAATTTACTGCATAACTCCTTCCATCATTTTGTTGTTGAGGTTCTTAGCATTGTCTGATACAATTACCTCCGGTTATCAATATCGACAAATGACATTGTTTCTGATGAATGTAATGATAACTTCTTTTGTAACCCTAGGGAAGGAGGCTGCTTCTACCCATTTGGTGAAGTAGTCGATCATGGTGAAGATAAACTGATGCCCATTAATGGCTTTGGGCTCGATGGGCCCGATCCCGTCCATTCCCCACATTTAGAATGACTATGGCGAACTCATATTATTGAGCTCCCTTGGAGGGGCGTGGATAACATTCCCATGAATTTGGCATTAGTAACATCTCTTGACATGATCATCACAACCAGCTTTGAGAGAGAGCCACTAATGCCCTGATCTTAGGATCTTCTTGACAAGTAGGGGGCATTCATGTGTGGGACCACATACTCCACCATGGATTTCATCCATGAGCCTTTGAGCTTGGTCCTTTTCCAGACATCTGAGGAGACCAAGTCCTGCATCTCTTTTGTTGAGTGCGCCTCTGCTCAAGTAGAATTTCATAGCCAGTCGATGGATCCGCCTTCTTTCAGTCGGGCTCGCCTCAGTGGGTGTAGATCCATCTTGTAAGTATTCCTTGATATGTTGATACCAAGGATGTTGGATGGGAGGTAGCTCATCCGATACTTCTCCTATGTAGTTCCAATAGGTTAGTGCCTTTTGTTGGCCAAACGTGATGTTTGGCCTGTTTTCCTTGTCAAGTATGGTGATCAAGGAGGCCAAGGTTGCTAGCACATCTGCAAAGTCATTCCTATTCTGAGGAATATGAAGGAAAGAAATTTCTTCAAACTCTGAAGACGTCTATAAAACCTTTCGATCGTAAGGTAGTAAATGTAGCTCTTTGGTGTGATAGACTCATGTGGTTTGTCTAATTACCAATTCAGAATCCCCAAAGATAGTTAACTATTTGATACCCATTAATTGGGCAAGTTTTAGCCCCATGATACAACCTTGATATTCAGTTGTGTTGTTGGTGTTGACAAACTACAATTTTACGGCGACGGGATACTGCTCGCTTGTAACGGATGTTAGAACTGCTCCAGCTCCAGAGTCTTTTATGTTTACAGCTCCATTAAAATACATCTTCCATTATTGGTGTGCATCATACTGACGGTGTTGCTGAACTGTCATTACCCCTTCATCGGGAAAGTATGTTTCCAAGGGTTTTAAATCCCCTAAAGGTGCGGCGGCCAGTTGATCCGTAATTCCTTGACCTTTGATAGACTTTTGCGTCACGTAGACGATGTCAAATTGTTGTAGGATCAACTGCTATCTAGACAGTCAACAATTCAACATGGGTTTACTGAACACGTACTTAAGAGGATCCACGTGGGATATGAGATGGGTTGTGTGACCATGGAGTTAATGATGTAACCTTATGGAAGCCCATGCTAAAACACAACAAGTTTTCTCAATCAGAGTGTACTTGTGTTCACTGTTGCTAAATCTTTTGTTGTGGTAGTAGATAGCTCGCTCTTGGCCTCTATCGTCTTTATGTCCCAGAATGCAGCCCATTGTAAAACATTAATGGACAGGTACATAAACAAGGGAACATCTTCCCTGGGTGGTACCAGAATAGGAGCTTTGACTAGCTGCTCTTTGATTGTAAGGAAGGCTTTCTGGCACTAATCATTCCATTTCATGGAGGAGTTCTTCCTTAAAAACTTGAAGATAGGATCACAGATTGCTGTGAGTTGGGAGATAAATCTGCTAATGAAGTTGATTTTTCCCAAAAATCCTCGTATTTCCTTCTCTATCTGAGGAATGGGCATTTCCATGATGGCTTGGATTTTGGTGGGATCCAGCTCAATCCCTATGTGGCTGACTAGGAAACCTAGCAACTTGCCTGACTTAACGCCAAAGGCGCACTTGTCTGGATTCAACTTCAAGTTGTACTTACACAACTTGTTAAAGAGCTTTTTGAGATGGTCTAGGTGGTCTTCCTCCATTCGGGACTTGACAATGATGTCATCCACATAGATCTCTATCTCTTTGTGTATTAAATCGTGGAAAAGAGCCATCATGGCTCACTGGTAGGTTGCTCTGGCATTGATGAGGCCGAATGACAACCATCTGTAGCAAAAGGTTCTCCAAGGAGTGATGAATGCAATTTTCTCATGATCCTCTTCAGAAACCATGATTTGATGGTACCCCGTAAAGCAATCAGCAAAGGAGTACATGTCGTATGAAGCTGTATTATCAAATGATTATGTGGATGAATGGCACGGGAAAGCTATCTTTGTGGCAAGCTTTATTCAGATCCTTGTAGTCCACACAAACTCGCACCTTCCCTCCTGGTTTGGGCATGGGGACTATGTTGGATAGTCATTTAGGGTATGTTGACACCATGTTGATGCTTGCTTGAAATTATTTAACAATTTCTTCTTTAACTTTTAAACTCTACTCAAGTTTTAATCGCCTGAGCTTCTGCCTGACTGGCTTAAATCCCTCTTTGACGGGGGAGGCGATGAATGACAATGTCAGTGGACAAACCGACCATGTCTTCATGAGACCATGAAAACATATCCTGGAATTGGGTCAATAGAGTAACCATGTCATTCCTTTGGTTTAGAGTGAGGTCCGTACCAATCTGGATTTGTTTGGGATATTCTGAGGTTCCGAGGTTAAAAGAGGTGGTTTGATCAAGGTTTGGCTTGGGGTTGTCTTCGACCCATTCTTTGATATCCTGAGGTATCTCATAGTCCTCTTGTATTTCCATCAAGTCTGAGTCTAACTTTACATTAAAGTTACAGTCCTTGTAGAGAAAAAGCACCTCATCAGCAAGTATATGCATATCTATCTTTGGAGTCTTGGAACAAAATACTTTCACTTAATATATGAAAATGTTCAATCATACAAAGTGTTAGCATGTAATGTCAAAACAACTACTAATATTGTACAAAAAAAGTAAGCAATTATTGTTATCTATAGGGCAGATGGAGTTTCTTCCCTTTTTACCCTCGTCGACAAATGCAAGGAGTGTTGCTCCAATTGCCAAGGGTGAAGTCCTGGTGGACGGCTGTGACGAAGGGGCTGTTGTCGTCCTCTTTCTCCCGAATGATGACCGTGATATTTAGACAATCATCGTCTAGGGTGACCCTGTTTGTACTATCTGTGTGGACTATGATGCATATGTTTGATAAGCACCTTGCAATGTCTTGCTTATGTGACACCCTAAATCTGGGTACTTCATTCCCACAAGACTTGATGTTGACTTTCTATACATTCACAACTAACTACCCAAGTATAATAGAATTTAAACCATAAATCCTCCCATTAAAAGGGTTACATCATTAAATAAAAAAGTCTCCCAAGTTATCTAACCTTTAACATAAATCAAGTGCGGAAATAAAAATAGTTACATCACATCATTTAAATAAAGTCTATCAACATAAAAGCCATAAATTACAAGTCTTCATCACTTGTACATTTTTCCTTTCCCTTTGTTTGTGGTAGGTTCATCGACCTTCTCAACCTTAGCTGCAATAATTATATTTATGCAAGAATGAGGAAAACAAATGCTCACTTGATATAGCAATGAACAACAATAGAATAATAACTGCCAATGAATAAGCTCATCAGAACTAAATAATACTTTGTCAATGATAACCAAAAACTGGAATCAAAATATGAAATATATTTGAGGGTCATAGGACCACGAACTATCTCCAAGGTTACAAGTAATCTTTCAACTTTGACCTAAACAGTTATACTGTAGGGACTTCACGTACTTAGGGTGATCAGCCCTTCATACCATGTATTGTGCATAAACATCTAAACGCATTGCGTACCCCTATAATAGGGTTATTCTGCTCAGTTTTAGAGTACAAGTCCGCACCAAAGAAAGTTTGGTTTGGATAAGCTTCAAGGGTAATTTAGAGTTTAACGATCATCAACTAAAGGATTAGTTGAATCAACAAAGTTTGATAACATTACGGTTGGTCAATAACAACATAATATGGAACTATTAAGAATCATAGGTGAACCAACTATATATAAAAATCGTGCTTAGAAATAACTAAAAAGCATACGTATTTAATAAAATACTAAACCTTGCTTGAATAATATTAAGCTAAGGCTATGATCTTGAGATAAAAGAATTAAGTTATGAACATGTACTAAGGAATAACAAGATTAGAATGAAACGTGCTCAAGATAACAATAATATTTTGATTTACGTTAAGTAAATGAAATAGAACATCTCAGTTAGAGATTTGAGTTCAAGAATTTGCATTTATCATAAAAGAATAGAACTAAGAAAAACTTGTTTAACTATAAATAAATTAGAATAACTCAACAATGATTAGAATTCAAAATGTGCTCGAATAACGTTAAGGTTAGGGCTTGCTCAAATAAAGTTGAAGGATAAAAGAACTTGCTCAATTAAAGTTTATGGTAAGGAACTTGCTCAATGTAAAGAGGTAAGGTTTAGAAACTTGCCTTGTGCGTAAGCTATAAATTTACAACTCACGTTCACCTACACATAGTATTAGAATTACAATATCTATTAGATATACTAACATCCATTTTCCCAAAATAACACTCACTTCTAGTTAGACTTGTTATTTTAGTACAAGTTTTAGTTTACACCATATGCATTTCAGAAATCACAAACATTAACTTCAAAACACTTATTCACTATTCATGTGTACACTAAATCATAACATTTCTCTTTCATAACTTACTATTCTTTTACAACTTTAGAATTACTAACCACATGATACGATTCTGTTTTAAACTCTTCATTACATGTTTTTCACATTATCATAACATTAGAGCAAGTTACAATGGTGTTCTGGTCTGCAGAAGTAGCAGACATCACTGCCTCTGCACAGGGTATGGCGTAACTGCGCCATACTTAAGCCTGGGACCGGCGTAGCTACGCCATTTCTGGTCTTGACACCAGCGCAGTTGCACTGGTGCTCAGACATAAATTATGCAGACTGTTAACAGTACTCCGTTTAGCCCAACTTACATGATTTTCATCCACAAAACAGTAAATTAAGTATACCCAATTGATATAGAACTCATACAAACATGATTCCTCACATATATACTAACTTAGAACAATTAAACAACAATTTCAGAAAAATTAAGTCCTCGGGTTCCATGTTTTAAACTAAAAACTCCATTCTTGACATTCTTGACAAAAATTAACACCGTGACCTCAACAATACACCAAATTAACTTCATTCAAACTAGGTTCTCTTCGTTTCTTACCGAATTAACATATTCAAGGTTTAATTTACAGATTAGTTTACAAATTAACCACTACATTTGGTACTTTCACAAGCCATATATATGAACATGCACAATAAATAATTTTCTTCCTTTTTAAACGTAATTAGCACACAAAATCTTGTCTAGATGCTAGTTCTAACATCACAAATACATATAAATACAACAATTTAGTTTATAATTGTAAGACCCCGAATTTTATGAAATAAAAGTATTCAATTTTTCTTATAATTATGATTTAGTAAATGAGTAAATTGATAAAAAGCAAAGTTATGGGTGATATATGAATTATTTTTTCAAAATATGCAAGTGGTTATAAAATATTCATTTTTGTCGGGGAATATTCGTTTGGTTGTGGAATATTCTTTTTTGTCAGAGAATATTCGTTTGGTCATGGAATACTCTTCTTGTCGGGAATATCCGTACGACGGCGCAGTCATTTGTGAGCCCTATAACAGAATAATTGTCGGATGAAGATAATGACAAAATTGAGTTTTTATAAATAACGGCGTAGTTGTTACCGTTAACACTGTTGGAATATCCGGTGGTTAAAATATAGTAATACGCTTGGTTACACAGTAGCACACGGTATTGAACAATATTGTTGAATTATTGATTCTTACGTGAGAAGGCACTACTCAATAATTGTTACAGTAATTACTATTCAATATTTTATTTTATTAATTCAATAATTGTTGCGTTGATATTTTATATTATTGTTGTTCAATAATTATCACTGCACAGTATCTCCATTATCAGATCAGTAATTCATATTATTTGAATAATATTATTAGATAACATTATTGGTAATGTCTACAAAGTTCTGTCAAGGAGAGGTTTGGTCACCTAATTACGAGCCAGTAAGGAGAAATCCTTATCGGAAAGCCCCCTCTTTCCTAGGAACTGTCCTGGTTGTCATAAATGTGATTCTGTAATATTATTTGTGAATAATTAATTATTGATTTATATGATAAGGAAATATTTATTTGATGTGAATATAAATGATGGATTTATTTATGTGGTTATAAATAAAGGAATTAATGTTGAGGTGTTTTATAAGTATTTTGTCGGATTGAAGGTATTAAAAGATCAAATCGGTGTTCTTAAAGCTCTATTGCGTGAGTTATAATTTTGATCCGACCGTTGGATCGTTGTGATTTTTGGATATGTTATACATATATAAGTTGAGTATATATCCACAAATTTGAACCGTTAAAAATGAACGAATGAATTGTTACGGATTTTTAGAGGTGTTGAAAATCATCCGTTTGTGGGTTTCAGATATTTTATGTCTGGAATTTGGAAAAACTCAAAGCTACAAAGTTGTAGAGAATTCGATTTGATGTGGAATGGACATAAAATTCGTATTTTTCTGATAAACGGGCTATTTTTTATGAATTACTGAAGTTTCGAAAAATAAAATGATTTTTATTAAATTATGGGTGAGACCCACTTTTTGGTTGGTGTTGAATACACATGGGCTGCTATTTTTTTTCCAAGATGGCATGCTTGCATTCAAAATTGGTTGGTGTGTGGAAAAAGAAAAAAGAAAAATAATATTTTATTATTTTAGTCTCCTTTGACGTTCTAGCATTTTCCTATAAATAGGTGCTTAAGTTAGAATTGAAAATCACACCAGAATTCATAAGTTTTCTCTTTTTTTCTCTCTAGATTATCGAGTGTATTTTGTGAGTATTTAGGTACTTGGTGAGTTGCTATTCATCAGTACAAGTTTTCTTCAGCGTCATATCCAATATCCAGTCAGAAGTGCGACTCTTTTGAGGTAAGGGATAGTAAGGGATTTTAAGGGTTGTTATATTTTTCAGTTTCGTAATTTTTCTAACCTTCAAAAATTCTAGAAAAATTTGAAATGATAATTTGATGAGTTTTCTTGATTGTGTCCAAAAATGGTGATTTTTGGATGTATAAATTAAGAGTTATAAATTTTATGAGAAAAGACTATTTTAAAAGTAAACCCTTATAACTTCTTGTGGGTAACTCCAAAATTGGTGAAATTTTTATTGGGAGTACATGTATATAACAGAAGTATACTCTGTAAATTTCAAAATTTTTGGATAAAAGTACAGTTTATGATAAATATCTAAATATTTAGTTGTTTTGGCCATATGAAAAATAGTAAATAAATTTTAAAAATTATGAGAAAAATATATGTTCAATATGAAACTATATTCTGCTAAATCCCGGAAAAGAAAATTTGTTTATACTGATTCGGTATTTTTCATGAAAACGGACTAGTTATGAGTAAATGAATTAAATATATTATGCGAAGTAAGAAAATTGGAAAATAAGATTTTATGGCTTGAGAATCCTATATGAGGTATATGCAGATTTTTAATGAGGGTTTTGGTTATTGGTGATGAAATCTTATGAGTTTGGAATTTTAGGATGATTAAATGCATTATTTAGTAAAGTGTAAACAATTAAAATAAATTGTTTATAAGTTTAAGAAATGTTATTTCAATATCCTTATAATGAAATATTGGTATGGATTTTATTGTGGAATTTCTACCTTTTTGTGTCGGGTTTACTATTCATGAATTACTATTCACGAAGTTACTATTCATGGGTTACTATTCACTGAGTTACTATTTATGACAAAATTGGTTTCTTTTTCTAACCAAATTATAGTTGATTTATGAATATTACTCTTGAGATTAAATCTAGATGTTTTGATTATATTGATTTTACTATTATATATAACATTTTTATAACCCTAATGATGATATTTCTCTTTGACTTGAGTGTAAAGATGGGTAAATTTTTAGTGTGATCATGACTATGGGTTCCCTTTGGCCAGTAGTGCAAATTTGAATTGTTGACTGGTATGATCATGACCATTGAATTTATAATTGAATATCTTTAGCTTAAGTGCAAAGGTGAAATGATCAACATGGTTATAATTATTGTTTATATAAATTCTGAAATGATTATATATTTCTTTGAGATATTAATATATTTGGCCTGTAGTGCAAATATGAACTGTTGATGAATATATTTTGCTTGTAGTGCAAATATGAACTGTTGATGAATATATTTGGCCTGTAGTGCAAATATGAACTGTTGAGGAATATCTTTGGCATGTAGTGCAAAGATGAATTGTTAATGAATATCTTTGGCCCGTAGTGCAAAGATGACATGTTGTTGAATATCTTTGGCCTGTAATGCCAAGATGGTCTGTTGATGAATATCTTTGGCCGTAGTGCAAAGATGAAATTGTTAGTATGACTATAAACAAGAACTATGATTTGGTATAACCACGATCTTTGATGTTTCAGGTAAAGACATGTGATTAAAATTATCTTCGTCCTGGATGCGAAGAGAAATTTAGAATTACAATTATGATTATAAGTTATTCATATAATTGTGGAAAGGAACTGTTGATTAATGTTACAGAGATAAAACATTATTGGTGGACTTTTAATGTTGAGAAGATAATAGACTTTGTGGTCTATTTAACTCTTCTAATGGATTTCTCGTTCCGCTGCAACTATGGTTGAAAATTTTTATCATCTACCATATGTTCTAAATTTCTGATTTATTACTGATGAAGGCTATTGATAATTTAATTATCTTTAGTCATGATATGCTTTACTGGGCTAGTTGTGCTCACCTTTTTGCTTCACAATTCCTTTTAGGTAATAAGAGTGTAGCTGAGTCGAGCGGGGGTAATAGGAGAATAGAACGGTGATCATCATTTAGTAGTTATATTTGGTGAATCAAGTAGGGTGAGGCGAACCCAACGTTGGAAGGGTGTTTTGCCACTATCATACAAGATGTCTAATGACATACAACCTCGTGTCATCATAAGACAGGGTTGTGCGCACCCACTTGCTGAGTATATCTACGAGCACTACCTATATAATCTTGGTGTTTGGTTGAAGCATAACTCACAATTAGAGACAGTGAAGATAATGATATGTCAAGAGAAGACTTACAATTGGAAAGAATATGATAGTAATCTTCTTGTTTTTCTTTGGGGTCTATTGGGTCAACCAAGGATAATTCCGTGGGCATATGATATCTATCATAACCTAGATGCATGGCCTCCCATGTACGAAGGTTTCCTTGAGCACTTCCCAAAGATTCTAATTTCTAAAACAGTTTTTGACTATACCTTTATGTAAGGTGCCATTGTGGCATGCTATCCAAGGTTGGGATGAGAGTCACAATTGGTATATTTTTGTATTAAAACTTACAGCATATGTGTTGTTGTATTTTGCACAATAATTGTTGTAATAAAGTTTTAGTTATTTTTTGTACCATGTATTTGGTAACTCAGAATAGGTTGGTGGAATGGACATATTTTGGGGTTGTCACAATAATAACAATTCACCGAACATGAATTCACATAAAACATAAGACTAGTGAATATAAAATATTCATATATACAATATTTAGGGTTATGGAATCATACCTTCTCTTACTTGAACAATCCTTGCTAACCACAAAGAATTGCTTGAAAACACAGAAATCTATTCTCAAGTCTCTCTCAAACTCTATCAATTTCTCTCTGAAAACTTTCTTCTCTTTTCTCTTCTTAGGCTTAAGCCAAATGCTTTTCACGTAAAATAAAATACAACCGACGCCTAAAACCCAAACGTTCGAAACTGCCATATACTTATTATTAAAATAATTACATATCAATTATAAAATATTATATATATTTTATTTATATTATCAAATTCATAATTCAAAAGTCATAAGGCTTTGTTTGGCAAAACACTTTAAAAATAAAGACTTAATATCTTTAAGCCTTGTTTGGGCAAATCCATTTAAACTACTTTAATTTATTTTAATAGATTCTTTACACTATAGTTTATAGTCTCATATTATTTATTTAGATTTCCAAATCCAATCTTAGTCAAATAAACTAATTACAACATGTTAAATAAATTTTTCACTTAACCGATTACCACAAAATTATAATCTCATTAAAATTTTATTTAATAAATTAACACATCACTTTTATTATTAAATTAAAACAATAATATAACCATTCATGTAATCTTTAACCACTCTCTAACTATTAAATTAAATTAGAGTATTATCTAATAAATTTAATTCATAAATATCTACAAGTAACAACTATATAAATAAAATATTTATTAAAACATTCAAACAATTTAATAATTATTTTAAATTACAAATAAAATCTTGAATTGTTACATCCTTCCCTCCTTACAAGGATTCTGTCCCCAGAATCATAACTCAAACAACTCATTCATCATATTTTTCCCTCCTTACAAAGATTCTGTCCCTAGAATCGAAGACACAGATTAAACAAATAACTCAGGGTAGTTCTTCATCATTTCATCTTCGAGTTCCCACTGTAGCCTCTTCGACATTGTGGTTTCTACATATCACCTTCACAGAAGGTATCACCTTATTCCTGAGCACTTGTTCTTTCCTGTCGACTATCTGGATAGAAACCTCTTCATAAGTAAAATCTTTACTAAACTGCAACGGTTCATATTCGATCACATATTTGTAATCGGGTTTATATGGTCGCAACACCGACACATGAAAAACGTTATGAACATGTTCTAATTCTGGAGATAAAGCTACCTCGTAAGCCACTTCTCCCACTCTTCGCAGTGTCTCGAAAGGTCCAATAAACCTTGAGCTTAGCTTTCCTCTCTTGCCAAAACAAATTTTCCCCTTCCAAGGAGAAACTTTCAGTAAAATAAAATTTCCTACGTCAAATTAACGATTTTGTCTGTGTTGATCAACATATTTCTTTTGTCTATCTTGAGCAGCTACCAGTCTTGCTCTGACGAGTTTGATAATTTTAGCTGTCTGTTGAACCAGTTCTGGTTATAATAGTTGACATTCACCAACTATATCCCAGCATAGTGGAGTTCTGCACTTCCTGCCGTATAATGCCTTGTATGGCGATAAGCTAATGCTTGCGTGGTAACTGTTGTTATATGCAAATTCCACCAATGGTAGATGATCATCCCAGTTCCCTTTGAAATCCATGATACATGCTCTATGCATATCTTCTAACGTTTGGATTATTTGTTCGCTTTGACCATCAGTTTGTGGATGGTATGCCATACTCATCTTCAATTGTGTTCACATGCATTCTTGTAGTCTCTTCCAGAAGTTTGATGTGAATCTCGAATCCCTGTCTGATACAATTGACACCGGAACTCCATGTCTTGACACGATCTCCTTGACGTACAATTTTTCCAGTTGATTGAGATTACATCTAATCCTTATTGGCAAAAAGTGTTCTGATTTCGTTAATCTATCTGCTATCACCCAAATTGCATCATATCCTTTCTGAGTCATTCGAAGATCTACCACAAAATCCATTGTGATATGCTCCCACTTCCATTCCGGTATTTCCAACGGTTGAAGTAATCTGCTTGGCCTCTGATGTTCTGCCTTTACTCTCTGACATGTTAAGCATTTCGTAACACATTCTACAACGTCTCTTTTCATATTTGGCCACCAAAAATGTTGACGCAAATCTTGATACATTTTTGTACTAACCGGATCAATTGAATATCTTGAGTTATGAGCCTCTGTCAAGGTTTCTTCTTTAATATCCGGTACTACTGGAACCCAAATTCGTCCCTCGAATCTTAGCACTCCTTCAGTATCGACCTTATACTTCACCTCACTACCATTGACCATACTTTCCTTTATTTTTCTGCATTCTTCATCTTGTAGTTGAGCATTCTTTACCCTGTCCACCAAATTTGGACTAGCTTCTATCTAGAATAGTCGTTCATCGGATTTTTTTGGAAATTTTATTTCCAGCTCTAATCTTGCCATTGCTGAAATGAGCTTCTCCTGGTTGGTTAACAACATCAACTTCTCACGACACTTCCTACTCAAGGCATCTAGAACCACATTTGCTTTGCCCGGATGATAAAAGATCTAACAATCATAATCTTTTATTAATTCCATCCATCTCCTTTGACGCATGTTCAAGTCCTTTTGTGTGAAAATATACTTCAGACTCTTATGGCCTGCGTATATCTCATATTTCTCTCCATAGAGATAGTGTCTCTTTATCTTCAGAGCAAATACCACCGCAACAACTCTAAATCATGAGTCGGATACCCTTTCTCGTAGTCCTTCAATTGCCTTGATGCATACGCAATGACTTTACCGTTTTACATAAAAACACAACCTAATCCTTTATGTGAGGCATCACTATACACCATAAAGTTTCATGTATTATCAGGTAATGACAACACAGGTGCCACACTGAGCCTCTTCTTCAATTCCTTAAAACTTTTATCGTACTTTTTCGTCCAAACAAATTTTACAGCTTTTGTCGTAAAATTTGTCAACGGAGTGGCAATCTTGGAAAAATCTTGAATTAACCGTCTGTAATAACCTGCCAATCCCAAGAAACTTCTTACTTCTGATGGAGTTCTTGGTTGTTCCCAATTTATCACAGCTTCGACTTTTGATGGATCCACTGAAATCCCATCTTTATTAATTACATGGCCGAGAAATTGTACACGTTCCATCCAAAATTCACATTTAGAGAATTTCGCGTACCACTTTTTTTTTCTTAGTGTCTCCAGCGTCAAACGTAAATGTTCCATGTGTTCTTCTTGAGATTTAGATTACACCAAAATATCATCGATAACTACCACCACAAACTTATCTAAAAATGGTTTAAACACTCTGTTCATCAAATCCATGAATGCAGCAGGGGTGTTGGTCAAACCAAAAGACATTAACAAAAACTAGTAATGTCCAGTACCGAGTTCTGAATACCATCTTCGGTACAGCCTCCTTCCTTACTTTCAATTGATGATACCAATTTCTCAAATATATTTTCGAGAAGTATCTAGCACCCTTCAATTGATTAAACAAGTCATCTATTCTTGGCAACGAATATTTATTCTTAATATTAACTTTGTTTAATTCTCTATAATCAATGCATAGACGCATTGACCCATCCTTCTTCTTCACGAATAACACTGGCACTCCCCACGGTGATACACTTGACTGAATATACTTCTTATCTAATAGCTCTTGTAGTTGTACCATCAGTTCCTTCATCTCTATCAGAGACATTCTGTACGGGGTCTTCGATATTGGAGCAGTTCCTGGCGCTAAGTCGATCATGAACTCGATCTCTCTGTCATGAGGAAGTCCTGGTAAATCCATTGAAAACACATCCACAAAATCTCTAACCACTGGTATCTCCTCCAGGTTCACACCCTTCTTCTTTTGAGCATCGACTATGTAAGCTAGGTACCCTACACATCCCTGACTCAACAATTTCTTGGCACTCATAATCGTCAGACATCTCGCTTGTCTAGGCGATTTGCTATCATAGTAAACTACCTTTGACGGAGTCATAAGGTTTAAACATTTCCTTTAGCAATTAATTATCGCTCCATAATTGAATAACCAATCCATTCCCAATATAACATAAAACTCTACAAGTTTTATCGGGATTAAATCTACTGTCATAATATTTCCCTTAATACTCACCCTACAATTCTTGTATATAAACTTAACAGGAATTACCTCCCTATTCGCAATTTCTATATGTAAAGGGAAATTCAATTCTTCACTAGGTAATTCTGACCTCTTAGAAAATTCATCAGATATAAACGAAGCAAGTAGGACCCGAATAAAATAATATATATGGATTTATATCATTGATTGGGATAATACCCGACACGACATCTTTTGATTGCACTGCGTCCTGCACCGTCATGTTGAAGGTTCTGACTGTGGGTCTGTTTGACTACGTTGGTCCAGCAATGGTCAATGTACCTCCACTGCTACCTCCCTTGCATCATGTTGTTTCTCCAGTTTTCTTCTTAGGGCACTCGCGAGCAAAATGATCCTTTAACCCGCAGGTGTAGCAAACATTATTCTTGGGTTGATTGACCCACAGTTAAAGCATACACGCTTCCCCCTTAAGCACAGACTCGTGTGAAACCTCCCACATGTAGCACATGCTTCGAACTTCTTCTTCTGCTGGTTACCCTGCTAGTTTCTAGCACCCATATTTGTACTACACTTTCTCTTCAGGTTATTATTACCATTTCCATCGCTACCACCACCATTCTTAACTTTACCTTCATTCTTCTACTTTCTTTGTTCTTGATTAAACTTCAATACAGCCTCGCCTCCACTCTCAGCTAGAATTGCCTTCTCTAGTACTGCTGTAAATGTCTTCAGCTAAAATATGGACACCCTACTGTACAACCAGGGTTTTAGTCTCTGCTCAAACCTTATAGCCTTGCGCTCATCTTTGTTAACTTGATATGACACAAACCTCGCCAATTCGTTAAATTTTGCACCATACTCAAATACCGTCATTGATCCCTGCTTCAGTTCTAGAAACTGCACCTCCATCCGATTCTTCAAACTCTCTGGGAAATAAGTCTCGAAAAATATATCCTTAAACCTATCCCAAGTCATTACCCCTTGACCTTCTCGAGTTTTATTGGTTTGCCACCAATAACTAGACTCTACTTTCAACATAAATGTTGCAAAAGCAGTTTTCTGATTCTCACCTACTCTAGCAACATCTAAAACTTTCTCTATCGCCATGATCCAGGTTTGTGCCTCAACTAGATTCATAGACCCACGAAATTCTGGTGGTCCAACCGCCTTGAAGTCCTTAAATGTCACAGCTTGATTCTGTGACTGATTCTGCAATGCTCCCGTCAGTAACGTCACTAACGGCTGAACTGGGTTAGCCTCAGCGTTGTTGTTATTAGTAGATCACTCAAGGGTTCTTTGTCTTGGTTGACGTCTTGGAGGCATTTTTTGTTAAAATACTCTCATTAGATTATTATTTAATATTCTAGGTATTATGTACTTAACTTGCACATCACAAAAATACTCACGTAACACACAATATCTTTAATAATTAATAACTTTTATTCATTCATAATCTTTTAAAACATAATAATGATAGCATTCCTGCTATCTACATCACTTTCCTGAACTACAAAAGTTTCAGGCAAACTTCATCATCATCGTATCCCATGGGTTATATCATACCTGGGATTTATATCTTATTTACTCACTAATTACATAGTAATTACATTTATGATGACCTACTAAAACACTGCATAGCCTTACGACGCTCCTCTTCCATGATACGGAACATTGTTCGGCGATCTAACATATACGAAGGCAGCGTCTCGAACTGAATTGGATAACACATGACTCGATCATGAGCTCGATTGATCATGGTGTTGAAAACACTATTCATCTCATCCATCTTGATCTTCTTCACTTGTACATCTCTCTCTGCTACCCTGACTCGTTTAGAAACTTCCTCGTAAGCGTCTTCTGCTCTTGCCCTCTTAGTAGACTCTTATTTCAACTTGTTCTTCAGTTTCGCGATCTCCTCTGTCATTTTCTCATTCACTCCTTCAGTGTGGATCAGCTTCCCTTTGACATTACTCAGACAATCATCTAGATCTTGGATCTCATTGTCTTTCTGCGCCATTGAGGTCTGCTATTCAGTTACTATCACTCCCAATTCCTCGACGCTATCCTGAAGTTCCACATTGCGGTCATATACTTCGTTGTAGATATGGGAAGCGATCGAGTTTAGTGGAAACTCTTATTCCTCATCCCCACTCGACTGTGGCAGCTCAATGGGGTCCTCCTCATCTGACTCTACCTCATCATCCTCATCAGGTAACCTCTCCTGCTCAACCACTGTGACCAACGAAGATGATTCCCGTGGCAGTAGTTGTTCCCAAACCACCTGAATATCTCGAGGCTCCTCCTCTCTAAGCATCTAGGATCCTTCCTCTCTATTCTGACTGGATTCTCCTACATTAGCCATCCTGACAATAAAATTTTAAGTTTTAATTACTAATCATTATTAATTAACACTCACGAGCACATAGGTTGCAATCACATAAGCACATAAGTGTCTTATTAATTCTTTCCTTAAAACTCGATAAGAGTTTATCACCACTGTCATTTCAAAGGTTACTTTCTAAGGCTTTTCCCACACCTAAGGTTAATAACCTAAAGCTTTGATACCAACTTGTGACACCCCAAATCTGGGTACTTCATTCCCACAAGACTTGGTGTTCACTTTCCATACATTCACAACTAACTAAATAGGTATAATAGAATTTAAACCATAAATCCTCTCATTAAAAGGGTTACATCATTAAATCAAAAAATCTCTCAGGTTATCTAACCTTTAACATAAATCAAGTTCAAAAATAAAAATAGTTACATCACATCATTTAAATAAAGTCTATCAACATATAAGCCAATAAATTACAAGTCTTTATCACTTGTACATTTTTCCTTTCCCATTTGTTTGTGGTAGGTTCATCGACCTTCTCAAACTTAGCTGCAATAATTATATTTATGCAAGAGTGAGCAAAACAAATGCTTACTTGATATAGCAATGAACAACAATAAAATAATAACTGCCAATGACATTTTCCAAAGATTTTAATTTCTAAAACAGTTATTGACTGTACTTTTATGTAAAGTACCATTGTAAGGTGTTGTGGTCGAGACACCATGAGAGTTACATATATTTGTATTAAAACTCATAGCTTATGTGTTATCGTACTCTGCATAACAGTTCAATAGTTGTATAAATGAAGTTTGTATTTAATTTTTGTAGTGAGATATCTGGCAACTCATAATGGGTCGTGTGGACCTATTTTGGGGGCCTCACAATGTATACCTATTTTGGGGGTGTCACAGTTGGTATCAAAGCTTAGGGATATAATCCCTGGCTAAGATGTGAGACTAGAAATAGGAGGGGAGAGACGGGAAATTCCTTCGCAAGTATGAACTACCTAAGTTTATTTGGTATTTATTTTGTCGGTCAGAGTATAGGGATAATATGTGACATGTAAATTAACCTTTGTTTTGTGGAAGTATTTGATAATGTCATCTGAAAATGATGAGATAAGCAATGATGCACATGAGACCGTTGAGTCAGCAACAATCAATACCCAGGATAATGTGCATCAGGATGGCAATAATCCTCAGGAAAACAACAACACTGACCAAATGATGAACGATGGGATGTTCAGAGGCTTTATTCAATTCATGCAACATTAGGCGAGAACGACTCCTGTTCAAAATGTAGGTGGAAACATTGGAAACTCTCGGACGATCACCGCTAAAAAGTTCAAGGAGCTGGGACCACCAGAGTTTTTGGGAGAGCCAAAACTACTTAAGGCAGAGACGTGGATAAAGCAGATCACCAAGATATTTGATGTCTTGGGATGCTCCGAGGAGCAAAAGGTTCCCTTTGCCACCTTCATGTTGTGAGGAGAGGTAGATTACTGGTGGGAATCTGTAAAGCGTATTCAACCTGCCGCACTGAATATGTCTTGGGAGAAATTCCAAGAACTATTCAACGACAAGTAATTTTGCGAAAGTATTTGTCATATGAAGGAGGTAAATTTTATCAAGCTGGAGCAAAACAATATGACCGTGTCACAATACGAAGCTAATTTGCCGAGTTATCCCAGTTTGCGTCCCACTTGGTTGATAACGAGGAAGAGAATGACGCGGATGTTTCTAAGATGTTTGAAACCTAAGATATGTCAATACCTAATTTCTCACAAACTGTGTTTGTATTCAGATGTTGTAAAAAAAGCTCAGTTATTGGAGCGCGATAATGAGTCAACCAAACCAAGAGAGAACATCCGACAAATCGATAATACTAGTGGAAGCAGTCATTGAAGCGGTGACAACAAACGTGGAGGGAATCAACATGCCAGAAATTGTAACCACTTCGGTGGTAATCATGGCCAAGATAATAGAAATGGAAATTTCAAGAAGAGAAAATTCAATAATGATGGAAAGACGTCAGCACCAGCACCTGTGGTTAAGGAAGGAGAATGACCGCCGATCGTATGTTACAAATGCAGAGGGGAGGGACACATTAGTTCAAACTGTACGCAGCAGTCCAAAATATGTTACAATTGTGGAAGAGAAGGTCACCTAACCCGATTTTGTCGTGCACCAAAGTCAAGTCCAGCATGGATGGAGGCATCAAAGGCCGTCCCAGACAATATAAAACCTGTAGTTCGCGGGAGCGCGTTTGTCGTAACCTCCAAAAAAGTGAGGAATCCGAACGAGGTGATCACGGGTAATCTAATCATAAACTTTAGCGAAGTCTATAACTTATTTGATACTAGTTCTACCCATTGTTTTATTTCTCCTACTTGCGCTCAACGTTTACATTTGACTCCGTGGAAATTATACTTTGACTTATCTGTTGAAAATCCGTTGGGAGAAACCTTAATTACATCCATTATTTATTGTCGACGTCGGGATTTTTGGATGTCCCTTTCCGTTACTTGTTCTTTGGTGTTCTCATTTTAGGTGAGATTTGTTTGAAAAAATAAGTGAAAAAGGTCCGACATGTATGATGTCGATGATGGAACTGTTAAGAGTCCCCAGTTAGGTTTTTTAAATGGTTGTACCAACACAACCTAAAAAAGGTTTGCACATTGACCCAATGATGTGACACTGATATACGGGTCGGTGAAACCGAGATTTGTTTAGGGTCCGGGGACTTGGTTATGCGGGGGATGGTGTTAGGCACCCCCCGACATCCGTGTTACCACGGTGACCGCTTCTTTTCAATAAACTACTATCTGAGTGTGTGTGTGTGGGTCAATGTGCTGTTTATATGGAAGTTGTGTGAGGCCTCGTTCGAACCTATATACACATGGTTTGAATTTATGTAAAAATTCAGATTTTAGCAAGATATAGCAATGATGTTTTATAAAAGAGGTTTTTCAATGCCTGATGCTCAATAGGAATTTAGACCTTTTACACTCCTATTTTTATTAAGTGATCGGCTTGATTGATTTTTATTTGACGGATGCTAGGCATCCGTACGAAAATAATATACAAAAATAATGCCGACTTCCTCATAGGTATGGAAACCATCTGAGGAAATTCAGACATCGCAGAATAATTTATAAGCTGCTTACAGCTGAAAATGTCCATCACGGGAACTGAATCTAGATCCAATTGGATGAATCTGTGATCACATGATTCCTAGGCTCACAAGATACTGCAGTTTATATGAAAGCAGTAAGCAGGTATATATATAAAAGCTGTAAATATATATATATATATATATATATATATATATATATATATATATATATATATACACACACACACACACACAGACAAGATCACCAACCACGAAGCACCTCAATGGGGGATCAAAAATGTAAATAAAGCTGTTAAAAGCTATCAACCACCACAGAGGAAACTCCAGGCGGGACGAAATGTAAATAAATCTGTAAATACGGTCAACCACCACGGAGGAAACTCCAGGCGGGACAGAATGTAAATAAAGTTGTAAAAGCGATCAACCACCACGAAGTAAACTCCAGGTGGGACAAAGTATATATATATATATATATAAGCGAGTAAACGCACTAGACCGACGTCTAGGCTCATCGAACAAAGTCCGACACACAATTGATATATATAAGTATATATATATAAAAGCGAGTAAACGCTCCAGACCGAAGTCTATGCTTAATCGAGGAATAACTCGATAATGTTAGTCAATATATATTTGTATATATATATATATATATATATATATATATATATATATATATACAGGCTAAATATGAAACCATGGACCGAAGCCCAGGCAAAAGCAAGCAACACGACTCTCAACGTGTAGAAGGGTGTGTGCAAAGATGAAGAGAAAGACTCTAAAGTGTGTGAGAAGGCTTACAGCTAACTGATAAAGAAGGCTTCTATATCTTTAGAGTGGGTAAAAACAGGCTTTTGTGGGTACAAAAGAGGCTATATATGAGCTCACAGGTGTTTAAAAGTGGGAAAATACACTGTATGAGCGAGTGCAGAGCGAATTGTGCAGGGTTTCCCCGTCTTTTTCTCTTAGAAAATCAGCACACCAAGCCCTATATTTATAGAGGTGGGAGACACATGTCTACCTGCGGCACCTAGTAGCAGGTGTACCTGCGGCTGCCCGGGGTGCCCCGGGCAGTGTGGGTCCCGCCGTGTCGAAGTATGTACGCGCTGTTCGCTCGGTCGCTCATAACTTTCAATCCGGGAGTCCGATGGAAGCGTACCATACCATTCCAGAAAGCTCTTTCCGAGAGCTACACAATGATATATGATTTGACCTTTTTTGATTCCAGGAAGATGGGTCCATGACCAAAATGGCATTCTCGGGTTTCCGTCAAGCAGTCCGTTGAGCCGTTTTGCGTAGTCTGCGCTCGGAAGTTAAGATATGGTTCTTGTGGGACTTCCTTTGAAGCATTTTGAGTTGACATGAGTGTTTGATTTGAAGTGAAGTTGAGTTAGTAAAATGACCATTTTACCCCTCCCGGGGTTATCTCTGATTTTCGCGCAGTTATAGCAGTTGTTTCTCAGGTTTATCTCTGAGGTTAGCTTGCTGTTGAGTTTGACTATCCTTAGGGTCATCTTTGAGGTTGTCTTGACCAATTCCCATGGTTGGGACTGAGACTGGATACCTCAGGGTCATCTCCAAGATTAATCTGTCTTCTCCGGTGTGTGGTCTGGTATTGTATCTGCAAGCCTCGGGATCATCTCCGAGGTTGTCTTTGGTTACTCCTAGATTGCGATCCGGGGTTTGTTGATGAACTTCCGGTAGTATTCGGTATGGATTTGGATTGTCTTTCAAGGTTCCCTCTTAAAAGATGAATCTGTCCTCCTGCAATGTTAATAACAGTAAAAGAAAATTTTGAGTGTCTACAGATGCCCCTCTTTATCATGTTCATGCATTGCAATGGAATGGACATGATAAAGATTAGTAGACAGTTGAAACATGACAAGGTATTTTCAATGATGTAAATCGCATTGTAGTGAATGTTTATGATGAATGTGACAATGTTTTTATAAATCGCAGTTCGTAAACTGCACATCGTATTTCGCACATCGTACATCTCTTTTCACATTTGGCCAAATCGCACTTCGCAACTCGCACATCGCATTTCACATATCTTATTTCGCATATCGCATTGCAAATCGCATATCGCATATCGTAAAATCGCAAATCGTAATGTAATGATTATTATGATGAATGTTAAAATGTATTCGCAAATCGCTTTACCTTTACCAATTATTGCTGATGCCTATGCTGGTGTTGACTCCAATGGTTTGGCATTTAATCGCTGATGATTGTCTGATGAAGATAAGTTTAGATGCTTTTCATATCTTGATGGGGATGACGTTCTGAAATCACAAGACCCTCCCGATGTATTCGCTGGTAGTTGTAACGGTGACTATCCTGTTGATCGCCAAACTTTTCCAATTCCCACTCGAACGGTAGTATACGAAGTTTTCATCACTGAACTGTGTTGATGTCGCGCTAATGTTACGCTAGATCATAGTTGGGTGCTTGTGCCCCATTTCCTTAAGCGTTTGATTCGTAACCCGGTTGAACTGATTACTTGAATGTCGCTGAAATCCCTGGAGGTGTAACTCATTTATTCGCTTCCCAGATTTGAACGTCGGTGTAGAGGTCTCGATTTGTGAGAATTTGGCGCCGGTTGACAAATTTGATGATGAGGATTTCATTTGCTAGACTTTTTGTTATTGGGCTCCTGATTTTACTGAGAGACTTGATCCCTCCTTAAGATCATTCCATTTCTTGGAATTGGACAAATGCCCCAGTCTTTTCTCATGTTGATGCCCAGGGTTCATATGACAAACTCTCTTTGTTGATGAAGTTGTGAGTGAATAATATCTTAATCGCCATTGAGATGCTGATGGACCATGCTGATGGCGCTAACTGGTGCATTTTCCATTTTAGGATGATTGATAAATTCCCCAATGTTGAGTTGTCGCTACTTTCAAGATTTCCCCCAATCCTGTTGGAAGGGATCCACTATCCGGTTGTCACCAATTTTGAAATTACCCCAGCCTCGCTTGTTTTCTGGGATAGTTTCTTTGATAGATGAGCTGATAAAACGCCAAGATCGCAAGAGTCTTTTATATATGTACCATCTGGTGAACAGGTAATGGATGTGGGCTTTGATGTTGATAGCTCTTTATGGTAAAGATGTCGCTTTGTTAGAGAGATGATGCTCTAACTCATAGGGATATCTTTTTTGCTGAGCGGGATGACATTATATCCACCCGAGATATCGCATGTAGTTGGCAGTGGATCTGTTGGCTCGTGTAGAAACCCTTGGGTAGGAGATCACAGTGTGACCTCCTTTTTCTGAGAGGGAATCCATGTTGTACTTGATAGCCCGCATATACACTGATTTATAGATGGGCTTGTATTTTCCTTCACAGACTAGCTTAGCTATTTTGTCATGTACAGTACACATTGTATATATCAAACAACATTATATATGGCAGGGAAACATATATTGATTCACTTCCCTTTTAGTTGTGCCTTGCTACTTGCTTGATAGTCGCTTGTTCCTCTAGGACTTTGTGATCTGGATGTATTCTGAACTCCTCCATGATGGATGGACAGTGAGATGTCTCAGGATTTTCAGAATGGATCGTTGATCTGTGTGTATTCCCTACCATCTTTGGTGTCTTGGGACTTGTTTCTATATGTGGTTATGGATAGGAGTATGTTTGTTTTTGCTGTGGTGAGACCGGACCATATAACATGGCTGCCTACGTACTCCCCGTGTATTGGGGAGATCAGGTCAACGTAGTTCGCCCCTCAGGGCGAGATGAAAAGCGTGATCCCATGAGCAGGTCAGACTACGGGGAAGAGAAAGTTTGATCCTAGGTTGATGATAAACTGGAGGTGTGAAAAGTTTGATCCCATGTATGGGTAGCAAAACTGCAAGTGTGAGAGGTTCAATTCACGGTGACATGACCTAAGTGGTATAATCGTAGTGAAGCTAGGCTGCTGGCTTGAAAGGATATTTCCCTGAGGGGCAAAGCTTGGAAAGGAGTTGTATGTGGTAAAGGGTTAAAGAACCGGAATGACTGGTGATCTGATGATCCCAAAACAAGGATGTTCGCTTGATGGTAACCTTACACATAGTACCGTTTCATGGTGTCCGACATGATAAGTTGTGGAAATTTATCATCGTCCATTTCCTGTAATCTGAAAGTGCCTCCTGTCAATACCTCTTTGACAATAAACAGGCCTTCCCAGTTCGGGTAGAATTTTCCTTTAGACTGAGCTTGGTTATCAACGTTCTTTTTCAAAATTAAGTCGTGTTATTTGAACTGTCGTAGTTGGACTTCTCTATTGTAGGATCTTCTTTACAAGTAGAGGGTCGCTCATGTCTAGGCCACATACTACACCATGGATCTCATCCATGAGTCTATGAGCTTGGTCTTGGTCCAGACATCTGAGGAGACCTAGGCCTGCATCTTTTTTGTATATTGCATCTCCGATCAGGTAGAATTTCATAGCAAGTCGATGGATCCGCCTTTTCTCAGTCAGGCTCGCCTCAGCAGGTGTAGATCTATCTTGTGAGTGCTCATTGATATATTTATATTAACGGTGCTGGATGGGAGGTAGCTCATCAGATACTTCTCTGATGTAATTCACATAGGCTAGAGCCTTTTGTTGGGCAAATGTGAGGGTTAACATGTTTTCCTTATCATGTATGTTGACCAAGGAGGCCCAGGTTGCTAGAGCATCTGTAAAATCATTCCTATTCCGAGGAATATGGAGGAAGGATTTTTCTTCAAACTCCGAAGCCATCTGTAGAACCTGCCGATTGTAAGGCAGCAACTGTAGAACCTGTTGAAGATATTTTTTCTTTTTTCTTTTTTCTCTTTTTATTTTCTTTTTTCTTTTTCTTCTTTTTTTCTATTAAATCGTGGAAAAGAGCCATATGGCTCCCTGATAGGTAGCTCCAGCATTGATGAGGCCAAATAACAATCGTCTGTAGCAAAGGGCTCCCCAAGGCGTGATGAATGAAGTTTTCTCATGATCATCTTCAGCAACCATGATTTGATGGTACCCCGCGGAGAAATCAGCAAAGGACTACATGTCGTATCGAGCTGTATTGTCAATGAGTATGTCGATGAATGACACGTGAAAGCTATCTTTGAAGCAAGCTTTATTCAAATCTCTGTAATCCACACAAACTCGCACCTCCCTTCCCGGTTTCGGCACGGGGACTATGATGTATAGCCATTTAGGGTATGTTGACATCATGATGATGCCGGATTGAAATTGTTTCACTAATTTCTTCTTTAACTTTCAACTTCCACTCAGGTTTCAATCGCCTGAGCTTCTTCCTGAATGGCATGAATCCCCCTTTGATGGGAAGGCGATGAATGATAATGTCCGTGTATAAACCGACCATGTCTTCGTGAGACCATGCAAACACATCCTGGAATAGGGTAAATAGAGTAACTATGTCATTCCTTTGGTTTGGAGTGAGGTCCATACCAATCTAGATTTATTTGGGGTTTTCTAAGGTTTCGAGGTTAAAAGAGGTGGTTTGATCAAGATCTGTCTCCGGTTTGTCTTCTCGACCCATTCTTTGATATCCGGAGGCACCTCAATGTCCTCTTGTATTTCGATCAAGTCTGAGTCCACCTTTACATCAAAGTTACAGTCCTTGTGGAGAATAGGCACCTCATCAGCAAGTAAAGACACATCTAAATTCAGAGTCCTGAAACAAAATATGCTTTCACTTAGTATATATGAAGATGTTTAATCACACAAAGTGTTAGCATGTCATGACAAAAATAACTGCTAATATTGTACAGAAAAAGTAAGCAGTTATTGCTATCTACAAGGCAAAGAGAGTTTCTTCCCTTTTTACCCTCGTCGGCAAATGCAAGGAGTGCTGCTTCAATTATCGAGGGCAAAGTTTTGGTGAACTGCAGTGATGGAGGGGCTATCATCAACCTCCTTCTCCCGAATGATGACCATTACGTCTGGACAATCATCGTCTGGTGTGTAAGTGTTTGAGAAGTGTTTATTTGGGTTTTTGTTTGGTTTGACCGCACCATTGGTGGTTGCCTACGTACTCCTATTGAAGAGGAGATCAGGTCTTTCGTAGTTCAGGCATTGGTTTGAAAAGGTTCAAAGGGGTAAGTGGTGAGATAGAGTAGATATATTTTTCCTTTTTTATTTATTTACATGCATGGAAAATAAAAGGCATACTACGAAGAAAGTGATACCGTTCCAACATTTTCTGGAACTCGCACCTTCATCCCCTGGATCTATATCTCCTCGGCTAGTTGAGGCCTGATAGTCCAGTTGTCAATGGTTATGTAACCTTCAAGGCTCGTGAAAGAGGTTACCCCTTGATTCTGAATGTCTTCTCTTGTGGCCATAACTTGATCACTTCCTGATTCAGTACATTCCTCAGGGACGCTTGATATGGACGCATTGCAAAAAGGGATGAACTCTAGATTCTTTAATGGGGGTGGATTCCCAGACAATCTCACCACCTTTTTCTTCATCTATTCCTTCGCCTTCTTCATGGGTTTCAAAGGATTCAACCATGAAATCTCCCTCGAATTGTTGTCGTATTTCTTGCAAAGAACTTTCCTTTTTGGTTTTTTCTTCCTTGGAAAGGATTAGTATTTCCTATACATCATCCAAGGTGATAAGATCAGGAACGTGGTTGATATCTTGGAACCATGGGACGTTTGATGTTGGTGGGGGAATCTCCTTTGGGGATGCCTTTGTCTTTTCTATCACTTCTTGCATTAGGATCAGTCCACCTTGTGCTCTGGTAGAATTGTCGCTCATAGCCTTCACCTCATTTGAATTTCCTGTCTTGAATGGACATCTTAAGCTTTTTATTTCCTTTTCGCCTTTTTTGGTCATTGAAATTCTATATCCAGCTCTCCATTTTCAATGAGATCCTGGATTTTGTCGCAAAGACCAACATTCTTCTGTCGTATGCCCAAGTGAGTTAGAATGGTAGAGACATATCTTGGTGGAGTTATAACTCTTTATCTTGGCTTTTGTAGGAGGCAGCAACTCAGTAATCCTTCATTTGCTTATCAAAAATTGTAGCATTTCTTCTTTGGATTTGCTCAGAGGGGTGAATTTTCGGACTCTTTTAGAGGTTGTTTGATCTTTCATCTTTGAGAATTCACATTCCCTCGATTGGTTCTTCCGTTGATGAGATCTTCTAGTAATTTTATCATCCCCATTTTCTTGTATTTTCAGCCTGCTTTGATCTGCTTCATTTAGCTGGCTCATCGTGGAGTCCTTTTTCTCTTGGCTTTCTGATAGTTGAGTGAAAAATTGCCTAGTTTCCTGATGTTGGCACACTATCAGCTTAGCCAGCAGGTTCACTTGATTCTGGATCGCATCCAATTTTTGCATTACTGGCATACCCTCCTCCGAGTTTTCCCACTTTAGGACATTTGTTATGCGCTTTTGCGGGTATTCCTCCATCCTTCGTATGTACTTACGAATTGGATACATTTCAGCGCTTCCTGACCCGATCATGTTTACTTCTTCCGTATCATGTCGCAACGGAAGGTTGGTGTTGATATTTTGTTGGTCAGGTTGTTCGACCACAATACTTCCACTTTTGATCTGATTTTGAATCTTAAGTTTTAAGGACCAACAATCCTGTGTATCGTGTCCTGTAGACCCTGAGTGGTAAGCACATCTCTGGCTTGGATTGTATCTTTTGCTCCCTGGTTCTAGAGGTGGAGCTAGTTCGGTAATTTTCTTGTGATCCAATAATATTGCCAATACATGTTCAAGGGAATCGCCCAGTGGAGTGAATACTCGATTTTCCGTTCATTCAAATTTTCTTTTCATGTCTGGGTATTGGTTGAATGTAGCATGTTGTGGAGATAGCAGATTGTCTTGCATTTTCCAAATGGGGGGGGGGGACTGTACTTTTGTCTCTTAGCTTGCCCCTGTACAATAAGGGATACATGTTCATTTCCTTTATCGGGTACCCCTTTGGGATCACTCGCATACTTTCCAGTCTGTATATGTTTGGCGACTGCTTCCAAGGCAGTGAAGTCTTTAATCTTGCCTGCCTTCAGGCCCATCTCTGCCATTTTGGCGTGTTTGATTATTTCCGCAAATGGCTTTCCTATGCCTGCTAGGATCCTCTCATAGTAAGGAGCCTTTGGATATCAATAAATGTTATTACCATCTCGGTTTCTGTCATTGATGGAATGACTTGCACTGCTAGATGTCTCCACCTTTGGGCATATTCTCGGAATGATTCAGTACTTTACTTTTTCACTTTAGTCACTTGATATCGATCTAGTACCATTTGTGACTGAAAACTGTACTGATTTAGAAAGGCGTGGGCCAATTCTTCCCAATTGTGGATTTTGGCATTGTCAAGTCGGGCATACTAGGCTTTAGCTTCTCCAATGAGACTCTTTTGAAAAAGTTGCATTCTAAGGCTTTCATTTTCAGCATAAGACCCCAGTTCGCCAATGTACACTTTTAGGTGCGTATAGGGATCGCCTGCCCCATTGTACTTTTCAAACTCTGGGACTTTGAATTTGGTAGTATATTGAGCCCCTGGGAATATACAGAGATCTGAATAGGTGACACTCCCATAATTTCTAGTCCCCTTAATTGACCGGATGGTATCCTCCATTTGTTGGACTTTCTTTCTTATATCCCCAGTTTCTCGATCATCCCTGAGATTTGTGATTTCTTTATCAGAATGAGGTTTAGGTATCTGGGTTTCCATCTTTTTACCAATGCCCTGACTGCCCCCTAGTGTGAAGGACTCTGGCTGAGTAGGCATTGTCTGGCCCTGCGTATTTTTTCTTTGTTCTTTTAGAAAGACAACCAATTCTGCTATCTGATTCCTTAATCTTTCAAACTCCTCTTGAGAAACAGGAGTAGGATCAGGTTGGCCCGGTGAAGCCATGCCTAACGGTGGGATCAGTGCCTTCTTGGACTTTAAACGGGTAACGGGACCGATTGATTCCCTGCGAAAGACTGGCATAGTTTAGTCTTTAGGGAATGTATGTAATAACATGCTATATGAAGGGTCCATTTTAGGAATTTTATCCTACAAAATGGGTGTCAGTTGTTTATAGGATGTTAATATGTATGTGTACACATTTCTTCATATTTCTCATTACATGGAGATAGATATGGAGTGAAATTACAAGTAATTGTGTTTGAGAGTATGAAGAGACTTTCCTCCGTTTTGGGTTTATCACAGGCTGACCTATCATAGGTTACTCTCGCAGCTTTTTAGCATGAAGGTTCCCAAATCATCGCAATCTACTAGACGGCAAGTTAATCCGGTCTTTTAACTGGAGCGAATTTGGGTGGTGCCTTTCCTGAGCCTCGGAGAATTAGTCTTCTCACGAGTCCAGTAATCAAACACTGACGGGATAGCCTCCTGGTGGAGGGACCACACAACATACATTCACATACGTCGCGTCTCACCGTATGAAATGATGACATATGCGAAGCACTAATATCACAAGCAGATATGGTGCGAAGCACTAATATCATAAGCAGTTTATAATGTGAAGCACTAACATCACACGCAGATATGATGCGAAGCACCAAGTGCAATCAAGGCAAGCATTCGTACACATTCATCCAATGTAAATGCAACATCATACACAAGCAGATAACAGTTTTGAAAAGATTGTAGTAGCGGCTTAAGTCCTCTTACTGGAGTCCCCAGCAGAGTCGCCACCTGTCGACGTCGGGATTTTTGGATGTCCCTTTCCGTTACTTGTTCTTTGGTGTTCTCATTTTAGGTGAGATTTGTTTAAAAAAATAAGTGAAAAAGGTCTGACATGTATGATGTCGACGATGGGACTGTTAAGAGTCTCCAGTTGGTTTTTTAAATGGTTGTACCAACACAACTGAAAAAAGGTTTGTACATTGACCCAGTGATGTGACACTGATATACAGTTCGGTGAAACAGAGATTCGTTTAGGATCCGAGGACTTGGTTATGCGGGGGGGAAGGTGTTAGGCACCCCCCGACATCCATGTTACCATGGTGACCACCTATTTTCAATAAACTATTATCTCAGTGTGTGTGTGTGGGTCAATGTGTTGTTTTTATGGAAGTTGTGTGAGGCCTCGTTCGAACCTATATACACAGGGTTTGAATTTATGTAAAAATTCAGTTTTTAGCAAGATATAGCAATGATATTTTATAAAAGAGGTTTTTCAAACCCTGATGCTCAATAGGAATTGAGACCTTTTAGACTCCCATTTTTATTAAGTGATCGGCTTGATTGATTTTTATTTGACGGATGCGAGGCATCTATACGAAAATAATGTGCAAAAATAATGCTGACTTCCTCGTGGGTATGGAAACCATCTGAGGAAATTCAGATCGCAGAATAATTTACAAGCTGCTTACAGCTGAAAATGTTCATCACGGGAACCGAATCTAGATCCAATGGGATGAATCTGTGATCACATGATTCCTAGGCTCACAAGATACTGCAGTTTATATGAAAGCAGTAAGCATGTATATATATATATTTATATATATATATATATATATATATACAGACAAGATCACCAACCACGAAGCACCTCCACGGGGGATCAAAAATATAAATAAAGCTATTAAAAGCTATCAACCACCACAGAGGAAACTCCAGGCGGGACGAAATGTAAATAAATCTGTAAATACGGTCAACCACCACGGAGGAAACTCCAGGCGGGACATAATGTAAATAAAGCTGTAAAAGTGATCAACCACCACGAAGTAAACTCTAGGTGGGACAAAATATGTATATATATATATATATATATATATATATATATATATATATATATATATATATATATATATATATATATATAAGCAATAAACGCACCGGATGTAAAATCTAGGCTCATCGAACAGAGTTCGACCACAGTTCATATATATAAGTGTGTGTGTATATATATATATATATATATATATATATATATATATATATATATATATATATATATATATATATATATATAAGCGAGTAAACGCACCAGACCAAAGTCTAGGCTCATCGAACAAAGTCCGACACACAATTGATATATATATATATATAAGTATATATATATAAGCGAGTAAACGCACCAGACGAAGTCTAGGCTCATCGAACAAATTCTGACACACAGTTGATATATATAAGTATATATATTTATAAAAGCGAGTAAACGCTCCAGACCGAAGTCTAGGCTCAATCGAGGCATAACTCGATAATGTTAGTCAATATATATATATATATATATATATATACAGGCTGAAATGAAACCACGAAACGAAGCCCAGGCAAAAGCAAGCAACACGACTCTCAACGTGTAGAAGGGTGTGTGCAAAGATGAAGAGAAAGACTCTAAAGTGTGTGAGAAGGCTTATAGATAATTGATAAAGAAGGCTTCTATATTATTATAGTGGGTAAACACAGGCTTTTGTGGGTACAAAAGAGGCTATATATGAGCTCACATGTGTTTAAAAGTGAGAAAATACACTGTATGGGCGAGTGCAGAGCGAATTATGCAGGGTTTCCCCGTCTTTTTCTCTTAGAAAATCAGCACCCCAAGCCCCATATTTATAGAGGTGGGAGCCGTAGGTATACCTGTGACACCTAGTAGCAGGTGTACCTGCGGCTGCCTGGGGTGCCCCGGGCAGTGTGGGTCCCGCCGTGTCGAAGTATGTACGCGCTGTTCGCTCAGTCGCTCAAAACTTTCAATCCGGGAGTCTGATGGAAGCGTGCCATACCATTCTGGAAAGCTATTTCCGAGAGCTACACAATGATATATGATTTGACCTTTTTTGATTCCAGGAAGATGGGTCCATGACCAAAATGGCATTCCCGGGTTTCCATCATGCAGTTAGTTGAGCCGTTTTGCGTAGTCTGCGCTCGGAAGTTAAGATATGGTTCTTGTGGGACTTCCTTTGAAGAATTTAGAGTTAACATGAGTGTATTTGATTTGAAGTGAAGTTGAGTTGGCAAAATGACCATTTTGCCCCTCCCGGGGTTATCTCCGATTTTCGCGCAGTTATAGCAATTGTTTCTCAGGTTTATCTCTGAGGTTGGCTTGCTGTTGACTTTGACTATCCTCAGGGTCATCTCTGAGGTTGTCTTAACCTATTCCCATGGTTGGGACTGAGACTGGACACCTCGGGGTCATCTCCGAGATTAATCGGTCTTCTCTAGTGTGTGGTCCGGTATCGGGATCATCTCCGAGGTTGTCTTTTGTTACTCCCAGATTGTGATCCGGGGTTTGATGATGAACTTTCGGTAGTATCCGGTATGGATTTGGATTGTCTTTTAGGGTTCCCTCTTAAAAGACGAATCTGTCCTCCTGCAATGTTAGTAACAGTAGAAGAAAATTTCGAGTGTCTATATTTATAAGTCTTGTTTGGTTCAAATTGGTACCCTCACATTACCTGTCGATATTATTTCCTTAAAAATACTTGCGTTTGATGTGATTCTAGGGATTGATTGGTTAATTACTCATCATGCTAAAATTGATTATTTTCGTAAGGTTGTTAGCTTTTATATTCCTAACCAACCTATTATACAAATTCAAGCAACCAAACTACTGAAGTCAATCACCGTCATATCAAGCCATAAAGCTATTCATTTATTGAAAAATGGATGTCAAGCTTTCTTAGCCCATGTCACGGATTTAAAACAAATATATGTCAGATTTGAATGATATTTCTATTGTTAATAAATTTCCTGACGTATTCCTTGAAGAACATCCTGGCCTACCCCCAGAGCGTGAAATCAAATTTTGTATCGATCTTGAACCTAGTACAAAACCCATTTCCAAAGCCTCATATCGAATGGCTCCTATTGAACTTTAGGAGTTAAAAACCCAACTATAGGAATTGTTAGACATCGATTTCATTCGTCCTAGTACGTCTCCTTGGGGTTCTCCTTTTCTATTTGCGAAGAAGAAAGATGGAAGTATGCGACATTGTATTAATTATCGAGAGTTGAATCATGTCACCATAAAAAATAGATACCCGTTGACTCGTATTGATGACCTGTTTGACCAGTTGCAAGGAGCTAAATTCTTTTCAAAGATCGATTTTCATTCCGGATATCACCAGTTAAAGATTAAAACTAATGACATCCCAAAGACTGCTTTCAGAACTAGGTACGGGCATTATGAATTCCTAGTCATGTCTTTTGGATTGACTAATGCTCCTGTTGCCTTCATGGATATGATTATCCGAGTATTCAAGGAATATTTGGATCATTTTGTGGTTGTATTTATTGATGACATCCTCATATACTCCAAAAGCCGTGAAGATCACGAGCAACACTTGATGCTAATACTCCAAAAGCTTCGTGAAAACAAGTTATATGCCAAGTTGAAGAAATACGAGTTCTGGCTTGAGAAAGTAGCATTCCTTGGGAAAGTGATATCAAATTATGGAATATATGTTAACCCGACAAAGATTGAAGCAATTCAAAGCTAGGAGCAACCCTAAGTCAGTGACCGAAGTACGTAGCTTTCTCGGCTTAGCTGGTTATTATCGGAGATTCGTAGAAGGGTTTTCTTGAATTGCTACTCCATTAACTCAGCTGACTCAAAAAGATACAAAATTTGATTGGAGCGAGGAATGTGAGAAGAGTTTTTAAGAACTCAAGAGAAGACTCATTTTAGCACCTGTTCTGATAATACCATCTGGCTCGGAGGGATTTTTCATCTACAGTGATGCTTCAGGCAAAGGTTTAGGATGTGTTCTCATGCAACATGGGAAAGTCATAGTCTATGCCTCACGACAACCCAAAGAATATGAGAGGAATTATCCTACTCATAATCTAGAGTTTGCAGCTGTCGTTTTTGCGCTTAAGATTTGGAGACATTACCTGTATAGAGAGAAGGTGGATATCTATACGGATCATAAAAGCCTCAAATATTTCTTTACTCAAAAGGAACTCAACATGCGGCAATGATGTTAGCTTGAGCTGTTGAAAGATTGCGATCATACCATTTAATACCATTTTGGAAAAGCGAACGTAGTAGCTTACACATTGAGTAGAAGATTATATGCAGGTACGAGTACGATATTATTAACGTAAAGGACCATTTTGTATGACTTATATAGGATGGAGATAGAGTTAAAGACTCAAGGGACCCACGTGATGATGGCAAATATACGAGTAAAACCAACTTTAATAGATAAAGTTAAAGTTGCTCAAGCTACGGACCTGGAGCTGATGCGTATGAAGAAGAAAATGCAAGAAGGTGCTATTCCGGAAGCAAGAATCAATGAAGAAGGAATACTTCGAGTCAACTCCAGACTTTGTGTTCCTAATGATTCTGACTTAAAATATAAAATCATGATGGAGGCGCACAACACACCGTTTGCAATCCATCCTGAGAGTACCAAAATGTATCGTGATCTTCGACATACATTTTGGTGGAGCAATATGAAGAGAGAGATAATGAGGTTTATCTCATGGTGTCTAACTTGTCAACGAGTCAAGGCGGAGCATCAAGTGCCAAAAGGTCCATTGCAACCATTTAAAATTATAGAATGGAAGTGGGAGCACATTACCATGGATTACATTATTGGTCTCCCCAAGGTTTCTCAAGGCATAGATGCGATTTGGGTCATTATTGATAGATTGACCAAGTCTGCTCATTTTTTACCGATACGAGAAACTTATTCACTTGAACGTCTTGCTCGTATGTACATAAATGAGATTATAAGACTGCATGGTATGCCAGTATCCATAGTCTATGATTGAGACCTAAGATTCACTTCATGATTTTGTATTAGTTTGCAAAAAGCTATGGGTACGAATTTATGATTTAGTTCGGCATATCATCCTCAAACAGACGGGCAGTCGAAGCGGACTATTCAAACTCTTGAAGATTTATTAAAACTCTGTGTCTTTGAATTCAAAGGAAGTTGGGACAAGTTCTTGCCAATGGTGGAATTTTCTTACAACAACAGTCATCAAGCAAGTATTGATATGGCTTCATTTGAGGCATTGTACGGAAGAAAGTGTCATTCTCCAGTATGTTGGGATGAGGTTGGTGAAGCAATGTTGTTGGAACCGAAGTTGGTACGTATAACTACGAAAAAGATTCAAACGATCCGACAACGTATAAAAACCTCAGAAGATCGACATAAGAGTTATGCTGATCTTCATCGAAAGGACGAGGAATTTAATATTAGAGATCGTGTGTTGTTACGTGTTGCTTCATGGAAAATAGTTAAAAGATTTAGAAAGAGAGAAAAGCTCAGTCCTCGATTTATTGGCCTATTTGTAATCCTCGATTGAGTAGGAACTGTGGCCTATAGACTCGCCTTACCGCCAAGTATGTCTCTTGTTCATAACGTTTTTCATATATCTATGTTACGTAAATATGTGAAAGAACTGAATCACATTATTGAATTAGAACCCGACAAAATAGCGGAAGATTTAACGTATGAAGAGGTACTTGTTAAAAACTTGGATAAGAAGGATCATATTCTACGCTCCATCATATTATACCTCAAGTCAAAGTTTTGTGGAGAAACTACAATGTTGAAGAAATGACCTGGGAGTTAGAATCTGAAATGAAGTTAAGGTATCCTCACCTCTTTAAAATACCAGGTACGCACCCTAATTTTGAGGATAAAATTTCGTAAGAAGGGGAGGTTGTAAGACACCAACTTTTATGAATAAAGATTAATTTTTCTCGAAATATATTTTTGAATATTATGGTGTGGATTTGATATAATGTTATAGTTGTGGGTAATATTTACAAATTTTGCAAAGTAAGGAAGTGGTTATAAAATATTCGATTGGTCGGGGAATATTCGTTTTAACAGGGAATATTCGTATGTCGGCACAATCATTGGTGGACCCCACAAACAGAATTATTGTCGAAGTTAGAAAACAACAGAATTATTTTTTATAAAAATAACGGCGAAAGTTTTACCGTTAAACTATTAAAATACCCGGTGGTAAAATAATAGTAATACGCATGATTGCATAGTAGCACACAGTATTGATTATTGATGATTACGTGAGAAGTCACTCAGATATACTCAATTATTTCTACAGTAATTACTGCATAATATCTCTCATATTATTGATTCAATTATTATCACAGTATCATCTGCATAATATTTATTATTATTAAATCAATAACTGAGACGACAAAGTTATTCATATTATTATTTGCAATATTGACAATTTCTAGAAAGTTATGTCAAAGAGAGGTTTGGACACCTAAATGTGCACTAATAGGGAGAAATCCTTATCGAAAAGCCCACTCTTTCCTGAGAATGATCTGGTTGTTAAATAATGTGAGTTATAATATAAATGATGAATAAGTTTGTGTTGATTAAAGATGAAATTGATATTTCCATTATGTTAGGATTATTACTATTAGTGGAAATCGACATTTATTTCGATAATAATTGATTTCTGGAGGTTATATTGACCAATCGAGTAATTAATCAGATAAATGAGCAATTAATTGCTATTAATTTACATGCTTATAACTATTGATTCACATGCATGTACTATTAGGGGAGGTAGTGGAAGATTGATAATAATTGCATGACTAAATTAAAATTAGAGGTATAAATGATGGAACTATACCGTAACTTTTTTCACATGTATAGAACTATTGATTCATATGAATGTACTATTGATTCACATTCACGTATTATTTAGGGGAGGTGGTGCAAGTTTGATAATATTTGCAGAACTAAATTAAAAATGAAGGAAAAGATGAAGGTATTGTATTGTAATATTTTGAGCCCCAAAACGTGCAATTATTAAAACTATATTTTCCTATAAATAGAAGCTCATTCTTCTTTCATTCTCACTAATTCACTAAGACTCACAAGAGCAATTATAGAGAGAGAAGCTATAGAAATAAAGAAGAAGAGAAGTCTACTACTTCACTATTCCAGTATCCAGTCTTCTTCTGAGGTATTATTTTTGTTCAGCATTCGTAGGAAATAATATTTTCTTCCATACTCTGTAGTATGTGAGTAATATTATTTCGTTTTGTATTCCTAATTTTACACTCATTCTAGTATTGCTGCTATACTCCATGAAATTAGTAGAATATCCTTGATATTTGCACTTCATCCAGTATCTTTTTATAGAAATTTTATTCTGAGCATTCTTGATAATTATGGATCTTTTCATGCTAGAATACTATTCACGGGTTACTGTTCACAAAGTACAATTCACGGGGTACTATTCACAAAGTACTATTAATAGTTACTATTCACAAAGTACTATTCCCGGGTACTATTCACAAAGTACTATTGATGGGTACTATTCATAAAGTACTATTCACCCGGAGAATTATTCATGACAAAAATTAATTTCTTTGTTGTCCAAATCATTTTTGTTACAGTATTATTCTTGAATTTTACTCTACAAAGCAGTATCATGTTGACAATATGGACATTATTAACTTCTGGATAAATTAAATTATAAATCTTTAAAAATTTTATCCTTTGCTTTCTTTTAATTGAATTCTTATATCATTGTCATCATCCTCATGCTTATATTGTCATAAAAGTCAAATGTGGCTTACGTGCATAGATGTACTATTAATTGGTATGATTATGACCAGGGATTATTCGGTATCATCATGATCGTAATTTTATAAATAATGTGGTAAAAGTCCTTATTGGCCCGTAGTTCATTGATGGACAGTTGTTGGTATGATCATGACCATTGATGATTACATGAATATCTTTGGCCCGTAGTGTAGGGATGATTCGATGATGTGGTTTATTTATTAAGTTGAGTCTCAGCAATAAAGTTGATGAAAAACTTTTTAAATCATAGAAGACAATATATATCATGTTCTACTTGACTCTTCTAATGGATTGTTTGTTCCGCTGCAGTTAATTTTTGTGTTTAATGTATTTTATCAGTTTAACACTGTTGAAGGCTAATGATAATTTATTCTGTATTATCTTTGTCATAATAGTTCTTACTGGCCTAGTTGAGCTCACCCTTTTACTTTCATTGTTCTCTTCATAAAATAAGAATGTAGCCGGGACTAGTCGGGGAACAGAGTGACGGTCCGAGATGGTGGCTATAGTAGTCCTTACTATTTTATGAAATAGTGTGATAATAAATATAATGAGGACTTCATTTGAGTTTGAATACTGTCTATGAGACAATATTCGTGTAAAAACTCTAAGCTACGATGTTGTCCTATTGTATAAAAGAAGTTTGTATTTGATTTATATACCATGTATTTGGTGACTCAGAATGGGTGATGTATACCTATTTTGGGGACATCACACATATCACGATCTCAAAGAAGATGCCACCAACACAGGTAGGGTATGCTCAATCCAACTAACAGTGGATGAAGACATCTATAGAGCCGTGTTATAAGTCCATCCAGGGGTCAATGCTAAACTCATCTCTAGAATATCCATTGTAGACACTTGAAAATTTTGCATTCTTGTTACTAACCTTGCAGGAGAGCAAAGTCGTCTTCTAGAGATAACCTTAGAAGTCAAGTCAGTAAAGTCCTGGAGATAACCTCGGGATACTCAGTCAGTTCAATCTCAGAGATAACCCCGAGATATTCAATCTAGTCCCAAAGACATCCCCGGGATACTCATTCTGTGAGACCCCAGATTTTATGAATAAATATTTAATTTTCTCGAATTATATTTTTGAAAATTATGGTGTGGATTTGATATAATGTTATAGTTGTGGGTAATATTTATAAATGTTGCAAAGTATGCAAGTTGTTATAAAATATTCATTTGGTCAGGGAATATTCTTTTTGTCGGGGAATATTCGTACGACGACACAATCATTGGTGGACCCCACAACTGAATTATTGTCGGATTGAGAAAACGACAAAAATACTTTATGAAAATAACGGCGGAGGTGTTACCGTTAAAACTGTTGAACTACTCGGTAGTAAAAGTACAGTAATACGCGTGGTTGCATAGTAGCACACGGTATTGATCATTGATGCTTACGTGAAAAGTCATTCAGCTATACTCAATTATTGCTATAGTAATTGATGCATCATATCTCTTATATTATTGATTCAATTATTGTCACAGTATCATCTGTATAATATGTTATATTATTTAAACAATAATTGAGACAACAAGTTATAAATAATTGATAATTGTTGAAAGATTAAATTGTGTTGATTAAAAATAAAATGATTTCTGGTAATTTTTATTCAATCCTTGATGTATATAAAGAGTCTATTATGAGACGTTGGTGATAAGTTTAATTATTTATGGGGGGCCATATGTCGTCATCTAAGAGTCTCTTTCGTAAATAATAATTACTTTTGTAAATAGTAATTACTTTCGTAAATAGTAATTACCTTCGTAAATAGTAATTACCTTCGTCAATAGTAATTACCTTCTTCAATAGTAATTACCTTCGTAAATAGTAATTACCTTCGTCAATAGTAATTACCTTCTTCAATAGTAATTACCTTCGTCAATAGTAATTACCTTCGTCAATAGTAGTTGTCCCTTCAATATTACCAAGAGTTAACTGCCTCTTCGGTGTTCCAAGGGTTAATTACCCCTTCATAAATAGTAGTTGTCTCTTCAATATTACCAAGAGTCATTTTGACCCTTCGTTAAGACCAAGAGCCACCCTCAGTTTTTCTATAAATAGAAAGCTCATTCCTTCATTATTTCTTATGAATTTATTGAAACTCTAGAGAGAGAAACTATAGAGAGAAAGAAGAAAAGTATTCTGCTACTTCACTTTTCCAATATTCAGTTCTTCTAAGGTAGGGAATATTATTTGTTGTACCCTTAAGGGGTGTTATTCTTTCTTATTCATGAAGAGAACCGTTGTTATTCCATTTCTTATTATTCTGTTGGAATAACTTGTATACGCGGTTTACCCTATACTTGGTGACATTCTTCTATTATTCCGTTGGAACATCCTGTCTGTGTGTTTTACACCGGACCTGGTTCTATTTTTATTATTCCATCTTTATTATTTTGTCGGAATATCCTGTCTGTGCTATACGCCGGACCTGGTTCCATCATTTACTATTCTGCATTTATTATTCTGTTGGAACATCCTGTCGGTGTGAATTTCACCTGACCTGGTTCCATTATTATTATTCTGTTGGAATAACCTGCCTGTGCGGTCTATCGCATGCATGGTGATTTCTTTTGTTATTCCATTCTTTATTATACTCAGTTGGATAAAACTTTGACTTCTATACTCCATGAAATTAGTGGAATATCCTTGATATTTGCTCTTCATCCAGTATCTTTTCATGAAAATATTCTTCTGAGCATTCTTGAATTTTACACCACAAAACAGTATCGTGTTGACAATTTGGACGTTAATAATTCCTGGATAAAATAATTCTTGAACTTGTTTTATTGAATTATTATATCGTTGTCATCATCCTCTTATTTATATTTTTGAAAGTCATCTGTGGCCTGTAGAGCATGGATGGACTTGGTATGATTATGACCAGGGATTATTCGGTGTAATCATGACCGTAATGTTACAAATGATGTGGTAAAAGTCTCATTTGCCGTAGTGCATTGATGGACAGTTGTTGGCATGATCATGACCATTAATGAATACACAAATATTCTTGGCCGTAGTGCATGAATAATTGTGGTCGTGATACTAAAGAATATCCTTGGCCGTAGTGCAGGGGTGATTCGATGATGTGGAATATTTATTAAGCTGAGTCTCAGCTATAACAGTGATGAAAAACCTTTTAAATCATAAAAGATAGTAGATTTTATTTTCTACTTGACTCTTTTAATGGATTGCTGGTTCCGCTGCAGTTAAACTTGATGTTTATTGTATTTTATCAGTTAAACACTGTTGAAGGCTAATGATAATTTATTCTGCATTATCTTAGTCATAATATTTCTTACTGGGGTAGTTGAGCTCACCCTTTCTTTCACTGTTCTCTTCAGGAAATGAGAATATAGCTGGGACGAGTCGGGGAACGGAGTAATGGTCCAGAGGATAGCATTAGTAGTCCTCACTATTTTGTGAAATAGTGTGATAATAATTATATTGAGGACTCCTTTTGAGTTTGTATGATCTCTAGTAGACAATAATTGTATTCAAACTCACAGTTATATTTTGTCGTATTGTACACGACAGTGGTATTAATAAGTTGTATTTAAATTCTGTACCATGTATCTGGCGACTCAAGATGGGTGATGTATACCTATTTTTGGGGGCGTCACACATTCAGTCCAACCCGGAGACAACCCCAGGAGTTTCAGTTTTAACCTCGGAGTTCCATCCCCATGAATGAAGTTCCAGTTCTAGACACAACCTCAGAATCCTTAGTTCCATCTCGGAGACAACCCCGGGAGATACATTTCAAACCCTGGAGATAACCCCGAGGCATGCAGTTGCAGTTCCGGAGATTACGCCAAAAATACTTGTTTCAAACCCCAGCAATCAGCTTCAACCTCAGTGATAGCCCCGAAGCACTCAATTCCAAACCCGGAGATAACCCCGGGAGGACGGACATTCAACACTTGCAGCAACCCAATCTCAGAGATAACCCTGAACAACGACTGCTAAATTAGTCTAGAGCCGGAGATAACCCCAATGAGTGGCAAAATCATCATTTTGCCACCTCGATCCCACAATCACGCCGTCTCAACTTTTTAACCTACATGCTACAAATAAGTGTCCTTCAAGAACCATAGCTCCAATCCCGAGTGACTACAACACAATACAGCACACTGAATGGAATTTGAAGACCTGAAAACCTGGGTATGGATCCATCTTTCCGACTTCGTACAACCTCCTATCCCATGTCATTGTGCAGCTCTCGACAACAGCATGTCGTAAAGGTCTTATACACCTCGATCGGATGCCTGGATTGAAGTTATGAAGGTTCGAACGGAACAACACGTTGCATGAGTGCACGTACCTGCGGCTCCCCCTCTATAAATATAGGGCTTGGGGTGGCCATTTTGAAGAAAGAAAAGGCTAGGAAGCCCTGTCCAATTTTCTCTGTACACACTACATATTGAGTGTTTTCTCATTTCAAACACTTGTGAGCTTATATCTGACTACTTTTTACCGGTGGGAACTGAGTGTTCATCCATTTAAATTTATTTAAGTCTTCTTTGGCAGTCCACTATAAGCCTTCTCTCATTAGTTAAAGCCTTTTCTCCACTTCTTGCACACACGTTAATTCACATTGAGAGTCTCGCGTGTGTGTATGCCCAGACCGTTAGTCCGTGGTTTTTATTGATTATATATATATATATATATATATATATATATATATATATATATATTTATATTCATGTCTGGCTTGGAGTTCACATCGTGGCCATATATTGCTTTCATTTATATTTCATCCCGCCTGGAGTTTACATCGAGGCGGTTGATCGGTTATATATATATATATATATATATATAATTGTCTACAACTTTCATACAAATTGCTACATCAGGTGAGCCTAGGAATCTGTGATCACAGATTCAGTCTCCTGAATCTACATTCGGTTCCCGTGATGGACAATTTTCAACTGTACATGGCTTGTAAATTATTCACAGTGTTTGAATTTTCTTAGATGACTCTCATGCCCATGAGGAATTCGACACTGCTTTTTATCTTATTTTCTCGAAGATGCTTCGCATCTCGAAAATAAAAGCAAACAAGCTGAACACATAATAAAATGGATGTATCAAAGGCCTCAATTACTATTGAACACAAGGGTTTGAAAAACCTTTTTTTTACAAAATAGCACTGATATATCTTGTTAGAATTAAAATTTTATACATAATTCAAACCCTTTGTATATAGGTGCAAATGAGACATAGCACTACTTCCAGATAATTGCACATTGATCTAAATACACACATATTCAGATAATGGTTTAAATTGAAAAGTGGCAGTCACCGTGGTAACACGGATGTCGGAGGGTGCCTAACACCTTCTCTCCGCATAATAAATCTCTCAGGACCTAACGAATCTCGGTTTAACAGACCAAACAAATAGTGTCACATCACTAGGTCAATGTGAAAACCTTTTCTCAGTTGAGTTGGTACAACCATTTAAAAATACCAACTGGCAACTCTTATAGTCCAAATCGTTGACATATACATGTCCGACCTTTTCACAACTTGTTTTTTCTAACAAATCTCACCTAACATGAGAACAACAAAAGATAAGAAAAGAAAAGGGATAAATAAAAATCTCGACGTCGACAGGTGGCAACTGTAAGACCCCGAAAATTTTTAAATAAAAAGGAATTTCCTTTATTTATTATTTTAAAATAGTAAGGGTGAATTTGATTAATGTGGTTAGTTATGGGTAAACTGCGCAAATATTTTAAATAAGCAGGTGGTTATAAAATATTCATTGTTGTCGGAGAATATTCGTTTGGTCGTGGAATATTCTTTTTGTCGGGGAATATTCATACGACGGCGCAGTCTTTTGTGGGCCCCATAACGGAAAGCGATTGGATGAAGAAAACGACAAGTATAAGTTGTTTATAAAAATGGCGTAGTTGTTACCGTTAATACTGTTGGAATACCCTGTGGTTAAAACACAGTAATACGCGTTGTTGCACAGTAGCACACGGTATTGCACCAATTATTGATTCTTACGTAAGAAGACACTACTCAATAATGGTTACAGTAATTACTGTTCAGTATTTTATGTTATTGATTCAATAATTGCTGCATTGATATTTTATATTACTGTTGTTTGAATAATTGTCACTACACAGTATTTTTCATTATCGAAGCAATAATTCATATTATCTGAATAATATTATTTGATAACATTATTGGCAATGTCTAGAAAGTTCTATCTAAGGAGAGGTTTGGTCACCTAATTACGCGCCAGTAAGGAGAAATTCTTATTGGAAAGCCCCCTCTTTCCTGGGAACTGCCTGGTTGTCAATACTGTGATTCTGTAATATTATTTGTGAATAATTAATTATTGATTCATATGATGAGGAAAATATTGATTTTATGTGGATATAGATGGAGAAAATTTTTAATGTGACAATTGTTGAAAATTAATATTTTATCTTTTTCTGATAAAATAATTCATTTAAATATATTATTTTAATAATATATTAACGGTGATATTTTTATAATGAATGTGGGATATATGAGTATATGAGGAGGAAGAGTATTTTTATGGCATTAAATATTTAAAGCATGTTTTATGTGTCGGTGGACCCCATTTCTTGACTGAAATATGATTATAGCCTGTAAAATCGCCCGTTTGTGGATTTCGGTCAATTTCTGTTTAGAATTTGGAAAAACTTTCTTCTGCAAAGTTGTAGAGAATTGAATTTCCTATAAAAACTTGCGAGATTCGAATTTTCTGGCAAAAGAGCTATTTATTATGAATTATTGAAGTTCCGGAGTTCCGAAATAATTGATTTTTGGAAGTTTAAAATATTTTTAATAATAAAAACGTTTTTTATTTAGTTTTCTAGAAGGGAGCATGTGTTCAGTGGCTGAAAATCAGATTCAAGGGTTGGCGTAGAAGATTATATATATATATATATATTAATATTATATTAAATTTTCTGTTTTGATGTTCTAAGCAATTTCCTATAAATAGGTGCTTAGGTTAGAATTGAAAATCACACCAGAAACTGAAGTTTTCTCTCTCTATATTATCGAGCGTATTCTTGTGAGTATTTTGAGTATACTTTGAGTATTGCTATACGGTGCAAGTCATAGCCTATATCCGGTGTTTCAACTAGAAGTACTGTCTTTCGAGGTAAGGGATATTATTTTCTTCTCAAATGATATTATTTCTTCAGTATCATTATTCTGAAATGTTGGTTGGAAATTTTTATCAAATTTGGAACTTTTTCATGCTGGGGTTACTATTCATGAGTTACTATTCACGAGTTACTATTCATGAGTTACTATTCACGAGTTACTATTCACGAGTACTATTCACGAAGCATGATAATGTTTTTTGTGAAATTTCTATCTTTTGGTGTTGGAGTTAATATTTACGTATACGGCACTATTCACGTATACGACACTATTCACGAATACGACACTATTCACCGAAAAATGAAATTTCTTCTTTTTGTCCAAAATATCTATTCTGGATACTAGCTTTGATTGTATCCATGTTTTGATCATTCTTGAATTTTACTTCAGTAGTGATTATTTATGAAGTATTTTTGAACTCAGATTGTTTAAAGTACGAATCCTTAATACTTGTTATTTTGTTTCACTGGATTCGTTTCCTTTAAAATATTTTTCATCATCCTCAGTCCTAAATAATGGTGTTACTGAATATCTTTGGCCTGTAGTGCAAAGATGGTTGATTTTATTATGAATATCTTTGGCTCGTAGTGCAAAGATGTACAGGTGTTGAGATGAACATGAACAATTGATGAATATCTTTGGCCCGTAATGCAAAGATGAACAGGTGTTTAGATGAACATGACCAACTGATGAATATCTTTGACCTGTAGTGCAAAGATGAATATTTGATTTGATTTGAGATATATATTAATTGATGTTACAGGGATAAAATATTGATGATGGACTTTTAAATTCATAGATGTTAGTAGATTTTATTCTCTACTTAACTCTTCTAATGAATTGTTGTTTCCGCTGCAGTTGTTGATCTAAAACTTGTTGTCTATTGTATTCTATCAAATTTTTCCCTGTTGAAGACTAAGGATAATTTGTTGTACATTATCTTAGTCATAATATTCTTTACTGGGCTAGTTGAGCTCACCCTTTTTCTTGTTGTTCTACTTTTTCTTCTCAGGAGACGAGAATGTAGCGAGTACGAGTCGGGGATGTAATGATGGTTCTAGAGAGAGTTGTTTAGTAGTCCTCACCATTTTTGTAAAATAATGTATCAATAATTATGATGGGGATTTATTTGTATGTGGATATTGTCTAGACGGCAATAGTTTATATGTTGTAATAATAAGGTTGTAGTTATTTCTGTACCATGTATTTGGCGACTCAGAATGGGTGATGTATACCTATTTTGGGGGCGTCACAGTTGGTATCAGAGCTTAGGGATATGATCTCTGACGGAGATCGGGGAATAGAACTAGGAGGGGAGAGACGAGTAAATCCTTCGCTAGTGTGTCCTAGCTAAGCTTATTTGTTGGTCGGTCATAATATAGGGGTATTATGTGATTTGTTAATTTGTTTAATTAACCCTTGTTTTATGACAGTATTTGAGAATGTCGACTGAGAATGTTTACAGTGGAGTAAATGAGACCGTGGAGATGCCTGTACTTACCAACGAGGAGAACGTGCAACAGGCTGGCAATGTTCCTCTTGTGAACAACGCCACTGAGCAGACAATAAACGACGAGATGTTTAGGAGCTTTTTGCAGTTCATGCAAAACCAGACGAGGGAGACTCGTGTTCAAAATACAGGAGAAAATAATAACAATTCACGTGGGGTCACAGCCAAGCAGTTCAAAGAGTTAGGACCACCAGAATTTAAGGGAAAGCCCGATCCGATCATGGCGGAAACATGGGTCAAGCAAATTACCAAGATATTCGATGTCTTGGGATGCACGGAGGAACAGAAGGTTCCATTTGCCACCTTTATGTTCCGTGGCGAGTCAGATTACTGGTGGGAATATGTGAAGCGTACACATCCAGCCGCACTCAGCATGTCATGGGAGACGTTTCAGAAACTTTTCAACGAAAAATACTTTCCTGAAAGTATTCGCCATATGAAGGAAGTGGAGTTTATTAGACTAGAGCAGAATAACATGACGGTGTCCCAGTACGAGGCGAAGTTCGCGGAGTTATCCAGGTTTGCACCTCATTTGGTGGAGAATGAGGAACGTATGACGCGAATGTTTTTGAGAGGTTTGAAACCCGGCATACGTCAGTATCTCATTTCTCATAAATTTTCTATCTATTCAGATGTTGTCAACAGGGCTCAGTTGTTAGAGCGAGATAACGAGTACGTTCAACCGAGGGACCATAACCAGGATCATACCGAAGATAGCAGTCATCAGAATAATGATAACCAGCGAAGAAAGAAGAATACGGACAAAGGCGGTAACCACTCTGGTGGTAATCGTGGCCATGAAAATAGAAGAAGCGAGTCGGGAGGAGATTTTAAAAAGAGGAGATTTAACAATGACCATGTGAAAACGACAGTGCCGGCAGCAACTGGTTCTAGGGGAGGAGAACGACCGCCAGTTAGATGTTACAAATGCGGAGAGGAGGGACACATAAGTCCAAACTGTTCACAGCCTTCCAAGGTATGCTATAATTGTGGAAAGGAAGGACATATCGCTCGAGAGTGTACGGTAGCGAAACTAATTCCAGCGGGGATGGTGATTCAAAAGATTGTCCCAGAAAAGTCAAAGTCAACGGTTCCTGGAAGAGCGTTTGTCGTGACCGGTCAAAATGCGAAGAACCCGAACGAAGTTAGCACGGGTTAGTTAATTATAATTCTTGCGAAGTTTATACCTTACTAGATACCGGTTCTACCTATTCTTTTATCTCTCTTGCTTGCGTTCAACATTTGAACTTGACTCCGGAGAAATTAGACTTTAACCTATTTATGGAGACTCCGTTAGGAGAAACTTTTATTACATCCGTTGTTTAGAAATCTTGCTTGATTCAAGTTGGCACTATCACATTACCTATTAACCTTATTTCTATAGAGATATTTTTGCTTTTGATGTGATTTTAAGGTTAACTACTCATCATGCCAAAATTAATTGCTTTTGTAAGGTTGTTAGTTTTCATATTCCTAAGCAACCTGATATTCGAACTCAAGCAATCAAACCATTGAAGTCAAACATTTTCATATCAAGCCATGAAGTCATTCGTTTATTGAAAAACGGATGTCAAGTTTTCTTAGTTCATGTTATGGATTTGAATAAAGACACGTCAGATTTGAATAATATTCCTGTTGTTATTGATTTTTCCTGACGTATTTCCTGAAGAATTTCTTGGCTTACTCCCAGAGCGTGATATTGAATTTGTATCGACTTTGAACCCAGTACAAAACCCATTTCTAAAAATCTCATGGCTCCTATTGAACTTCAGGAGTTAAAAACCCAACTGTAGAAGTTGGTACCCGAGCCTTTATCTTGTGACTTCCTTTGTGGAATGCACCGAAGCCAAACTCTTCGTAGGGGACACAATATTCGTGCGATAGTAAACTGATAGGTGTCATTGTAACGTGCTATCCAAGGTTGGGATATGAGTCACAGTTGAGAACAACCTAAGTCGGTAATCGAAATACGTAGCTTTCTAGGCTTAGTTAGTTATTATCGGAGATTCGTTGAAGGATATTCTCGAATCGTTATTCCATTAACGCAGCTGACTCGTAGAGATACAAAATTCGAATGGAGCAAGGAATGTGGGAAGAGCTTCGAAGAACTCAAGTAGAGACTCATTTCAGCACATGTTTTGACCATGCCATCCTAGAAAAGCGAACGTGGTAGCTGACGTGTTGAGTAGAAGATCGTATACGAGTATGAGTACGATATTGTCAAATACTCATTTCGTATAATTTACAAATAATAGAGATGGAGATGAAAACTCTAGGTACTCACGTGATGATATACGAGTATAATCGACTTTAATCGATAAAGTTAAAGCTGTTCAAGCTACACATCGGAGCTGGTGAATATGAAGAAGCAGGTACAAGAAGTTGTTATTCCAAAAGCGAGAATTGGCGATGTGAGCAAAGCTCAAACATTTGATTTATTAGTCCATTTGAAATCCTCGATTGAATAGGAACTGTGGCCTATAGACTCGTTTTACCGCCAAGTATGACGCGTGTTCATAACGTTTTTCACGTATCGATGTTACGTAAATATATGGATGACCCGAACCACGTCATTGAGTTAGAAACGGACGAAATAGCTGAAGACTTAACGTACGAGGAGGTACCTGTTAAGATGTTGGATGAGAAGGAGCATGTCCTACGTACGAAGGTCATACCACAAGTTAAAGTTTTGTGGAGGAATCATGCTATAGAGGAAATGACATTGGAGTTGGAAACGGAAATGAAAGCGAGGTATCTTTACCGTTTTTAAACATCAGTTACGTACATCAATTTCGAGGACGAAATTTCATAAGGAGGGGAGGTTGCAAGACCCCGAAAATTTTTAAATAAAAAGGAATTTCCTTTATTTATTATTTTAAAATAGTAAGGGTGAATTTGATTAATGTGGTTAGTTATGGGTAAACTGCGCAAATATTTTAAATAAGCAGGTGGTTATAAAATATTCATTGTTGTCGGGGAATATTCGTTTGGTCGTGGAATATTCTTGCTGTCGGGGAATATTCGTACGACGGCGCAGTCTTTTGTGGGCCCCATAACGGAAAGCGATTGGATGAAGAAAACGACAAGTATAAGTTAGTTTATAAAAATGGCGTACTTGTTACCTTTAATACTGTTGGAATACCCGGTGGTTAAAACACAGTAATACGCGTTGTTGCACAGTAGCATACGGTATTGCACCAATTATTGATTCTTACGTAAGAAGACACTACTCAATAATGGTTACAGTAATTACTGTTCAGTATTTTATGTTATTGATTCAATAATTGCTGCATTGATATTTTATATTACTGTTGTTTGAATAATTGTCACTACACAGTATTTTTCATTATCGAAGCAATAATTCATATTATCTGAATAATATTATTTGATAACATTATTGGCAATGTCTAGAAAGTTCTGTCTAAGGAGAGGTTTGGTCACCTAATTGCGCGCCAGTAAGGAGAAATTCTTATTGGAAAGCCCCTTCTTTCCTGGGAACTGCCTGGTTGTCAATACTGTGATTCTGTAATATTATTTGTGAATAATTAATTATTGATTCATATGATGAGGAAATAATTGATTTTATGTGGATATAGATGGAGAAAATTTTTAATGTGACAATTGTTGAAAATTAATATTTTATCTTTTTCTGATAAAATAATTCATTTAAATATATTATTTTAATAATATATTAACGGTGATATTTTTATAATGAATGTGGGATATATGAGTATATGAGGAGGAAGAGTATTTTTATGGCATTAAATATTTAAAGCATGTTTTATGTGTCGGTGGACCCCATTTCTTGACTGAAATTTGATTATAACCTGTAAAATCGCCCGTTTGTGGATTTCGGTCAATTTCTGTTTAGAATTTGGAAAAACTTTCTTCTATAAAGTTGTAGAGAATTGAATTTCCTACAAAAACTCGCGTGATTCGAATTTTCTGGCAAAAGGGCTATTTATTATGAATTATTGAAGTTCCGGAGTTCCGAAATAATTGATTTTTGGAAGTTTAAAATATTTTTAATAATAAAAACGTTTTTTATTTAGTTTTCTAGAAGGGAACATGTGTTCAGTTGCTGAAAATCAGATTCAAGGGTTGGCGTAGAAGATTATATATATATATATATTAATATTATATTAAATTTTCTGCTTTGATGTTCTAAGCAATTTCCTATAAATAGGTGCTTAGGTTAGAATTGAAAATCACACCAGAAACTGAAGTTTTCTCTCTCTATATTATCGAGCGTATTCTTGTGAGTATTTTGAGTATACTTTGAGTATTGTTATATGGTGCAAGTCATAGCCTATATCCGATGTTTCAACTAGAAGTACTGTCTTTCGAGGTAAGGGATATTATTTTCTTCTCAAATGATATTATTTCTTCAATATCATTATTCTGAAATGTTGGTTGAAACTTTTTATCAAATTTGGAACTTTTTCATGCTGGGGTTACTATTCATGAGTTACTATTCACGAGTTACTATTCATGAGTTACTATTCACGAGTTACTATTCACGAGTACTATTCACGAAGCATGATAATGTTTTTTCTGAAATTTCTATCTTTTGGTGTTGGAGTTACTATTCACGTATACGGACACTATTCACGAATACGACACTATTCACCGAAAAATGAAATTTCTTCTTTTTGTCCAAAATATCTATTCTGGATACTAGCTTTGATTGTATCCATGTTTTGATCATTCTTGAATTTTACTTCAGTATGATTATTTATGAAGTATTTTTGAACTAAGATTGTTTAAAGTACGAATCCTTAATACTTGTTATTTTGTTTCACTGGATTCGTTTCCTTTAAAATATTTTTCATCATCCTCAGTCCTAAATAATGGTGTTACTGAATATCTTTGGCCTGTAGTGCAAAGATGGTTGATTTTATTATGAATATCTTTGGCTCGTAGTGCAAAGATGTACAGGTGTTGAGATGAACATGAACAATTGATGAATATCTTTGGCCCGTAATGCAAAGATGAACAGGTGTTTAGATGAACATGACCAACTGATGAATATCTTTGACCTGTAGTGCAAAGATGAATATTTGATTTGATTTGAGATATATATTGATTGATGTTACAGGGATAAAATATTGATGATGGACTTTTAAATTCATAGATGTTAGTAGATTTTATTCTCTACTTAACTCTTCTAATGAATTGTTGTTTCCGCTGCAGTTGTTGATCTAAAACTTGTTGTCTATTGTATTCTATCAAATTTTTCCCTGTTGAAGACTAAGGATAATTTGTTGTACATTATCTTAGTCATAATATTCTTTACTGGGCTAGTTGAGCTCACCCTTTTTCTTGTTGTTCTACTTTTTCTTCTCAGGAGACGAGAATGTAGCGAGTACGAGTCGGGGATGTAATGATGGTTCTAGAGAGAGTTGTTTAGTAGTCCTCACCATTTTTGTAAAATAATGTATCAATAATTATGATGGGGATTTATTTGTATGTGGATATTGTCTAGACGGCAATAGTTTATATGTTGTAATAATAAGGTTGTAGTTATTTCTGTACCATGTATTTGGCGACTTAGAATGGGTGATGTATACCTATTTTGGGGGCGTCACAGCAACTCTGCTGGGGAAATCCAGTAAGAGGGCTTAAGCCGCTATTACAAACTTTTCAAAACCTTTATCTGCTTGTATGTGAATGTTGTATTTATATTTAAATGAATGTGTATGAATGCATTTACTTATTGCGCTTAGTGCTTCACAACATATCTGCTTATGATATTAGTGCTTCGCACATGTCATCATTACCATACGATGAGACACATTGTATGTGAATGTATGTTGTGTGGTTCCTCCACCAGGAGACTATCCTGTCAGTGTTTGATTACTGGACTTGTAAGAAGACTAATTCCAACGAGGCTCAGGAAAGGCACCACCCAAATTGACTCTAGTTGAAAGACTGGAATAACTTCCCGTCGAGTAAATTGCGATGATTTGGAAACCTTCATACCAAAAAGCCGCGAGAGTAGCCTAAGATAGGTCAGCCTCTGATGAACCAAACACGGAGGAAAGTCTCTTCATACTTTTACATTTCCATTACTTGTAAATTCAATTACTTGTAATTTCATTTCCATGCTAATCTCAATGTAATGGAAAATATGAATGAATATGTGTACATGCATTCCCTTTATTTAAGATGCTATCTTGTCATACAAACAAACTAACATATGTTTTACATGATAATACTCCTAAAACGGACACATAGTGTGTAACATTTCCACATTCCCTAAGACTAAACTACATAAGTTTTTTTATAGGGAAAGAATTGGTCTTGTTACTTGTTCAAAATCCAAAAAGGCAACGAGCCTACAGCCAAGCATGGCTTCATCTAGCCCGATTATAGAGTTATCTTTTCTGTGAAGGACTGCACAAATCCACCCAGGGTCCACGAATGCCCATACAGAATCCTCTGCACATGGAGGAACTTAAGGACCGAAAAAAGAAATTCCTGTACCTGAATCTCAGTTGAACAAAACCAACAAATCCCTTGAAACCATCCATTTAAAAGAAGATCCAGACACCGGTGATATTAGGAAATAAGTCTTACAAATGGAAGAGACCATTCGGTCTATCAAAGGGATTGGAACACACGAGAGTGTTTCATATTCAGACCTTTGTATCTTCCACGCGGTTCATTATCTAGAAATATTTAAGACTCCTAATTATGAAAAGTATGAGGGATTAGGAGATCCTTACACACATTTGAAAGTATTCATTGGAGAGCTCGGATCTTATAGAGCATCCCAAGACATCAAATATCTTGGTGATTTGCTTTATCCACGTCTCTGAAATTAAGTGGTTTTGGCTCTCCAATAAAATCCGGTGGTCCCAGCTCCTTAAACTATTTAGCGGTAACTATCCGAGACTTGTCAGTGTTTCCACCTACATTTTGAACAAAAATTGCTCTCGCCTGATGTTGCATGAATTGCATAAAGCCTATAAACATCTTATCGTTCATCATTTGGTCAGCGTTGTTGTTTTCTTGACGATTATTGCCATCCTGATGCACATTATCCTCGGTATTGATCGTTGCTGACTCAACGGTCTCATGTGCTTCATTGCTTATCTCAACATTTTCGGATGCCATTTTCAAATACTGCCACAAAACAAGGGTTAATTGACATGTCACATATTATCCCTATACTCATACCGACCAAATAAATACCAAATCAACTTAGGTAGGTCATACTAGCTAAGGAATTTCCCGTCTCGCCCCTCCTAGTTCTAGTCTCACATCTCAGCCAGGGATCATATCCCTAAGCTTTGATACTAACTGTGACTCTCCCAGAAAAGGTATACATAACCCATCTTGAGTCGCCAAATACATGGTACAAAATTCAAATACAACTTAATAATACAACTGTCATGTAACATATGACAAAACATAAACTAAGAGTTTTAATATTAATATTGTCTTCCAGATAGTATTCAACTCAAATGGAGTCCTCAATACATTTATTATCACACTATTTCATAGAATAGTGAGGACTGCTAATGCTATCATCTGGACCGTCACTCCCTTCCCTGACTAGTCCCAGCAACGATCTCATTTCCTTAAGAGAAAAAATAAAGTAAAAGGGTGAGCTCAACTATCCCAGTAAAAATATTATGCCTAAGATAATGCAGAATAATTTATCTTTAGCCTTCAACAGTGTTAAACTGATAAAATATAACAAACATCAAGTATAACTGCAGTGGAAGAAGCAACCCATTAGAAGAGTCAAGTAGAGCATAAAATCTACTATCTTATATGATTTAAAAGGTTTTTCATCACTTTTATCGTTGAGACTCAGCTTAATAAATAATCCACATCATCGAATCACCCCTGCACTACGACCATGGATATTCTTTTGTATAACGACCACAAATTATCCATGCACTACGGGCCACAGATATTCATGTATTCATCAATGGTCATGATTATGCCAACAACTATCCATCAATGCACTACAGGCTAATGAGGACTTTACCACATCATTTGTAACATTATGGTCATGATTATATCGAATAATTCCCTGGTCATAATCATACCATGTCCATCTATGCACAACAAGCCACTGATTACTCTCAACATAATATAAACATGAGGATGATGACAATGATATAAGAATTCAATAAAACAAGTTCAAGGATAAATTTTTAAAGATTTATAATTTAATTTATCTAGAATTTAATATTGTCCAAATTGTCAACATGATACTGCTTTATTGGGTAAAATTCAAGAATGATAATGTATCAAAAATTATTTGGACCGAAAAAAAATCAATTTTTGTTATGAATAGTACTCCGCGTGAATAGTACTCGTGAATAGTACTTTGTGAATAGTACTTTATAAATAGTACTTTATGAATAGTACTCGTGAATAGTACTTTGTGAATAGTACTTTATGAATAGTACTTTGTGAATAGTACTTTTTTGAATAATACCATATAAATGAATAGTACTCGTGGATAGTACTCCGGCATAAAAAAACTTAAAATTTAACAAGAATGTGCAGAAAATATCCTTGTGAAGCGATACTAGATGAAGCACAAATTTCAAGGATATTATACTAATTTTACGGAATATAGAAGCAATACTTTAACCGAATGATGGTATAATCAGGAATAAGAGACGAAATAATATTACTCACATACTACAGAGTATTGAAGAAAATATTATTCCTATGAATACTGAACAAAATAATATCTCTTACCTCAGAAGAAGACTAGATACTAGAATAGCGAGGTAGCAGACTTCTCTTCTACTTTCTCTCTAAAGCTTCCCTCTCTATAAATGTTCTTGTGAGTCTTAGTGAATTGGTGAGAATGAAAGAAGAATGAGTTTCTATTTATAAAAAAATATAATTTCCATAATTGCACGTTTTGGGGCTCGAAATATTACAGTATAATACCTTCATCTTTTTCTTCAATTTTAATTTAGTCCTGCAAGTATTATCAAACTTGCACCACCTCCCCTAATAGTACATCTTGTGAATCAATAGTACAATCATGTGAATCAATAGAACAATCATGTGAAAAAAAATAATTACAGTATAGTACATTCATCTATACCTCCATTTTTAATTTAGTTATGCAAGTATTATCAATCTTGCACCACCTCCCCTAATAGTACATGAATGTGAATCAATACTACACACATGTGAACACATAGTTATAAGCATGTGAATTAATAGCAATTAATTGCTCATTTATCCGATTAATTACCCGATTGATCAATATAACCTATAGACATCCATTATTATCGAAATAGATGTCGATTTTTACTAACACTAATAATTCCAACACAATAGAGCTATCAATTTAATCTTTAATCAACACGAACTTATTCATTATTAATATTATAACTGTGACAACTCGAATTTTCATAAGTTATTAAAATAAGAATTTAATAATTAAAATTCTTATTATGAGGTTTATATATTTTGAATTATATGATTTGGTGTGAAGAGAATTATATATTCATATGTTGGAGAATGTGAGAATTAATAGTTAATTAAACTATTAAAGAAATTAAATAATATTAGTTAATTTAATTAAGCTGAAATTATGTTATGAGATAATATAATTTTAATTATTATGCCTTGTGGGCAATGGAAATTATTATGAGTTAAGTTTCATAAATAGTGTGAATAATTCACTTAATTAAAATAGTGAATTAATACAAGTATAATTGATTTAATAAAGTGAGAAGGTAATATGTTGCATGAAAATGTAAATATTAGTATAATGCGAGTAAACTATTTATTAAGTACATTAAATATTTTAGTTGGAAACTTTATGGAATAAAATGAATATTTATGATATTAAATAAATATTTGATGAAAATTGTTATGGGATAGTTTATTTAAGTGTGATAAAATAGATGCGATTTATACATATTTTATTACGCGGGTATAATTGTGATATTCTAATTTAATTAAATAATTAAATTAGAGGAGTGAAAATTTATTAAATAATGTTATGATTATAATTGTTGAATAAAAATTATAATTTTACTGATAAGGTTAATTTTATTTCTTATGGAATTAAAGGTATATAATCTAGTTTATATTTCTAGTTTATGTGTTCTTGAGTTTCTTTTAAAATTAGAGTTTTGGTTAATGAATTTGTGGGTTACGATGTTATATATGTTATTAGATATTTAAAATTTGATAGTGGTCATCTAAAAACAAATTTTTAGAAATCAAATTCATGTATTTATACTAAAGAAGAAGAATTTGGGTTTTGATTGTAATGTGTGTTTTGGTGTACTTTGGGACTAAAGTTGATGATGAATTCGTGATGGAAACTTTAAATTGATGGATGATTGATGTTCTCCTCTATAAAACGAAAACAACACAACTTGAACGGATCGAATTGGTTAAGAAACGAATTCGTGATGAATGAATACACTCAGCATGTTAAAAATAGAAAAAAAATTAGTATAAACAAATTAGAATTAGTATAAACCAAGTCTCACATCAACTAAATTGAGAACTTTACCCTTTGCTAAACCTATAAATAAAAGGGCTTGATCCTTTGTTTCATTCACCAACAATAAGGCATCCAATTTTGAGAAAGGCTTTGTTGTGGGAGGACTTTTTATAAAGATCTACTTAGTTAAATTTTGGTCGAGTACGTATTCAGTTTGTGGAATTCGTATTTTCGGGTATGTTTCTTATTTAATTTTTGGTAATGTTATTATTTTAAATATTGTATTTAGTTTGTTAGTTAAAGTTTGTATTTTGGAAGTTTAGTTAGTTTTGTTAGTAAACTAGTTAGTTTACTATGTTTATTTTGGCTTGTAATTGATTATGTAAATGAGTTCTAATGATTGTAGTTATAGATATTAAGCCTTAACATCATCCAAGTGTAACCAAAACTCACAAAATAAAAGATTTACAAAGAACCTTGTTGTGAATGTTTTTGGAACTGAGTTTGAGGACATTTTGTGCTTTTGATTTATGTCTAAAAGCTTAATTTGATAATTGTATGTTATATCCCTCTAAGTTCTGAAGATTTCCTAACTTGAATGAACCAAAACGGAGTTAAAATGAATTCGTGGTGAAGATTTTAGTAAACCATGTCTAGAAATGAAAACTGAATGAACAGTGACAATAGTGTCAAATTCTGGAATAGCTATGTTACCTGAAAAATTCTGAGTTTCTGGGTAGTTGTGGTACACTGAGTTAGGAAGCCATAGGCTTTGGAATGACCTCATTCCGACCTCGGATGAGGGAGTTACGGTGATTGGAAAGAAATGTGTCAAAGTTGTCAAACTGAAGGTCAGCAGCGGGACGTGCTATCCGAGACACTGTTTTGATTCGTTAATGTTTCCAAAAACTTCTGGGCTTTTGGTATGTTATAGTACACTGAATTATCTTTCCATAGACTCTGAAATGGACTAATTCCGACTTCGGAGCACAGAGTTATGACCATTCAAAATAGTCACATCAAAACTATCTAACCAACTCGGGGTAGTCACCTTGAATGAATTATTCAGAATTCTGTGTTTTGAATTTGGAAATGGTCAAAGAATGAAAGTTTTAGCCTCAGAAGTTAGCTTCGCGTGGGCTCAATAATCGCTCAAATTTTTTTGAAACGAATTAGTTATTACTGTTTTAGCGAGAGAGGGTAAAGCTGGGAAAAAAATTGAAGACTGCTCTGAACATCAATTTTTGGCACGCTTTTTAGACTACTTAACAAACCCAAAATGAGAGGTTAGTATTTCTTAAAAATAGTCTTGTATGCCATGAAAAACATATTAAAAAAAATGCCTTACGATTGGATAAGTAGATTGCAAGCTATTAAGTCGCGGAGTGGGTGTCAAAGGTGAGGGGCAGCAGCAGATAGCAACAAACATGGGTTGTTCAGCGTGTGATTTTTCCGTAACGCTTTTGGGTTGTTTTGTGGCTGTTTAACATGTAACAAAACACTGAGAGAGATGTATAGATATTATATACTGCTTATATATCACGAAAACTCACTTTAAATGTAAAGAAAACGATAGAAATGTAATGTAAATGTAAGTTTTCATAACTATGCGAGCGTAATTCGGAAAATGATATGTAAAACGTATATGTAACATAATGAAATGCGCAAATCCATTTGAAATTATATTGAACCTAGTAATGTAAAATGTAGGGGATATAAATAGTTTATGTTTTGATACGTAAAGTATTTACATACTAAATTCATTATAGAACATTTTTGGGCGTAAAAAGGTTATAACGGACAAAAGTTTCTAAAGAAACATGGAATAGTTTTAAGACAAGAACACAATATTATAGTTAAATAAAATTAGTTTACATTGAGTACGTGAATTTTGTATGTGAAACTAATATGTACATGTATGTATCCTCAATTTGTGTAGGATCATCACAACGCAGATAAGTTATAAACATTAAACAACATCCAAGGCAAGTTTTTTCGTTCTATTATGTGTGTGGATTAAATGTGATTATGTGGTGAGTTACATACCATGCTTTATGAATTGTTAAAGTCCAAGTATGACAAAGTTAATTGAGTTATGAAACTCAATTTATATGTGATATGTGATAGCACATGCATGTTGTATAATGTAACTCGATAAATTAGAAATGTAGAATGCATGAATTGTGTGCTATATGAAACATGATAGAATGTTAAATTTGTTGAGCTGTCGAGCTCAACCTTGTAAATAACCACTTTTGCAAGTTCAAGATTCAAGGTAAAGTTATGTGTTACTTGAAAAACATAAATCAGATGTGATACTTGAAGATTTATATACTTTGGTTGTGTTATTATTATTTGAACCATGTTTAAGGTTTCGAATAATGTATTACTGTTGAATTGTAATATTATTTTGCGAATGTAAACTATTGTAGTATTAAAATGATTATGAGATATTTAGATGTAAAGGTTGAAGGTTTTGGGAACGAGGATAGTTTGTATAGAAAATTTTACTTATTTCGTAAATTTCAATGGTTGTATTATCGTTTAATGATATAAAATTAGAGGTTGAATGTATTATTAACGACTGAAGTCGAGAATTAAATTGTATGAATTTTGGGGTCGTTACAATAACTCACAATATTTAACAACCAGGTCATTCCCTGGAAAGAGGGAGTTTTCCGATAAGAATTTCTTCTTATTGGCGCGCAATTAGGTGACCAACCCTCTCCTTGACAGAACTTCTAGACATTGTCAATATTGCAAATAATAATATGAATAACTTTGTCGTCTCAATTATTGATTTAATAATATAAAATATTATGCAGATGATACTGTGACAATAATTGAATCAATAATATGAAAGATATTATGCAGCAATTCCTGTAGCAATAATTGAGTATAACTGTGACGCCCCAAAAATAGGTATACATCACCTATTCTGAGTCGTCAAATATATGATACAGAATACAAATACAACTTAATTATACAACTGTCGTGTAAAGTATGACAAAACATACCCTGTGAGTTTTAATACAAATATTGTCGTCTAGACAATATACAAACTCAAATTCAATATTATTACATTTATTTTCCACTATTTCACTGAATAGTGAGGACTAATAATGCTATCATCTGGTTCGTCACTCCGTTCCCTGACTAGTCCCTGCTACGTTCTCATTTCTAGAAGAGAACAATAAAAGTAAAAGGGTCAGCTCAACTAGCCCAGTAGGAAATATTATGACTAAGATAATACATAATATATTATCGTTAACCTTCAACAGTGTTAAACTGATACAATATAATAACCATCAAGTTTAACTGCAGTGGAACAAGCAATCTATTAAAAGAGTCAAGTACAGAATAAAATCTACTATCTTTTATGATTTAGAAGGTTTTTCATTACTTTTATCGCTGGGACTCAGCTTAATAAATAATCCATATCATCGAATCACCCCTGCACTACAGCCAAGGATACTCTTTAGTATCACGACCACAATTATCCATGCACTACGGGCCAAGAATACTTGTGTATTCAATAATGGTCATGATCATGCCAACAACTGTCCATTAATGCTCTACAGGCCAATGGGGACTTTTTCCACATCATTTGTAACATTACACTCATGATTACACCGAATAATCCCTGATCATAATCATACCAAGTCTATCTATGCACTATAGGCCATAGATAACTTTCAACAAAATATAAACATGAGGATGATGACAATTATATAATAATTCAATAAAACAAGTTCAAGAATTAATTTATCCAGGAACTAATAACTTCCAAATTATCAACATGGTACTGCTTTGTAAAGTAAAATTCAAGAATGCTCAGAAGAATATTTCTATTAAAAGATACTGGATGAAGCGCAAATATCAAGGATTTTCCACTAATTTCATGGAGTATAGAAGTCAAAACGTTAACCAACTGAGTATAATAAGGAATGGAATAACAAAAGAAATCACCATGCATGCGATGGACCGCATAGGCAGGTTATTCCAACAGAATAATAAATAACGGAATCAAGTCCGGCGTAAAACGCACAGACAGGATATTCCAACAAAATAATAAAGACGGAATCAGGTCCGGCGTAAAATGCACAGACAAGATATTCCAATAGAATAATAAAGACGGAATCAGGTCCGGCGTAAAATGCACAGACAGGATATTTCAACAGAATAATAAAGACGGAACCAGGTCCGGCGTAGAACGCACAGACAAGATGTTCCAACAGAATGATAAAAAATGGAACAACAGAAGAATTTCACCAAGTATAGGGTAGCCCGTGTATACATGTTATTCCAACAGAATAATAAAGAATGGAATAACAGAAGTTCTCTTCATGGATAAGAAAGAAATAATACTCCCTACCTTTAGAAAAATTGAATACTGGAATAGTGAGGTAGCAGACTTCTCTTCTTCTTTCTATAATTTCTCCTTATAACAATCGCTCTAAAGCTTTTGTGAATTGGTGAGAAATGAAGGAAGAATGAGCTTCTATTTATAGAAAAATATAGTTTCGATAATTGCACGTTTTGGGGCTCGAAAAATTACAGTACAATACCTCCAACTTTTCCTTTATTTTTAATTTAGTCATGGAAGTATTATCAAACTTGCACCACCTCCCCTAATAGTAAATAATGTGATTCAATAGTAAATTATGTGAATCAATAGTTCTAGACATGTGAAAATACGAATTACAGAATAGTACCTCCATCTATACCTCCATTTTTAACTTAGTCATGCAAGTATTATCAATCTTGCACCAACTCCCCTAATAGTAACAAGAGTGTGAAACAATAGTATACACATGTGAATAAATAGTTATACTCATGTCAAATAATAGCAATTAATTGCTCATTTATCCGGTTAAATACCCGATTGGTCAATATAACGTCCAAACATCAATTATTATCGAAATAATTGTCGATTTTCACTAACACAAATAATAACACAATGAAACCATTTTTATCAAAAATATAAATTTTGAAATTTCATAGTTTTACTTTTCCCAAAAAAGTCAACTGTTGACTTTTTGACCAAATAGTGAATTCCGAAAAATTTTGTGTTTATAAACTATTTTTACTAATTTCATCGTTCCGGACTCAAATATCACGTCCACGTCTCCAAATTCAACTCCGAACACAACTTCAATTTTAATAACATTCATTATTAATATTATAACTCACAATATTTATTAATCAGGTCGTTCCCAGGAAAGAGGGGGCTTTCCAATAAGGATTTCTCCCTATTGGCGCGCAATTAGGTGACCAAACCTCTCCTTGACAGAACTTCTACACATTGTAAATATTGCAATTTAATAATATGAATAACTTTTTCGTCTCAATTATTGATTTAATAAAATAACATATTATGCAGATGATACTATGACAATAATCGAATCAATAATATGAGAGATATGATGCAGCAATTACTGTAGCAATAATTGAGTATAACTGAGTGACTTCTCACGTAAGCATCAATAATCAATACCGTGTGCTACTATGCAACCACGCGTATTACTATACTTTTACTACCGGATAGTTCAACAGTTAATAGGTAAAACTTTCGCCGTTATTTTCATAAAGTATTTTTGTCGTTTTCTCAATCCGACAATAATTCCGTTGTGGGGGTCCACCAATGATTGTGCCGTTGTACGAATATTCTCTGTTAAAACGAATATTCTCCGACCAATCGAATATTATATAACAACTTTTGTACTTTACAAAATTTGTAAATATTACCCACAACTATAACATTATATCAAATCCACACCATGATATTAAAAAATATATTTCGAGAAAATTTAATCTTTATTCCAAAAGTTGGGGTCTTACAACCTCCCTTTCTTATGAAATTTCGTCCTTGAAATTAGGGTGCGTACCTGGTATATCGAAGAGGTAAAGATATCTTGATTTCATCTCAGATTCTAACTCCCAGGTCATTTCTTCCACATCGTGGTTTCTCCACAAAACTTTGACTTGAGGTATAACATTGGAGCGTAGAATGTGATCCTTTTTATCCAAGATTTTAACAGGTAACTCTTCATACTGTAAATATTCCTCTATCTCATCTGGTTCTAATTCAATAATGTGGTTTGGGTCTTTCACATATTTACGTAACATAGATATATGAAAAAAGTTATGAACACGAGACATACAAGGCGGTAAAGCGAGTTTATACGCCACAGTTCCTACTCGATCAAGGATTAAAAATGGGCCAATGAATTGAGGGTTGAGCTTTCCTCTTTTTCCAAATATCGTAACTCCCTTCCATGGAGCAACACGCAATAACACATGATCTCCAATATCGAATTCCACGTCCTTTCAATGAAGATCAGCATAACTCTTTTGTCGATCTTGTGAGGTTTTTATACGTTGTCAGATCGTTTGAATCTTTTGCATACTCATACGTACCAACTCCGGTCCCAACAACTGTTGCTTCACCCACCTCATCCTAGCATACTGGAGAACGACACTTTCTTCCATACAACGCCTCAAATGGAGCCATGCCAATACTTGCTTGATAACTGTTGTTGTAGGAAAACTCCACCAATGGTAGGAACTTATCCCAACTTCCCTTGAAGTCAAGGACACAGAGTCTTAATAGATCTTCAAGATTTTTAATGGTCCTCTCCGACTGTCCGTCCGTCTGAGGATGATATGCCGAGCTAAATCGTAAATCCGTGCCCATAGCTTTTTGCAAACTAACCCAAAATCTTAAAGTGAATCTTGGGTCTCGATAAAAAACTATGGATACTGGCATACCATGCAGTCTTATAATCTCGTTTATGTACGTACGAGTAAGACGTTCAAGTGTATAAGTTTCTTGTATAGGTAGGAAATGAGCAGACTTGGTTAATCTATCAACAATGACCCAAATTGCATCTATGCCTTGAGAAACTTTGGGAAGACCAGTAACGAAATCCATAGTAATGTGTTCCCACTTCCATTCAGGAATTTCAAGTGGTTGCAATGGACCTTTTGGTACATGATGCTCCGTCTTGACTCGTTGACAAGTTAAACACCTTGAGATAAACTCTGCTATCTCTATCTTCATATTGCTCCACCAAAATGTATGTCGAAGAATCACGATACATTTTGGTACTCCCAGGATGGATTGCAAATGGTGTGTTATGCGCCTCCATCATGATTTTATACTTTAAATCAGGGTCGTTAGGAACACAAAATCTGGAGTTGACTCGAAATATTCCTTCCTCGTCGATTCTTGCTTCCGGCATAGTAACTTCTTTCACTTTCTTCTTCATACGCATTAGCTCTAGGTCTGTAGCTTGAGCAGCTTTAACTTTATCGATTAAAGTCAGTTCTACTCGTATGTTTGCCATCATCATGTGGGTCCATGGAGTTTTTAACTCTATCTCCATCCTTTGCAAGTCATACAAAATGGGCCTTTGCGTTGACAATATCGCACTCGTACTTGCGTATGATCTTCTACTCAATTGCGTCATCTAAAACGTTCGCTTTTCAGTATGGTATTGGATGGTATGATCATAATCTTTCAAAAATTCAAGCTTACGTCGTTGTCGCATGTTTAGTTCCTTTTGAGTGAAGAAATATTTGAGGCTTTTATGATCCGTAAAGATTTCCACTTTCTCCCCATACAAGTAATGCCTCCAAATTTTAAGTGCGAAAACGATAGCTGCCAACTTTAGATTATGAGTAGGATAATTCCTCTTATATTCTTTGAGTTGCCGTGAGGCATAGGCTATGACTTTCCCATGTTGCATGAGAACACATCCTAACCCTTTACCCAAAGCATCACTGTGGATGACAAATCCCTCCGAGCCAGATGGTATTGTCAGAACAGGTGCTGAAATGAGTCTCCTCTTGAGTTCTTGAAAACTCTTCTAACATTCCACGCTCCAACCAAATTTTGTATCTTTTCGAGTCAGCTGAGTAAATGGAGTAGCGATTCGAGAAAACCCTTCTACGAATCTCCGATAATAAGCAGCTAAGCCTGAGAAAGTTACGTACTTCGGTCACTGATTTAGGTTGCTTCCAGCTTTGAATTGCTTCAATCTTTGCCGGGTCAACAGATATTTCATGATTTGATATCACGTGCCCAAGGAATGCAACTTCCTCAAGCCAGAACTCACATTTCTTCAACTTGGCATATAGCTTGTTTTCACGAAGCTTTTGGAGGATCAGCCTCAAGTGTTGCTCATGATCTTCACGGCTTTTGGAATATATGAGGATGTCATCAATAAAGACGACCACAAAATGATCCAAATATTCCTTGAATACTCGGTTCATCATATCCTTGAAGGCAGCATGAGCATTAGTCAATCCAAAGGACATGACTAGGAATTCATAATGCCCGTACCGAGTTCTGAAAGCCATCTTTGGAATGTCATCGGTTCTAATCTTCAATTGATGATATCCTGAACTAAGATCAATCTTTGAAAAGAATTTGGAGCCTTGCAACTGGTCAAACAGGTCATCAATACGTGGCAATGGGTACCTATTTTTGATGGTGACATGATTCAACTCCCGATAATCAATACAAAGTCGCATACTCCCATCTTTCTTCTTCACGAATAGAACAGGAGCACCCCAAGAAGACGTACTAGGACGAATGAAACCAATGTCTAACAATTCCTGCAATTAGATCTTTAACTCCTGAAGTTCAATAGGAGCCATTCGATATGGGGCTTTTGAAATGGGTTTTGTCCCAGGTTCAAGGTCGATACAAAATTTAATTTTACGCTCTAGGGGTAGGCCAAGAAGTTCTTCAGGGAATACGTCGGGAAATTTATTAACAACAGAAATATCATTCAAAACTGACGTATTTTTGTTTAAATCCGTGACATGAGCTAAAAAATCTTGACATCCATTTTTTAATAAAAGAATATCTTTATGGGTTGAGATGACCGTGATTGATTTTAATGGTTTGGTCGCTTGAATTCACATAATAGGTTTATTAGGAATATGAAAGCTAACAACCTTACGAAAATAATCAATTTTAGCATGATGAGTAGTTAACCAATCAATCCCTAGAATCACGTCAAATGCAAGTATTTTTAAGGAGATAAGATCGACAGGTAACGTACGGTTACCGATTTGAATCAAACAAGACTTATTAACAGTGGATGTAATGAAGGTTTCTCCTAATGGAGTTTCAACAGATAAGTCAAAGTCTAATTTCTCCGGAGTCAAATTTAAACGTTGAGCGCAAGTAAGAGAAATAAAAGAATGGGTAGAACCGGTATCAAATAAGGTATAGTCTTCAATAGAGTTTATGATAAGCTTACCCGTGATAACCTCGTTTGGGTTCCTTGCTTTCTGGGAAGTCACAATAAATAATCTCCCTTGCACCACAGGCTTTGACTTTTCTGGGACGGCCTTTGGTGCCTCCATCCTAGCTAAACTTGTCTTCGGCGAACGACAAAATCGGGCTAGGTGACCTTTTCTTCCACAATTATAACACGCTTTGGATGGCATCGTGCAGTTTGGACTGATATGTCCCTCCCCTCCGCATTTGAAGCATATGATAGGTGGTCGTTCTCCTTCCTTAACCACAGTTGCTGGTGCTGACGTCTTTCCATCATTGTTGAATCTCCTTTTCTTGAAATGTCCAGTTTTACTGTCTTGGCCATGATTACCACCGAAGTGGTTACCATTTCTGGCATGTTGATTCCCTCCACGTTTGTTGTCACCGCTTCGATGACTGTTACCACTGGTATTTTCATTCTGCCGGCTGCTTTCTCTTGGTTGCGTTGACTTGTTATCGCGCTCCAATAACTGAGCCCTATTTATCACATCTGAAAACAAACACAGTTTATGAGAAATGAGATATTTGTCGTATTTCTGATTTCAAACCTCTTAAAAACATTCGCGTCATTCGCTCTTCATTATTTACAAAATGGGATGCAAACCGGGATAACTCCTCAAATTTAGCCTCGTATTGCGACACGGTCATATCGTTTTGTTCCAACTTGATAAACTCCACTTCCTTCATGTGACAAATACTTTCGGGAAAGTACATTTTACAGATTCCTACTAATAATCTGCTTCTTCATGCAATATAAAGGTGGCAAAGGGAACCTTTTGCTCCTCAGATCATCCCAAGACATCAAATATCTTAGTGATTTGCTTTATCCATGCTCCTTGAACTTTTAAGCGCTGACCGTCCGAGAGTTTCCAGTGTTTACACCTGCATTTTGAACAGGGGCCGCTCTCGCCTGATGTTGCATAAATTGCATAAAGCCTCGGAACATTCCATCGTTCATCATTTGGTTAGTGTTGTTGTTTGCATGAGGATTGTCGCCTTCTTGATGCACATTATCCTGGTTATTGATCTGTGGAGACTCAACAGTCTCCTGTGCTCCATTGATTTTCTCAACATTCTCAGATGCCATTTTTAAACACTGCCACAAAACAAGGATTAATTGACAAGCAACATATTATCACTATACTCTGACCGACCAATCAAATACCAAATAAACTTAGGTAGGTCATACTAGAGAAGGAATTCCCCGTCTCTCCCCTCCTAGTTCTAGTCTCGCATCTTAGCCAGGGATCATATCCCTAAGCTTTGATACCAACTGTGACGCCCCATAAAATAGGTATACATCACCTATTCTGAGTCGTCTAATACATGGTACAGAATACAAATACAACTTAATTATACAACTGTAGTGTAAAGTACGACAAAACATAAGCTGTGAGTTTTAATACAAATATTATCGTCTAGACAATATACAAACTCAAATTCAATATTATTATATTTATTTTCCACTATTTCACTGAATAGTGAGGACTACTAATGCTATCATCTGGTCCGTCACTCCGTTCCCCGACCAGTCCCTACTACGTTCTCATTTCCTTAAGAGAACAAAAAAAGTAAAAGGGTGAGCTCAACTAGCCTAGTAGGAAATATTATGACTAAGATAATGCAGAATATATTATCGTTAGCCTTCAACAGTGTTACACTGATACAATATAACAACCATCAAGTTTAACTGCAGCGGAACAAGCAATCCATTAAAAGAGTCAAGTAGAGAATAAAATCTACTATCTTTTATGATTTAGAAAGTTTTTCATCACTTTTATCGCTGGGACTCAGCTTAATAAATAATCCACATCATCGAATCACCCCTGCACTACGGCCAAAGATATTATTTAGTATCACGACCACAATTATCCATGCACTACGGGCCAAGAATATTTTTGTATTCAATAATGGTCATGATCATGCCAACAACTGTCCATCAATGCTCTACGGGCCAATGAGGACTTTTTCCACATCATTTGTAACATTACGGTCATGATTATGCCGAATAATCCCTGGTCATAATCATACCAAGTCCATCTATGCACTATAAGCCACAGATGACTTTCAACAAAATATAAACATAAGGATGATGACAATGATATAAGAATTAATTCAATAAAACAAGTTCAAGAATTAATTTATCCAGGAACTAATATCGTCCAAATTGTCAACATGATACTGCTTTGTAGAGTAAAATTCAAGAATGCTCAGAAGAATATTTCCATGAAAAGATACTGGATGAAGCGCAAATATCAAGGATATTCCACTAATTTCATGGAGTATAGAAGTCAAAACTTTAACCAACTGAGTATAATAAGGAATGGAATAACAAAAGAAATCACCAGGCATGCGATAGACCGCACAGGCAGGTTATTCCAACAGAATAATAAATAACGGAATTAGGTCCGGCGTAAAACGCACAGACAGGATATTCTAACAAAATAATAAAGACGAAATCAGGTCCGGCGTAAAATGCACTGACAGGATATTCCAACAGAATAATAAAGATGGAATCAGGTCCGGTGTAAAACGCACAGACAGGATATTCCAACAGAATAATAAAGATGGAATCAGGTCCGGCGTAGAACGCACAGACAGGATGTTCTAACAAAATGATAAAGAATGGAACAACAGAAGAATTTCACCAAGTATAGGGTATCCCGCGTATACAGGTTATTCCAACAGAATAATAAAGAATGGATTAACAAAGTTCTCTTCATGGATAAGAAAGAAATAATACTCCCTACCTTTAGAAAAATTGGATACTAGAATAGTGAGGTAGCAGACTTCTCTTCTTCTTTCTATAATTTCTCTCTATAATAATCGCTCTAAAGCTTTTGTTAATTGGTGAGAAATGAAGGAGCTCTATTTATAGAAAAATATAGTTTCGATAATTGCACGTTTTGGGGCTCGAAAAATTACAGTACAATACCTCCAACTTTTCCATTATTTTTAATTTAGTCATGTAAGTATTATCAAACTTGCACCACCTCCCCTAATAGTAAATAATGTGATTCAATAGTAAATTATGTGAATAAATAGTTCTAGACATGTGAAAATACGAATTACAGTATAGTACCTCCATCTATACCTCCATTTTTAACTTAGTCATGCAAGTATTATCAATCTTGCACCAACTCCCCTAATAGTAACAAGAATGTGAAACAATAGTATACACATTTGAACAAACAGTTATAATCATGTGAAATAATAGCAATCAATTGCTCATTTATCCGGTTAAATACCCGATTGGTCAATATAACCTCCAAACATCAATTATTATCGAAATAATTGTCGATTTTCACTAACACAAATAATTCCAACACAATGAAACCATTTTTATCAAAAATATTAATTTTGAAATTTCAAAGTTTGACTTTTCCTGAAAAAGTCAACTATTGACTTTTTGACCAAATAATGAATTCTGGAAAATTTTGTGTTTATAGACTATTTTTACTAATTTCATCGTTCTAGGACTCAAATATCACGTCCGTGTCTCTAAATTCAACTCCGAACACAACTTCAATTTTAATAACATTCATCATTAATATTATATCTCACAATATTTATCAACCAGGTCGTTCCCAAGAAAGAGAGGGCTTTCCAATAAGGATTTTTCTCCCTATTGGCGCGCAATTAGGTGACCAAACCTCTCCTTGACAGAACTTCTACACATTGTAAATATTGCAATTTAATAATATGAATAACTTTGTCGTCTCAATTATTGATTTAATAAAATAACATATTATGCAGATGATACTATGACAATAATCGAATCAATAATATGAGAGATATGATGCAGCAATTACTGTAGCAATAATTGAGTATAACTGAGTGACTTCTCACGTAAGCATCAATAATCAATACCGTGTGCTACTATGCAACCACGCATATTACTGTACTTTTACTACCGGGTAGTTCAACAGTTAACGATAAAACTTCCGCCGTTATTTTCATAAAGTATTTTTGTCGTTTTCTCAATCCGACAATAATTCCGTTGTGGGGGTCCACCAATGATTGTGTTGTTGTACAAATATTCCCTATTAAAATGAATATTCCCCGACCAATCGAATATTATAGAACAACTTGCGTACTTTGCAAAATTTGTAAATATTACCCACAACTATAACATTATATCAAATCCACACCATAATATTCAAAAATATATTTCGAGAAAATTTAATCTTTATTCAAAAAGTTGGGGTCTTACAACAACTGAATGACTTGTCACGTAAGCATCAATAATCAATACCGTGTGCGACTATGCAACCAAGCATATTACTGTACTTTTACCACCGGGTAGTTCAACAGTTTAACGGTAAAACTTTCATCGTTATTTTTATTAAAAAGTTAATTATGTCGTTTTCTAACTACAACAATACTTTCGTTGTGGGGTCTATCAATAATTGTGTCGTCGTACGAATATTCCCTGTTAAAACGAATATTTCCCGACCAATTGAATATTATATAATCACTTGCTTACTTTGCAAAATTTGTAAATAATACCCACAACTATAACATTATATCAAATCCACACCATAATATTCAAAAATATATTTCTAGGAAAAATTAATCTTTATTCATAAAAGTTGGGGTCTTACATAAGATCCCCTCTTTCAATTCAATCAAAGATATAAACCTAATTGTTGGCCAAACAATTATTTAATTAAGCACAGAATATAATAATCAATTTAAAAGGATCATCAAGTGGAAATAATGATAATTGAATTAAAGCTTTGCAAAAGTTTACATTGTATTCCTAATTAAGAAATTAGTTCATCATCATAACGGGGACTGAAAAGATAACAATTGAATAACATTATAAGTACAAAAATTAAAGTAAGAGGAAAAAGAAAACTCTATCGATGCTCTTCAATCTTGTTCTCCAAAATCTGTCTCGTGAAGTCTCTAATTCAATCTCTCAGATCTCCAAGAGTAGCTCTCAATGAATTCCAGTCAAAAAGTCCCTAAAACAAAGTAAATAAATAGTACTTATAGTCCTAACAAAACCCTATTACATAAGTTAAGTCTAAATCCTTAATTGAGTCACCTTCAAAGTAATAAGGAAACAAAATCTGCAATTTTAGCCATAGTGGAGCGCCCCGCACTAGTTCCCTTCAGCCCACGCTATTTCTGCAGTATCCTTCTCCCAGTCTGGCATGCCCCGCGCTGTATCACGTGCAATTGTAGCACGCCCCGCTCTACACAATCAGTAATTCTTCATCTTTTCAGCTCTTAGTCCAATCGTACTCCTTTTTCTGCAAAGTAACACAAAACACAAAAATATAGCACGAACAATACCCAAAAACTCACAATATTTCAAGTTAAATGTACCCAATTCGTAGGTTTTCAACCTACTCATCAAATTCCCCCAAACTTAAGCAATTGTTTGCCCTCAAGCAATCTACACAACTAATTTAACAAAACTAAACAATATAAATGCAACTAACGAGATTGAGCAATAACCACAGTAGTTAGACAACGCATATGCCTCAGAGATAAACACTTAACTCACAGTCAATATCGCAACATGTACTGTCATATCCTCTCACATTCTCACCTCAGTAACACAAATTTAGACTCTTTCTGTGTGTGTGTGCCCAATATCATATTAGTCATTTCAAAGTTATTTATGTGATCAAATTCATGCACACGCTCACCCTACTCACAGATATTCAACCAAACACGACATCTACATAAAGAAATAAGGAAATCAGGCTTTAAAGCAAGGAAATATAAGACATTAAATGTCCATGCCTTGTGGGTGCATTTTAATGCTCCATCCCGCAGATTATTTTCCATTTGACTTGTTCAATGTCCAACCCCCTTAGGCTTTTCAAAGTTACCCGTGTAGCGAAATTTCGACCAACGACTGATGATTGGGTAATATACCCATGAATTAATTACATTTAACCTTAATTTGTTATGTGTTCGAATTGTTTTAGTTTTATTTTACTCGTTTTAGCGTGTTGTGGCAGGAGTGTGCGTTGATTGGGAGCAATTTGGAATAATGTGGAACAATTGGGCTGAAAAAGGAGGCAAGAGGCAGTTTCTACACGATAGAGCCGGGGTGCTATTTCTAAGTTTAAAAACAGCGCCAGGGCGCTAGTCCTCGGTCAACTCAGGAAGAGGCGCGCGCGTGTGGAGCTGTTAAGAGCTGGTTTTGACTAACAGTTGACTTCGAATTTGGTGTGTTTAGAAGCCTAATTGGACTAGGATTTATGGAATTGGGCAAGAAATTATAAATTGAATTATTCTTATTGAATTAAAAAAAACTCTACAGAATTTTGGGGGAGAAAGTAAGGAGCAAGATCAGATCTGAAGGCTACAACTTGGAGTTTTTCTTCCCCTTTATTCTTTTAATTTAGATAACGTCTTAAAGATGATTTATCAATTATTTGTGGTTTTTATTTCCGTTATGAACTAATTTCTTTTATTAAGATTCCAATGGAACCTTTTATGGTTATGAATTGATTATTTAATTTATTCTAATTATTTATGTTGAAGTGAATTGTTCATCATGTCTTGGATTTATTGATTAATTATCTGGCCAATAATTACCTTGTTACTCTAGAAGGAATTGGGAAAGGAATTCTAGGGTTAGAACTGGACATGATGACATGTGACTTAGTTATTTGCACAGTGAATAATTAGGTTTGTGAATTGAATGGAAATATCTTTTCACCGCATGTAACACATAAGGGATTGGGATTAAGGAGTTTAATTCACTTATTTTGCATAGGAATATAGCAAGATTAATCTGGATTAAATAGAAGTCATTTGATCACTTGGAAAAGGGCTTTTGACATTTGAGAATTCTTATTAACAATTCAGTAGACATAATAATTAGGATAATTGAATAGTTGATTTAATAGTCATAATTGGGGAAATTGGAGTCTTAATTATCATTTATCTGCATTCCAATAATTGTCCATTTGTTTTTGTTTTCTTTTAATATAATTTCTTAAGTACGTTTGCAATTAGTTTTCTTAGTTTTAGCATAATTTCTTAATAGTTATAATTTTTGGTTGTTTAAATAAAATTGAATTGGTACAGTACTAGTAATTGGAATTTATCAATTAGAATTCTCTGAGGGATCGACATTCTAATTTATCACTATATTTCTTGTTGACCGTGTATACTTGCACGTTTGCTTTGATTGTGAAATCAACCAACAAGTTTTTGGCGCCGTTGCCGGGGAAGTTTTTGTTAAAATTAATTCCATATTAGGTATAATCAATTCAGTCTTAATTTAAACGTTACTTAATTTTTCTTTTTGTTTTCGCAAGAATTCTTTGCAAGTGTATGCACACTAGATCAAGGACAAGAATGGAACTTTTTCCTTATATCGACGAGATTGAAAGGAAATTCCAGAAAGGGCAATCGATTAGTGTGTTATCACCTGAGGAAGAAAAACTGGAGGAACAAGAATTTCCAGTGAATATGGCAGGGAATGATCAAAAATCACTTCGGGACTATGCCATGCCTAATGTCACAGATATACAGTCGAGCATAAGGAGACCGGCAATCAACGCTAATAATTTTGAGATTAAACCAGCAACTATTCAAATGCTTCAGAATCAATGTCAGTTTGGGGGTGGTCCATTAGATGATCCGAACGAGCATATCTTGAGTTTTTTGGAAGTTTGCGACACTTTAAAATTCAACAATGTGTCGGAAGATGCTACAAGATTGAGAATGTTCCCATTTAATTTGAAAGACAAAGCACGCAGTTGGTTATACGCTCAGCCTCCTGACTCAATCCACACTTGGGACGACTTGGCTCAAAAATTTCTAGCTAAGTTTTTCCCACCAGCCAAATCAGCAAAACTACGGAATGACATTCATACGTTCGCACAGTTTGATTCGGAATGACTGTATGAGGCATGGGAAAGGTTTAAGGACATGCTCCGTAAGTGCCCACTCCATGGAATTCCACAGTGGATGCAATTAGCAATATTATGCGATGGTTTAAAAGCATCCACAAGGGCAAGTATTGACGCAGTAGCAGGAGGAGCGATTATGTCTAAAAACCTTGAAGATGCATTTCAGTTGTTAGAAACGATGGCCACCAATAATTACCAGTGGCCCATGACGAGGTCTAATCCTCCGAAAGCAGCGGGAAAGTATGATGTGGACGCGATAACATCTTTACAAGTGTAAGTGTCCGCAATAGCTAAGCAGATGGAATTAATGCGCCCACAATCCACCCAGCAGGTAGCTATGTCCTGTGAAATTTGTGCTGGGGATCATACCACGGATCAATGTGCCATCAATGTAGAAGTAGCACAATATATGGGGAGTTATAGTAAGTCTAATCAGCCTTATTCGAACCAAAATACATATAATCCGGGGTGGAGAAATCATCCTGGATTTTCATGGAGCAACAACCAAGCTGCAGAACAAGCACCGAGACATCAAAACAATTCCGGGTTTCAAAACCAGACACAACAACCCGCGCGAAAAGCAAGCTGGGAGGAAACTTTGGAAAGATTTATTAAGGCATCCGAGAAAAGGCACGATGAGAGTGATAAAAGATTGGATCAAGTGGAGATGAGTATACAAAGTCAGACTGCATCAATTAAAAACATAGAAAATCAATTGGGACAATTGGCACATGCATTGAATAATCGACCACTTGGAACACTTCCGAGCGACACCGAGAAAAACCCGAGCAGAGATGAGCATTGTAAAGCGGTAACTCTACGGAGTGGGAAAGAACTACAAGACTCGGTCACAGACAAGGAAAAGGAGGACAAGGCACAACTCGAAATAGAGAAAGGGTTGGATACCGAAAAGCATCACGAGGAGATCTCACAGCAAAAAAATTCAGAACCAACCAGAACAATGCCTCCCATACCGTATCCGCAGAGATTTCATAAATCCAAGTTAGATAAGCAGTTCTCACGGTTTTTGGATATCTTCAAGAAATTGCACATCAACATCCCCTTCGCCGAAGCCTTGGAACAGATGCCGAGTTATGCGAAATTTATGAAGGAGGTGTTGTCAAAGAAGAGGAAATTGGGTGAATTCGAGACCGTAGCATTGACAGAAGAATGCAGTGCTATCATTCAGAATAAGTTACCGCCAAAGCTCAAGGACCCAGGTAGCTTCAATATACCGTGCGAGATTGGAAATCAGTTTTCTGGACGAGCGTTATGTGATTTGGGGGCCAGTATTAATCTAATGCCATTATCCGTCTACAGTCAGTTCGGACTCCAGGCTCCACGCCCAACCAATATCAGTTTGCAGTTAGCGGATAGATCGGTTACATATCCACGAGGTATAGTTGAAGATGTGCTTGTAAAAGTGGATAAATTCATTTTCCCAACGGATTTCTTTATTCTTGATTGTGAAGTGGACAGTGAGATTCCCATCATTCTCGAGCGACCATTCTTAACAACGGGAAGAACGTTGATCGACGTGCAGAAAGGAGAATTGACGATGCGAGTTGAAGATCAACAAGTCACGTTTAATGTGTTTAAATCAATGTCTTATCCAAAGGAAAAAGGTGAGTGTTTGCGGGTGGATTTAATGGATGAGATAGTTAATCACAAGATTTACGGTAATTACTCAGAGGTTTCGATAGAATCCATGTTGCTCGGAATAGAGGACTATAGTATTGATGAGGATATTGAGCAGATCAAATGGCTAGAAACATCATCATTCTGCCGGAAAAATAATCAATCCTTCGACACCATAGAGAGACCCGAAGCTGAAGGTAAGAAGTCCAAACCGTCAATAGAAGAGCCACCGGTGTTGGAATTAAAGCCACTCCCCTCTCATTTTGAGTATGCTTATTTGGGGAAAGATTCGACCCTACCAGTTATTGTTTCCACGGAATTGAATGATACCCAAAAGGAAAAATTGCTACGGGTTCTGTGCGAGTTTAAAACAGCAATTGGGTGGACTATAGCGGACATTCGAGGTATTAGCCCATCTTTCTGTATGCATAAGATTTTAATGGAGGAAGGGGCGAAACCAACCATCGAGATGCAAAGAAGGCTAAACCCCATAATGAAGGAGGTAGTGAAGAAGGAAATAATAAAGTTGTTAAACGCTGGCATAATTTACCCAATCTCAGATAGTTCGTGGGTAGTCCTGTATAATGCGTACCAAAGAAAGGGGGTATGACAGTGGTGAAGAATGAAGCGAATGAACTCATCCCTACTCGAACAGTTACAGGATGGAGAGTGTACATGGACTACCGCAAGTTAAATAAAGCCACACGTAAGGATCACATTCCTTTACCATTCATTGATCAGATGTTGGATAGGCTAGCGGGACATCAGTTCTATTGTCTCTTGGATGGTTATTCGGGATATAATCAAATTGTTATTGCACCGGGGGATCAAGAGAAAACGACATTCACATGTCCTTACGGTACATTTGCATTTCGGCGAATGTCTTTTGGTCTATGCAACGCACCAGCGACCTTTCAGCGGTGCATGATGGCGATCTTCTCTGATATGGTCGAAAAAAATTTCGAGGTATTTATGGACGATTTTTCCGTGTTTGGCGATAGCTTTGATCTTTGCTTGAAAAACCTAATGTTAGTATTGAAACGATGCGTGGAGACTAATCTAGTTCTTAATTGGGAAAAATGTCACTTCATGGTGAAGGAAGGAATTATTCTTGGGCATAGGGTTTCTGCAGCCGGACTAGAGGTGGATAAAGCAAAGATTGAGACTATTGAGAAATTACCACCTCCATCATCTGTGAAGAAAATCCGGAGCTTTTTGGGACATGCGGGTTTCTATCGACGTTTCATCAAAGATTTTTTAAAAATCTCAAAACCCTTGTGTTCTTTGTTAGAGGAAGATGTGCTTTTCAAATTAGATCAGTCCTGTATCGAGGCATTCGAGATTCTAAAGAAGAAGTTGGTATCTGCTCTGATCATTATGGCACCCGATTAGACTTTACCATTCGAATTGATGTGTGACGCCAGCGATTATGCAGTGGGAGCAGTTTTGGGTCAACGTCACAACAAAATCTTCCATACAATCTATTACTCAAGCAAGACGTTGATAGATGCTCAGTTGAACTACACAACCACCGAAAAAGAACTACTTGCAGTCGTGTTCGCCTTCAACAAATTTAGAGCATACCTTATCGGAACCAAGGTCATTGTCTACACGGACCATTTCGCAATCAAGTATTTGATCGAAAAGAAGGATGCCAAACCAAGGTTAATCCGTTGGGTGTTACTGATGCAGGAGTTTGATTTGGAGATCCGGGATAGAAAGGGTACAGAAAATCAAGTAGCGGATCACTTATCGCGGTTGGAAAATGATGAGGTGCAGAAGAAGGACAATGCATTGATTAACGAAAAATTTCCGGACGAACAAATTCTACGAGTGATCACAACACTGCCGTGGTATGCTAATTATGTGAACTATGTGGTAGCTAAGGTGTTACCTCCGGATTTGAACTCGCAGCAACCAAAGAAATTCCTACATGACGTGAAGCAATATTATTGGGACGAACCGTTCTTGTTTAAAGCCTGCGCAGATCAAATGATAAGACGTTGTGTACCTCATGAAGAAATGAATAGTATATTAGGCCATTGCCACTCCTCAGATTACGGAGGACATTATTCCGGAGATCGAACTGCGGCCAAGGTGTTACAATCTGGATTTTACTGGCCTTCGTTATTCAAGGATGCATATCTCTATGTGCTGAAGTGTGACAGATGTCAACGCAATGGTAATATCTCCAAGCGAAACGAGATGCCACTCAACTCTATTTTGGAGGTAGAATTATTCGATGTTTGGGGCATCGATTTCATGGGACCGTTCCCCTCATCGTTCAGTAATCAGTATATTCTGTTGGCGGTGGATTATGTTTCCAAATGGGTAGAAGCCGCAGCCTTGCCCACAAATGATGCTAACGTAGTCCTCTGATTCTTAAAGAAAAGTATTTTCACGCGTTTTGGGACTCCTCAGGCAATAATAAGTGATGAGGGAACACATTTTTACAACAAGCAGTTCACAAAGTTACTGGTGAAATATGGGGTTCGACATAAAATCGCCGCTGCATATCACCCTCAAACCAATGGCCAAGCTGAGGTCTCAAATAGGGAGATCAAGAGAATTCTGGAAAAGGTGGTCAATCCGACACGGAAAGATTGGTCTTTACGTCTTGACGATGCTCTATGGGCATATCGTACATCATATAAGAATCTGATCAGTATGTCACCTTATCGTATGGTTTATGGAAAAGCGTGTCACCTCCCAGTCGAGCTAGAACATAGTGCATATTGGGCCATTCGGAAGCTTAATTTTGATGAACAAGCAGCGGGTGAGCAAAGGTTACTACAGTTGAACGAGATGGATGAATTCCGCTTCAACGCTTACGAAAACGCAAAACTCTATAAAGAGAAAGTCAAGGCTTGGCATGATAAGAAAATTCTCGATAAAACATTTGAACCGGGCCAACAAGTTTTGCTTTTTAATTCGAGACTGCGTTTATTCCCAGGAAAATTGAAATCCCGGTGGTCCGGGCCATTCGTAGTTATATCTGTCGCTCCACACGGAAACGTTGAGGTCGAGGAACCGAACTCAAAGTGTACATTCAAGGTCAATGGTCAACGTTTGAAATATTATTGGAGTGGACCAATCGAACGTCAAGCTACGGTCCAGTACCTCTCCGAACCAGTGGACAACTGAGCAACACCGAAAAGTCGGGCCGTCGACATTAAACCAAGCGCCTATTGGGAGGCAACCCAATCAATTTTATTTTATTTTATTTTTCTTTATTTCATGTTACTTCATAGAGTATTTTATTTTATTCTTCTTATGTATTACTTAAATTGTCTTTAGCACAGAACAAAAGAAGGTTAGAAAGTGAAGTTACTCATCATGGTAAATAGAGGTGTGGACGCGAAAGTCTTGAGGCTGCTGCCTAGCAGCGCCCCGGCGCTGTTCTATAGCACAAAGACAGCGCCCCGGCGCTAAGAGGTTTCACCAATTTCTGAGCAATAGCGCCCTGGCGCTGAATTCCTAGGCAAATATAGCGCCCCGGTGCTAAAGGTCTCCTGCACCTACTGACTAATAGCGCCCCGACGCTAGGGGTCGGCCAAGAGTCCTAAATGGTCTTCAATTGCCGAACGGTTGCATACTCCCCTTCTATTAAGCATTACGCATCTTCTCCTCTATCATATACACGATTTCATTCTCCCTTTCACTGGGTTACACGACTCAATTTTCGTCTTTCTTTCAATCATCTACCAAGGTATGATTAATGTTTTACTTTCATTTTCGTACAACAAGCATGGGTGTTAATTTGTTTGGTAAGTGTTCTATACTCAGATGTGTCTCTTATCTATAGATACACGTTTTTGTTGTTCTACCTTGCATCATGGCCATAAATTGCTTATTTGAAAGTCGATGTTGCATCAATGGGATATTTTTGATTAATAAAGGGTATGAGTTGCTAGTAACTTGGTGAAAATTTAAGTGATTGATGAGTTGCCTCTTAGATGTTTGATGAAATGCCTGAACCATTGATCTTATCCACATGCACACTTATCACTATGTTCAAGCATTATCACTCTAGACCCATGTGTTACCACACTGAGTTCAATCCACTATAGCACTTGTTCTTGGTTACTATCACACATAGTGAATGAGAGTAGAGAGATTAGACTTTATTGATTCAGGCATGTCACCTAAGGTGTGTTGCATGTGCCAACTTTATAAACGGATGAATGCATAACACCATCGGTCCACTTGTGCCTATACCAGTGTTATTTGATCCAACATCAACCCCGCAAATGTGCTCAATGTCCATATATCTTTCAAAGTTTGGGGGTCGAGTCATACATAAGTTTATTGAAACTAAAAAATTTGTTCAATCCTAATATATACATGCTTGTACTTGCAGATTCTCGATATGGCATCGAAACGTCGGCGTGGGAAAGGATCAGGAACCGCCTCGACTCCACCTACAAAATTTGACAGCCGACGTTTTGTTAGCCTTGTGGCCCAGGAAAGATACAACCGCATGGCTACTCGATCATTGGTTCCGGAAAGTGGGTTGACCCCGGATCCGGCAAAGGATGGCGACATGGCAGTCATGATAGCCGAGAGAAACTGGTTCATACTCACTGAGCAGCCCGACCCAGCAGTGATTGCAGTTGTGAAAGAATTTTACGCCAACGTGCCCGAACATAATCATTACGGAGTATTTGTAAGGGGCAAAATAGTGGAAATTGGCGAAGAGGACTTCAATGGATGCTATCAGCTGCCACTAGAAGGATTTGATGATGAATATGCACGGTTAGTAAGTGATGGGCCAGATTATGAGCAGATAATTCGGGAGTTGTGTCAGTCGGGCACCACATGGACAGTACACGAACGCGGTAACATGACTTTCCCACTTTCCAACCTCAGCTTATATGGGAAAGCATGGTATGCGTTTCTATGCGCAAAACTCATGCCATGCACCCATGTAAGTCATGTTACCAGGGAGCGTGCAGTGCTTCTATACTCAATTATCAAAGGATTCAAAATTGATGTGGGTCATCTCATTTTGTAATCCGTTCTTCGTGCATCTCGAGGAAGTACCACTGGCGGATTACCACATCCGTCCCTCATCTGCGTATTATGTGCTAAGTTCGGCGTCAAATGGAAGTCAGACGAAATGATACACAAGCCTATGCCAGTGCTGGACCATAAGTTAATCAGCAGGTACAAAGTGTGGACTGGGGGAGCTAATCACCCTAGGGGATTGGGTTTCATAATTCCCCAAGCTGAGCAATCTCAAGTACCATCCTCACAGGCTCCACCTACTTACGGTCCCTCGTCTGCAGCTCATCGAGGTGTGGTCCCCGAAGCTGTCCAGCGGGAGATAGACGGCTGGTTTTACAATATGGAGTCTCAGAATGTGCGCTTATCGGAACGCCAAGACGTGATTTTCAAGTTTTTAGTGGACCAATTTGCCGCACAAAATATCCTGACCGTCCAATCCCATCCGGGCGTTCAACTTAGCCACTTCCCAATTGCTCCTGTTCTGCCAGTATTTCCCCCTTCTGATCAAGAGATGAGCGAGGACGATGATGCTCCACCAGAGGAATAAACTCGTCAGGGAAGTCCTTTGTGTTGTTTTTCTTTATTTATCGCATGAGGACATTTCTCTAGATTCGTTTGGGGGTAGTTAATTTTTATTTCTAAGTATTAGTTTGTGGATTTGGTTTATGATTATTAGTTTATTTTTGAGCATTTAGGACTGCATGTTAATTCCAGTTTTTGATAGTGCGTATATTTGGGTCCAATGATGAAAGTAAAATTGCATGAACAAGTCTAGTAAGGATTGTTGAGTCAGTGATATGATTTTCTTGACATGAATTGAATCTCTGTTTGTTTGACACTGATGTTATAGGAAGGCACTTTGAAAAACGACCATGTTGGCTATGATAGTTTAAATGGTTAGGTAATAGAGTTTTAAAGGTTGAATGCTAGTGAAATAGAGGAACAAGTTAAGTAGCTAGTGAAGATTGAATTTAGACTTGAACTTAAGTTTGGAAAGAATTTTGGGATATATAAGCTTCGAATATATATATATATATATATATATATATATATATATATGTATATATATATATATATATATATATATATATATATATATATATATCGTGCCTAGTTTTGTTTCGGGGCCTTTGTGACTTGAGCAAGTACGCCCGAAGGGGTATCTTAAAACCTAGCGCCCTAAGGTCTTATATGGTCTGGGAGTCGTTGGTCGAAAGCTCGCTAAGGGGTGACACTGTTAGCCTAATGGAATGAGACATTGCACAGTCATTTTTAAAAAAAAATTAAAAATAAAAAATAACGGGAAAAGAGCAAAATGCCCCCGTTTAACAAAAATAAGCATAAGTATTCCATGTTGGATTCTGAATTTTGGTGATTGTCTAATTTCAGTTGAATTGAGTTTATTTAATGTGTTCTTAAGTTGAACTGTATGATGCTTATTAAGAACTTTATTATCTTTCAGATTTGTGCTTGACATTGGTTATCATGGTTGTTGAACACACACTCACAATATCAGTAATAACATATTTGGATTGAATTAGTGTTGGGATATTGTTGATCAGTTGTAACATGAGGTATTAGCACGTTTTTGTAATTTTTCTGAGGCCTGAATATTCGTCAACTATTGAATTGTTGGGATTATCGTCATGTAGCTAGATTGCATTTGCATGATGTTTGGTTAATTGTGTTGTGTTTTGTTGCCTGAGGACATGCAACGATTTAAGTTTGGGGGTATTTGATGATTGGGTAATATACCCATGAATTAATTACATTTAACCTTAATTTGTTATGTGTTTGAATCGTTTTAGTATTATTTTACTCGTTTTAGTGTGTTGTGGCAGGAGTGTGCGTTGATTGGTAGCAATTAGGAACAATGTGGGACAATTGGGCTGAAAAAGGAGGCAAGAGGCAGTTTCTACACGATAACGCCGGGGCGCTATTTCTAAGTTTAAAAACAGCGCCGGGGCGCTAGTCCTCAGTCAACTCAGGAAGAGGCGCGCGCGTGTGGAGCTGTTAAGAGCTGGTGTTGACTAACAGTTGACTTCGAATTTGGTGTGTTTAGAAGCCTAATTGGACTAGGATTTGTGGAATTGGGCAAGAAATTATAAATTGAATTATTCTTATTGAATTAAAAAAAACTCTACAGAATTTTGGGGGAGAAAGCAAGGAGCAAGATCAGATCTGAAGGCTACAACTTGGAGTTTTTCTTCCCCTTTATTCTTTTAATTTACATAACGTCTTAAAGATGATTTATCAATTATTTGTGGTTTTTATTTCCGTTATGAACTAATTTCTTTTATTAAGATTCCAATGGAACCTTTTATGGTTATGAATTGATTATTTAATTTATTCTAATTATTTATGTTGAAGTGAATTGTTCATCATGTCTTGGATTTATTGATTAATTATCTGGCCAATAATTACCTTGTTACTCTAGAAGGAATTGGGAAAGAATTATAGGGTTAGAACTGGACATGATGACATGTGACTTAGTTATTTGCACAGTGAATAATTAGGTTTGTGAATTGAATGGAAATATCTTTTCACCGCATGTAACACATAAGGGATTGGGATTAAGGAGTTTAATTCACTTATTTTGCATAGGAATATAGCAAGATTAATCTGGATTAAATAGAAGTCATTTAATCACTTGGAAAAGGGCTTTTGACATTTGAGAATTCCTGTTAACAATTCAGTAGACATAATAATTAGGATAATTGAATAGTTGATTTAATAGTCATAATTGGGGAAATTGGAGTCTTAATTATCATTTATCTGCATTCCAATAATTGTCAATTTGTTTTTGCTTTCTTTTAATATAATTTCTTAAGTACGTTTGCAATTAGTTTTCTTAGTTTTAGCATAATTTCTTAATAGTTATAATTTTTGGTTGTTTAAATAAAATTGAATTGGTACAGTACTAGTAATTGGAATTTATCAATTAGAATTCTCTGAGGGATCGACACTCTAATTTATCACTATATTACTTGTTGACTGTATATACTTGCACGTTTGCTTTGATTGTGAAATCAACCAACAGACTCCCAAGCCAGATGGATTTAGGGCGTTGAGTATAAAGACATCCCCTAGGGCTTACTTGTCAGAGTAATAGAGGCCACGAGGTTGGACTAAGTCAGATTTTATTCCTTATGTATCTATTTCTCTTTTTCTTCAATTTTTTATATATGTCCCCAAGATTCCCTCAAACTTATGTATCAACACATGCTCCATTTCAATCAATGATCAAGTGAGTGCTCATGTCCTATCACACAATAAGTTCCTAATCGTTAGTGATAGTCAAATGGTGTGTTTGTATGTGAAAGATAACAAGATTAGTGCTATGAGGTTCCTATGATCAAGGCTAATCGGTACATGTTACTCAATTTTCTGCAAGTAAGAATAAACTAGTCTCATCATCGACCATAATCTAGACTACACAGGCTTCATGCTCAAACTCAATGCAAAATGATATGCTTATGCTTCTACTAAATCAATTCTTACGTGAATGAATGCAATATAAATATATATATATATATATATATATATATATATATATATATATATTCCTTTTATTTTTTATGAATGACAGTTATGTACTATGAATGCAACCTAAAAATGCAACACTTCACATAACATAATTAACTATAATGCAAAACAAACACAAATAAACCCCACAAAATTGAAACAAGTAATGTCCTCATTACGTTAAAATTAGAAAGAAAGAAAATTAGGACGGAGGACTTCCCTAGGTGATGAGTCAAGACTCGTCGTGGTGGCCTTCGTCATCCAAAGGGGAATATGCAAGAAGACTAGGTGGAATAGGCAGCTGGAACCGAATTTATGTTAGGACTGAGCCGCAAGAAAGCATCCGCCAAAGCCGTGAATACGCCAATTTTATACTCTTTCATTGTAGCTTGTCGTTGGGCGAGCCGCAAGTTTTGTCTTTGAATCTATCTGTGAAACCTTGTAGACAGCTCGACCTCAGCCTCTTCGCTCATTAGCTCATCCATGGTAGGAGGTGTTGACAATGGAATCATGATGGATCCTTCACCCTATGGATGTTAAATTTCCCCATCCCATGCTCTGTATTTGTCAATTATTGCATGGTCAATGATCGATATGGGTTGTTGTACTTTCTCTGACGTATGCCACTGAACCCCAACTTTACGGCACAAGTCTGTAATAAAAAATTCGTGTAGTAATCCTCTCGTGGTACCACCTCGCAAAGCATGACCAATAGATTCCAGAATAATCATTTTGACATCCACATTATAAATTCGAATAGCATTGTTTGCTCCAAAGTGGTGATGTACAATGCCAAATAATAACCGAGCCCGTTCTTTAGTCACATCATTTTTGTGGCGTGAGGGAATCAACCTAGCACATAGGAATGTCTACAAGGCTTTGCAATAGAGACTAAGTGCGGAGTGGCAGAAGCAGATCCTCTCATTGGTTCCCGCTTTAGCCACCCACTGTGTCCCTAGCTTGCACAAGCTTTCGATTAACCTATCCAAGCTATTATTATATTCTTCATATCGATTACCCTAGCCTAGATTTTGCAATACAAAGTGTTTATTGATAGAATTGTCGTCAAATGCCACTGGTTTATCACAAACTATCAGCACATGTCTAACATGCTCAATGGTGTTGGTATAAAATTCCTTGACAATTGGTATCACGGCTGGCTTAGGCTGCTCCACCAGTTGAAACCAATTTCTCTCAACAATCATTGAGTGCCATATCCCCATCCAAATTAGCATCAGCTTTAAGCCCTCATTCCAAGACCAACGTCTTCTTTGCTAGCACAACATTGTATCGTTCTTCTGCTGCCGCACTTACAAACTTAGTACCATCAAATTGTTGTCGAGCAACATAGTTGGATCCTCTTTGCCTTTTAGCCGACATGATTTAATCAATTAAAAAGCTCCAAGCTAAAGACAAAATTGGTTCAGTCACTACGTCAAACACCTGGTGGGTGAACTCTAATTTCCCCCAAACTTCGGTTCTTTTATATCAATCGAATACCCAAAAATCACATCAATCAAATCTTTGGGCCATCAGTAGCCCAAGATATCCCAACATAATCACAAAATAAGAGGTTTTAAAGAAACGATTAAAGTAAACTTGGAACTACACCGTGTGTATAGTCGTTGCCTTAGTTGGTTAATGTGTATTCCCAATTGTTATAGACTTTTATCCTCGAATCTGTTAACTGGTAAATATAAGCACTGATGAATATGGTGGGGGGTTTCCTACTTTTTAGAGGAACCAACGGATTGACCACAAAGTGTTCAAAATTGGGGCGTAGAGAAATTTGACGAGGCTTTGATTTTGGGAATGTTAACGCCAAGATCTTTCTCCACGTCCCAATCACGAAAGACGTCCTGATCCTGCACAGTAAACACGACAACACCACAAGCTTGACGGCCGGACCGCCGGGGGATAGCTCAGGCGTGAGAGTAAGTATGTCTGTTCACAAGGTTAACTCAAGAGGATGATAAAGTCTAGTGTAATGTGAGTATGAATTGATAATCTGTGGTTGTGTGTGAATATATGAAATACATACCTCCTTTGTGAAGACTTACTCGATAGGATATAATATCTTTGTCTGGAATATTGTGCCACCTACTACCATCTGACATATCCCCATGATCTGATGGGCTCTGCCGGCTGCATGAAACCTGTACACTGCTTTTTGCTGCTGTTCACCCCGCCGGCCGACTATAATCCCATCCACATTAATGTATAGCAGATATCTTGGTCAACTGTCATACTATATCATCATTACAAGTCAAAGTAATAGATATTAAATGACCCAATGGGTTGACCCATTGATCCAGCCCAGCCTTTATAAGATTAAATGAAGTCAACATAATGATTGGGCCCAATGAGCCCAATGACTTAATTAATAAGTGAGCCCAACATACCCGGCCCAATATAGAAGAAATATCATGACCCAACATTACCCCCTAGTTTTTTAGTTAAACAGGATGTTTAATAGAAAACTATAAATGGTCCATGATATCAAAATTTACTAAAGGCCCAAAAATGAGAAATAGTTGAAGCATACCCACTTTGATGTGTAAAATAGGATAAGAGATGGCAGGATGCCCAGAGCAATAGGCCCATTCTGATAAAGGATTTTAATTTGAAGAGGATGGGTCACTAATTAGAAACTCAACAGATAGGCTCAAATCGACAAGATATCCAAAGGTCACCCAAACACGCCTCATTCAAATTCTCATCATTACTGATAATTAATGCGCCGGCCTCGTCTACTGTGTAACCGTCAGTATAAAAAAGCAAACTTTACCAATTTGACGGTTTTACCTGCTGATTTGAAATTCGAACCTTTGAGCTTTCTTTTGCCTGTCAGAAACTTTCTCTCTAGCTTTCCAGATCTTAATAATGGTGAATCCAAGCCAGATACCTTCGAGCTCATCTCGTTCAAACCCTAATCAAGAGGGTTCGAGTGCAAACCCACCATCACCCACTGATTTTTTCAAGGATGGGGAACAGTTTCCCCATGCCAACATCTCATCCAACATCTCTGAATCGGAAATATGTTTCCTCCGGACTCGCTATAGGATCCCGGAAACATATGCTATAAGGGCTCCCGCTCCTGAAGAGCGTATGTACCAGCGACCAGACGGCTGGGTCGCCATGCCGGTTACATTCCTGGAAAAAGGGGTTCGCTTACCCCTTCACGCCTTCCTCATCACCCTCCTAGGGTTCATAGGAGTGGGCTTCGCACAACTGGTGCCCAACTCCTACATCCACATATTGGCATTCATTGCCTTTTGCCATGAGTTAGGGGTTACCCCCTCTGTTGACCTGTTCTTTACCCTTTTCTCAGCTGGTAGATCCCGAGAAAAAGGGTTCAAGATGCTGAGCAAACAGTCCCCTCGGCCAAACTCCAGATTCAAGAAGAGGCCCCTGATGAGTACCCCCTCGAGCAACAAAGGCTGGCACGAGAAATGGTTCTTTATCAATGGACCAGAAATTTCTTCTCTTCCAGAGTGGACCGTCTCGGACCGGATATCTGCTGACTTCGGTGATATTCCCGAAGAACGAGTAAGGGAGATGACCGAGTTCCTGAAGAAGATTCCTTCACAAGAGTGGAGCTTCACTCTGCTGACCAAGCAAGCTTGGCTGTATGACCATAAATGTAAGTTTCAAATAATTCTGTAAAATAGCTTTTTGATATATTTGAATGGCATGAATTTTAATATATGGTTATTTTGCAGTGTCTCTGATTAAACCAACTTCTTCGGAAGTGAAAGATCTGGAAGACTTTCTGACGGGAAAGACTTCGGAGGTCAATGAAGAGCTTCTTGTTGAAGAGCCTTCCCAAACGAACCCCCCAATCTCTGACCCACCAACCATTCCCCCTCAAAATGATGAGCCTGAAACCGAAGATCCTGTCAATCCTGAAGAAGTTATCCGACCCCGCCGAAGGAAGAAGATGGCCAAAAGGGTCAGGACTGTCCGCCACGAGGCAGATCCGGAAAGTGATGAAGAAATTCTTCCTGAGGCGGATACACAAACTAACCCTCTTGAAACGATTCCACAACCTACTCCTCCAACCGAGCAACCGAGCCCATCACCGTACCCTCCAAACCGACCCTAAAAAAGAGGAGTTTACTGGACATACCTCCACAAGATAGGGCAAAAGTTCTTCGTGCCAAGAAGATAAGGACAAAAATAACCCCCCTTACTGCCGAAGAGCTCCGCGTCCCTCCACCTTCATCGACTGACCCTCCAACTATAACTCAAACCCCTGAAACCTCTTCTGCCCCTTCTTCGACCCCCGAACCTACAACTGTTCAATCTCCTCCCCCAGAGGCAATACCTGTGAATCCTTCTCCGGTTCGCAGTCAGCCTGCTCCTTCCCCTCAAAGACAAACGACCACCGAATTCCAGCATGATGCCATGGGTTCGCCAACTATGTGGCCCCAATTCAATGCCAACTTCCCCTTCCAACTGTTCGAGGCCTTCGTTCGCGAGACCGATGACCACCGATTCGGTAACAGTTCGAATGGGGATTTGCTCAATGAAGGCATGAGCTATTTGGCGAAGGTAAATGACTCTTTCCTTCCTTTTCGTACTTATGTTTGTATTTGTGTATCTCGAACTGATTGAGTAACATCGAACATGTGTAGGCAAATGCTGTGTTCGGGCGTCTGCGTCCACGATCTCTCGAGGCTGAATCCGAGGAGGAAAGGCTGAGGAAGGAGAATGCTATCTTGAAATCAACCTTGGCTCGGGAAAGGACTCAACGTGAAGGTATCCTTCATACAAATGAAGGTCTTCATAAAGATTTGGCCCAAGCCAAGGAAGATTTGAAAATTTCCAATGAAGAACTGAAGTCAACTAAGGTTCAACACGCCGAGATCGTCAAGATGAACGTTGACTTAGTTCTGAGGAGCGAAATAAGGATGAACGAGATCAGTGAGCTGAAGGGCAACGCTGAGATATTAACCAAGACGATCCATGATCTGGAGCGGGAGGAAAAGCGTCAAGTAACCATTCGGCAGCAGCTCGAACAGGAGATCCGAGAACTCAAGGCTATTCGGGACCTCGGGCCTCCTTTGACTAATGCTCTTCGCAAAGAAATCTGTGAAGAGTATCGGAATTTGGACGAAATAAGTGGAGAGATTATGAAGATCCACACCGAAAGCTACGAGCTGTGCCGAAGTCGAGGCAAGGACAAGTTATTCAAAGCCAACCTAGATCCACATTTGCTTGACTCTTCGGATGATGAGGGGGCTGCTTAGAATAACAACTTTTGTAATTTTCTTATTTTTGTAAATAAATTGAATATCAATGAAAAGTGATCTTCCTCCTTATGACTTCAGTGTATTTCCTTTCTATTTATATTTCAACTTGAATTAATACGGAGAAATGTGCAAAAAATTCCTTCAAGGATTTAACTCAAGTTGTTGATTAACAATTAAGCAAATCATATGACAAATAAAGAGAAGTTAAATATCGAGACATTCCGAACTCAACACTTAGAAGAAATTCAAGTGACAAAGTAAAGGGATACTTATCAGTTACCGAAGTGTGAGACGGATTTGCTTTACTGAAGGTTTATTTACCCTGAAAAGCCTAACATAACCAAAAGATGACACTTGCCTACCACAAAGGGCCTGACAAGGTCTAAGTGGCGACAATTGCCTACCCCGAGGGGCCTGACAATGCCAAATAGTGGCGACAATTGCCTACCCCGAGGGGCCTGACAATGCCAAATAGTGGCGATAATTGCCTACCCCGAGGGGCCTGACAATGCCAAATAATGGCGACAATTGCCTACCCCGAGGGGCCTGACAATGCCAAATAGTGGCGACAATTGCCTACCCCGAAGGGCCTGACAATGCCAAATAGTGGTGACAATTGTCTACCCCGAAGGGCCTGACAATGCCAAATAGTGGCGACAATTGCCTACCCCGAAGGGCCTGACAATGCCAAATAGTGACCACCTGCCGAAGAGGCTACCATCGAATGGTCAGCAAGTCCTCCCGAACCTCCTAACACCCATGAATTGTGCAGCAATAAAGACAACACTTGTTTGAGGTAAAAGATGATCTTTTATTGATGATGATGTAGATATTTACAGACTTCTGACATACTAACAACAAATCTACTGAAAATATTTTCTGAGCCTGCCAGAGTGCCAAGTATTTTTTATTACTGAGCCATCTAATGTCTTCAAACGATAAGTTTCCGGCTTCGGAACCTCAGTGACTTCATAGGGTCCTTCCCAATTTGGCATCATCTTTTCCAGATTCTGAGGTGTAGACGCTTCGACTTCTCTGAGAACAAAATCTCCTACTTCAAATCTGCGAAGCTTTACCCCCTTATTATAATGCTTAGCCACTCTTTGCTGATATGCCGCCAATCTGATTAAGGCTATTTCCTTGACTTCTTCCAACAGATCAAGATTGGTCTTCAATCCTTCCTCGTTGTAGATTTCATTGAAATGACTGACTCGAAGACTTGGGGATCCAATTTCAATTGGGACTAAGGCATCAGTACCATAGGCCAATCTGAAAGGTGAATCCCCTGTTGTAGTCCTCGGAGTAGTTCGATAGGCCCATAATACACTTAACAGCTCTTCTGGCCATCTGCCTTTAGCTTCATCCAATCTACGCTTGATCCCATTCAACAGCGTTCTGTTGGTCACTTCGACTTGTCCGTTTGATTGAGGATGAGCCACTGAAGTCTTTCTGTGCTGGATCCCCAATTCTGCTAAAAAAGCTTCAAACTTCGATCCAACAAACTGACGGCCATTATCTGATACTACCACCTTAGGAATTCCGAAACGGAATACAACTGATTCTTTCATGAATTTCAAACATTCCTATTCCGTTATTGACCTAAGTGGCTTTGCTTCTACCCATTTGGTCATATAGTCTATGGAAACTATAACAAAATTAACCTGACCCTTTGCTTTCGGTAGTGGACCCAATATATCAACCCCCCAGACAGCGAAGGGTATAGGAGATAGGATCGAGTATAGCTCTTCCGGTGGCTGATGCGGTATTGGACTGTTGAGCTGGCATTTCTCGCACTTCTTTACATATTCAGTAGCTTCCTTGAAGATTGTAGGCTAGTAGTACCCCTGACGAAGAACTTTATAGGCTAATGACTTAGCAGCCATATGGTCGCCACAAATTCCTTCATGCACTTCTCGGAGAGCGTATTCAGCTTCTGATGGAGTCAGACATTTCAATAACGGAGACGAGAAGGCCCTTCGGAAGAGATCCCCATCGATTAGAACAAAATTAGCACTTTTGTACTTGATTTTCTTAGCGAGCATCCGATCTGAAGGTAAGACGCCATCAGCTAAATATTCCAGGTAGGGAGTCAACCAGCAATTGGTTCGGTCAATGCACGTTACCACTTCATGATGAACACTAGGATGTTGTAGAATTTCCAGGTATACTGATCCTTCAAAAACATTAACATCCGTAGTAGCTAGTTTGGCAAGTGCATCAGCAATGGAATTGTTGCTACGCTCGACTCCTTGAAATTCATAGGATGAGAAATATTGAAGCTGATCCTTTAATTCTTTCAAATACTTGATCATTCTTGGGCCTCGAGCTTCGTATTCCCCAGTAAACTGTTTAACGACTAACTGAGAATCACTGAAAATGACTATTCTCTGTACTTCAAGACTCTTCGCTAGTCGCAAACCGGCCAACACTGCTTCGTACTCAGCTTCATTATTCGCCGCTTTAAACTGAAAACGGATAGCCTGCTGCACTTTGAATCCTTCCGGACTTATCAAAATAATCCCTGCTCCACTGACGTCTGAAGTAGAAGACCCATCTGCAAACAACGTCCACGAATTCTCCTTCTGCTGAAGGACGACAACTGCCCTGTCAGATGCTTCAGCTTCGACCACGACTTCATCAGCTTCAGAAAACGAACATTCGATCATAAAATCAGCTAAGGCTTGTCCTTTGATGGCGGTTCGGGGATGATACTCAATGAAGAATTGAGACAATTCCATCGTCCACGCAGCTAATCTCCCCGATACCTCTGGCTTGCCCATAATCTTCTTTAAAGGTTGATCCGTGTATACTATTACCAGTCTACCTTGGAAGTATTGCCTAAGCTTTCGACTAGCAGTTATTAAAGTGAAATCAAACTTTTCAATGTTTGGTTACCTGGTTTCAGCATCCCGAAGGACATGGCTCACATAATAAACCGGATGCTGCTTGCCCCCAACTTCACGCACCAAAACGGCTCCTATTGCCAACGGACTAGCTGCGAGGTATAAATATAGAGGTTCGGCAGGGACGGGCTTCACCAGCAAAGGTGCCGAAGATAAATAGGACTTGATGCCTTGAAAAGCGTCTTCACATTCTGAAGTCCATTGGAACGTTTTTGAATTTTTCGGCCCTTTCAATGTGCCAAAGAACGGTAAACATCTTTCTGCTGACTTGGACATAAACCTCCGCAAAGCTGCAATCCTTCCAGTCAGACGTTGAACATCTTTAAATGACTGAGGAGTCTTCATGTCCAGGATCGCTTGAATCTTCTCCGGATTGGCTTCAATTCCTCTTCGACTGACAAGATAACCCAGAAATTTACCGGCACCCAGACCGAAAGTGCACTTAGTGGGGTTAAGTCTCAAGTTGTGATGACGAATGGTCTGAAAACATTCTTCCAAATCATCCAAATGCTTATGTACCAACATGCTCTTAACAATCATGTCATCTACATAAACCTCAATATTCCTGCCCAACTGATATCTGAAGATATGGTTCATCATTCTCTGGTATGTGGCTCCGGCATTAATGAGGCCGAAAGTCATTTTCTTATAGGCATATACTGAACGATGCGTAATGAACGCCGTCTTCGGTATATCCTCTTTACACATGGAGATCTGATGATACCCAGAGAATGCATCCATAAAACTTAATAAAGCATACCCCGAAGTGGCATCAATGAGTTGATCAATGTGGGGCAGCGGGTAGAAATCCTTTGGACAAGCCTTATTCAGATCGCTGTAATCAATACAGACTCGCCATTTGCCATTATGCTTCTGGACCAGCACCACATTAGCCATCCATTGTGGGTAGTCTATTTCAAAGATGAAGTCCGCTGATAACAATTTTGCAATTTCATCGTCTATGATTCGCTGGCGCTCTGGTGCAAAGATCCTCCTCTTCTGTCGCACCGGCTTCTTTGACGGGTCCACCTCTAATCGATGCTCCGCAATATCCCTGCTAACTCAAGGCATATCCTGAGGTTCCCATGCAAAAATATCAACAAAACACCTCAGGAGCTCTATGAGGTTTGTCCGGAGAGGTTCCGGCAAGCCCGAACCTATTTTTACCGTTTTATCATCTTTGCCTGGAATGAGCTCTATCTCTTCCGTTTCCTCAGCTGGCGTGACCATCGGTTCGGAGCTGCTTTCAGGTGAAAGGCTCTATCTCTATCGCCATGGTTTGCTGCTGCTTCGATATTTCGACTCCCGAAGTAATGACAGCATTTCGGTAACACCTTCTGGCCAGATCCAGGTCTCCTTTCACCTCACCAACCCCATGAGCAGTAGGAAATTTGATTTTGAAAGTGAGGTATTGATGTCACAGCTTGCAAAGCAATTAATGTGGGCCTCCCCAAAATAGCATTATAAGCAGAATCCACATGCACAACATAAAATTTGCAAATAATCTCTACCTGTTGAGGAGCCGTTCCAAATATGACTGGTAACTCAATGGTTCCTGCCACCTTAACCGGATCATTGCTGAAACCATAAAGAGGAGCCTCCTTCCCTATTTCCATCTTTTGCCCCTCCAAATTCATCCTTTGATAAGCGTGGGCATACAGGATATCCACAGAAGACCCATTATCCACCATCATCCTTTTCATGTCCACCGAACCCACCTGTGCAGTGAGCACCAATGATCCCTCGTGCGGTTCGATGACTTCCGAAGGGTAATCCTCATCAGTAAAAGAGATTACAGTATTCGGGTAAGGTCTATCGGTCTTCGGGAAGGTACCCGCCACCGACATGACCGAATCCAAATAACTTCGTCGTTTCCTCCCAACTAGCTTTCCAGAAGTACCCCCAGTGATGACATCGATCACATGCCTGGCAGGTTGTCCCGCAGCCGGTAACGCCTGCTGAACCGGTTGAGCTGCCTGGACGGGCGCTTGATCTCGCTGCTGATTATCTCTGGCAGCCACGAACTGAACTAAAGCTCCACCTTGCACCTTTCTTTCAATAAATTCTTTCAAACTGGCACAGTCATTAGTATCATGACCCGAAGCTTGATGATAATCACAATATTTGCGAGGGTTACCTTTTCCGGGCTTGATGTTATCTCGAGGTGGCTCGAAGAAAGGTTGATTTTTGATCTGATCCAAAATAACAGCCCTGTCTGCATTGAGTGCCGTGTAAGTTCTATTCACTCTCTGAGGCGGAGCGGACGAACGTCCTCCACCTTGCCTCCAATTGTTGTATCTCTTTGACCCGCCATCATGGCGGTCTTTACTCCCTTCATTCTTCTTCTGGTCCGCATCGGTTTTATCCCAATCTGTCTCTTTAAGCCGACCTGAAGGACGCTTGAGACTGCTCATGGCTTCTTCTACCACGATATAACCTTCGGCTTTGTCAAAGGCTTCGGCGAGACTCTTCGGGTGGTTAAACATAAGTTTCTTCACCAACTTTTCCGATTTGACCAGATCTAACCCATTCTGAAACAGCCCCACAGCTTATAGATCATTCAAATCTGCCACTTGGCCGACTGCTTCTCGGAATCGCTTCACATACTGGCCCAAAAGCTCATTAGAGGATTGTCGAACTTGAGCCAACGAACCAGTTGGTCTTCCCCTTCTTCTGTTGCTCCCAAAACGGGCATGAAACTTGCTGCACATATCTTCCCAGGACGAGATAGAATCTGAGGGTAAGGTCCCCATCCACTGTCGGGCATCTTTTCTGAGTGTTGTGACAAAAGTATGGCATTTAGCTGCATCGCTAAAGTCATAGTAGTCCATGAGTCGGTCAAACGCCTGACTATGGTCGTAAGGGTCCCCCGATCCATCATAACTCTCGATATGGGGCAACTTCTTGGTGGTATCAGATTTTTCACTAAGAATCTCCGCAGAAAAAGGGGATGCCTTCTTTCCCGGAGTGTCTTTGGTTTTCTGTACTTCGGCGAGTTGCTTCCGAAGCTCTTTCAATTCTTTAACCAGATACTCCACGCCTTCTGGTTGAGATGATGCCTCCTTCTCTGGCAATTCTTTCTTTCTGTGAACAGATCGGATTTTTTCAACAGAACCTTCCATCCTAGAGGGGCTTCTCCTATGATGAGTATCTACAGGGCGGGGTACCCTCAGTAGACTCTCGGGAGTATGTCATCGGGATATACTTCGCCTTTGAATTCGGGCACTATGGTGAGAATGTGCAATGACAAGTGCTCTCTTTGCATGCTCCGGAGTGCGATCCCTGGATCGACCTCTTTGTTGACTTCGTCCCTGTTCTCCGGACTCGACAGGGAGATATACCCTCTTCGATCTCTGAGGAGTAGGGCTCCGAGACCTTCTTCTTTCCCTGGTTCGACCTAGAGACTCTCGCACTGAGTGAGCAGGTTCTTTTCCACCCCAATGCCCTTGCTCTTCGGATTGGACATAACTGAGCTCCTCATCTCGTAATTCTGCCATACGAGCCATTTGCTCGGCTATGTCCTGACGCTGTTTCATAAGTGCTTCCATGGCCTTATCCGCTTCATCTGCCATCTTTGCCAACCGAGAGGCTTTGGCGTTTTGGTCATCTCGGTTTTGAGTTCTAGGCGAAGTGCCTTCTACTCGTTTCCGACCATGGCCAGGTTCTTTCTCTGTGGGGAACATTAGCTTGCGCTTTGCTTTGCCTACCGCCTTCGGTCGAGAATCTTCGGGCGAACGTTTGGATGCTGTGCTAGCATGGACACTTATAGTTGGTCCCAAACGATCTTTGGCAGATATTCGCGGTACTGAATCACTGACAGCCATCGGCTGTCCTTCGGGTGTAGATGTTCTACTCTTCCCCATGAAAAATGGATAGAATAAAACAAGATGAGTTATTGAAAAATACTCAGGACACTAGAACTCAGCCCTCCTTCTAGCGCCAATGTTAACGCCAAGATCTTTCTCCACGTCCCAATCACGAAAGACATCCTGATCCTGCACAGTAAACACGACAACACCACAAGCTTGACGGCCGGACCGCCGGGGGATAGCTCAGGCGTGAGAGTAAGTATGTCTGTTCACAAGGTTAACTCAAGAGGATGATAAAGTCTAGTGTAATGTGAGTATGAATTGATAATCTGTGGTTGTGTGTGAATATATGAAATACATACCTCCTTTGTGAAGACTTACTCGATAGGATATAATATCTTTGTCTGGAATATTGTGCCACCTACTACCATCTGACATATCCCCATGATCTGATGGGCTCTGCCGGCTGCATGAAACCTGTACACTGCTTTTTGCTGTTGTTCACCCCGCCGGCCGACTATAATCCCATCCACATTAATGTATGGCAGATATCTTGGTCAACTGTCATACTTAATTTTGGGTCATGATATTTCTTCTATATTGGGCCGGGTATGTTGGGCTCACTTATTAATTAAGTCATTGGGCTCATTGGGCCCAATCATTATGTTAACTTCATTTAATCTTATAAAGGCTGGGCTGGATCAATGGGTCAACCCATTGGGTCATTTAATATCTATTACTTTGACTTGTAATGATGATATAGTATGACAGTTGACCAAGATATCTGCCATACATTAATGTGGATGGGATTATAGTCGGCCGGCGGGGTGAACAGCAGCAAAAAGCAGTGTACAGGTTTCATGCAGCCGGCAGAGCCCATCAGATCATGGGGATATGTCAGATGGTAGTAGGTGGCACAATATTCCAGACAAAGATATTATATCCTATCGAGTAAGTCTTCACAAAGGAGGTATGTATTTCATATATTCACACACAACCACAGATTATCAATTCATACTCACATTACACTAGACTTTATCATCCTCTTGAGTTAACCTTGTGAACAGACATACTTACTCTCACGCCTGAGCTATCCCCCGGCGGTCCGGCCGTCAAGCTTGTGGTGTTGTCGTGTTTACTGTACAGGATCAGGACGTCTTTCGTGATTGGGACGTGGAGAAAGATCTTGGCGTTAACAGGAATGGATATGGAGAGATATGTTAATGATTTGATTAACGAAATTGATTTTGAATTGGACAGGGCAAGGTTTGGGTAATCTGAATGAGACGAGAAATTGAGTTAGGGCAGGTGGTAACATGAGGTTTAGACAGAACTAAGGGCTTAAAACCCTTTTTTAAGTCGAAATAAGACGTTTGGCGCAGCCCGCACCCGTAATCGAGCGTCCCGCGCCAAGCAGATCAAATCGAGACTGAACATTCTGATGGGGTAGCGAGCCCTGCACCATTTTTAGGGCACCCCGCGCCTAGCTAATGAATATGTTCTATCTTTTCGATTGACCCAAAGTGCCCCGCGCCTTGTGTATTACAAGTTGGCGCGGTCTGCGTCTGGCTGCCTTTTTGAATATTTTTCTTCGTCATTTTCTTTCCTTATTGTACTAATATCACTACCTAATATGCATCAAACAAAAAAAACAAATTAGCCTATAACTAAAAGAAGACCTAGACTAACTGAATGAAATAAAATAAAATAAAATAAAAATAAAAATAAAATTAAAGAAAAAACTAGAAATTGGGTTGCCTCCCTATGAACTTATGGTTTAGAGTTGTCAGCCCGACTTTGTTCCTTGATTCAGTTTTTAAGCTATATCAAATTTCACTTGAGGATTTACTTCACAATTTAACACTTGGATTTGTTTTTATACCACTTGACCTTCTTGCACGATTGAGATCTCCCATACTTGCAATGGTCTGCTTTGCTCCCTTGAACTGAATTTTTCTCAACTGCCTCATCCTTGAATACTCCTGTAACTGCATTAAGTCGGGAGCATTCTTCATGTCCACTAGGAATCTATATTGCCTTAAACACCTTAAATGCCACTTTCTCATCTTGGACTCTCATCGTTAGCTTGCCTTTTTGCACATCGATGAGAGTTCTACCCGTAGCCAAGAATGGTCTCCCATGAATGATAAATATATCTTAATCCTCTTCATAATCTAAAACAATGAAATCTACCGAAAAGATAAACTTATCTACTTTCACCAAAACATCCTCGATAATCCCTTTTGGATACGTGTATGACTTATCTGCTAGTTGCAACATGAAATTGGTGGGCTTTGCTTCCTTCAAACCCAGTTTTTTATAAACTGAAAGCAGCATCAAATTGATGATGGCTCCTAAATCACAAAGGGCCTTCCCAACAATCTGATTGTCGATCGAGTATGGAATTATAAAGCTACCTGGGTCTCTAAGTTTTGGTGGTAGCTTTTTTTGCAATTTAGCACTGCATTCCTCTGTTAGTGCAAATGTCTCAATATCTCCTAACTTACGCTTCTTAGACAAGATCTCCTTCATAAACTTAACATACCTTAGAATTTGTTCCAAGGCCTCAGCAAATGGAATATTAATGTGTAGTTTCTTGAACACTTAAAAAACCTAGATAATTACTCCGCCTCCTTTGCCTTGTGGAGTCTTCCTAGGTAGGGGACTGGTGGCACATAGGAGTCAAATTTCTTTATTTCTAATTTCTCAAATTATTTTCCCTAATCTGATGTTTTATTTATTTCCACACTAATCTTCTGAGTTGAGTTGTCTTTAGACGGATCCTCTAAGTCTTTCCCATTCCTCAAAGTAATAGCATTACACTACTCATTCCCATTCCTCGGATTCATTTTTATGTCGCTTGGCAATGTTCCTTGCGGGTGTTCATAGTTGATGCCAATTGTCTAATTTGATTCTCAATGTTTTGAAAAGTTACTTCATGAGTGTTCTTCCGTACCTTATTATCCTTGATGTATTTGATCAACAATTCCTCAAGTTCGAATTTACTTTCCTATGGCAGTTGTAAGGTCCCCAAACCCGGATACTTGAAACCCGAACTCGGTACTTCACGATACCATTTCTATGAGCAAAAATATTACTAATAATAATAACACTAAAATAAATTATAAGCTTATCTTACCTTTATCAAAGTTTAATCCAAAGTACGCAACATTTACTATATGACACCGTAAACCTAATCTGTTCGCTTTCCTTTTTACTTGTTCTTGACCGATCCTTCTGATTATTCACACTTATCTGAAAACATTTAAATTAAGCAAGGATGAGCATTTGAGTGCCCAGCAAGTATTATATATATATATAAGCTGAAAGAATTTAAATGTTTTCTTTATAATATCCATCTACAACAAGTCAATAGTTGTGAAGTATTCTGAACCGATATTAATAACATAACAACCCTCTTTCAAAATTTTGAAACTACGTACTGGATATAAATAGGGTTTAAGTGACATTCTATGAAAACTGTTTTTATTTTCGAAAAGGTTTAGTAGAACTTCATCTGCAAACCGTCATAACTTACGGACACGGGGGTGATCAGCCAGTTGTGCCCTGCATTGATCAATACTACATTACAAGAACGATGTTATCATTTACTTCGTCCGCCTTGGGCGCATAAAAGTTTTCCCTGGTAAGGGATGTTCATAATTGTCAGGGTTCCAAGCCAAAGGTTTTATCTTATCCAACAATAATCTATAATTCAACATATATGTATATCAAAGGTGTATCAACATGTGATTAAATGCAATGATTATCCAAGTGGGGACACTTGTATAATCATTTATAGAAATTAACGAACAAAATATATATCTGAATTACCTTATACTAACATGTTGATAATCAATGGGCATATATAATATAGGTTTAAAAATTTATACAGTAATAATATAATTCTGAAACATTCTTACACTTGTCCATTGCATAAAGAAAATGCAAAGGTAGGATACTTGCCTGATGCGCTGCTTACAATTCTAAACTTAGTTTTATCTTTTCTATCACGACCTATCATTAATCAAATCATTCGTTCGATTAGAACAATATACCTTAACACATAGTACTTCATTTCGCAGTCAGCACATAACCTAATCACCTTATCACACATGTTCAATAATCATGGCATCACAAACAAACATCAACTCATTCATAATCACATTGTCACACAACTTTAACCACCATTGAATCACAAATAAAATAGTTAACTAACTAAATTTCTAAGTCCAGATCAATTTCTGAAACATGTCGGTCTACCGACAGCTTTATCGGGTAATTATCGAGTCTAAGACTCTATTCTGTATCTCAATATCCAAATAGACAACTTAAACAATAATCGTACTATTTTTCATGACCTTATAATAATTTTAAAATAATTATTACCACTTATCATAATTTTTGAAATATCAGAATCATTATTAAATGATACGAAACAATTCTATTATCATTAATATCAAACTATTAATAAAACCATTGCCAAAATATTAAAGTTATTTATAATAACTCAAAATATTTTTAAAACATTTACATTATCCTTAAATGATTTTTAAAACATTTAAAATCATCATTAAATAATCACCATTAATATTTCAATATTAATGAACTATTATCTAAATATTAAAAGTCATTAATTATGACTTAAAATATTTTTAAATCACTAATATCCTTTTTAAATGATTTTTAAATAAATAAAATCATTTTTAAACTATTTATTTAATATAACTATTAAATAAATTTGATATCATAAATCATTAAATAAATATCATTAATATCAAATAATTAATAAAATTATCCTTTAAATATTAAAAGTTATATTTTATAACTTAAAATATTTTTAAACAATTTATCTTTATTTAAAAATGATTTTTATAATAATAAAATCATTTGTAACTAAATTATTTAATATAATCATTAAATAAAACTAATATCATTAATAATAAATTATTAATGAGAATTCTCCAAAAATATAGAAAAGATATTTTGTAAAGTCAAAATACTTTCTAACACTTTATTCCCATTTAAAATGAATTTCAAATCAATAAAATCATTTTTAACTTATTTATTTAATTTAACAATTAAATAAATCTAATATAATTAATATAAAATTATTAATATTTTTTGACAAAATATCAAAAGTTATATATTATAACTTAAAATATTTTTATAATACTTTAAATCATTTTTATATGATTTTTAAATCATTAAATTCTATTTTTTGCAAATTATTTAATACACTTATTAAATAACTAAAATATCATTAATATTAATTAATTAATGAAATTCATCGCAAAATATTAAAAGTTATCAAAAAATTAACTCAAAATATTTTTAAACACTTTATTCATTTTTAAAATGATTTTTATATAATTAAAATCATTTTTCTCTAATTTATTTAATACACTAATTAAATAAATTAAATATCATTAATATCCAAATAATTATAAATATTAATGAAAAATATCCCAAATAATTAAAATTTATTTTTTATAATTTAAAATAATTTTTAAAACTAATTTTGTAATTTTTTATAATTTATTTTCTATTTTTAATCAATTTCCGAAGATTACAGAAATTAAAAATAAAATAAACTGTCACTATAGGGCTTTAGCGACAGAAAGTGTTGCTGTTGGTGTTCTTCAAACCAAACCCAGAAATTCTATCAGAATCCGGCTAGCATCTTTGACCGATAATTAATCTTAATCCAAAACGTTTCTGGACTCGGTTTTAGTTAGATCGTGTAGTACAAATACAAGACTACAAGATCCAACAATTAACATGAACAAATCACATAACACAAAACAGATATGATCGCCAAAACTTTTTGTCAGAGGCTATTCTTCATTTTTTGGGTTTCCAGAATTGAAGAACAGACCGACTGATCACTTTTGATCGCCAACATCTTGCAACATATGAACTGTTTTTGAGATTTAAGAGCTTTAGTGTCTAGCCAACACGTAATACTACAGATCCATTACAAAACATAACCATAACAATAACAGATCTAGTCAGAAATAGTCGGTCAACACATGTCAGAACACAGATTCATCTGTTTTCTGGGTTGCCCAGAAAACATGAACTGTGTTCGAGTAGACCACTTTGACTGGCCACTACGATCGACTCGCTTGCTTTCAAGGAAAGTTTAAGGCATAAAATTAAAGTACTAATACCAGTCTATAACCTGGTTACACAAACAAACACATAACATCATCAAGTAGTTAGATCTAAGCCGACAAAGAACCTGTCAGAGGCTTCTGGGCCTGTTCTGGGTTTTTTCTAGATTTTGAAAGTCATGGTCGGTCAACGAGGTTTGACCGCCCATAACTTTCATTTCTAGCATGATTTGAGTTAACTAACAGTTCCAGATTACAGACAACATAACATACTACAAGTATCAACCTTTACAACACAAAAACCAATTACAAAAATTGATCTACAGGGTCAGACATTTGTTGTCAGGCCTTAAAATGAAAATTTTCAAATTTTTGAAAATCATTGATTTACGTATCTAGATGTTATGGACTTGTAATATACCAACCCAGATCATCATTTTAGACTATAAAAAACATATTTTAACAACAAATCACAAGATCTAACGACAGATCATTGGACAAAATTAATAGCTAGGGTTTATACCTTTGATGAACGATTTCTAATTTCTATGTTTCTGATTTGGTTATGGTGTTAGCATGGCTTGATAATGGAACTATAAAGCTTAACAACTTCGTTAGTTCTAGAGAGAGAGGGTCATGGATGAGAGTTGAACAAAAATTAGTGTAACAAATGATTTTTCCCTCTCCTTAAATCTATTTATAGGTAACTTGATGCATGTATTGGCTTATTAGAGGCTTGTGTGCTGTCATTATGGAGCATGTGGAGTAGTTAGGTTTGGTAAGGTAGGTTACCAACTAAAGTGTTGCCCAATTTTACAAGTTTTCTAATAAATAATACATAAAGGGCAAAATTATCATTAGGCTTGAAACTTTAATGACTATCTTGGTAATCTAGACAAACCCTTAGGGTTTAACCCTAAGGTTCAACGCATAGCAATTTCAAGGTTTAGCAATTAAGGTTTGCACAAAATAAATAAATGTAAATTTTAGTTTTCAAAATTAAATAATTAGGGTTTTATAATAATTTAGGTCTTTAATTACTTAACACTTTTCTAATTAGGTTTAAGCAACACTAATTAGCACTTCATTTCCCAAATTAGCAATTAGGGTTTACCATAAGCAATGTAGGGTTTAGAAGAAAAATAATAAGGGTTTATTCAAAAAAATAATAATAATTAGGGTTTTGAATAATTAAAGTTCTCCCTATTTAGGGTTAATATCTATATCACCAGTCGTTACTCACATTATCGTGATTACATAACGGCTTAACCAATTCTCAAAGTCGTGAATGACTTTTGCATTATGGTTTCAAATCAATTAGGGTTTAACAGTTTGAAACTAGGGTTTCAATTTCAAATTATGGTTTCTAAATATTAATTAGAGATTAATAATAAAATTATATAACGCACAACATATATCATATAACACAGTTATTTAATAATCTTAAATTTACCCTTTTAATTTGAAAAACAAGATTAAATCAATTAATGCTATGGTTTTCAGATATTACACCATTATTCATCATAATTGACCAACCATTGTTAGTCCACATACAGTACATATATATAGTACTGAAAAATCAAAATATTATAATATTATTATTATTATTATTCCTTATCCCATAACCAAAATTAGAGTTTATTATTAACACTAAAATTGTTTCATCAAAACGGATATTCACATTAACCTTACACACATAATACACATATCTATAACACTGGCAAATAATAATATAATATTATTATTCTCATTCCTTGATCAAAACCCAGATTCAGGGTTTGGATTCCATATCTGATTTACCTTGCATAAATAACATTCTTAATTAAGTTAAAATAATTAACTTAACATCCTGAACAAATTCATATAATGAAATAATCATTATAATTATTCTAAAATCATTTCATATATTATTTAAATAATATAAGATTATATTTTCCTTGAAAAATAATTAATAAAACATTTCCAATAAGGAATTAATTAGTATAAAAATATAATTGATAATAGTCAATAATTCTAAAATAATTTTATTTGCAATACTTAATGTAATAAATAAATTTTATTTGTCACACATATAATTATAATTATATATTACCTTGACACATATTATTCATATTTATTTTAATAAATAAAAAAAAATTATACGTAAAATTTATGATTTATTTAAATAGAAAATATCGGGTTGTCACATTCACCCTCCCTTATAAGGATTTCGTCCCCGGAATCACCACTTTAAAACCTATACATACTAGGATACATAACATACACAATCATTGCAAGTAGATCTCGATCATGATTGATCGAATCGATCTTTAACAATCACATAAAGCTTGTCTTTCTGATTAAACGGAAACTTAATTTCTAAAAGAACTCAAATTCCTCCTTCAAGTTTCTTTATAAAATAATTTACTATTTATGTAAGAAAATAATATATAAGAAAATAAAATTGGTTCGAGTAATACCTGGAGTTGCATCCCCGGTTGTCACGATATCTTGAACAGTCATGTTGAAGACGCTTGCAGTTGATTCTATTGATTTATTTGTTGATGTCGGTCCCGTTGTTGCCAATGTCCTGCTGCCTTTTCCCCGTATTCGCATTCCTTACCTCCATTCTCCTTCTTGAACAGTCTCCCACCTTATTTTCCATTGAGCCACACTTGAAACACCTACTATACATTTCTTGGATTGAGACAGTCAGAAGTGATATGTCCCTTCTGCCCACACTTACAGCATACTAACTTCCCTTTCAAACTTCCCAGAGTGATTCTTTCCACAGTTCTTACATTGCACTACATGCTTCTCCTTCACACCTTCTTGTTTCACCTGCACACTTCCAAAGTTGTTCGTCTTCCTCTTTTCATTTCCACCCTTACTTCCACCATTAATCCCTACCTTCCCAGTTCCATCAGCCTTACCCTTATTCCTTCTTACCTTGTTGTAGAGCCAGAGTTTGAATCCCAGCTCAAACCTTCGTGCCTCTCTAGCCTCCGTATCAACTTGATGCGGAACAAATCTAGTCAACTCATTAAATTTCACTGACATATCACCTTGCTTTAACTCCAGAAATTTCACCTCCATTCTAGCCTGCATTCTAACAGAAAAATAATTTTTTGAAAAATAAAGTCTTAAACATATCCCATGCTACCACACCTGCTCTTGCCCTCGTCTAATTCACTCCCCACCAGAAATTTTCCTCACCCTTCATCATTTAGGTGGCAAAAGAGGTCTTTTGCCCCTCAACTATCCTAACTATCATGAACACCTTTTTAATTTCCTTAACCCAAGTTTGGGCTTCTACAGGGTCATTTGTACCTTTGAATTCTGGCGGTAGGACCGCCTTGAAGTCTTTAACGTTCGACGTTTGATTATCTGGTTGATCTTTCGCGGCTGGTATTCTGTTCTGCACAACTTGATCATCTATATTCGCAAGTTTCTGTATCGAGTCTGGTTGCCCTCCAGCTTTGTTGACAGATTCTTGTATCCTTTGGTTTCGTTTTTGTCTTGACGGCATTTTCATAAATTATTCTTACATACTAAGCCTTATCGTAAACGCTTAACATATCACACAAAATTTTCTACTCAAATAATCATGTATTCACAATATTAGCTTTTGAAAACTGCATTAACCAATGCTTAGATAAATAATTACTATCTTTATACCAACGTATTTCATTAATCCAACATAGACTCATATTCATATCACTTGATATACCATAACACATTCTATTTTAAACATTCGCTATCCCTTTGTGACTTCAAAAGTCGGGATTTACAACATTGTCCAACACAAAAGTTAAAAATATTTCATTACACAAACATACTTATCACATATACCACATAGAAACACACATATTCAGCTAATACCAATACTACCTATTTCTTTTGCCTTCACTAAAGATTAACTATTTAATATCTTATCTAATCCCATCATCCTCAATAATCCTTTCACAATTAACTATACCCAGTTCGTCGAACCACACTTATGAGTCCATAAACTTGTCACAGTTATATGAGTTTACGAACTTACCCTAGTCAGACCTTTGGCGTCCATTCGCTGAGGGATTCATAAACATTTCATATAACTATGAGTCAAGAATGTCACATAAGTATGAGTTTTAAGAACTCGTACTTAACCCTATGTTCTCTACCTATGACCTATCTATTTTTTATACACATGAGAAAGGAATCACCCTCTTAACATGCATATAACAAATAGCGCGACACAAACATTTCAATGATTATCAGTGTCAGATACTAAGTAGTTTTTATACCAAGTACAATTCCCCGCCCATACAAGGAATCATACAACTCAGCTGCCACATGAGTCCTCATTGAAATCCCCACCTAATCTTAACCCCCTTTTTCCATTCGAATTTCATTTAATCCATATTCATAACCCTTTCTTGAATCTGTAACATTCACACAACAATCTTGCTTTAAACTTTCCAATCATAAGATTGATTCTTTCTGGCTATCATAATTTTATCAGATCACGGGGTGATCTCATCGTATATATTATGATTCAATTCTATGTCTTAATTATTTTGTTTTACGATCTCCTTTCCATGCACTTTCAGTCTTTTAGACTCGATCTATTCACCATTACTGTTCAACTTTATTATCGGTGTTAGGAAACTCTGTGGCTTAACAACTCGCCAAGATTCATCTTTGAATCATACCAACCAACTAACTCTATATAAGTTATTTGTATTTTCAACGTTTCCCTCTTTCTAAGGTTATAGCCTAAGGTCTAACCCACCTAAGGTTTCTAACCCTACAGCTCAGATACCATGATGTAACTTTTATGGTACTTCCAACCATAGCACCTTAAAAGGGTACCTATCAGTATGCCACCGACTGAATCGGCGTCCCCTGCGGAGAGTCTGGCTTCGGTGCATTCCACACAAGGAAGTCACCAGCGAGAAGCTCGGGGCTCTTCACAAATTCATGCTTATAGCTCTGATACCATGATGTAAGGTCCCCGAACCCGGATACTTGAAACCCAAACTCGGTACTTCACGATACCATTTCTATGAGCGGAAATATTACTTATAATAATAACACTAAAATAAATTATAAGCTTATCTTACCTTTATCAGAGTTTAATCCCAAGTACGCAACCTTTACTATATGACATCGTAAACCTAATCTATTTGCTTTCCTTTTTACTTGTTCTTGACCGATCCTTTTGATTGTTCACAGTTTATCTGAAAACATTTAAATTAAGCAAAGATGAGCATTTGAGTTCCCAACAAGTATTATATATATATATATATATATATAAGCTGAAAGAATTTAAATGTTTTCTTTATAATATCCATCTACAACAAGTCAATAGTTGTGAAGTATTCTGAACCAATATTAATAACATAACAACCCTCTTTCAAATTTTTGAAACTACGTACTGGCTATAAATATGGTTTAAGTGACATTCTATGAACATTGTTTTTATTTTCGAAAAGGTTTAGCAGAACTTCATCTGCAAACCGTCATAACTTACGAACACTGGGGGTGATCAGCCCGTTGTGCCCTGCATTGATCAATACTACATTACAAGAACGATGTTATCATTTACTTGGTCCGCCTTGGGCGCATAAACGTTTTCCCTGGTAAGGGATGTTCATATTTGTCAGGGTTCCAAGCCAAAGGTTTTATCTTATCCAACAATAATCTATAATTAAACATATATGTATATCAAAGGTGTATCAACATGTGATTAAATGCAATGATTATCCAAGTGGAGACACTTGTATAATCATTTATAGAAATTAATGAACAGAATATATATCTGAATTACCTTATACTAACATGTTGATAATCAATGGGCATATATAATATAGGTTTAACAATTTATACAGTAATAATATAATTCTGAAATATTCTTACACTTGTCCATTACATAAAGAAAATGCAAAGGTGGATACTTGCCTGATGCGCTACTTACAATTCTCAACTTAGTTTTATCTTTTCTATCACGACCTATCATTAATCAAATCATTCCTTCGATTAGAACAATATACCTTAACACATAGTACTGCATTTCGCAGTCAGCACATAACCTAATCACCTTATCACACATGTTCAACAATCATGGCATCACAAACAAACATCAACTCATTCATAATCACATTGTCACACAACTTTAACCACCAATGAATCACAAATAAAATATTTAACTAACTAAATTTATAAGTCCAGATCAATTTCTGAAACATATCGGTCTACCTACAGCTTTATCGGGTAATTATCGAGTCTAAGACTATATTCTGTATCTCAGTATCCAAATAGACAACTTAAACAACAATCGTACTATTTTTCATGACCTTATAATAATTTTAAAACAATTATTACCACTTATCATAATTTTTGAAATATCAGAATCAATATTAAATGATACGAAATAATTCTATTATCATTAATATCAAACTATTAATAAAACCATTGCCAAAATATTAAAGTTATTTATAATAACTCAAAATATTTTTAAAATATTTACATTATTCTTAAATGATTTTTAAAACATTTAAAATCATCATTAAATAATCACCATTAATATTTCAATATTAATGAACTATTATCTAAATATTAAAAGTCATTAATTATGACTTAAAATATTTTTAAATCACTAATATCCTTTTTAAATGATTTTTAAATAAATAAAATCATTTTTAAACTATTTATTTAATATAACTATTAAATAAATTTGATATCATAAATCATTAAATAAATATCATTAATATCAAATAATTAATGAAATTATCCTTTAAATATTAAAAGTTATATTTTATAACTTAAAATATTTTCAAACACTTTATCTTTATTTAAAAATGATTTTTATAATAATAAAATCATTTGTAACTAAATTATTTAATATAATCATTAAATAAAACTAATATCATTAATAATAAATTATTAATGAGAATTCTCCAAAAATATAGAAAAGATATTTTGTAAAGTCAAAATACTTTCTAACACTTTATTCCCATTTAAAATGAATTTTAAATCAATAAAATCATTTTTAACTTATTTATTTAATTTAACAATTAAATAAATCTAATATAATTAATATAAAATTATTAATATTTTCATGATAAAATATCAAAAGTTATATATTATAACTTAAAATATTTTTATAATACTTTAAATCATTTTTATATGATTTTTAAATCATTAAATTCTATTTTTTGAAAATTATTTAATACACTTATTAAATAACTAAAATATCATTAATATTAATTAATTATTGAAATTCATCACAAAATATTAAAAGTTATCAAAAAATTAACTTCAAAATATTTCTAAACACTTTATTCATTTTAAAAATGATTTTTATATAATTAAAATCATTTTTCTCTAATTTATTTAATACACTAATTAAATAAATTAAATATCATTAATATCCAAATAATTATAAATATTAATGAAAAATATCCCAAATAATTAAAAGTTATTTTTTATCATTTAAAATAATTTTTAAAACTAATTTTGTAATTTTTTATAATTTATTTTCTATTTTTAATCAATTTTCGAAAATTACAGAAATTAAAAATAAAATAAACTGTCACTATAGGGCTTTAGCGACAGAAAGTATCGCTGTTGGTGTTCTTCAAGTCAAACCCAGAAATTCTATCAAAATCCGGCTAACATCTTTGACCGATAATTAATCTTAATCCAAAACGTTTCTGGACTCGGTTTTAGTTAGATCATGTAGTACAAATACAAGACTACAAGATCCAACAATTAACATGAACAAATCACATAACACAAAACAGATATGATCGCCAAAACTTTCTGTCATAGGCTATTCTTCATTTTCTGGGTTTCCAGAATTGAAGAACAGACCGACTGATCACTTTTGATCGCCAACATCTTGCAACATATGAACTGTTTTTGAGATATAAGAGCTTTAGTGTCTAGCCAACATGTAATACTACAGATCCATTACAAAACATAACCATAACAATAACAGATCTAGTCGAAAATAGCCAGTCAACACATGTCAGAACACAGATTCATCTGTTTTCTGGGTTGCCTAGAAAACATGAACTGTGTTCGAACAGACCACTTTGACTGGCCACTACGATCGACTCGCTTGCTTTCAAGGAAAGTTTAAGGCATAAAATTAAAGTAATAATACCAGTCTATAACCTGGTTACAAAAACAAACACATAACATCATCAAGCAGTTAGATCTAAGCCGGCAAAGAACCTGTCAGAGGCTTCTGGGCCTGTTCTGGGGTTTTTCCAGATTTTGAAAGTCATGGTCGGTCAACGAGGTTTGACCGCCCATAACTTTCATTTCTAGCATGATTTGAGTTAACTAACAGTTCCAGATTACAGACAACATAACATACTACAAGTATCAACCTTTACAACATAAAAACCAATTACTGAAATGGATCTACAGGTTCGAACATTTGTTGTCAGGCCTTAAAATGAAAATTTTCCAGATTTTTGAAAATCATTGATTTACGTATCTAGATGTAATGGACTTGTAATATACCAACCCAGATCATCATTTTAGACTATAAAAAATATATTTTAACAACAAATCACAAGATCTAACGACAGATCATTGGACAAAATTAATAGCTAGGGTTTATACCTTTGATGAACGATTTCTGATTTCTATGTTTCTGATTTGGTTATGGTGTTAGCATGGCTTGATAATGGAACTATAAAGCTCAACAATTTTGTTAGTTCTAGAGAGAGAGGGTCATGGATGAGAGTTGAACAAAAATTAGTGTAACAAATGATTTTTCTCTCTCCTTAAATCTATTTATAGGTAACTTGATGCATGTATTGGCTGATTAGAGGCTTGTGTGCTGTCATTATTAAGCATGTGGAGTAGTTAGGTTTGGTAAGGTAGGTTACCAACTAAAGTGTTGCCCAATTTTGCAAGTTTCCTAATAAATAATACATAAAGGGCAAAATTATCATTAGGCTTGAAACTTTAATGGCTATCTTGGTAATCTAGACAAACCCTTAGGGTTTAACCCTAAGGTTCTATAGTAGCCCCGAATCCAGGTCCCAAATCACCTCGGATGCGGTATACTATTTCTATCACACGTTCTCCTTATCTGCAATGTTTTATCATGATATAGCAAGGGTGAGCATGAAAGTTGCCCAGCAAGTTTATATACAATAACATAACGATATATCATGATTGAAGAGTATGAATAACTGGTTGGCTATAATTCAACAATATGATTGTGAACTAGCAGGAACAAAATTTTGACTGAACAAGTATTTTACATGAACAAACATTTCTGAACCAACTGGTAATGAAGGTGATCAGCCTTTCATACCTGACTTATACATGCAAGATGTACAGAGTACAATTTTCATGGCAATCAGCAATGATTAACCATAAGCTTGAATAAACTACACTTATTAGAGTTAAGTAAAAGAAAACTTGCCTGAACCGTTGATTACCGCACACAATTTATAACGCTTTATCCGAAGACCTAATATTAATAATATAGATCTCCAATATTAGAATAATATCATCACAGTATAATACTGTTATATTTATACACACAGAATAACCTAAACACATAGCACATAACCCTATCAGTTTCTACCACACATAAGACTTAGTATCAGGTCAAACTATTTTAGTCTGACTTGAAACCGATACAATTCTAATATCCCGACGGTCTAGTCGGACTTTTATTGAGTTTAAGTTCAATTAAACTCTTGACTAAACACCTAACCATTATCACAGACAATTTCTTATCAGTCAAAACATTTTTCCTAGGCTCGTAATAATTTCCGGATAATTATTACCATTTATCAACATTTTTCAATCCGTAAAACCGTATTTAAAAGAATTAAATACCACAAAATTCCTTAATCATTAATATTCATGTAATATAAAATATTAATGAAAATCATAACATAATATTATAATATAATTATAATATATCGAAGTATTTTTAATACTTTAAAATCATAATTATATGATTTTCCAACACGTTAATCCATTATCCGATAATTGCTATTAATATTAAAATATTAATATTTTCATGCCAAAATATCAAAAGTTATAATTTATAACTTAAATATTTTTATAACACTTAAATCATTTTTATATGATTTATAAAGCATTAATTCCATTTTTCCTTAATTTATTTAATATATCTATTAAATAAACTAATTATCATTAATATTCATTAATTAATGAATTTCATCACAAAATATTAAAAGTTATCAAAAATAACTTAAAATATTTTCTTATACCATAATATTATTTTTCATGATTTTTCGTGAATTAAAATCATTTTTAAATAATTTATTTAATATTATAATTAAATAAATAAATACCATTTATATTTCAAAAATATTAAATATTTTCAAAATATACTCAAAATAGTTAAAAACTATTTTTTAGACTTTAAAACAATTTTTTATAATTTATTTTGTATTTTTAATAATTAAAAACCATTTTTTTCTAATTTTAAGTTAATTTCCGGAAAAATAATAATAATCTGTCGCTAAAGGCCTATAGCGACACTTTTTGTCGCTATAGGTGTTCTTGAGTGTTCTTGACAGTGTTCGAGGGTCCTTGTTTGACCGCAATTTAATCTGTGTTCTTGTTACTTTCTGGGTTGGTTAAAACTTTCAGATTGTAATACTCATGTAGTACTACAACTACAAACTCATTTCATGGCCAAAAAACAACATAGCAGTAAGATCCGGGCTCCCGAAATATCTGACAGACGTGTTCTTCATTTTCTGGGTTACCCAGAAAATGAAGAACAGTAACCCAGAAAATGAAGAACAGTCAAGGTACCTCCTTTGATTCTCTGTAACTTTGATTCTAGAGCATGTTTGTATGATCTAAAAGTTCCAACATGTAGCACACATGACAGGGTACAATATATTTCACTAGATCCACCTAAAAACATAACATAAACAAGATCTGGCCGGTCAAACATACTGTCAGACACTCTTCTTCACTAAATTTGGAAATTTCCAGAATTTGTCAAAACAGACGGTCAACGCATGTTTGACCTTAATTTTCTACTATCCTGATATAGATCTAGGTGATGTAAAGGTTTTAGTATGTGCACAACATGTCAACCTACAAGGATCAATCAATAACATGGCCAAACAAGCAAACGAAAGCAAGATTCATGGCCTTGAAAAACTTGTCAGACCGATCTGGAAATCTGGGCTTGCCCAGAAATCCAGAAAACGTGATCGGTCAATGCACTTTGACCGCTTGTATCTGGAGATCTAGACATGGTATGATCATTATTCCAGTTCCAAATTGAAGAATACATGGCATACTACAGACATATAACTTACAACACAAAAAAACATTAACAAGTAAAGATCTAGAGGCCCTGACATATGGCTGTCAGGCCTTAAATTTCCAGATTTTCAGATTTCTATAAACATTAGATCCGAGCATCTAGGTGTTATGGATCCATGATCCAACAACCCAGATCTCTAATTGACACCTTATAACACATATTTAACCAACAAACAACAACATTAAACATCAAAATCATAAATTTTGAAATTTAGGGTTTTCTACCTTTCTAGCTTTGATTCATGCTTCTATGTTTTTGATCTGATGTGAGTAAACGTAGGGCTGTATTTTGGGACTGATCTAACACTACATTTCGAAGCTTTTAGAGAGAGAGAGTCAAGGATGAGTAAATGAGTAAATTTTGTACACTTTCTCTCTCTTAGATCTATATATATTATGTGATATATTGCATGATCTGATCTTGCTGCTGATTTTGCTGGATTGCTGGACACATGGCTAGGCTAGGGCTAGACTAGGGTTGGTCACCAACCAAGGATTTTGCCAAGATTTGCAAGCTACTTAAAATAATACACAAAAGGGGGCATTTTTGTCATTTCCATTTATTTTCTAGATTTTGCATTAGATGAAACCCTTAGGGTTTAGGGTTTGGAGTATTTAGGGTTTAGGTTTTAACCCTTAACTTTGCAAATTAAATTTCTAACATTTCTGAATTTCGGTTATAAAAATAGAAAATTATTATTTCTATCTTATAATTATAATTTTCTAATTATATAAAAAAAATTTAATCATAAGTTCATTCTTGCTAATTAGGATTAGCATTTCCTAATTACAATTGCTAATAAAGCAATTAGGGTCGAAATGGTCATTAGGGTTCAAAACCCTTGAATTAGGGTTTCTAATAGAAAAAAATAATTTTCTAATTTAGAAATTAAATATTCGTAATTAGATTAGGGTTTTCTAATTACTCATAAATTGAAATAATTAGGATTAGGGTTTCCTAATTAACATTACCCATTTTAGCAATTAAATCCACAATTGAGTATTAGGGTTTCTGACGGAACAATTAAGGTTCGATAATTTGAAATTAGGGTTTACTAATTAATTAAGCGTTACCCTAATTAATATATACTTAATAGCAGTAGAGCATTATAATTCTCCATTAATTTCCCAGATTAGGGTTTTAAATTATCAGAATCTGAAACTAGGGTTTCCATAACCGATTTCTAGGGTTTCTTATCAGACGCTAGGGTTTTCTATTCGAACGCTGTCGTTTTTAATATATACTTAGGGTTTATCACAGATGTAATTTATCTGATCAACCCATGACCCTTAACCACATTCTGAACACAACATTAACCATAAACACAGAACATAATCACATAAATCATTAATCCTGAATAATTCACCTATATCCTTCACCGAATTTTGAAATCCTCAAAATTCAATCCCAATAACATTAATCGCGTACACTTATTTTCTGTCTAGGTCTATTATTTGACCTTAAATCAATCATTTAAGATTTTAATAAATTGCCCAAATTCTCGGGTTGTCACATTCACTCTTCCTTATAAGAATTTCGTTCCCCGAAATTCGCCTTACACCTTACACCATTGATCATACACCATTCACACACATTATTACATGCCACCCAATACACCTCTCACCAGAGTAAAAGTTTTGAAATTGTGTTGAGGGGTCATATAGACCATGAACACATTTGGTTTTAACGGTAGTGATCATACCGCAAAACAATACATTACTTGGTCTGTTTACAATCACAAAGATGGTAAACTACCATTATTAGTACTTTAGGTGATCATCCCAACGTAGAGTTACGTCATGCATAACGTATTAGTCATTTTTTAGCGAATATTTACGCTATTAGATTGGATTATTTATCCAAACATTATCGTTCACCTCAGTCTTATCATTGGATTCCGCACCAAAATAATTTGGTTCGGGAAATTCTTTCAATGAACACTTGGAGTTTTTATAACCTTAGTCTAGCTGAATCAAATTGCATAGACTCATATCAATAATTCAATTCAATCGAATTATTTAGGTGTAGCCAAACCCCGTTGGCAAATTAAAATTTTTGAAAACATTTTCGAGAATGACGTCATGATGCCGCACTGTATTAACAGTCCGTTGATGATTCCGTCATTGGTGATTTTATTATACTACATCATACCATAGTAGAATAGTGACTTCAGGTCAAATTCACACTAAGTAATAATGCATTGATGACTCCATCATTTTTATCATCTCTGCACCAGGTTACATGGTACATAAGTGATAAATAAAAATAATTTTTGATATTTCAAATCATTTGCGTCTAGCCAAAATAAGTAGCATAGACTGTACTTTAAACCGTTTCAAAAATGGTTACGAGTCTACATTTTTTTTAAAAGGCACATAGTGCGTATTTAGCTTGATGTCAAAAAATTCGAAGTTTAGCATAGCTAGGAGTTTAGGAAAACCTAAGTCTCCACTAATGATCATTTGCTTAACAATCTATCTGTTCCTATAATCCTTAACACTCCTTTCACACACAACTATACCCAATTCATAAAACCACACTTATGAGTTCATAACCTGACCACAATTATATGAGTTTACGAACTTACCCTAGTCTGACCTTTGGCGTCTGTTCGCTAAGGGGCTCATAAACATTTCATATAACTATGCGTCAAGAATGTCACATAAGTATGAGTTCTAAGAACTCGTACTTAATCCTATATTCTCTACCTATGACCTATTTATCTATATATAACAACTAGCGTGACACAACATTTCAACTATTACCAATGCCACCAACTAAGTAGTACAATTCCCCGCCCATACAAGGAATCATACAACTCGGTTGCTAACACAAGTCCTCATTGAAATCTCCACCTAATCTTAACCCCCTTTTTCATACGAATTTCATTTAATCCGTATCCATAATCCATAACTCATTTATGAGTTTTCATTTTCATAGTACCATTTCATAGTACAACTTTCACACAACATCTTGCTGTAAACTTTTCAATCATTAGATTGATTCATTTCCCATATCATAACCTTTATCAGATCACGAGGTGATCTTATCGTATATATTACGATTCAATTCCATGCACTATGATCGTTTTGTTTTACGATCTCTTATTCCTGCACTTTCAGTCTTTTAGACTCGATCTATTCACCATTAATGTTCAACTTTATTATCAGAAATAGGGAACTCTGTGCTTTACACCCGCCGAGATTCATCTTTGAATCTAACCGACCAACTAACTCTATTTGAGTTAGTCTTATCCTAATCACTGCGGTTATTGGTCTCAGGTATTCCTACCTAAGCTTCATAACCAACAGCTTTGATACCAACTATAGTAGCCCCGAATCCAGGTCCCAAATCACCTCGGATCCGATATACTATTTCTATCACTATTTGCGGAAGATATAAACATAAATTGTTTATACAATACATTACACACTATTTTACCCAAGTCGAGTAACCTTAACTTAAACACCATTCATATAATATCTATTATACAACAATAATTATCACAATATATTATTACAAACAAGCCGCACTTTATATCCCAAGCTGAACTGGGCCTTAACCTTTTTCCTGTATCCGAACACGTTCTCCTTATCTGTAATATTTTATCATGATATAGCAAGGGTGAGCATGAAAGTTGCCTAACAAGTTTATATACAATAACATAACGATATATCATGATTGAAGAGTATGAATAACTGGTTGGCTATAATTCAACAATATGATTGTGAACTAGCAGGAACAAAATTTTGACTGAACAAATATTTTACATGAACAAACATTTCTGAACCAACTGGTAATGAAGGTGATCATCCTTTCATACCTGACTTATACATGCAAGATGTACAGAGTACAATTTTCATGGCAATCAGCAATGATTAACCATAAGCTTGAATAAACTACTCTTATTAGAGTTAAGTAAAAGAAAACTTGCCTGAACCGTTGATTACCGCACACAATTTATAACGCTTTATCCGAAGACCTAATATTAATAATATAGATCTCCAATATTAAAATAATATCATCACAGTATAATACTGTTATATTTATACACACAGAATAACCTAAACACATAGCACATAACTCTATCAGTCTCTACCACACATAAGACTTAGTATCAGGTCAAACTACTTTAGTCTGACTTGAAACCGATACAATTCTAACATCCCGACGGTCTAGTCGGACTTTTATCGAGTTTAAGTTCAATTAAACTCTTGACTAAACACCTAACCATTATCACAGACAATTTCTTATCAGTCAAAACATTTTTCCTAGGCTCGTAATAATTTCCGGATAATTATTACCATTTATCAATATTTTTCAATCCTTAAAACCGTATTTAAAAGAATTAAATACCACAAAATTCCTTAATCATTAATATTCATGTAGTATAAAATATTAATGAAAATCATAACATAATATTATAATATAATTATAATATATCGAAGTATTTTTAATACTTTAAAATCATAATTATATGATTTTCCAACACGTTAATCCATTATCCGATAATTGCTATTAATATTAAAATATTAATATTTTCATGCCAAAATATCAAAAGTTATAATTTATAACTTAAATATTTTTATAACACTTAAATCATTTTTATATGATTTATAAAGCATTAATTCCATTTTTCCTTAATTTATTTAATATATCTATTAAATAAACTAATTATCATTAATATTCATTAATTAATGAATTTCATCACAAAATATTAAAAGTTATCAAAAATAACTTAAAATATTTTCTTATACCATAATATTATTTTTCATGATTTTTCGTGAATTAAAATCATTTTTAAATAATTTATTTAATATTATAATTAAATAAATAAATACCATTTATATTTCAAAAATATTAAATATTTTCAAAATATACTCAAAATAGTTAAAAACTATTTTTTAGACTTTAAAACAATTTTTTATAATTTATTTTGTATTTTTAATAATTAAAAACCATTTTTTTCTAATTTTAAGTTAATTTCCGGAAAAATAATAATAATCTGTCGCTAAAGGCCTATAGCGACACTTTCTGTCGCTATAGGTGTTCTTGAGTGTTCTTGACAGTGTTCGAGGGTCCTTGTTTGACCGCAATTTAATCTGTGTTCTTGTTACTTTCTGGGTTGGTTAAAACTTTCAGATTGTAATACTCATGTAGTACTACAACTACAAACTCATTTCATGGCCAAAAAACAACATAGCAGTAAGATCCGGGCTCCCGAAATATCTGACAGACGTGTTCTTCATTTTCTGGGTTACCCAGAAAATGAAGAACAGTAACCCAGAAAATGAAGAACAGTCAAGGTACCTCCTTTGATTCTCTGTAACTTTGATTCTAGAGCATGTTTGTATGATCTAAAAGTTCCAACATGTAGCACACATGACAGGGTACAATATATATTCACTAGATCCACCTAAAAACATAACATAAACAAGATCTGGCCGGTCAAACATACTGTCAGACACTCTTCTTCACTAAATTTGGAAATTTCCAGAATTTGTCAAAACAGACGGTCAACGCATGTTTGACCTTAATTTTCTACTATCCTGATACAGATCTAGGTGATGTAAAGGTTTTAGTATGTGCACAACATGTCAACCTACAAGGATCAATCAATAACATGGCCAAACAAGCAAACGAAAGCAAGATTCATGGCCTTGAAAAACTTGTCAGACCGATCTGGAAATCTGGGCTTGCCCAGAAATCCAGAAAACGTGATCGGTCAATGCACTTTGACCGCTTGTATCTGGAGATCTAGACATGGTATGATCATTATTCCAGTTCCAAATTGAAGAATACATGGCATACTACAGACATATAACTTACAACACAACAAAACATTAACAAGTAAAGATCTAGAGGCCCTGACATATGGCTGTCAGGCCTTAAATTTCCAGATTTTCAGATTTCTATAAACATTAGATCCGAGCATCTAGGTGTTATGGATCCATGATCCAACAACCCAGATCTCTAATTGACACCTTATAACACATATTTAACCAACAAACAACAACATTAAACATCAAAATCATAAATTTTGAAATTTAGGGTTTTCTACCTTTCTAGCTTTGATTCATGCTTCTATGTTTTTGATCTGATGTGAGTAAACGTAGGGCTGTATTTTGGGACTGATCTAACACTACATTTCGAAGCTTTTAGAGAGAGAGAGTCAAGGATGAGTAAATGAGTAAATTTTGTACACTTTCTCTCTCTTAGATCTATATATATTATGTGATATATTGCATGATCTGATCTTGCTGCTGATTTTGCTGGATTGCTGGACACATGGCTAGGCTAGGGCTAGACTAGGGTTGGTCACCAACCAAGGATTTTGCCAAGATTTGCAAGCTACTTAAAATAATACACAAAAGGGGGCATTTTTGTCATTTCCATTTATTTTCTAGATTTTGCATTAGATGAAACCCTTAGGGTTTAGGGTTTGGAGTATTTAGGGTTTAGGTTTTAACCCTTAACTTTGCAAATTAAATTTCTAACATTTCCGAATTTCGGTTATAAAAATAGAAAATTATTATTTCTATCTTATAATTATAATTTTCTAATTATATAAAAAAAATTTAATCATAAGTTCATTCTTGCTAATTAGGATTAGCATTTCCTAATTACAATTGCTAATAAAGCAATTAGGGTCAAAATGGTCATTAGGGTTCAAAACCCTTGAATTAGGGTTTCTAATAGAAAAAAATAATTTTCTAATTTAGAAATTAAATATTCGTAATTAGATTAGGGTTTTCTAATTACTCATAAATTGAAATAATTAGGATTAGGGTTTCCTAATTAACATTACCCATTTTAGCAATTAAATCCACAATTGAGTATTAGGGTTTCTGACGGAATAATTAAGGTTCGATAATTTGAAATTAGGGTTTACTAATTAATTAAGCGTTACCCTAATTAATATATACTTAATAGCAGTAGAGCATTATAATTCTCCATTAATTTCCCAGATTAGGGTTTTAAATTATCAGAATCTGAAACTAGGGTTTCCAGAACCGATTTCTATGGTTTCTTATCAGACGTTAGGGTTTTCTATTCGAACGCTGTCGTTTTTAATATATACTTAGGGTTTATCACAGATGTAATTTATCTGATCAACCCATGACCCTTAACCACATTCTGAACACAACATTAACCATAAACACAGAACATAATCACATAAATCATTAATCCTGAATAATTCACCTATATCCTTCACCGAATTTTGAAATCCTCAAAATTCAATCCCAATAACATTAATCGCGTACACTTATTTTCTGTCTAGGTCTATTATTTGACCTTAAATCAATCATTTAAGATTTTAATAAATTGCCCAAATTCTCGGGTTGTCACATTCACTCTTCCTTATAAGAATTTCGTCCCCGAAATTCGCCTTACACCTTACACCATTGGTCATACACCATTCACACACATTATTACATGCCACCCAATACACCTCTCACCAGAGTAAAAGTTTTGAAATTGTGTGGAGGGGTCATATAGACCATGAACACATTTGGTTTTAACGGTAGTGATCATACCGCAAAACAATACATTACTTGGTCTGTTTACAATCACAAAGATGGTAAACTACCATTATTAGTACTTTAGGTGATCATCCCAACGTACAGTTACGTCATGCATAACGTATTAGTCATGTTTTAGCGAATATTAACGCTATTAGATTGGATTATTTATCCAAACATTATCGTTCACCTCAGTCTTATCATTGGATTCCGCACCAAAATAATTTGGTTCGGGAAATTCTTTCAATGAACACTTGGAGTTTTTATAACCTTAGTCTAGCTGAATCAAATTGCATAGACTCATATCAATAATTCAATTCAATCGAATTATTTAGGTGTAGCCAAACCCCGTTGGCAAATTAAAATTTTTGAAAACATTTTCGAGAATGACGTCATGATGCCGCACTGTATTAACAGTCCGTTGATGATTCCGTCATTGGTGATTTTATTATACTACATCATACCATAGTAGAATAGTGACTTCAGGTCAAATTCACACTAAGTAATAATGCATTGATGACTCCATCATTTTATCATCTCTGCACCAGGTTACATGGTACATAAGTGATAAATAAAAATAATTTTTGATATTTCAAATCATTTGCGTCTAGCCAAAATAAGTAGCATAGACTGTACTTTAAACCGTTTCAAAAATGGTTACGAGTCTACATTTTTTTTAAAAGGCACATAGTGCGTATTTAGCTTGATGTCAAAAATTTCGAAGTTTAGCATAGCTAGGAGTTTAGGAAAACCTAAGTCTCCACTAATGATCATTTGCTTAACAATCTATCTGTTCCTATAATCCTTAACACTCCTTTCACACACAACTATACCCAATTCATAAAACCACACTTATGAGTTCATAACCTGGCCACAATTATATGAGTTTACGAACTTACCCTAGTCTGACCTTTGGCGTCTGTTCGCTAAGGGGCTCATAAACATTTCATATAACTATGCGTCAAGAATGTCACATAAGTATGAGTTCTAAGAACTCGTACTTAATCCTATATTCTCTACCTATGACCTATTTATCTATATATAACAACTAGCGTGACACAACATTTCAACTATTACCAATGCCACCAACTAAGTAGTACAATTCCCCGCCCATACAAGGAATCATACAACTCGGTTGCTAACACAAGTCCTCATTGAAATCCCCACCTAATCTTAACCCCCTTTTTCATACGAATTTCATTTAATCCGTATCCATAATCCATAACTCATTTATGAGTTTTCATTTTCATAGTACCATTTCATAGTACAACTTTCACACAACATCTTGCTGTAAACTTTTCAATCATTAGATTGATTCATTTCCCATATCATAACCTTTATCAGATCACGAGGTGATCTTATCGTATATATTACGATTCAATTCCATGCACTATGATCGTTTTGTTTTACGATCTCTTATTCCTGCACTTTCAGTCTTTTAGACTCGATCTATTCACCATTAATGTTCAACTTTATTATCAGAAATAGGGAACTCTGTGCTTTACACCCGCCGAGATTCATCTTTGAATCTAACCGACCAACTAACTCTATTTGAGTTAGTCTTATCCTAATCACTGCGGTTATTGGTCTCAGGTATTCCTACCTAAGCTTCATAACCAACAGCTTTGATACCAACTATAGTAGCCCCGAATCCAGGTCCCAAATCACCTCGGATCCGATATACTATTTCTATCACTATTTGCGGAAGATATAAACATAAATTGTTTATACAATACATTACACACTATTTTACCCAAGTCGAGTAACCTTAACTTAAACACCATTCATATAATATCTATTATACAACAATAATTATCACAATATATTATTACAAACAAGCCGCACTTTATATCCCAAGCTGAACTGGGCCTTAACCTTTTTCCTGTATCCGAACACGTTCTCCTTATCTGTAATATTTTATCATGATATAGCAAGGGTGAGCATGAAAGTTGCCCAACAAGTTTATATACAATAACATAACGATATATCATGATTGAAGAGTATGAATAACTGGTTGGCTATAATTCAACAATATGATTGTGAACTAGCAGGAACAAAATTTTGACTGAACAAGTATTTTACATGAACAAACATTTCTGAACCAACTGGTAATGAAGGTGATCAGCCTTTCATACCTGACTTATACATGCAAGATGTACAGAGTACAATTTTCATGGCAATCAGCAATGATTAACCATAAGCTTGAATAAACTACTCTTATTAGAGTTAAGTAAAAGAAAACTTGCCTGAACCGTTGATTATCGCACACAATTTATAACGCTTTATCCGAAGACCTAATATTAATAATATAGATCTCCAATATTAAAATAATATCATCACAGTATAATACTGTTATATTTATACACACAGAATAACCTAAACACATAGCACATAACCCTATCAGTCTCTACCACACATAAGACTTAGTATCAGGTCAAACTACTTTAGTCTGACTTGAAACCGATACAATTCTAACATCCCGACGGTCTAGTCGGACTTTTATCGAGTTTAAGTTCAATTAAACTCTTGACTAAACACCTAACCATTATCACAGACAATTTCTTATCAGTCAAAACATTTTTCCTAGGCTCGTAATAATTTCCGGATAATTATTACCATTTATCAATATTTTTCAATCCTTAAAACCGTATTTAAAAGAATTAAATACCACAAAATTCCTTAATCATTAATATTCATGTAGTATAAAATATTAATGAAAATCATAACATAATATTATAATATAATTATAATATATCGAAGTATTTTTAATACTTTAAAATCATAATTATATGATTTTCCAACACGTTAATCCATTATCCGATAATTGCTATTAATATTAAAATATTAATATTTTCATGCCAAAATATCAAAAGTTATAATTTATAACTTAAATATTTTTATAACACTTAAATCATTTTTATATGATTTATAAAGCATTAATTCCATTTTTCCTTAATTTATTTAATATATCTATTAAATAAACTAATTATCATTAATATTCATTAATTAATGAATTTCATCACAAAATATTAAAAGTTATCAAAAATAACTTAAAATATTTTTTTATACCATAATATTATTTTTCATGATTTTTCGTGAATTAAAATTATTTTTAAATAATTTATTTAATATTATAATTAAATAAATAAATACCATTTATATTTCAAAAATATTAAATATTTTCAAAATATACTCAAAATAGTTAAAAACTATTTTTTAGACTTTAAAACAATTTTTTATAATTTATTTTGTATTTTTAATAATTAAAAACCATTTTTTTCTAATTTTAAGTTAATTTCCGGAAAAATAATAATAATCTGTCGCTAAAGGCCTATAGCGACACTTTCTGTCGCTATAGGTGTTCTTGAGTGTTCTTGACAGTGTTCGAGGGTCCTTGTTTGACCGCAATTTAATCTGTGTTCTTATTACTTTCTGGGTTGGTTAAAACTTTCAGATTGTAATACTCATGTAGTACTACAACTACAAACTCATTTCATGGCCAAAAAACAACATAGCAGTAAGATCCGGGCTCCCGAAATATCTGACAGACGTGTTCTTCATTTTCTGGGTTACCCAGAAAATGAAGAACAGTCAAGGTACCTCCTTTGATTCTCTGTAACTTTGATTCTAGAGCATGTTTGTATGATCTAAAAGTTCCAACATGTAGCACACATGACAGGGTACAATATATTTTCACTAGATCCACCTAAAAACATAACATAAACAAGATCTGGCCGGTCAAACATACTGTCAGACACTCTTCTTCACTAAATTTGGAAATTTCCAGAATTTGTCAAAACAGACGGTCAACGCATGTTTGACCTTAATTTTCTACTATCCTGATACAGATCTAGGTGATGTAAAGGTTTTAGTATGTGCACAACATGTCAACCTACAAGGATCAATCAATAACATGGCCAAACAAGCAAACGAAAGCAAGATTCATGGCCTTGAAAAACTTGTCAGACCGATCTGGAAATCTGGGCTTGCCCAGAAATCCAGAAAACGTGATCAGTCAATGCACTTTGACCGCTTGTATCTGGAGATCTAGACATGGTATGATCATTATTCCAGTTCCAAATTGAAGAATACATGGCATACTACAGACATATAACTTACAACACAACAAAACATTAACAAGTAAAGATTTAGAGGCCCTGACATATGGCTGTCAGGCCTTAAATTTCCAGATTTCCAGATTTCTATAAACATTAGATCCGAGCATCTAGGTGTTATGGATCCATGATCCAACAACCCAGATCTCTAATTGACACCTTATAACACATATTTAACCAACAAACAACAACATTAAACATCAAAATCATAAATTTTGAAATTTAGGATTTTATACCTTTCTAGCTTTGATTCATGCTTCTATGTTTCTGATCTGATGTGAGTAAACGTAGGGCTGTATTTTGGGACTGATCTAACACTACATTTCGAAGCTTTTAGAGAGAGAGTTAAGGATGAGTAAATGAGTAAATTTTGTACACTTTCTCTCTCTTAGATCTATATATATTATGTGATATATTGCATGATCTGATCTTGCTGCTGATTTTGCTGGATTGCTGGACACATGGCTAGGCTAGGGCTAGACTAGGGTTGGTCACCAACCAAGGATTTTGCCAAGATTTGCAAGCTACTTAAAATAATACACAAAAGGGGCATTTTTGTCATTTCCATTTATTTTCTAGATTTTGCATTAGATGAAACCCTTAGGGTTTAGGGTTTGGAGTATTTAGGGTTTAGGTTTTAACCCTTAACTTTGTAAATTAAATTTCTAACATTTTCGAATTTCGGTTATAAAAATAGAAAATTAATATTTCTATCTTATAATTAGAATTTTCTAATTATATAAAAATTTCTTAATCATAAATTCATTCTTGCTAATTAGAATTAACATTTCCTAATTACAATTGTTAATAAATCAATTAGGGTCAAAATGGTCATTAGGGTTCAAAACCCTTGAATTAGGGTTTCTAATAGAAAAAAATAATTTTCTAATTTAGAAATTAAATATTCGTAATTAGATTAGGGTTTTCTAATTACTCATAAATTGAAATAATTAGGATTAGGGTTTCCTAATTAACATTACCCATTTTAGCAATTAAATCCACAATTGAGTATTAGGGTTTCTGACGGAACAATTAAGGTTCGATAATTTGAAATTAGGGTTTACTAATTAATTAAGCATTACCCTAATTAATATATACTTAATTGCAGTAGAGCATTATAATTCTCCATTAATTTCCCAGATTAGGGCTTCAAATTATCAGAATCTGAAACTAGGGTTTCCAGAACCGATTTCTAGGGTTTCTTATCAGACGTTAGGGTTTTCTATTTGAACGCTGTCGTTCTTAATATATACTTAGGGTTTATCACAGATGTAATTTATCTGATCAACCTATGACCCTGAACCACATTCTGAACACATCATTAACCATAAACACAGAACATAATCACATAAATCCTTAATCCTGAATAATTCACCTATATCCTTCACCGAATTTTGAAATCCTCAAAATTCAATCCCAATAACATTAATCGCATACACTTATTTTCTGTCTAGGTCTATTATTTGACCTTAAATCACTCATTTAAGATTTTAATAAATTGCCCAAATTCTCGGGTTGTCACAGGTTCAACATATAGCAATTTCAAGGCTTAGCAATTAAGGTTTGCACAAAATAAATAAATGTAAATTTTAGTTTTCAAAATTATATAATTAGGATTTTATAATAATTTAGGTCTTTAATTACTTAACACTTTTCTAATTAGGTTTAAGCAACACTAATTAGCACTTCATTTCCCAAATTAGCAATTATGGTTTATCATAAGCAATTTAGGGTTTAGAAGAAAAATAATAAGGGTTTATTCAAAAAAATAATAATAATTAGAGTTTTGAATAATTAAAGTTCTCCCTATTTAGGGTTAATATCTATATCACGAGTCGTTACTCATATTATCGTGATTACATAACGGCTTATCCAATTCTCAAAGTCGTGAATGACTTTCGCATTAGGGTTTCAAATCAATTAGGGTTTAACAGTTTGAAACTAGGGTTTCAATTTCAAATTATGGTTTCTAAATATTAATTAGAGTTTAATAACAAAATTATATAACGCACAACATATATCATATAACACAGTTATTTAATAATCTTAAATTTACCCTTTTAATTTGAAAAACAAGATTAAATCAATTAATGCTATGGTTTTCAAATACTACACCATTATTCATCATAATTGACCAACCATTGTTAGTCCACATACAGTACATATATATAGTACTGAAAAATCAAAATATTATAATATTATTATTATTACTCCTTATTTCATAACCAAAATTAGGGTTTATCATTAACACTAAAATTGTTTCATCAAAACGGATATTCACATTAACCTTACACACATAATACACATATCTATAACACTGACAAATAATAATATAATATTATTATTCTCATTCCTTGATCAAAACCCAGATTCAGGGTTTGGATTCCATATCTGATTTACCTTACATAAATAACATTCTTAATTAAGTTAAAATAATTAACTTAACATCCTGAACAAATTCATATAATGAAATAATCATTATAATTATTCTAAAATCATTTCATATATTATTTAAATAATATAAGATTATATTTTCCTTGAAAAATAATTAATAAAACATTTCCAATAAGGAATTAATTAGTATAAAAATATAATTGATAATAGTCAATAATTCTAAAATAATTTTATTTGCAATACTTAATGTAATAAATAAATTTTATTTATCACACATATAATTATAATTACATATTATCTTGACACATATCATTCATATTTATTTTAATAAATAAAAAAAAATTTATACGTAAAATTTATGATTTATTTAAATAGAAAATATCGGGTTGTCACAGCAGTTGTTGATGTCTAGCTAGAAATCCAGGGGTGCTGCTTGTCGAGGTGCCTAAGTTTGAGCTTTGGGTTCAAGCCCTCGCACATAACTCGCATACCATTTCCAGTTTTTGAACATTTTTTACACCCAATGTGTCAATCTTCTTTGTCAAAACAGAAATATGAGTTGTTACCAATGCTGATAATGTTGTCACGACGTTCAATTTGAATACCCCTGCCACCGTCGGTTCAAATATCCTGCTCATTGGCCATTGGTAGTTATTAGCCGCCATGGTTTCAAAAAATTCATAGCTCTCCTCACAACTTTTAGCATGCAAAGATCCACCTGCAGCGACATCGATGATGCTCCTTAACTGACTGTCGAGACTATTGTAGAACGTATGAACCTGAAGAAATAAAGGTAGCCCATGATGTGGACATTTCTGAAGTAGATCCTTGACCCTCTCTCAAGCCTCATATAATGACTCTGAATTAAACTGTGTGAATGAGAGAACATTGTTCCACATTTTAGTCGTCTTTGTAGGTGAGAAGAACTTGGCAAGGAACTTTTACACCAAATCATTCCATGTTGTGATTGATTCAGGTGGCAATAATTGTAACCAACTCTTCTCTTTGTCTCTCAATATGAATGGGTAACCTTAAACGGATGGAATCTTCGGACACCCCATTAAATCAAAAAGTATCACAAATCTCTAAGAAGCTGATAAGATGATCATTGGGGTCATCATTCTGTGTTCCCCCAAACTGCACTAAGTTTTGGATCAAATGAATCGTGCCAGATTTGATCTCAAAACTTGTAGCAGTAATTTTTAACCGTACTATACTAGACTAAATGTCCGTAACTTTCGGCATACCATATTCCTAATGCGAGTTCTAATCTTCCTTAGCCATTAGTTCCTGATTTTCAACAATAACCTGATTTTATTTTTATTTTTGTTTACTTTTACAGGCTTCCTTCTGTTCAAGTCTGTTCAAGCAATTATCCGGGATTTGTGTGTGCACTGGGGAAATTTCAGTGGTTTATGCAAACACAATCCAAGGGCCCTGATTTAGTTCCATATAACAGCGAAATCGAACGTACATTTCAGAGGAATTTAAAATAAAATCAGGTTATTGTTGAAAATCAGGAACTAATGGCTAAGGAAGATTAGAACTCGCTTTAGGAATATGGTATGCCAAAAGTTACGGACATTCAGTCTAGTATAGTACGGTTAAAAATTACTGCTACAAGTTTTGAGATCAAATCTGGCATGATTCATTTGATCCAAAACTTAGTGCAGTTTGGGGGAACACAGAATGATGACCCCAATGATCATCTTATCAGCTTCTTAGAGATTTGTGATACTTTTTGATTTAATGGGGTGTCCAAAGATTTCATCCGTTTAAGGTTACCCATTCATATTGAGAGACAAAGAGAAGAGTTGGTTACAATTATTGCCACCTTCCCCCCAGTGCCCCGGCGCTGGCCCAAAAACTTGATATTTTCTGCTCCGACATCCTTTGGGAAAACGGCCATAACTTCTTCGTCTGAACTCCGATTTAGATGATTCAAGATGTTCTGGAAGGAGGAGAAGTAGATCTACAACTTTAATTCTTGAAGTTTTTCGAAATAATATCCGGAGCTATAGTCAAATTGGCTCTGAAGTGACTGCTGTGTAAATGACAAGCCGAAAACGCGAATCTAGCCACCCCGAACGTCGATCTATGCAACTTTTGTCCCAAATCCTACAAAACAATATAAAACATGCTTGAATAGACACAAACACATAAAAACATCCTAAAAGACTTGAGAACAACAATAAATTAAGCCCAAATGTATCCAATTCATGTGTATAAAACTCACTCATCATTGTTGCATGTTGTTATTGGTTACTTTTTGTATGTATTGTTGGGATAAAGCAGGTCACAGGTACAAAAATTAGGTTAAAAAACTGGAAATTACAAACACAAAAGAAATATATAAAAAATTGTTATTCTCGACGGAATAAGGTAACATCGACAGACTTTTTGTCGAGCATAAGAGATCAAATTTATTTTTAAAAAAGGTATCACTACAAGAAAAAGACTTAAAGTCGCAAAATTATTTCCGTTGATTTTGTAGTAATTCTGATATAATATTCCCTCAGAAATAATTCCCACGAAAGAACAATATTGTCGACGGATTTTTGTCGAAAATAGGAATACCAAAGGGTGCACAGTTTTGGCACCAGAACTAATCACAATTTCGAAGGATGTATATGAATTCCGACAGAAGATCCGTCGAGATAACGATATAATTTTGACGAAAATAACCTCGACGAAATTCCGTCAGAAATAGCCTAATTAAAATCCTAATCAGTTCTGTTTGGGAATCAAATGATAGAATATGAGATTGTTTAATTAAGGGGGAGTTTAATTAAACCCCGAATTAGAATCCAAATATATGTATGGTATGGTTTGATGATAACACAAGTATAAGATCAAAATGATAAACGAGCCTTAAAGTATATTTTTATGAATAAGTTTTTCTAAAGTCCTTAACTGAGAAATCTATGACGGCCCCAAAATAGGTCCAAACAACCCATTCCGAGCCGCCAAATACATGGTACAAAATTCAAATACAAACTTCATTTATACAACTGTCGTGCAAAATACGACAACACATAAGCTCTGAGTTTCAATACAAATATTGTCTTGTAGAAAATATCCAAACTCAAATAAAGTCCCAATTACAATTATTATCACACTATTTTACAAAATAGTGAGGACTATTATAATAACCATCTTAGACCATTACTCCACTCCCCGACTAGTCCCAGCTACATTCTAGCCTCCAGAGAAGAACAATGGAACCAAAAGGAAAAGGGTGTGCTCAACTAGCCCTGTAAAGAATATTATGACTAAGATAATGTAGAACAAATTATCATTAGTCCTCAACAAGGAAAACTCTTATAGAATACAATAGACATCAAGTTTAAGATCAACAACTTTATCAGAAATAACAATCCATTAAAAGAGTCAAGTAGAGCATGATGTCTACTATCTTCTAAGATTTAAAAGTCCATCATCAATATTTTTTCCCTGTAACACCAATCAATAAATATTTCAAATCAACGAATTATCCATGAACTATGGGCCAAGGATATTCGTTTGTATCACCAGTGGTCGTGATCATGCCAAATTACTATCCATCTACGCACTACGGGCCAAAGAGGACTTTCAGCACATCATTTGTCTATAACAATACAGATCATGATTATACCAATACACAATTCTTGGTCATAATCATACCAATCAACAATCCAATACACTACGGGCCAAAGATGACTTTCACCATAATATAAGAATGAGAATAATGATAATGATATAAGGAATCAATCAAGTGAGATCAAGGATTAATATTAGAAATTTATAATTCAATTTATTCAGAGTTCAAGAATGTCCAAATTATCAACATGATAATTAATTGTGGAGTAAAATTCAAGAATGTTATTCATGTATCAAAAATAATTTGGACAAAAAAGAAACCGATTTTGTCGTGAATAGTACCCTGTGAATAGTACCCGAGTGAATAACACCCCGTGAATAGTACCCCGAATGAAAATATTAAAATTTAATAAGAAAGTTAATATCAATATTCCAATGAAATGATATTAGATGAAGCGCAAACCTCAATGAATTTATAATCATTTTAGGAATAATAGAATCAATACTTACCATAGTAATTTAGATTTAAGAATATGAAAAGAAATAATATACGAAACTACAAATGGATTTTCACCCGTCATGTGGTAATCCGCGTAGACAGATCTTTTCAACAAATAAAGAATGAGTACGAAGGGTTATTCACCATGCATGTGGTAATCCGCATAGACAAGTTATTCCCATAAATTAAATAATGAATACAACATGTTATTCACCAGGCATGCAGTAATCCATGTAGGCAGGTTATACCCACAGATTAATAAGGAATAAAATGACAACCCTTACAAGTATGAAGTAATATCACGAACGAATATGAAAGAAAATAACATCCATTACGAATACAAAAGAAATAATACCCCTTACGAATACGAAAAATAATATCCCTTACCTTAGTAGGAGATTGGATACTATAATAGTGTAGTAGCAGAATACTCTTCTTCTTTCTCTCTTATTCTCTTTTTATAATTTTCTCTTGTGAGTCTTAGTGAATTGGTGAGAATGAAAGAAAAAATAAGCTTCTATTTATAGAAGATTTCTAGCTAGCCTTTGCAATGTGAAGAGGTAAGTGGCTTGACAATTGGTAATGTGAAAAGGCAAGCGGTTTAACGCATGTAATGTGAAAAGGCAAGTGGTTTGACGCCTGTAATGTGAAATGACAAGTGGTTTGACGTCTGGTAAAGGCAAGTACTATTAGCGAAGGTGACTCTTAGATGATGACATATGGGTCCCAAAGAATAAACCAAACTTATAATAAACGTCTCAAAACAAACCTCTTATTTATATCAAAAATTGAATAAATATTTACCATAAATCACTTTATCTTCAATCAACACATTTTTAATCTTTCAATAATTCTTCATCAATAATATTATAACTCGCAATATTAACAACCAAATCATTCGCAGGAAAGAAGGGGCTTTCCGATAAGGATTTCTCCTTATTGGCGCACAATTAAATAACCTAACCCCTTTCCTTGACATAACTTTCTAGACATTATCAATAATACAAATAATAATATGAATAATTGTGTCTTCTCAATTATTGATTTAATAATATAAAATATTGTGCAGATGATACTGTGACAATAATTGAATCAATAATATGAGATACTATGCAGCAACTACTATAGCCATTATTGAATGAAATTGAGTGACTTCTTACGTAAGCATCAATAATCAGAGATATTGTGTAATACCATGTGCTACTGTACAACAACGCGTATTACTGTTGTGATGCCCCCAAAATAGGTATACAACACCCATTCTGAGTCGCCAAATACATGGTACATAAAGCAAACTACAACTTCAATAATACAATTGTCGTGCAAAATACGACAACACATATTGTGAGTTTAAATACAAATATTGTCTTCTAGACAATTTTCACACTCAAATAAGTCCTCATTATAATTACTCAAACACTATTTTACAGAAATAGTAAGGACTGCTAAAACATCTTTCTAGAACCATCACTCCATACCCCGACTATATCCTGCTATGTTCTCACCTTCTGAGATGAAAAATGGAACAAAAAGGAAAAGGGTGAGCTCAACTAGCCAAGCAAAGAATATTATGACTAAGATAATATACAACAAATTATCATTAGTTTTCAATAGGGAAAAATCTGATAAAATATAATAGACAACAAGTTTTAGATCAACAACTGCAGAGAAAACAGCAATCCATTAGAAGAGTCAAGTAGAGAATGAGTTCTACTATCTTCAAAGATTTAAAAATCCATCATCAAATTTATCCCTATAACAACAATCAATATACATCTTTAATCAATATTCATCTTTGCACTACAGGCCAAAGATGTTCATCTCAACACCTGTTCATCTTCGCACTATGGGCCAAAGATTTTCATCAGTTAATCATTCATCTTTGCACTATAGGCCAAAGATATTCAGTAATATCATTATTTAGGACTGAGGATGATGAAAAATATTTAAAGAAAACGAATCCAGTGCGATAGAAGGACAAATAGTAAGGATTCGTATAACAGTTTATCCAAGATCAATAATACTCCATAATAACTAATTTTGAAGCAAAATTCAAGAATAAAGATCAAAATATGGATACAATCAAAGATAGTAACCATAATAGACATCTTGGACAAAAAGAAGAAATTTCATTTTTCGGTGAATAGTGTCGTATTCGTGAATAGTGTCGTATACGTGAATAGTAACCCCGACACAAAAAGTTCCAAATTTGATAAAAATTCTGATCAATGCTTTGGCATAATGATATTGAAGAAATAATATCATATATGAAGAAAATAACATCCTTTACCTCAAAATATCAGTACTTCTGATCGGAATATCGGTATAAGGATGAAGAAAACTTTCACTGATGAATAGAAACTCACAAAGTATCTAAATACTCACAAAATACACTAAATAATCTAGAGAGAGAAAGAGAGAAAACTTGTTTCTGGTGTGATTTTCAATTCTAACTTAGCTCTCTATTTATAGGAAAATGTTAGCACGCCGAAGCAGACTTGACTTGCAACCTGATGGCTTTACCTACTAATATTGCCACCCACCACATTTGAAATAAAATTCAGCACATTTCTTCACCAACCACAAGTGGGGCCCACTCAATTCTATAATTTTCCACCAAAATCATTTATAAACCCAATTTCTGAATCAGTCACCTCTTAAAATTCATAACAAATAATATGTTCATTTTTAACGGTTCAAAATTTATGGACATATACTCAATTTATATATGTATAACATATCCAAAAATCACAACGATCCAACGGTCGGATTAAAAATTATAACTCACGCAATATATCTCAAAAATACTGGTTTAATTTTTAATACCTTCATTTCGACAAAATATTGATAAAACACCTCAACATTAACTCTTTCATTTTTAACCACAATAAATATATCCAACATTTATATCCACGTAAAATAAATATTTCTTTATCATATGAATCAATAATTAATTATTCACAAATAATATTACAGAACCACATTTATGACAACCAGGCCGTTCCCAGGAAAGAAGGGGCTTTCCAATAAGAATTTCTCCTTACTGGTGCGCAATTAGGTGACCAAACCTCTCCTTAACAGAACTTTCTAGACATTTCCAATAATACTATCTAATAATATTATTCAAATAATATGAATTATTGATATGATAATGGGAAATACTGTGCAGTGACAATTATTGAAACAACAATAATATAAAATATCAACGCAGCAATTATTGAATCAATAAAATAAAATATTGAACAGTAATTACTGTAAAAATTATTGAGTAGTGCATTCTTACGTAAGGATCAATAATTCATCAATACTGTGCATCCACACGTATTACTGTATTTTAACCACCGGGTATTTCAACAGTGTTAACGGTAACAACTACTCCGTTATTTATAACAACTCAAACTTGTCATTTTCTTCATCCGATTGTTATTCTGTTATAGGACCCACAAATGACTGCGCCGTCGTACGAATATTCCACGACAACAAGAATATTCAACGACCAAACGAATATTCCCCGACAACAATGATTATTTTATAACCACTTGCTTATTTTGCAAAATTTGCACATTTCACCCATAAACAGAGAATTTTATCAAATTAATATCTTATTATTCAAAATTATAAATAGAGAAAATTCGATTTTATTTATAATAAGTTGGGGTCTTACAACCTCCCCTCCTTATGAAATTTTTTCCTCCAAATTGACATACATACCTGGTGTTTCGAAAAGGTGAGGATACCTCGCTTTCATTTTTGATTCCAACTCCCAGGTCATCTCTTCAATAGCATGGTTTCTCCATAAAAACTTAACTTGTGGTATAACCTTGGTGCATAGGACATGCTCTTTCCTATCCAAGATCTTAACAGGTATTTCTTCGTACGTTAAATCTTCGGCTATCTCGTCTGGTTCTAACGCAATAATATGGTTCGAGTCTTTCACATATTTACGAAGCATGGATATGTGAAAAACATTATGAACACGAGACATACTTAGAGGTAATGCGAGTCTATAGGCCACATTTCCTATTTGGTCAAGAATCTCAAATGGACCAACAAATCTTGGATTGAGATTTCCTCTCTTTCCAAGTCTTGTAACTCCCTTCCATGGAGCAACACGTAACAATACATGATCCCCAATATTAAATTCCACGTCTTTTCGATGAAGATCAGCATAACTCTTTTGTCGATCTTATGAGGTTTGAATACATTGTCGAATCATTTGGATCTTTTCTGTAGTTATGCGTACTAATTCTGGTCCCAACAACGTTGCTTCTCCCACCTCATCCCAGAATACTGGAGAACGACACTTTCGTCCATACAACGCCTCAAATGGAGCCATTCCTATACTTATTTGATAACTGTTGTTGTAGGAGAATTCTACCAATGGCAAGTACTTATCCCAACTCGCTTTGAAATCTAGGACACAAAGTCTTAATAGATCTTCAAGAGTTTAAATAGTCCTTTTTGATTATCCGTCCGTTTGAGGATGGTATGCCGAACTGAATCGTTAATTCGTGCCCATAGCTTTCTGCAAGCTAACCCAAAATCGTAAAGTGAATCTTGGGTCACGATCCGAAACTATGGATACTGGCATACCATGCAATCTCACATTCTCATTCACGTACATACTAGCAAGATGTTCAAGGGAATAAGTCTCTCGTATAGGCAAGAAATGGGCAGATTTGGTTAATCTATCAACAATAACCCAAATATCATTTATGCCTTGAGAAACTTTGGTAAGACCTGTAACGAAATCCATAGTAATGTGTTCCCACTTCCATTTTGGAATCTCAAGTGGTTGTAATGGACCCTTTGGTACTTGATGCTCCGCTTTTACACGTTGACAAGTTAAAAACCTCGAGATAAACTCCGCGATCTCTCTCTTCATATTGTTCCACCAAAATGTATGTCGAATATCATGATACATTTTGGTACTCCCAGGATGGATTGCAAACGGTGTGTTGTGTGCCTCCATCATGATCCTATGCTTCAAGTCAGAATCGTTAGGAACACAAAGTCTGGAGTTGAATCTAAGTATTCCTTCTTCATCGATTCTCGCTTCTGGAATAGCTCCTTCTTGTACTTTCTTCTTCATATGTATCAGCCCCAGGTCCGTAGCTTGAGCAACTTTAACTTTATCGATTAAAGCCGGCTCTACTCGTATATTCGCCATCATCATGTGGGTCCCTGGAGTCTTTAATTCTACATCCATCCTTTGCAAGTCATATAGAATGGGCCTTTGCATTGACAATATCACACTCGTACTCGCATATGATCTTCTACTCAATGCGTCAGCTACTACGTTCACTTTTCCAAGATGATATTGAATGGTATGATCGTAATCTTTCAACAGCTCGAGCCAACGTCTTTGCCGCATGTTGAGTTCCTTTTAGGTGAAGAAATATTTGAGGCTTTTATGATCCGTATAGATCTCCACTTTCTCTCCATACAGGTAGTGTCTCCAGATTTTCAACGCGAAAATGACTGCTGCCAATTCTAGATCATGAGTAGGGTAATTTCTCTCATATTCTTTGAGTTGTTATGAGGCATAGGCTATGACTTTCCCATGTTGCATGAGAACACATCCTAACCCCTTGCCTGAAGCATCGATGTATATAACAAATCCATCTGAACCAGATGGTATTGCCAGAACAGGTACCGAAATGAGTCTCCTCTTAAGCTCTTGGAAATTCTTTTCGCATTCCTCGCTCCATAAAATTTTTTATATCTTTCTGATTCAACTGAGTTAACGGAGTAGCGATTCGAGAAAATCCTTCCACGAATCTCTGATAATAACCAGCTAAGCCCAGAAAGCTACGCACTTCGGTCACCAACTTTGGTTGCTCCCAACTTTGTACTGCTTCAATCTTCGCCGGGTCAACAGATACTCCATGTTTTGACACCACGTGCCCAAGGAATGCTACTTCCTCAAGCCAGAACTCGCATTTCTTCAGCCTGGCATAAAGTTTATTTTCATGAAGCCTTTCAAGTATCAGCTTCAAATAGTGCTCATGATCTTCACGGCTTTTGGAATAGATGAGGATGTCATCAATAAAGACAACAACGAACTGATCCAAATATTCCTTAAATACTCGGTTCATCATATCCATGAAAGCAGCAGGAGCATTAGTCAATCCAAAAGACATGACTAAGAATTCATAATGTCCGTACCGAGTTCTGAAGGCAGTCTTTGGAATATCCTCAGTTTTAATCTTCAGTTGATGATATCCAGAATGAAGATCGATCTTTGAAAAGAATTGTGCTCCTTGCAACTGGTCGAACATGTCATCAATGCTAGGTAACAGATACCTATTCTTGATGGTGACATGGTTCAATTCTCGGTAGTCAATACAAAGTCGTATACTCCCGTCTTATTCTTTACGAATAAACCAGGAGCACCCCAAGGAGATGTACTAGGACGAATGAAACATATGTCTAATAACTCCTATAGTTGGACTTTTAACTCCTGAAATTCAATAGGAGCCATTCGATATTGGGTTTTAGAAATGGGTTTTGTACCCGGCTCAAGATCAATAAAGAATTCAACATCACGTTCTGGGGTTAGACTGGGAAGTTCTTCAGAAAATTCTCTAACAACAGAAATATTATTCAAATCTGACTTGTCTTTGTTTAAATCCATAACATGGGCTAAGAAAGCTTGACATCCATTTTTCAATAAACGAATAGCATTATGGCTTGATATGATAGTGACTGATTTTAGTGGTCTAGTTATTTGAATTCGTATGATATGTTGGTTAGGAATATAAAAACTAGCAACCTTACAAAAATAATCAAATTTGGCATGATGAGTGGTTAACCAATTAATTCCTAAAATCACATCAAAAGCAAGTATCTTTAAAGATATAAGATCAATAGGTAATGTAATAGTGCCAACTTGGATCATGCAAGATTTATAAACTGTAGATGTAACGAAGGTTTCACACAACGGAGTTTCAACAGATAAGTCAAAGTCCAATTTCTCCGGAGTCAAGTTTAAACGTTGAGCACAAGTAGGAGAGATAAAAGAATGGGTAGAACTGGTATCTAGTAAGGTATAAACTTCGCAAGAGTTCAAGATTAGCTTACCCGTGATCACCTCGTTCGGGTTCCTCACGTTTTGGCCAGTCACGACAAACGCTCTTCCAGGAACCGCTAATTTTGACTTATCCGGGAGAGCCCTTGGAGTCACCATCCCTGTTGAACTTGGTTTTGCTACAGAACAATCCCGAGCTATGTGGCCTTCCTTTCCATAGTTGTAACATACCTTGGATTGTTGTGGACAGTTTGGGCTGATATGTCCCTCTTTCCCGCATTTGTAACATCTAACTGGCGGTCGTTCTCCTCCCCTAGAATTTGTTGTTGGTGCTGGTGTTGCTGCTGATGTCTTCCCGTCATTATTGAATCTCCTCTTTCTGAAATTTCCACTTGAATCACCTCTCCTATTATCATGGCCACAATGACCACCCGAGTGGTTACAACCTTTGTTCTTATTTTTCCCTCCTCATTGGTTATCATCGCTCTGATGACTGCTGTCACCGGTATGACCCTGGTTGTGGTCCCTCGGTTGCACATACTCATTATCTCTCTCTAATAATTGAGCCATGTTTACAACATCTGAATATAAAGAAAATTTATGAGATATAAGATATTACCAATACTCAGCCTTTAGACCTCTTAGAAACATCCTCGTCATTCGTTCCTCATTTTCGACTAAATGAGGTGCAAACCAAGATAACTCTGCAAACTTCGCCTCATACTAGGATACCGTCATATTATTTTGTTCCAGTCTGATAAACTCTACCTCTTTCATATGACGAATACTTTCAGGAAAGTACTTGTTATTGAACAGTTTCTAAAATGTTTTCCAAGACATATTGAGTGCAGCAGGCTAGGTACGCTTCACAGACTCCCACCAGTAGTCTGCCTCATCACAGAACATAAAGGTGGCGAATGGAACCTTCTGTTCCTCCGTGAATCCCAAGACATCGAATATCTTGGTAATTTGCTTGACCCATGTTTCCGTCTTGATCGGATCCGGCTTTCCAATAAATTCTGGTGGTCCAAACTCCTTGAACTGCTTGGCTGTGATAGACCGCGCGTTGGTATCACTTCCACCCGTATTTTGTACACGAGTCTCCCTCGTCTGATTTTGCATGAACTGCAAAAAGCTCCTAAAAATCCCATCATTCATTGTTTGCTCGGTAGTGTTGTTTACAGGAGGAATATTGTCTTCCTGTTGTACGTTCTCCTGGTTTGTGACTAAAGGTTGTTCCATAGTCTCATACACTCCATTGTTAACGTTCTCAGTAGCCATTCTTAAATACTAACATAAAACAAGGGTTAATTAAACAAATTAACATATCACATAATATCCCTATATTATGACTGACCAACAAATAAACTTAGATAGGACACACTAGCGAAGGATTTACTCATCTCTCCCCTCCTAGTTCCATTCCCCGATCTCCGCCAGAGACCATATCCCTAAGCTTTGATACCAACTGTGACGCCCCCAAAATAGGTATACAAAACCCATTCTGAGTCGCCAAATACATGGTACATAAAGCAAACTACAACTTCAATAATACAATTGTCATACAAAATACGACAACACATACTATGAGTTTAAATAAATATATTATCTTCTAGACAATATCCACACTCAAATAAGTCCTCATTTTAATTACTTAAACACTATTTTACAGAAATAGTGAGAACTGCTAAAACATCTTTCTAGAACCATCACTCCATACCCCGACTAGATCCTGCTATGTTCTCACCTCCTGAGAAGAAAAATGGAACAAAAAGGAAAAGGGTGAGCTCAACTAGCCCAGTAAAGAATATTATGAATAAGATAATATACAACAAATTATCATTTAGTTTTCAACAGGGAAAAATCTGATAAAATATAATAGACAACAAGGTTTAGATCAACAACTGCAGCGGAAACAGCAATCCATTAGAAAAGTCAAGTAGAGAATGAGTTCTACTATTTCTAAGATTTAAAAGTCCATCATCAAATTTATCCCTATAACAAAAATCAATATACATCATTAATCAATATTCATCTTTGCACTACAGGCCAAAGATATTCATTTGTATCACCAGTTGGTCATGTTCATCTCAACACATGTTCATCTTCGCACTACGGGCCAAAGATATTCATCAGTTAATCATTCATCTTTGCACTACAGGCCAAAGATATTCAGTAATATCATCATTTAGGACTGAGGATGATGAAAAATATTTTAAAGAAAATGAATCTAGTGAGACAGAAGGACAAATAGTAAATATTCATATAACAGTTTATCCAAGATCAATAATACTCCATAATAACTAATTTTGAAGCAAAATTCAAAAATAAAGATCAAAACATGGATACAATCAAAGATAGTAACCATAATAGACATCATTGGAAAAAAAGAAGAAAATTTTATTTTTCGGTGAATAGTGTCGTATTCGTGAATAGATCCGTATACGTGAATAGTAACCCCAACACAAAAAATTCCAAATTTGATAAAAATTCATATCAATACTTCGGCATAATGATATTGAAGAAATAATATCATATATGAAGAAAATAACATCCCTTACCTCAAAATATCAGTATTTCTGATTAGAATATCGGTATAAGGCTGAAGGAAACTTGCACTGATAAATAGAAACTCACAAAGTATCTAAATACTCACAAAATACACTCAATAATCTAGAGAGGGAAAGAAAGAAAACTGGTTTTTTGTGTGATTTTCAATTCTAACTTAGCCCTCTATTTATAGGAAAATTTTAGCACGCAGAAGCTCACTTGACCTGCAACCTGATGGCTTTACCTGCTACTATTGCCACCCACCACATTTGAAATAAAATTCAGCACATTTCTTCACCAACCAAAAGTGGGGCCCACTCAATTCTAGAATTTTCCACCAAAATCATTTATAAACCTAATTTCTGATTCAGTCACCTCTTAAAATTCATAACAAATCATACGTTCATTTTTATGACAACTTAATAAGTCATAAAAAGTTGGGGACTAAAAAAATCTATGTACAAGAACTTAGAATATCATGATCAAAATTGTTAGGTTGATCCTTATCCTAAATGATTATGTAATAAATAGGAATAGTGTAAAGAAATTATTCTTCATAAAAGAAGTATTGATCGCAGAGCAAATCTACATGTGCTTAATGTATATCTGAACAAGTAGGTTGTGTACAGTCTTTATAAAGGTTTAATATATTGTACAAAGACTTAGATTAAAAAGATCAAATAATGTTAGATAGATCTTATGAAAACTGATCTGATGTATAGACGATATGAATTAATGATCATAAAGCTACTTTGCCAGTTCATAATATGAAGATACTTCGCGGAGTCCATCTTGTTCGAACAACATCAGAAAATAATAAAGTTCACTTTTGCTCTTAGACAAAGACTCAATTCGTAAAATAGAAGATCAGTTTATAAAGGAAGTAAATGATCGTCAAGCTACAAGGCGAACACAGAGATAGATATTAAGTTAAAGAAGCTATTAAAATCATCTGGCAGAGAACGTTAAATCTACTAGAAGAATTAATGGATAGCAGAGTAAAGATTGCTCAGTAAAGTATAACAGTAGGATACTCCAAGCAGACATTGAACATAAGTTATACCTGAAGAATACACTAAGATCGTTCAGTAAGGTCAAGATCGTCAAGTCAGCCTCAGAACAATCAAGCAAAGTATAAAGTGTTGACTACACAAATTTAATGAGATCACCAAGCTCAGTGTGTACCATGGATATAAAGTAAAGATCAATCATGAAGAAGGATATGGCAAGAAAATATACTCTGAGAACAACTGAGTATAACTCTCACGAGAAGAGAACTCCAGAAGAAGTCTAGGAATCACCAAGGATATTATACCTAGTCACTAGATTCAGAACTGATCATGGAGCAATCAACACTTAAATTAGAAGATGTCAGTTCTTGAGATCAAAGAAGAACAACTTCCTCTAAAAGGTGTCACCAGTCCCACAAAGAAGCTAGAAGATTAAGAACACGAAGAAAAATTTTCTAAGCAAGTCCAAGAACTCATAAAGCTAACTAAAAGCAGACGATAAAGATAAAGCCATGGTATAGGTGAGGATACAGAACAAAATGACATCCCTCACTATATTGTCAACGATTAAAAGAGTATAAGAAAAGAAGAGGTCTAACCGATCAAAGGATTCAATCTTATAACTCTTGCAACAACAGATCGTAGAGCTCATGTCAGGTATAACAATAAGACTGACAAATGGAACATTGTAAGATGATGATCTCAAGGCATCAAAGGATATTCTTTAAAGAAATCAAAGATATATCCAACGGCTAGTTAGCTGAAAACAAGTTGTCTAAAAAGGGAGAAAGAATACTGACGGATGTGACAAGTCCTAAGTTAGAGGTACACTAACACAAAACTCGTGAAAGTCAACATTAGAGATATAAGAATATCCTTACATTAAATAATCCAATGGATACTTCTCAACAATAAGATTACAAAAAAGTATAAAAGACAGCTTCATTCAAATAAAAAAGGAGATGATGAACATAATACTTCCGTACACAAGAAGAATCATCATCAAATGATGAACATCGAGCTGAACGAGATTACACGTAGAGCAATAAAACTCTAGGAACAGAAAAATGTTCATCACTGCCAAGCTATAAAGAAAAAGATATCAACGAAATAATTTTGGCAGAATTTCATCAGATCACAAGAAGATGATGAGAGTATATCAAGGTCAAAGCCATAGAGCCAAAGACCAAGAAAGCTGGTAAGCTCAAGATAAGAAGAGCCAGAGCCGTAGAGCCAAGAAAGTAGAGGACATAGCAGAGTTGAAGGTCCAAATCTAAAGAAGCCATTACGTTGATGCTAATAAAGTTAAAGTGGCTGATCAGAAACCTAATCTCAAGAACCGCTATTCACTTCATCAGGAACACTCAGAATCAATTATCTGAGGATGATGAACACAAGTCTATTATTCTGAGATTGTTTAAAAGCTACTAAGAACAAAAGATGAGAAGAGCCCAAGTGAATAGCTTAGCAACACATCAACATTGATCACAAATAGTTGTTGACAATCAAAAGAGGTCAAGCTTCAACAACATGAGTTCAACTAGCTTTAAGAGGATCAAAAAAGCTGTTAAGTACAATAAAATGAAGAGCATCCAAAGTCATCTTAGCAGCACCTCTACAACACTTCTCCAAACAAGAATAAAGGTCAGAGGATCCTGGTCTAACTAGCCGAAGTAGGGTCGGAGGATCCTTGACCTAGGGACATAATATCCAAGTTTGCTGGGCTTGAAGAGGAAAGTTGGGTCCTTGTCAGTCATGACAAAATATCCAAGTTTGTTGGTCTTTAAGAGATCTATGTGTCCTTGTCTAGATAGACTAAAATAGCTAAGTCTGCGGGGTTTAATGATGGCAATGTGTCTTGGTCTAAGTGACCGAATCATTTAGTGAATTCCCTGGTCGTTGAGTAAAAGAGTGAATTATGTAAGACCCCCAATTTTATGAAATGAAAGTATTCAATTTTCTTATAATTATTATTCTATTTAGTAAATGGTTAAATTGATAAAAGGTTAAAGTTAAGGGTGATATTTGAAGAATTTTCAAAGTAAGCAAGCTATCATAAAATATTCATTTGGTCGGGGAATATTCGTTTTATAAGGGAATATCAGTATGACAGCACAATCATTGGTGGACCCCACAACAAAATAACTGTCGGATTTAGAAAGTGACAGAAATAACCTTTTTATAAAAATAACGTCAAGACTTTTACCGTTAAATTATTGAAATATCCAGTGGTAAAAATACAGTAATACGCATTATTGCATAGTAGCACACGGTATTGCACAGTATCTTTGATTATTAATGCTTACATGAGAAGTCACTCAGTTTTATTCAATTGTTGCCACGGTAATTACGGCATAGTATCTCACATTATTGATTCAATTATTGTAATAATATTTTATATTATTAAATTAATAATTAAGACAATAAAGTTATTCATATTATTATTTGCATTATTGACGATGTCAAGAAAGTTCTGTCGAGGAAAGGGTTTAGTCACTTAATTACACGCCAATAAGGAGAAGTCTTTATCGGAAAGCCCCTTCTTTCCTGGGAATGATTTAGTTGTAAATATTGCGAGTTATAATATTAATGATGAATAAATGTTATTAAAAATGTATTTTGAGAAGCCAAGTGAGTTGAAATAAATATAGGGGATTTTTATGAAGTATTTGTTGTAAATTTGGCTTATTACATGGACCCGCACTTTCTCATTTTTTAATATCGTCGGGAGCAAGTTATCTCAGTTTTGTTGCATATATATATATATATATATATAAGTTTTTTTATGTAAAATAGAATATATTATATTTTATTATTTGCATAGTACTGTTGTAAGACGCTATATTTTTTGAATAAAGATTAATTTTTCTCGAAATATATTTTTGAATATTATAGTGTGGATTTAATATAATGTTATAGTTGTGGGTAATATTTAGAAATTTTTTAAAGTAAGCAAGTGGTTATATAATATTCGATTAGTCGATGAATATTCATTTTAACAGGAAATATTCGTACGACGACACAATCATTGGTGGACCCCACAACGGAAGTATTGTCGTATTTAGAAAATGATAAAATTATCTTTTTATAAAAATAACGGCGAAAGTTTTACTGTTAAACTGTTGAACTACTCGGTGGTAAAAGAACAGTAATATGCGTGGTTGCATAGTAGCACACGGTATTGATTATTGATGCTTATGTGAGAAGTCACTCAGATATACTCAATTGCTGCATAATATCTCTCATATTATTGATTCAATTATTATCACAGTATCATCTACATAATATATATTATTATTAAATCAATAATTGAAACGACAAAGTTATTCATATTATTAGTTGCAATATTGACAATGTCTAGAAAGTTCTATTTAGGAGAGGTTTGGTCACCTAATTGCGCGCCAATAAGAGGAAATCCTTATCAAAAACCCCCTCTTTCCTGGAAATGATCTAGTTGTTAAATATTGTGAGTTATAATATTATTGATGAATAAGTTCGTGTTGATTAAAGATGAAATTGGTATTTCCATTGTGTAGGGATTATTAGTGTTAGTGGAAATCGACATCTATTCCGATAATAATTGATGTCTGGAGGTTATATTGACCAATCGGGTAATTAATACGATAAATGAGCAATTAATCGCTATTAATTGACATGCTTATAACTATTTGTTCACACATGTATACTATTGATTCACATGCATGTACTATTAGGGGAGGTGGTGCAAGATTGATAATACTTGCATGACTAAATTTAAAATGGAGGTATAGATGAAGGTATTATACTGTGACTATTTTTTTCACATGTATAGAACTATTGATTCATATGAATGTACTATTGATTCACATGAATATACTATTGATTCACATACATGTACTATTAGGGGAGGTGATACAAGATTGATAATACTTGCATGACTAAATTTAAAATAGAGGTATAGATGAAGGTACTATATACTGTAATTATTTTTTTCACATGTATAGAACTATTGATTCACATGAATATACTATTGATTCACATGATGTACTATTAGGGGAGGTGGTGCAAGTTTGATAATACTTGCAGGACTAAATTAAAAATGAAGGAAAAGATGAAGGTATTATACTGTAATATTTCGAGCCCCAAAACGTGCAATTATCAAAACAATATTTTCCTATAAATAGAAGCTCGTTCTTCTTTAATTCTCACCAATTCACTAAGACTCACAAGAGCAATTATATAGAGAGAAGCTATAGAGAGAGAAGATATAGAGAGAAAGAATAAGAGAAGTCTGTTACTTCACTATTCCAGTATTCAGTCTTCTTCTGAGGTAAGGGATATTATTTTATTCTGTATTCATAGGAATAATATTTTCTTCCATACTATGTAGTACGTGAGTAATATTATTTCGTCTCGTATTCTTGATTATACCCTCATTTTGTTAAAGTATTGCTTCTATACTCCGTGAAATTAGTAGAATATCCTTAAAATTTGCATTTCATCTAGTATCATTTCACAAGGATATTTTCTACACATTCTTGTTAAATTTTAAGCTTTTCATGTCGAAGTACTGTCCATGAGTAGTATTCATTTTTACGGTACTATTCATAAAGTACTATTCACGGGGTACTATTTACAAAGTACTATTCACAGGTACTATTCATAAATTACTATTCACGAGTACTATTACGGGGTACTATTCCCGAAGTACTATTCACAGGGGTACTATTCACTCGGGGAATTATTCATGACAAAAATTGATTTTTTTGATGTCTAAATCATTTTTGATACAATATTATTCTTGAATTTTACTCCACAAAGAAGTATTATGTTGACAGTTTGGACATTATTCTAGATAAATTAAGTTATAAATCTTTAAAAATTTACCCTTTGCTTTCTTTTAATTGAATTCTTATACCATTATCATCATCATCATGCTTATATTGTGATAAAAGTCATTTGTGGCTTACGTGCATAGATGTACTATTGATTGGTATTATTATGACCAGGGATTATTCAGTATAATCATGACCGTAATGTTTCAAATGATGTGGTAAAAGTCCTCATTGGCCCATAGTGCATTGATGAACAGTTGTTGGTATAATCATGACCATTGATGATTACATGAATATCCTTGGCCCGTAGTGCTGGGATAATTCGATGATGTGGTTTATTTATTAAGCTGAGTCTCAGCGATAAAGTTGATGAAAAACTTTTTAAATCATAGAAGATAGTAAATATCATGCTCTACTTGACTATTCTAATGGATTGCTTGTTCCGCTGCAGTTAAACTTGATGTTTATTTTATTTATTCTGCATTATCTTAGTCATAATAGTTCTTACTGGGCTAGTTGAGCTCACCCTTTTTGCTTTCATTGTTTTCTTCTGCAAATTAGAGCGTAGCCGGGACTAGTCGGGGAACAGAGTGACGGTCCGAGATGGTGGCTATAGTAGTCCTCACTATTTTATGAAATAGTGTGATAATACATGTAATGAGGACTTCATTTGAGTTTGAATACTGTCTGTGAGACAATATTCGTGTAAAATTTAAGCTACGCCGTTGTCGTATTATATAAAAGAAATTTGTATTTGATTTATATACCATGTATTTGGCAACTCAGAATAGGTGATGTATTGTGACGCCCCCAAAATAGGTCCACATGACCCATTCTGAGTCGCCAGATATCACACTACATAAATCAAATACAAACTTCATTTATACAACTGTTGAACTATCGTGCAGAGTACGACAACACATAAGCTGTGAAGTTTAATACAAATATATGTAACTCTCATGGTACCTCGACCACAACACCTTACAATGGTACTTTACATAAAAATAGAATCAATAATTGTTTTACAAATTAAAATCTTTGGAAAATGCTCAAGAAAATCTTCGTACATGGGAGGTCATGCATCTAAGTTATGATAGATATCATATGACTCGAGAATTATCCTTAGTTGACCCAATAGACCCCAAAGAAAAATAAGAAGATTACTATCATGTTCTTTCTAATGGTGAGGCTTCTCTTGACATATAATTATCTCCATTGTCTCCAGTTGAGAATTATATTCCAACCAAACTCCGATATTATATAGGTAGTGCTCGTAAATATAATCAGCAAGTGCATGTGCACAACCCTTTCTTATGATAACACGAGGTCGTCTGTCACTAGACATCTTGTATGATAGTGGCAAAACACCCTTCCAAAGTTGGGTTCACCTCACCCTATTCGATTCACCAAAATCAACGGTTAAAATGACGTATAAAATACGACACACTTATCTAAAATTCTTAATAAATTATTTCCATACTATTTTAGGGGAAACCTCAACAGCTATAGACCATTGTTCTATTTCCCTGTTACCTCCTCTCGACCTAGCTACACTCTTATTACCTGAAAGGAATTGTGAAGCAAAAGGGTGAGCACAACTAGCCCAGTAAAGAATATCATAACTAAAGATAAGTAAATTATTAATAGCCTTCGTCAGTAATAAATTAGAGATTTAGAACATATGGTAGATGATAAAACTTTTCGACTATAGTTGCAGCGGAATGAGCAATCCATAGAAGAGTCAAATAGACCTTAAAGTCTATTATCTCCTCCATGTTAAAAGTTCACCAACATTGTTTTATCCCTGTAACATCAATCAATAGTTCCGGTCCACTATCATGTGAATAACTCATAATCATAATTGTGGTTCTAAATTCCTCTTCGCACCCAGGACGAAGATAATTTTCATCACATGTCTTTACCTGAAACATCAAAGATCATGGTTATACCAAAACACAGTTCCTGTTCATAATCATACTAATAAATTCATATTTGTACTACGAGCCAAAGATATTCATCAACAGTTTATCTTTGCACTACAGGCCAAAGATATTCAACAACAGGTCATCTTTACACTACAGCCAAATATATTCAACAACAATTCATCTTTGCACTATAGGCCAAAGATATTCAACAACAGGTCATCTTTGTACTCCGGGCCAAAGATATTAATATCTCAAAGAAATATATAATCATTTCTGAATTTATATAAACAATAATTATAACCATGTTAATCAATTCACCTTTTCACATAAGCTAAAGATATTTAATTATAAATTCTATGGGCATGATCATACCAGTCAACAATTTATCATTGCACTACTGGCCAAAGAGAACTCGTAGTTACGATCATACCAATAATCTATCCATCTTTACACTTAAGTCAAAGAGAAATTTCATCATCAATATTATAAAAATGTTATATATGATAATAAAAATAATATGATCAAAATATGGATTTAATTTCAAGAGTAAGATTCATAAATCAACGATAATTTGGTCAGAAAAAGAAACTAATTTTATCGTGAATAGTACCCCGTAAATAGTAACTCATAAATAGTAACTCGTGAATACTAACTCGTATTTGTAAATAGTACCGTATACGAGAATAGTACCCATGAATAGTACTCCATGAATAGTACTCATAAAAGGAAAGTACAAAAGAAAACGATATTCCATGACGAGTACAAAAGAAATGATATCTCATACGAATATAATAGAATATACGAAACTGCAAATGGATTTTCACCTGCCATGCGGTAATCCGCGTAGACATATCATTTCCACAATTTAATAAAAAATAAATACGAAGGGTCATTCACCATGCATGCGGTAGTCCGCATAGACAGGTTATTCCATTAAAATAATAAAGAATGGAATAACAGAAGAATTTCACCATGCATACGGTAGTCCGCATACACAGGTTATTCCAAGAGAATAATAAAGAATGGAGTAACAACCCTTACGAGTATTGAAAGAAAATAACTCTCTTCAAGAATATGAAAGAAATAATACTCCTTACGAATATTGAACGAAAATAATATTCATACGAATACGAAAAATAATATCTCTTCAAAATATGAAATAAATAATACTCATTACGAATACAACAAATAATATCCCTTACCAATACAATAAATAATATCCCTTACCTCAGAAGAAGACTAGATACTGGAATAGTGAAGTAGCAGACTTCTCTTCTTCTTTCTCTCTATAACTTCTCTCTCTATAGCTTCTCTCTCTATAATTACTCTTGTGAGTCTTAGTGAATTGGTGAGAATGAAGGAAGAATGAACTTCTATTTATAGGAAAATATAGTTTCGATAATTGCACGTTTTGGGGCTCAAAATATTACAGTATAATACCTTCATCTTTTTCTTCATTTTTAATTTAGTCCTGCAAGTATTATCAAATTTGCACCACCTCCGCTAATAGTACATAATGTGAATCAATAGTACAATCATGTGAATCAATAGTTCTATACATGTGAAAAAATAATTACAGTATAGTACCTTCATCTATACCTTTATTTTTAATCTATTCATGCAAGTATTATCAATCTTGCACCATCTCCCCTAATAGTATATGCATGTGAATCAATAGTACACACATGTGAACAAATAGTTATAAGCATATGAATTGATAGCAATTAATTGGTCATTTATCTGATTAATTACTCGATTGGTCAATGTAACCTCCAGATATCAATTATTATCGGAATAGATGTCGATTTCCACTAACACTAATAATCCCAACACAATGGAAATATCATTTTCATATTTAATCAACACGAACTTATTCATCATTAATATTATAACTCACAATATTTAATAACCAGATCATCCCTAGGAAAGAGGGGGCTTTCCGATAAGGATTTCTCCATATTGGCGCGCAATTAGGTGACTAAACCTCTCCTTGACAGAACTTTCTAGACATCATCAATATTACAAATAATAATATGAATAACTTTGTCGTCTCAATTATTGATTTAATAATATAAAATATTATGCAGATGATACTGTGACAATAATTGAATCAATAATATGAGAGATATTATGCAGCAATTACTGTAGCAATAATTGAGTATAACTAAGTGACTTCTCACGTAAGCATCAATAATCAATATTGTATGCTACTATGCAACCACACGTATTATTGTACTTTTACCACCGGGTAGTTCAACAGTTTAACGGTAAAACTTTTGTCGTTATTTTTATAAAAAGATAATTCTGTCATTTTCTAACTACGACAATTATTCCGTTGTGGGGTCTACCAATGATGGTGTCGTCGTACGAATATTCTCTGACAAAAAGAATATTCCCTGACCAAATAAATATTTCCCGACACAACGAATATTTTATAACAACTTGCTTACTTTGCAAAAATTTTAAATATCATCATTGACTTAAACTTTTATAAATTTAACCATTTACTAAATAAAATAATAATTATAAGAAAATTGAATACTTTCATTTCATAAAATTTGGGGTCTCACATGTATACTTATTTTGGGGGCGTCACAATTGCATAGTTTGTGCATAGTGCAGCAATGTGTGCATAATGTTGCATAGTGCGGCATAGTAAAATCAAAAAAATTCAATGAATTAGCGCCGAATGTCGTCCGTGATTTTTCACACTGTTCAGTCCGTGATTTTATTTTCTAAATAGTATCATGTTATTCACCTATAAATAGGATGCTCAGTTTAGAAATGAAAATCACACCAGAATCAAAGAATTCTTATTCTATAATATTAAGCGTATTTCTTTAGAGTTTAAGGAAGCTTTGAGTGTAGAAAATAGTATAAGTTTTCTTCAAGAATATCTCCGCTATACCAGTCGGAATACTCTCCTTTTAAGGTAAGGGGTATTATTTATTTCATATTCGCTTACGATATTATTTTTCGTATTCGTAAGGAATTTTATTTTCGTTCAATATTCGTAAGGAATATTATTTTTGTTCAACAGTTGTAAGGGGTATTATTTATTTCTTATTCGCTTACGATATTATTTTCGTATTCGTAAGGAATTTTATTTTTATTTAATATTCATAAGGAATATTATTTTTGTTAATATTCGTAAGGAATATTATCTTCGTTCAATATTCGTAAGGAATATTATTTTTGTTCAACAGTTGTAATGGATATTATTCTGTTCAGTATTTGTAAAAAATAACATTTTCTTCCATACTATGTAGTATGTAAGTAATATTATTTCGTTTCGTATTCCTAATTCTACACTTTTTCTGATAAGTATTGCTTCTATACTCGTTAAAATTAGTAGAATATCCTTGAAATTTGCATTTCATCAAGTATCGTTCCACTAAAATATTTTTCTGAACATTCTCGTTAAATTCTAATCTTTTCATGTCAGACTACTAATCATGGGTACTATTCATACATACGGCACTATTTATGCGTACAGCACTATTCGTACGTACAGTACTATTCATATATATGGCACTATTCACTCAAGTACTATTCACCCGGGGTACTATTTACGACAAAAATTGATTTCTTTTCTGTCCAAATTATTTTTGATACGTGAATATTATTCTTGAATTTTACTCCACAAAGCAGTTATCATGTTGACAATTTGGACATTTTTAAACTCTGGATAAATTAAAAATCTTTAATATTTATCTTTGATCTCGTTTGATTGATTCTTATATCATTGTCATCATCATCATGCTTATATTGTAATGAAAGTCATCTTTGGCCCGTAGTGCATAGATGGACTGTTGATTATTGGTTTTACAGTTGTATATCTTTGGATTACGTGCAAAGATGGACTGTTGATTATTGGTTTTACAGTTGTATATCTTTGGCTTACGTGTAAAGACAAACTATTGATTGATAGCTTTAGCCCATAGTTCAAAGATGGACAGGTGTACGACATGATCATAACCAGTGGAGATACTAATGAATATCCTTGGCCCGTAGTGTGACGCCCCCAAAATAGGTTCAATCCAACCAACCTATTCTGAGTCGCCAAATATATGGTACAGAAACAACTACAACTTTATTAATACAACATAAAAATTGTGAGTTTAAATACATATATTGTCATCTAGACAATATCCACACTCAAATAAGTTCTCATTACAATTATTAATACACTATTTTACAGAATAGTGAGGACTACTAGAACAACTTCTAGAACCATCATTCCACACCCCGACTAGTACTCGTTATATTCTCGCCTCCTGAGAAGAAAAATGGAACAACAAGGAAAAGGGTGAGCTCAACTAGCCCAATAAAGAACATTATGACTAAAATAATATAGAACAAATTATCGTTATTCCTCAACAGAGAAAAATCTAATAGAATACAATAGACAACCAGTTTTAAATCAATCTTCGCAGCGGAAATAATAATTCATTAGAAGAGTTAAGTAGAGAATGCAAACTACTATCTTCTATATATGAATTTAAAAGTTCATCGTCGATATTTTATCCCTGTAACATCAATTAATATATATCTGGAATCAAATATTCATCTTTGCACTACAGGCCAAAGATATTCATCAGTTGGTCATGTTCATCTAAACACATGTTCATCTTTGCACTACGGGCCAAAGATATTCATCATAAAATCATTCATCTTTGCACTACAGGCCAAAGATATTCAGTGATATCATCATTTAGGACTGAGGATGATGAAAAATATTTTAAAGAAAACGAATCCAATGAAACAAAAGAGCAAGTATTAAGGATCCATACTTTAAATAACTCAAGTTCGAAAATACTTCATAAATAACCAGAGTGGAGTAAAATTCAAGAATAAAGACCAAAACATAGATCCAATCAAAGATAGGAACTATAACAGACAATCTTGGACATAGAAAAGAAAATTTAATTTTTCTGTGAATAGTGTCGTATTCGTGAATAGTGCCGTATACATGAATAGTAACTCCGACACCAAAAGATAGAAATTTCACAAAAAAATCATCATGCTTCGTGAATAGTACTCGTGAATAGTAATTCATGAATAGTAACTCATGAATAGTAACTCGTGAATTACTACTCATGAATAGTAACCCCGACATGAAAAAGTTTCAAATTTGATAAAAATTCAAACCAATATTTCGGCATAATGATATTGAAGAAATAATATCATTTATGAAGAAAATAATCTCCTTTACCTCTAAAAGACAGTACTTCTGACTGGAATACTGAATATAGTGCTGAAGGAAACTTGCACCATATAGCAACACTCAAAGTACTAAAATACTCACAAGAATACGCTCGATAATAGAGACAGAAAGAGAGAGAAGATTTCAGTTTCTAGTGTGATTTTCAGTTCTAACCTAAGCACCCTATTTATAGGAAAATGCTTAGAACACAAAAGCAGAAAATTTAATATAATATTAATATTTTTATTATAAATTCTCTACGCATACTTACCATCTGAAATCAGCCACCTAAACACATGTTAAATGAGTCCCAACAATGTAAAAAACTTTTTTGTTAATATAATTATTTAAAACTTCCAAAAATCAATTATTTTGGAACCTCGAAACTTCAATAATTCATAATAAATAGCCCTTTATCAGAAAATTCAAATCTCACGTTTTTTTCATAGGAAATTCAATTCTCTACAACTTTGCAGAAAAAAGTTTTCCCAAATTCCAAACAAAAATTGACCGAAATCCATAAACGGACGATTTTACAGGCTATAATCAAATTTCAGTCAAGAAATGGGGTCCACCGATACACAAAACATGTGTTAATCATTTAATGTAACAAAATACTCTTTCTCCTCATATACTCATATATCCCACATTTATTGTAAAAATATCACCATTATTATATAATATAATAAAATATTATTTTATCAGAAAAGATAAAATATTAATTTTTTAACAATTGTCACTTTAAAAATTTTCTCCATCTATATCCATATAAAATCAATATTTTCCTCATCATATAAATTAATAATTAATTATTCATAAATAATATTACAGAATTACAATATTGACAACCAGGCAGTTCCCAGGAAAGAGGGGGCTTTCCAATAAGAATTTCTCCTTACTGGCGAGCAATTACGTGACCAAACCTCTCCTTAGACAGAACTTTCTAGACATTGCCAATAATGTTATCTAATAATATTATTCAGATAATATGAATTATTGCTTCGATAATAAAAAATACTGTGTAGTGACAATTATTAAAACAACAGTAATATAAAATATCAACGCAACAATTATTGAATAAAATATTGAACAATAACTACTGTAACAATTATTGAGTAGTGCCTTCTTACGTAAGAATCAATAATTGGTGTAATACCTTGTGCTACTGTACAACAACACGTACTACTGTGTTTTAACCACCGGGTATTCCAACAGTATTAACGGTAACAACTACGCCGTTATTTATAAACAACTTATACTTGTCATTTTCTTCATCCAATCGCTTTCCGTTATGGGCCCACACAAGGCTGCACCGTCATACGAATATTCCTCAACAGTAAGAATATTCCACGACCAAACGAATATTCTCTGACAACAATGAGTATTTTATAACCACTTGCTTATTTAAAATATTTGCGCATTTTACCCATAACTAACCACATTAATCAAATCAACCCTTACTATTTCAAAATAATAATTAGAGAAATTAAATCTTTATTTATAAAAAGTTGGGGTCTTACACGTAGTGCATGGATAATTCGATGATGTGATTGGCAGGATCATGACCATTGATTTTATAGTTGAATGTCTTTGGCCATAGTGCACTGACAGACAATTGAATTGTATGATCATAACCATTGGTTTTATAGTTAAATATCTTTGGCCCATAGTACAAAGATAGACAACTGATTGGTATGATCATTGTTATTACATTTGAATATCTTTAGCCTTCGGGGTAAGGATATTGAGTAAACGTTCAATTAAGCCTTTGTGTCAAGGAGAACCTGTTCATTTACATGATTATAAATATGAATTGTGAATTTAACTATAATTTTAGTGGTTCAGGTAAAGATAGGTGATGAAAGTTCTCTTTGTCTTGGGTACAACAAAGAACTGTTGATGAGTATTACAGGAATAAAATATTAACGATGGACTTTTAATTTGGAGGATATAGTAGACATTTTGTTCTACTTGACTCTTCTAATGGATTGTTGATACAACTACAATTATGGTTGAAAACTTTTATTATCTACCATATGTTCTAAATCTCTAATTTATTACTGATGAAGGCTATTGATAAATTAAGTATCTTAGTCATAATATTCTTTACTTGACTATTTGTGCTCACACTTTTGCATCACAATTCCTTACAGGTATTAAGAGTGTAGCTAGGTCGAGCGGGGATAACAGGGGAATAGTGTGATGGTCCGAGACTGTGGAAGTTTCTCAATACATTATAAAACTGCATGACATACAATATATAATTATATTAAGGAACTAAGATGGGTGTGTCGTATATTATACGTCACTTAATAATTGATTTTAGTAAACAACAATAGGGTGATGAGAACCCAACTTTAGAAGCGTCAAAAAATGCACTCCATTAGAATGAGGAGGACATAAATCTTCTCGGGTCCCTTTGGAGACTTGAAATATTTGTTGTTGTACTTTATTTGGAATTTTAATAATTTGAGTATGAATATTGTTGTATTATATACGTATCAATATTTGTATAAAAACTCACAGCTTATGTATTGTCGAATTTTGCACGACAGTTCAACAGTTGTATAAATGAAGTTTGTATTTAAATTTTGTACCGTGTATCTGGCGACTCAGAATGGGTTGTGTAGACCTATTTTGGGGGCATCACAAATTAGGAGTTGTTTAGTCTTTGAACCACTTAAAACATCTTTTGTCCTTTACATTCTGCACTTTACCTCTGTAATATATAACCTGTTGTATCTGCTATGTGTTTGATTATTCATAAATATCGGTTAAGAACTGAGACTTCAAAGAAAATCTTTAAGGGGTGTTTTCAAACTAATATTCTGTTGCGTATAGATAATCTTGAGTGATTAATTCTTTGGTAATTCTCAAATAAGTAATTATGAAAGAATTTTTAATGACTTTTTAAACCCCCCCCCCTCCCCCCTCCCCCTCCCCCCTCCCCTCCCCTCCCCCCTTTTAGATCTATATCATGCCTTGGGGAAATAATAAGTTCCTCCTTCCCCCCGCCGCAACAAACATTTTCTTCCTATCTTTCTCTCTCTTCGACATCTCCTCTCTCTCACCTCTGTCGGCGACCACCTCTTCCTCCTACTGCCTCTACCTCCTTCAATTCTCATGCTCCTCCTCCCTTTCAGTACTCCTCCTCCCCCCCCCCTCATTTGTTGTTGTACACTACTGCTCACTGCCTCCGGATCATATCCTCATCTGATCAATTAAAGCTTAAAGGTTAGCCTTTGTAAGTTAATTAAATTAATTTTTTCCCAATTTGTTTTGGTAAATTTTGTTATCAACTTGGGTGGGTTGTCCTAATTTTTTCCCCAAATTTATTTCAAAAATTAGACTGGCAACTTGAGTATGTATTTTTTAAAATTTGTTTGATTTATTGGCATAATTTGTGACCGACAGCAAGAATTTTTCCCCAATTTTGTTCCTTAATTCGCATATATAGCATATAATTAGTAGATTTGATATTTAGGTTGGATTAACAGCTTATGTTATTGCCTAAATTAATGTTATATTTTTGTAATGGTAGCTTATATGTGACGCCCCCAAAATAGGTCTACACAACCCATTCTGAGTGGCCAAATACATGTTACAGAATCCAAATACAAATTTCCTATTTATAATTATTAAATGTCGTGTAACATACGATAAAACATAAGTTGTGAGTTTCAATACAAATATTATCTCGTAGATAATATACAAACTCAAATAAAATCCTCATTATATTTATTGTCACACTATTTTATAGAATAGTAAGGACTACTATAGTAACCATGATGGACCATCACTCTATTCCCCGATTAGTTCCAGCTATAATCTCATTTCCTAAAGAGAACAATGAAAGAAAAGGGTGAGCCCAACTAGCCCAATAAAGAATATTATGACTAAGATAATGTAGAATAAATTATCATTAGCCCTCAACAGGGAAAAAGTTGATGAAATAGAATAGACAACAAGTTTTAGATCAACAACTGCAGTGGAAATAGCAGTCCATTAGAAGAGTCAAGTATAGCATGATGTCTACTATCTTCTATGATTTAAAAGTCAATCATCAATAATTTATCCCTATAACATCAATCAATAATTATTTCAAACCAACGAAATACCTATGCACTACGGGCCAAAGATATTCGTTTGTATCACCAGTGGTCATGATCATGTCAAACACTTGTTCATCTATGCACTACAGGCCAAAGAGGACTTTCACCATAAAATCTTTATCAGTAATATTAAAGTTCATGATTATACCAATACACAATTTCTGGTCATAATCATACCAATTAACAGTTCATCTTTACACTACAGGCCAAAGATGACTTTGAGCACAATATAAACATGAGGATGATTGCAATGATATAAAAAATGAATCAAGTGAGATCAATGATAAATATTAAAGATTTATAATTTAATTTATCCAAAGTTAAACAATGTCCAAATTATCAACATGATCACCAATTATGTAGTAAAATTCAAAATTGATATTTAAGATTCATATTTCAAAGATAATTTGGACAAAGAAAGAAAAAACTAATTTCATCGTAAATAGTACTCCGGCATGAATAGTAACTCGGATGAATAGTACTCCAGCATGAATAGTACCCCGGATGAATAGTACTCATGAATAGTATATCATCTCTTGGGAATTTGCTTTCTCTAATTGGGAGTTTTTTTTTATTGTAGATGTGCTCTAAAAATTTATCCCTTATAGTAGAGTTTATTTTCCCCCTTTTTAGGACTTGTTTTCTCCTTATATGACTGATTTCTTTCTCTTTATGAGAGGATTTCATAGAATTATGTTTGAAATAATTAACATTTCAATTCCTTGTAATGTAATTTTTTTATCGTTTATAACAATTTATAATTTTAATATATTTCAGTTGATTAAAATATTTGATAAAATAAAAAAAAGTTTGATTGGACATAGACAAGTGATAATTAATTAGAGGATTTTATAAGAAAGGAAATAACTAATGATGGATAATTTTTTGTTATAAATAATCCGCTGATTGATTAGAGACAAGGAATATATCAAAGGAGATGGATAGCTTTTACAGAATCAGGAGCAGCTTCTTACAAATAAGATGTAGAAACAAAAGGTAAGAAAGGAAAAAGTGTGATAAACAAGGCTGTAGAGGTTTTAATAATGAAACAAAATAACTAATAATGAATAATATTCTCTCATTTTCAAGACATAAATCATTATAAAACATTTAAAACTGATCCAGTTAGCATGAAGTTTAATTTTTGATAAGTTGGTCAATTGACCAATAGGATACTGACACACATAGAATCTCGTCTGCGTGTCAGGACTCTATTGATCAATTGACCAACTTACCCAAAAATAAACTTCATACTAACCACTTCCATTTAAAACAAACTTAAAAAAATTTCAAACTCAAAACTAATATAAATTCTTTTAATTTTAATCAATACAGTAATTTTATATACTATCTAAAAGTTACTACTCATTTTATAATTTATTATTTTATACTTTTTAATAATTCATCTCAATTTTAACTTAAAATTTCTAGTAAATAATAATTTAATACTTTGAAAAGGAAGAAGTATTAACTACCCTTTTAAGAAAACTTTTCTTAAAATTTTCACTAGAAAAACATGTGTAAAATTCAGTATATCTTGATTACTCTCTCTTTCTTTTTCTCTTTTACTAACTACTATTTTCTTATTTAATTTAATTTTATTTTATTATTTGAGAAGAATATTTTCTTTTTCAACTATTAGTTTTGTAGTTTGTTGAAATTTTCTACAAAGTAATATTTCCATTCAGAAATAAAAGTTTTTAACTATTATTTTATTGATTGGGTCTGGCTAGGATACTTCTAAGCATATATTTACATATTTTATAAATAAATTTTAAGACTAAAATTTATTATCTAATGGTCAATTTTGGAATGTAGATAGTATAAAGTAGGAAATAGGAAAGAATAATGCGTGCACAATAAATTTAGAAAACTGATATTTTTATAATATTTTTTGATATATTTACATGTATAGCCCATATAATAACTAATAAATATTCGACACATGATCAGTTAATATGTGAGCTCTACGTGTGAAAATATCAAAAGATAATGTGAAAATATCAATTTACTAAACTTAATTACATGAGGAGAGAATTGAAAAACATAGATACTATCATACTACTTCCTTCGTCCTAAAGAAAAAAAAATGTGAATTAAATATATATATATATATATATATATATATATATATATATATATATACTAGTAATTGCTCGTGCCTGAAGGCACGGAGTAACAAATAATTAGATTAAAATTCGAAAAATACTACATTATGTAAAGACTCTTTGTAACCTAAAATAAATTACAACCAGACATAACAATTATCATAATTAACCATACAACCACAATAATTAATACATACTAAATCATCAACACATATTCAACCATCAAAACATCAAGCTAGTCGTTACTAATTTTAAGAAATTTCGACAGATTTTTCTTTAAAAATAGATATCTAGAAAAATCTAAACATGTAAACAAACAATCACCATTCCATACCACCAAAACAATCACCATTCCATACCAAAAAATATACACATGTATCATATAGAGAAACAACTTCGTATTCTTTACAAATTACACCAAGTATCCTTCAATGTATACATGAAAATATTTGAAATATAAAACATAAGACCCCTTACTTTAGACTAATTAGCAAATTTGACCCTCCTATTTGTCATATTTTTGCTAAAGTGTTCCTTATATTTTTTTTGGCATATCTGTTCCTCAAATATGCATTAGTTGTGCAAAAATGTTCCTTCTTTATTTTTGGTCAATTTTTGTTAGTCAAATATTTTCCCAAACTTTTATCATTTTCATTTATATATCCACTAAATATATATATGTATATTATCATTTTCATTTAACTTGATCAAATTAATCAAATTATGAACTTGTGCGATAAATAACATAAATATTAAAAATATAAATCCATAAATTTTTTGTTAATTAAATTTTAAAAAATAATTTTTCGTAATATACATTAAAACATAATTTTTTCTAATATAAAAATAAAATTGTAATACTCATAAAAAGTGCAAATTAACACACAAAAAATATTTTTTTTTCTAAATATTAAAATTTACGTAAAACAAACTTAGAAAAAATTTATTACGAAACAAATCTTATATATCATATAAAAAAATATTAAAAATTATGTTAATTATCACATCTAGTATTTTAACTTTAGATATCAAATCATGCCAACAATTAACCAATTTTTTAATTTGTTAACATTTGTTCTATGATAAAGAAAAATTAAAAATTAAAAAAAAAAAGAAAAAAGAAAAAAGAAAAAGAATATATTTAATTTTTTGATTTTGTAACCATTGATGTTTTTTTTATGTATTATACATTTTAAAATATGCATACTATAAAAAATTATTACAATTTAAAATAAAATATTAATTAAGTAAATGGGGGAAGAGGGGAAGAGATACACAAAGAGGAGAAAGGAGAGGAAGAAAAGGAGAGGAGGAATAAGAGGAGAGAGAAAGAGAGAAAATAAGATTCAAAATGGACCGTTAGATGTTGAAACCTTAATTGATTTGAGAGCGTCGGATGTTGAAGCCTTCATTGATTTGCGAGCCGCTCTATTTTATTATATAGATATATATATATACACAGCGGATCAGGTCCGGACTCCCGGACCTGATCAAATCCGGACCCCAAAATTTTTTTTTTTTTTTTTTTTTGGTAGAACAACTAAAAAAAAAAAAAAAATTATGGAACTGAAATTTTTCCAAAATACAGTGTTTTGGGTGTGTTTTTAATACCTACCCCAACCAATGTATGTACAGTCTGCCCAGACTGTACAGACATATTTCGTTATAGGCATCCAAATCACGCCCAAAACACTGTATTATGGAAAAATTTCAATTCCATAATTTTTTTTTTTTTTTGTTGTTTCAAAAAAAAAAAGCAAAAAAAAATAAAAAAAAAATGGTCCGTATTTTAGTAGAGTCCGGGATCCCGGACTGGATCCGGACTCTCTCTCTCTATATATATATATATATATATATATATATATATATTACGTAATTATTAACTTTGATGAGATTAGACTCAGGACTCAGGACTCAGGACTCAGGACTCAGGACTCAGGAGGGAGTATTAAATAAGTTTTATTTTTGTCCATGATAAATCTTACGTCACTAGAGATGTTTTTTTTAAATAGGTTAACTTCACCCGAGTATTTTTTAGGATAAAATAATTTTTAAATAACATTTTAGTGTACTAAAATAATTTTTTGTAAGACTTTTTTTAATGCTTAAACCATCTTTATATTTTCTATAAATGATGTTATATACTCCCTCCGTTCTCGAGTAAAATATAATTTTCACACAAATTAAAAAGATATATAAAAAAAGAGTAAAAAATATTATATATATCTTTAATGACCTTATAAAATTATATAAAATGATGAATATTTTATTTTATTTTATATTAAAAAATGCCACTTATATTAAATATTTTTTTGTTTACAGGGACAGATACAGATGTATATGTGTATGCAGAGGAGTACGAAATTTCAACGGTAAACAGTGGGGAAAATGGGACTGATGATGAGTGATAGTCTGATAGATATAAATGTCTTTGAAACTGTTGCTGATATAACCTAGCTAACCCAGTTTACAGAACAACCACGTGCATGCAGTGAGAAATAGTGAGAATAAGGACATGTACACAGGATCGATGTAGCTTAATGAGCTGTGGGTGTTTATATTCCTTCTTTTTATCAGCCATAGCTGGCGGCGATGATCGACCATGTCAGCATTCCATTTCATTTCATTTTCTTAGGGTTTGTCCAGTAGCGTTTGGACCAAGGTTGTTAAAATTGAGATCCTATATAAGGTTATTTTGGGTTCGCAGAATCAAATCGTAAAATCATAAGATTTTATGAAAATAAAATACATATTTTTAGTTCTATTTGGGTTTTAGAATTTTAGAAATTTGAAGTTTAATTTTTTTTGATTTAGTCGTTGAGCCACTTGTACAAGAAAAAGAGTCCAAATACGTACTTTTATTTCACTATAGGATTGTACGATTCCAGACGGTCCTATTAAGACCTTGTGCATATTTACGATCCTATTCCGATCTGTATCGTTTTCCTTCCATGGGATAGAGATCCTACGATCCGGATCGAGATTTTAACAACCATGGTTTAGACTTTTAAACACAGTGCACCAATTTTAATATGTTGCGTTTGAATTTCAGACGCTGCTTTTATGAGTTAAACAAATTGCATTTAAAATAAGTTGTTACTAGACGAACAAAATTTTTAAATGTATTTGAACTTCCAAACGCTACAAACGTTGAGTAACAAAACATACACTTAGATTGTTAAACATAGGTAGTTTATATTCCCAGACATAACAAATAAAAATGTAACGATGTTCTTACAATTATTTGAGTAATACTTGACTTTTAAACAATAAATACTTATTATTCTTGTTGGAGTGTGATTATTTGGGTCTAGCCATGGTGCAGTCCAATCTATTTAATGGTCCGGATCTGGTGATGACCCATATGTATTTATTATGACAGTGGAAGAGTCCTTATTAAAATAGGATTGTGTTTCGTTATTTGGAGGGATAATGAGTCCTTCTCCTAGTTGGATGCGGGTGGAGGTGACTTCTATATATACAGCTACAAGCTAGGGTTGAAGGAGAAGAAGAAAAAAGAGGAAGACAATATGACAGAATATCATAGGGCATAAGAGATACAACATAAATACACAACTTGTACTCCTAATATTATTATAGTAGATTACTCTCTCTCTCTCCGTGGTTTTTTCCCAATTGGATTTTCACGTAAATTCTTGTGTTCATATTTTATATCTTTTTGTTTATATTTATGTGAGTGTATTTCATGAGTTTGATTTCACAACAATACAATCAACCGTTGGTGCTATTTTAGCCTGTCCTTTTGGTTGATTTCGTCGGGCGTATAAAATCAGGCATTAACAATTCTAATAATTTATTTTTATTTTGATAATATTAACCGTCTAATTTATTGACCCAAAAAAGGTACAAAAACAGGTCGGGGGGCTGCTTTAGGATTATTAAAGAGTCTTTGATATACGAATTTTGAGTAATGTTAGAGATCTCAAATTTTATATTTAACATATTTTTAATGATAAAACAAATAATATTTTTTAGCATTTATAACATAATCAAGAATAATGCAAGGGGAGCTAAAATTTGTCTCACGAAATACTTTAAATGATGTAAAATAATTAATTAAGTTGATTGAGTACATCGTTTATCGATCTTATGCGCTCTATGTCTGCAAAATCTGTGATTCCTTGCTGATAGAATATGTTAGATATATAAAATATCATTTGTTATTTGATAACATATTATTTAAAACAAAGGCTCATAATTAATTAAACGAGGTGTATTCGATTATATAATAATGTCACATGATATAAATAGGGATAAATCAACTTTTGGTACTTGTACTGGGACACGACTTACAATTTAGTACCCAAAGTGGAAAAAAGTTACAAATTAGTGATTATACTCGAAAATTGTTGACATCCGGTGCTTGTACTTTCCAATTTTGAAATAATCATTAAAATTGACTAACAGAGTAGATGAAAATTTTTGACGTGGTTTACTCATCTGACGTGGATAATGATATGTACATTGGAGCATGACACCTCAGTTTTGGAGGGAATTATACTTCTCACGTGACCAAGTGAGGAAGAAATAAGGGTTAGGGACAGAAAGATCCAACGGGATAGACAAAATACAGAGAGAGAAGCGCTTCGAAGAGATTCAAGCCTTACCGTGGATTCGACCAGATTTATCCCCAAGTTTGTTTGACAACAAAAAGTAAGCACCCAAACCCTTATCTTTTCTTCTGTGTTTCCCATTTTGAGTAAGCACCCAAACCCTTATTTTGAGTGTTAAAGATTTCTTCTGTGCACTCAATTTTGAACTTAATCTTTGTTTATGCTTACTTTATGTGGTTAATGCCCGCCTTGTTGGATGTTTATGGTCGTTTTCCCCAAAATTTGTGCTCTTGTGTTGAATTAATGATATTTCTTGAAGCCCTTGAGCGTATCATGTTCTTGATGAGTTGAATTATTTATTGTTTTGTGCATAAAATCAGTAGGAGAGCTTTCTCTTTCTTTAAATGCTTATGATTCTAAGTAACTTTTCTTCTACGAATTAAATTAATGTCACTGTCCTAAATTAAGGTAAGCTGTAATATTAAAATACATAATTGATTGGTGCATTCTGCTTGGACTAGAATGCCAGGAAACCTAGATTCCTTCTTGACAGTACATTGTTCTAGAAATGGGTCCAAACACTGAGTAAAGGTGTAGGAGAGTAGGGGGTGTGTTTGAGCCTTGTTCTGGTCTGGTCCTTATATTAAAATCATCAAATATTGGTAATTTCCAAGCAATATATTAACATTATCATATACACTGATTTCATATCATTCATTTATATATTAGTTTTCTATTTTGGAGAATTAGCCTTTATATTTTGTCGGATTGCTTACTTAATCTCTCATTGCTTACTCTATGTTATTTTTTTGTTTTATTTACAAGGACAGATATGATTTCATTAATTGTGCACTATGGTGGAGATTTTTTCACTGAGCCCACAGAACATTATGTAGGAGGGTTGAAAAAGGTTGTCCCTAGTGATCCTGATTTCTTGTGCACTACACGTATTAATGAACAAATGGCTCATATATTAGGGTACCATACTACTGTTAAGGTTTTCTTTAAATATGGTGAAGGGTTTAGATTAATTCATGATGATGATTCGATTAGGAATTTAATTAAAGCTTCTGCAAAAGATATGATTGTAGAAGTTTTTGTGGATCATAAACTTGACAAGGATCACCCTAATTATCTGAAGAACCTTGATCTACTTAGTAAGCTTGAAGAAAATGAAAATGAGGAGAACAATGGGGTGAATGCTGAGGGGAACAATGATGTGAATGGTGACTTCACTAATGATGAAAGTTTTGAGGACTCTGATGCTTACTTGACTGGTGATGATGAACAATTAAGCAGCGATGAAGAGTTCCAAAATGAAAGAACAAAATTTAAGGAGTATACTAAACAAATGAGAGAGGTTGGAGATCCTGATGATGTTAGTGGTATTGATCTACATGAGTTGTAAGAGGAGGGAGAAAAGGAGGCTAAAAATAAGACTAATGTACAGACAAGTCCACATGAAGATGAGATTAATCTACACTCAGGTACATAGGAAAATGTTCAACAATAACTGACTGCAAATTCTGATGATGATGGAAAAGATACAGACATCACTGATAAGGAGTGGTCACCTAGTGAATATGAAGATTCAGATCAACTGAGGTGTATGGATATAGACAGTGATGAGGAGAGTGAAGATGCTGAAGAAGTATATCAACTAGATAGGCTAAGTAGGAAAAAGAATGTGGAAAGAGTAATGATAACATTTGACCCCCTGACCAAGAAGAAAGATATTGACTTCTGTGTTGGAATGATGTTTAGTGGACCTCGTGAATTCAGAGAGGCTATTAGAGGATATTGTTTGGGAAAAGGAAAAGATGTCATGTACCATAGAAATACTGGGAAAAAGTTTCAGCTAAAGTGTAAAAACCCAAAATGTCATTGGGAGCTGTTTGTAAGCAGAATGGATGACTCATCTGAAACACTGTAGGTTAAGACATACCAGAAAAAACATACTTGTAGCAGAGCTTTCAAAAATAGGAAGGGATCAGTCAAATTCATGGCTGAGTTTTATGGAAACAGAATTAGAAAAAACCCTAAGTGGAAGTTAAAAGACATGCAAGATGAGATCACGAGGAATTTTCAGTTGGACATTACTATATGCAAATGTTCTAGGATTAGAAGTAAGGCTTTAAGCAATGTATGGAATTTACTAGTGGAACACTATGAAAAAATTTGGGATTATGCCACTGAATTGATCAAGTCCAACAAGAACAATACAATTGATGTTCTTCCACACAGAAGCAATCCTACTAATCAGCCTTACTTGAAGAGGTTCTATGTATGTCTTCATGCTTTGAAAATGGGGTGGCTTGAGGGATGCAGACCCATAATTAGGCTAGAAGAATGTTTCCTTAAGACTATTGTTGGGGGGAAATGAAAGTAGTATGCACACAAGTCAATCATGTTTGATGATAAAGCATATACTTTATAACAATCTTATTCATTTATTAATAAAAAAATATTAATTTATTAAAGGCTTTTAATTATCTACATGATGTTGTTTTATAATATGTGATAAACACATAATTTTAAGCAATGCTTTTAGAATAATGATGATGATCATTCTAATGAGATCTAAATTCTTAGAAAGCTTAAAACTAAAATAGTTCCCAATCGTTGGATTACTAAATTTGGGATTAGTAAATCCGGATAGATTGGTACATACGTTGCTTGCTCATTGGATGAGGATGATTGATCTCATGATCATTTGTGTGGAGACACTAAAGCAAGTATGTAGGTACTTATTAGAGAATAAGTTCACTGAACGTGGCTCGCTAAGGAATACCTAATGGAGTTTTACTTGTCTGTCAATAGGAATTCCTATAGTGATAGTAATACAATTGATCCTTGGACTTGAGATCATCATAGTATCTTGTGTATGATGAGTTATACTTTGACTTATTCTTTAAGACCCTTAGAGTATATCAAAGCGTATGCTTGGGTATAATAAGTTGTACATGGAGATAATGTATAATCAATAAAGAATCTATCACTTCTAGTAAAAGAAGAGAAATGTCCTATGTGATTCAATAAATGACAACTCAGTAGTCCTTGGCCAAGGCAAAATGAAATTAGAAAAGAGTTTCTAATTTGCATTATTTGGAGTTGTGCATTTAAGAGTCGAAATACATATAATTAAATAAAATAAGACTTGACAGTAATTCCATGTCTTATATTTAATTGGGACATTGTATGGTGGAAGAATTGAATTGTACGGTAACTATTTACTTAAAGGTTCTTTTATGATTAATGTTGAAATCTATATTATCTGGAAAGTCGTTAATCGCTAGGGAGGCTTATCCCTATTGTAGAATAAATATTATTTATTTAAATAAATTAATTATTTAATTTATTTATTTAAATAAGATTAGAATTGTTCTAATTGATTTATTCACAACTGGTTTAATATGGAGAACCTAAAGGGTCACACCATAAAAAGGAAGAATAATTATTTAAGAAGTTAATGGCATAATCGTAATAATATGTCAAGTATATTTAATTTAAACTATGGTGATAGAATAAATTAAATTGCTTAATATTTATTATTTAATATTTTAGAAATATTAAATATAAATTAATAAGAGGAGTCTTATTAATATTATTACAATTATTATTATTTTAATTTCTAAAAGAGTTTAGAAATTAATTTAATATAAGTACTCTCATTTATTCCTAACAGGATTAGGAGGAAAAATTAGTTAAAGGAGTTTAATTAATTATCCATAATAAGATTAGGGAGCCCATTTAATTAAAAGAGTTTAATTAAATAAATAATACCTTAATTTAATAGGGTTACTTGATATCTTTATAAGAGGAGTCTTATATCAGATATCATATATACGTGATTTTCAATTGTTGGAGAGTACGCTACTTTTCTATAGAGATAGAAAACTAGGGTTTGAGCCAAATATCCATCTTCTTGAATCTTTCTTCTTCCTTGGTGGATCACCTCTAGAGGCCAAACACTTGGGTGGCTAACGTTGATCAAAGGAAGGAACCAAACTCGGTGGATTCAAGTTGAATGCGAAAAGGATTGGAGGTGAAATTGTTCCTGAGAAAGCTCGAATTTTCAAGGTTATGATTCTTGTTCTTATCTTTTCGTTTAATTAATAATTGTGCATAAAGGGTGATCCGAGTATATGGTTTATAAAATTTAAAACTCTTATTTTTACACGTTTCCGCTTATTTTATGCAATTTGATTTTGTTCTTGAATATTACAAACCTAATAGAAAATTGATCTCAGCTGTGGGTAGAGATGGGAACAATCAAATGTATCCTATTGCATGGGCTATTGTGGAGATTGAAAACACAGATAGTTGGAGATGGTTTCTAAAATTTTTTGTTGAAGACCTGGAGGGAGGTGATGGGTCTGGGTGGACAATGGTCATTGATCAACAAAAAGGGTTAAAAGTGGCTATCGACGATGTTCTTCCTTTTGCTGAGCATAGGAATTGTTCAAGACACATATACACAAATTTCAGAAAAAAGTTCTCATCCTTAGCATTAAAGAAGGCTTTTTGGGCAACATCAATGTCAACATATGAACCAGAGTTCATGAGAAACATGAAAGAGGTTAATAGACTCAACAGGTATGCACACGATAAACTTCAAGAACTAAATCCTAAGGTATGGAGCAAGGCTTTTTTTAAGACTGTATGCAAATCAGATGTGGTTGAGAATAATATATCAGAATGCTTTAACACTTGGATTGTGAAAGCAAGATGGATGAATTGTATTGATATGTTAGAAGAAATAAGGAGGCAAGTTATGATTAGGCTCCAAACTAAAAGGGATGCAATAAAGAAGTCAGGTGATAATATATGTCCTAGGATCAGAAAAATGCTTGATAAAGCTATTGACGAGTCTGGTTATTGTTCAGCTATGTAGGGTTGAGGGAATCAATTTCAGGTTAAGATAAGAGGAGACACATATGTTGTTAACATTGACCAGAAGACATGCACTTGCAGAAAGTGGGATTTGACGGGGATTACATGTGCTCATGCAATTTCAGCAATATATTTCAGGGAGGAAGAGCCTGAAACTTATCTTGCTCATTGGTATAAGAAGGAAACATGCCTAAAAGCCTACACACACATGTTAGAGGTTATAATCAGTTTTTGGGGTAAAACAAGTTTTCAGAAGATGTTACCTCCTCCAATATGAAAGAAATTCAAGGGAAGACCTAAGAAAATGAGAAGGAAAGAAGGATGAGAGAATCCAAAAAATCCTACAAGGATAACAAAGAAGGGAAGGAAAATGCATTGCTCAAAATGTAGACAGACAGTGTGACGCCCCCAAAATTAGGTATACATCACCCATCTTGAGTCGTCAGATACATGGTACAGAATTCAAATACAACTTACTAATACAACTGTCGTGTACAATATGACAAAACATAACTGTGAGTTTGAATACAATTATTGTCTACTATTGTCTACTAGAGATCATACAAACTCAAAAGGTGTCCTCAATACAATTATTGTCACACTATTTAACAGAATAGTGAGGACTACTAATACTATTCTCTGGTCCATCACTCCGTTCCCCGACTCGTCCCAGCTATATTCTCATTTCCTGAAGAGAACAGTGAAAGAAAGGGTGAGCTCAACTAGCCCAGTAAGAAATATTATGACTAAGATAATGCAGAATAAATTATCATTAGCCTTCAACAGTGTTAAACTGATAAAATATAATAAACATCAAGTTTAACTGCAGCGGAACCAGCAATCCATTAAAAGAGTCAAGTAGAAAATAAAAAACTACTATCTTTTATGATTTAAAAGGTTTTTCATCATCGTTATGGCTGAGACTCAGCTTAATAAATATTCCACATCATCGAATCACCCCCGCACTACGGCCAAGGATATTCTTTAGTATCACGACCACAATTATTCACGCACTACGGCCAAGAATATTTGTGTATTCATTAGTGGTCATGATCATGCCAACAACTGTCCATCAATGCACTACGGGCCAATGAGGATTTTTAATTTTTACATCACTTGTAATATTACGGTCATGATTACACCGAATAATCCCTGGTCATAATCATACCAAGTCCATCTATGCACTACAGGCCACAGATGACTTTCAACAAAATATAAACATGAGGATGATGACAATGATATAATAATTCAATAAAACAAGTTCAAGAATTATTTTATCCAGAAATTATTAACGTTCAAATTGTCAACACGATACTGTTTTGTGGTGTAAAATTCAAGAATGATCAGAAGAATATTTTCATGAAAGGATACTGGATGAAGCGCAAATATCAAGGATATTCTACTAATTTCATGGAGTATAGAAGTTAAAGTTTTAACCAACTAAGTATAATAAAGAATGAAATAACAAAAGAAATCACCATGCATGCGATAGACCGCACAGGCAGGTTATTCCAACAGAATAATAAATAACGGAACCAGGTCAGGTGAAATTCACACCGACAGGATGTTCCAACAGAATAATAAAGACGGAACCAGATCCGGTGTAAAACACACAGATAGGATATTCCAACAGAATAATAATAAAGACGGAACCAGATCCGGTGTAAAACACACAGATATGATATTCCAACAGAATAATAAAGAATGGAACCAGATCCGGTGTAAAACACACAGATAGGATATTCCAACAGAATAATAAAGAATGGAACCAGGTCCGGTGTAAAACACACAGACAGGATATTCCAACAGAATAATAAAAGAATGTCACCAAGTATAGGGTAAACCGCGTATACAGGTTATTCCGATAGAATAATAAGAAATGGAATAACATAAGGATTTCACCAAGTATAGGGTACACCGCGTATACAGGTCATGTATAGGGTATGCCACTTTTACAGGTTATTCCAACAGAATAACAACGAATGGAATAACATAAGTTCTCTTCAAGAAGAAAGAGTAACACCCCTTACCGTATTAGAAGATTGAATACTGCAATAGTGTAATAACCGAATACTCTTCTTCTTTATCTATTACTCTCTCTATACTTTCTCTCTCTATAGCTTGAACGAATTCGTGAAAAATAATGAAGCCCTAGGCCTCTATTTATAGAAGATTTATTACTATTTACGAAAGTATTTACTATTTACGAAGGTAATTACTATTGACGAAGGTAATTACTATTGACGAAGGTAATTACTATTTACGAAGGTAATTACTATTTACGAAGGTAATTACTATTTATGAAAGAGACTCTTAGATGATGACATATGGCCCCCCATAAATAATTAAATTTACCACAAACGTCTAATAATAGACTCTTTATATACATCAAGGATTGAATAAAAATTACCAGAAATCATTTTATTTTATTTTATTTTTAATCAACACATATTTAATCTTTCAACAATTATTAATCATTTATAACTTGTCGTCTCAATTATTGTTTAGATAATATAACATATTATACAGACGATACTGTGACAATAATTGAATCAATAATATAAGAGATATGATGCAGCAATTACTGTAGCAATAATTGAGTATAGCTGAGTGACTTCTCACGTAAGCATCAATAATCAATACCATGTGCTACTATGCAACAACGCGTATTACTGTACTTTTACTACCGAGTAGTTCAACAGTTTTAACGGTAACACCTCCGCCGTTATTTTATAGAAAGATAATTTTGTCGTTTTCTAACTACAACAATACTTCCATTGTGGGGTCCACCAATGATTGTGCCGTCGTACGAATATTCCCCGACAAAAAGAATATTCCCCGACCAAACGAATATTTTATAACAAATTGCGTACTTTGCAAAATTTATAAATATTACCCACAACTCTATATTTTATCAAATTTATTCCATAATATTCAAAAATAATAATTATGAAAATTCATCTTTATTTATAAAAACTGGGGTCTTACAACCTCCCCTTCTTATGAAATTTCGCCCTCGAAATTAGGGTACGTACCTGGTATGTCAAAGAGGTAAGGATTCCTTTGATTTCATTTCAGATTCTAACTCTCAAGTCATTTTCTCAATATCGTGGTTTCTCCACAAAACTTTGACTTGAGGTATAACCTTGGAGCGTAGAATATGTTCCTTCTTATCCAAGATTTGAACAGGAATCTCTTCATACGTCAAATCTTCCGCTATTTCGTCCGGTTCTAACTCAATAATGTGGTTCGGGTCTTTCACATATTTTCGTAACATGGATATGTGAAAAACGTTATGAACACGAGACATACTTGGCGGTAGAGCGAGTCTATAGGCCACAGTTCCTATTCGATCGAGGATTAAAAATGGACCGATGAATCGAGGATTGAGTTTTCCTCTCTTTCCAAATCTTGTAACTCCTTTCCATGGAGTAACACGTAACAACACATGATCTCCTATATTAAATTCCACGTCCTTTCGATGAAGATCAACATAACTCTTTTGTCGACTTTGTGAGGTTTTTATACGTTGTCGGATCGTTTGAATCTTTTCCGTAGTCATACGTACCAACTCCGGTCCCACCAACGTTGCTTCACCCACCTCATCCCAGCATACTGGAGAACGACACTTTCTTCCATACAACGCTTCGAATGGAGCCATGCCAATACTTGCTTGATAACTGTTGTTGTAGGAAAACTCCACCAATGGTAAGAACTTGTCCCAACTTCCCTTGAAATCAAGGACACAGAGTCTTAATAGATCTTCGAGAGTTTGAATAGTCCTCTCCGACTGTCCGTCCGTCTGAGGATGATATGCTGAGCTAAATCGTAAGTCTGTGCCCATAGCTTTTTGCAAACTAACCCAAAATCGTGAAGTAAATCTTGGGTCTCGATCAGAAACTATGGATACCGGCATACCATGCAGTCTTACAATCTCGTTTATGTATATACGAGCAAGACGTTCAAGTGTATAAGTTTCTCGTATCGGTAAGAAATGAGCAGACTTGGTCAATCTATCAACAATGACCCAAATTACATCTATGCCTTGAGAAACCTTAGGAAGACCGGTAACGAAATCCATGGTAATGTGCTCCCACTTCCATTCTGGAATTTCAAGTGGTTGCAATGGACCTTTTGGTACTTGATGCTCCGCTTTAACTCGTTGACAAGTTAGACACCTTGAGATAAACAACGCTATCTCTCTCTTCATATTGCTCCACCAAAATGTATGACGAATATCATGATACATTTTGGTACTCCCAGGATGGATTGCAAACGGTGTATTGTGCGCCTCCATCATGATTTTATACTTTAAATCTGGGTCATTAGGAACACAAAGTCTGGAGTTGACTCGAAGTATTCCTTCTTCATCGATTCTTGCTTCCGGTATAGCACCGTCTTGCACTTTCTTCCTCATACGTATCAGCTCCAGGTCTGTAGCTTGAGCAGCTTTAACTTTATCGATTAAAGTCGGTTCTACTCGTATATTCGCCATCGTCACATGCGTCCCTGGAGTCTTTAACTCTATCCCCATCCTTTGCAAGTCACACAAAATGGGCCCTTGCGTTGACAATATCGCACTCGTACTTGCATGTGATCTTCTACTCAATGCGTCAGCTACCACGTTTGCTTTTCCAGGATGGTATTGGATGGTATGATCATAATCTTTCAACAGTTCAAGCCAACATCGTTGTCGCATGTTGAGTTCCTTTTGAGTGAAGAAATATTTGAGGCTTTTATGATCCTTAAAGATCTCCACTTTCTCCCCATACAAGTAATGCCTCCAAATTTTAAGTGCAAAGACAACAGCTGCCAACTCTAGATCATGAGTAGGATAATTCCTCTCATATTCTTTGAGTTGTCGCGAGGCATAGACTATGACTTTTCTATGTTGCATGAGAACACATCCCAGCCCTTTGCTCGAAGCATCACTGTAGATGACAAATCCCTCCGAGCCAGATGGTATTGTCAGAACAGGTGCTGAAATGAGTCTCCTTTTGAGTTCTTGAAAACTCTTCTCACATTCTTCGCTCCAATCGAACTTTGTATCTTTCCGAGTCAGCTGAGTCAATGGAGTAGCGATTCGAGGAAATCCTTCCACGAATCTCCGATAATAACCAGCTAAACCGAGAAAGCTACGTACTTCGGTCACTGATTTAGGTTGCTCCCAGCTTTGAATAGCTTCAATCTTTGCTGGGTCAACAGATATTCCATGACTTGATACCACGTGCCCAAGGAATGCTACTTCCTCAAGCCAGAACTCGCATTTCTTCAACTTGGCATAAAGCTTATATTCACGAAGCTTTTGGAGTGTCAGCCTCAAGTGTTGCTCATGATCTTCACGGCTTTTGGAATAAATAAGGATGTCATCAATAAAGACGACCACAAAGTGATCCAAATATTCCTTGAATACTCGGTTCATCATATTCATGAAGGCAGCAGGAGCATTAGTCAATCCAAAGGACATGACTAGGAATTCATAATGCCCGTACCGAGTTCTAAAAGCCGTCTTTGGAATGTCTTCAGTTCTAATCTTCAATTGGTGATACCCGGAACGAAGATCGATCTTTGAAAAGAATTTGGCTCCTTGCAACTGGTCAAATAGATCATCAATTCGTGGCAATGGATACCTATTTTTGATGGTGACATGATTTAACTCCCGATAATCAATACAAAGTCGCATACTCCCATCTTTCTTCTTCACGAATAGAACAGGAGCACCCCAAGGAGAAGTACTAGGACGAATAAAGCCAATGTCTAACAATTCCTGCAGTTGGGTTTTTAACTCCTGAAGTTCAATAGGAGCCATTCGATATGGGGCTTTAGAAATGGGTTTTGTACCGGGTTCAAGATCGATACAAAATTCAATCTCACGCTCTGGGGGTAGGCCAGGAAGTTCTTCGGGGAATACGTCAGGAAATTCATTAACAATAGAAATATCGTTCAAAACTGACGTATTTTTGTTTAAATCTGTGACATGAGCTAAGAAAGCTTGACATCCGTTTTTCAATAAACGAATAGCTTTATGGCTTGAGATGACCGTGATTGATTTTAATGGTTTGGTTGCTTGAATTCGCATAATAGGTTGATTAGGAATATGAAAGCTAACAACCTTATGGAAACAATCAATTTTTGCATGATGAGTAGTTAACCAATCAATCCCTAGAATCACGTCAAATGCAAGTATTTTCAATGAAATAAGATCTACAGGTAATGTGAGGGTACCAATTTGAACCAAACAAGACTTATAAACAGTGGATGTAATGAAAGTTTCTCCCAACGGAGTTTCCACAGATAAGTCAAAGTCTAATTTCTCTGGAGTCAAATTTAATCGATGAGCGCAAGTAGGAGAAATAAAAGAATGGGTAGAACCGGTATCAAATAAAGTATAGACTTCGTTAGAGTTTATGATAAGCTTACCCGTAATGACCTCATTCGGGTTCCTTGCTTTTTGGGAGGTCACAACAAACGCTCTCCCTTGCACTACCGGCTTTGACCTTTCTGGGACGGCCTTTGGTGCCTCCATCCTAGCTGAATTTGTCTTTGGTAAACGACAAAATCGGGCTAAGTGACCTTCTCTTCCACAATTATAACATGCTTTGGACGGCATCGCGCAATTTGGACTGATGTGTCCCTCCCCTCCGCATTTGAAGCATATGATAGGTGGTCTTTCTCCTTCCTTAACAACGGGTGCTGGTGCTGACGTCTTTCCATCATTGTTGAATCTCCTCTTCTTGAAATGTCCATTCTTATTATTTTGGCCCTGATTACCACCGAAGTGGTTATCATTTCTGGCTTGCTGATTCCCTCCACGCTTGTTGTCACCGCTTCGATGACCATTCTCGCTGGTATTATAATTTTTCCGGCCACTCTCTTTTAGTTGAGTTGACTCGTTATCGCGCTCCACTAACTGAGCCCTATTTATAACATCTGAATACAAACACAGTTTATGAGAAATAAGATGTTGACGTATCTCCGGCTTTAAACCTCTTAAAAACATTCGCGCCATTCTCTCTTCATTATCCACCAAGTGGGACACAAACCGTGATAATTCTGCAAATTTTGCCTCGTATTGCGACACGGTCATATTATTTTGTTCCAACTTAATAAACTCCACCTCCTTCATGCGGCGAATACTTTCGGGAAAGTATTTGTCATTGAACAGCTCCTGGAACTTCTCCCAAGATATCTTCAGTACAGCAGGTTGAGTACGTTTTACCGATTCCCACCAATAATCTGCCTCTCCGCGCAACATAAAGGCGGCAAAGGGAACATTTTGCTCCTCGGAGCATCCCAAGACATCAAATATCTTGGTCATCTGCTTTATCCATGTTTCCGCCATAAGTGGTTTTGGCTCTCCCTTAAACTCCGGTGGTCCCAGCTCCTTGAACTGTTTAGCGGTGACCGTCCGAGAGTTTCCCGTGTTTCCATCTACGTTTTGGACAGGAGTTTCTCTCGCCTGCTGTTGCATAAATTGCATAAAACCTCTAAACATTTGATCATTCGTCATTTGGTCAGTGTTGTTGTTTGCATGAGGATTTTCGTCTTCCTGATGCACATTATCATGATTATTGATATGCGGTGAATCAACAATCGCCTGTGCTCCATTGCCATTCTCAACATTCTCAGATGTCATTTTCAGATACTGCCACAAAACAAAAGGTTAATTGACATGTAACACATTATCCCTATATTCTGACCGACCAACAAAATAGCACATAAACTTAGGTAGGTCATACTAGCGAAGGAATTCCCCGTCTCTCCCCTCCTAGTACTATTCTCACATCTTAGCCAGGGATCATATCCCTAAGCTCTGATACCAACTGTGACGCCCCCAAAATTAGGTATACATCACCCATCTTGAGTCGCCAGATACATGGTACAGAATTCAAATACAACTTACTAATACAACTGTCGTGTACAATATGACAAAACATAACTGTGAGTTTGAATACAATTATTGTCTACTATTGTCTACTAGAGATCATACAAACTCAAAAGGTGTCCTCAATACAATTATTGTCACACTATTTAACAGAATAGTGAGGACTACTAATACTATTCTCTGGTCCATCACTCCGTTCCCCGACTCGTCCCAGCTATATTCTCATTTCCTGAAGAGAACAGTGAAAGAAAGGGTGAGCTCAACTAGCCCAGTAAGAAATATTATGACTAAGATAATGCAGAATAAATTATCATTAGCCTTCAACAGTGTTAAACTGATAAAATATAATAAACATCAAGTTTAACTGCAGCGGAACCAGCAATCCATTAAAAGAGTCAAGTAGAAAATAAAAAACTACTATCTTTTATGATTTAAAAGGTTTTTCATCATCGTTATGGCTGAGACTCAGCTTAATAAATATTCCACATCATCGAATCACCCCCGCACTACGGCCAAGGATATTCTTTAGTATCACGACCACAATTATTCACGCACTACGACCAAGAATATTTGTGTATTCATTAGTGGTCATGATCATGCCAACAACTGTCCATCAATGCACTATGGGCCAATGAGGATTTTTAATTTTTACATCACTTGTAATATTACGGTCATGATTACACCGAATAATCCCTGGTCATAATCATACCAAGTCCATCTATGCACTACAGGCCACAGATGACTTTCAACAAAATATAAGCATGAGGATGATGACAATGATATAATAATTCAATAAAACAAGTTCAAGAATTATTTTATCCAGAAATTATTAACGTTCAAATTGTCAACACGATACTGTTTTGTGGTGTAAAATTCAAGAATGATCAGAAGAATATTTTCATGAAAGGATACTGGATGAAGCGCAAATATCAAGGATATTCTACTAATTTCATGGAGTATAGAAGTTAAAGTTTTAACCAACTAAGTATAATAAAGAATGAAATAACAAAAGAAATCACCAAGCATGCGATAGACCGCACAGGCAGGTTATTCCAACAGAATAATAAATAACGGAACCAGGTCAGGTGAAATTCACACTGACAGGATGTTCCAACAGAATAATAAAGACGGAACCAGATCCGATGTAAAACACACAGATAGGATATTCCAACAGAATAATAATAAAGACGGAACCAGATCCGGTGTAAAACACACAGATAGGATATTCCAACAGAATAATAAAGAATGGAACCAGATCTGGTGTAAAACACACAGATAGGATATTCCAACAGAATAATAAAGAATGGAACCAGGTCCGGTGTAAAACACACAGACAGGATATTCCAACAGAATAATAAAAGAATGTCACCAAGTATAGGGTAAACCGCGTATACAGGTTATTCCGATAGAATAATAAGAAATGGAATAACATAAGGATTTCACCAAGTATAGGGTACACCGCGTATACAGGTCATGTATAGGGTATGCCACTTTTACAGGTTATTCCAACAGAATAACAACGAATGGAATAACATAAGTTCTCTTCAAGAAGAAAGAGTAACACCCCTTACCGTATTAGAAGATTGAATACTGCAATAGTGTAATAACCGAATACTCTTCTTCTTTATCTATTACTCTCTCTATACTTTCTCTCTCTATAGCTTGAACGAATTCGTGAAAAATAATGAAGCCCTAGGCCTCTATTTATAGAAGATTTATTACTATTTACGAAAGTATTTACTATTTACGAAGGTAATTACTATTGACGAAGGTAATTACTATTGACGAAGGATAATTACTATTTACGAAGGTAATTACTATTTACGAAGGTAATTACTATTTATGAAAGAGACTCTTAGATGATGACATATGGCCCCCCATAAATAATTAAATTTACCACAAACGTCTAATAATAGACTCTTTATATACATCAAGGATTGAATAAAAATTACCAGAAATCATTTTATTTTATTTTATTTTTAATCAACACATATTTAATCTTTCAACAATTATTAATCATTTATAACTTGTCGTCTCAATTATTGTTTAGATAATATAACATATTATACAGACGATACTGTGACAATAATTGAATCAATAATATAAGAGATATGATGCAGCAATTACTGTAGCAATAATTGAGTATAGCTGAGTGACTTCTCACGTAAGCATCAATAATCAATACCATGTGCTACTATGCAACAACGCGTATTACTGTACTTTTACTACCGAGTAGTTCAACAGTTTTAACGGTAACACCTCCGCCGTTATTTTATAGAAAGATAATTTTGTCGTTTTCTAACTACAACAATACTTCCGTTGTGGGGTCCACCAATGATTGTGCCGTCGTACGAATATTCCCCGACAAAAAGAATATTTCCCGACCAAACGAATATTTTATAACAACTTGCGTACTTTGCAAAATTTATAAATATTACCCACAACTCTATATTTTATCAAATTTATTCCATAATATTCAAAAATAATAATTATGAAAATTCATCTTTATTTATAAAAACTGGGGTCTTACAGACAGTGCACAATAAAGGCCACTGTCCCACCATCAGTGGCCAAACAGATGAACTTCAGTCAAGCAATGTAAGTATTATAGCATTCCAACATTATTTTTATGTAACAGTTTTGTTTACCTGAGTTAAACATTATTGTTTCTCTGTGTCAGGCAAGTAGGCATGTGACGCCCCCAAAATAAGTATACATCACCCATTCTGAATCGCTAAATACATGGTATAAACTCAAATACAACTTAATTATACAACTGTCGTGTAAAATACGACAAAACATAAGCTGAGAGTTTTAATACGAATATTGTCTTCTAGACAGTATTCAAACTCAAATGGAGTCCTTATTACATTTTTTATCATACTATTTCACTAAATAGTGAGGACTACTAATGCAAACATCTGGACCATCACTCCGTCCCCCGACTAGTCCCAGCTATATACTCATTTCCTGAAGAGAACAATGAAAATAAAGGGTGAGCTCAACTAGCCTAGTAAGAAATATTATGACTAAGATAATGCAGAATAAATTATCGTTAGCCTTCAACAGTGTTAAACTGATAAAATATAATAAACATCTAGTTTAACTGCAGTGGAACAAGTAATCCATTCGAAGAGTCAAGTAGAGCATGATATATACTATATTCTATGATTTAAAAAGGTTTTTCATCAACTTTATCGCTAAGACTCGGCTTAATAAATAAACCACATCATCGAATCATCCCTGTACTACGGCCAAGGATATTCAAGTATTAATCAATGGTCATGATTATACCGAATAATCCCTGTTTATAATCATACCAACAACTGTCCATCAATGCACTACATGCCAATGAAGACTTTTACCACATCATTTGTAACATTACGGTCATGATTATACCGAATAATCCCTGGTCTTAATCATACCAATCAATAGTACATCTATGCAACTAAGCTATAGATGACTTTTATCACAATATAAGCATGAGGATGATGACAATGATATAGAATTCAATTAAAATAAAGCAAAGGATATATTTTTAAAGATTTATAAATTAATTTATCCAGAATTCAATAATGCCAAAATTGTCAACATGATACTGCTTTGTGGAGTAAAATTCGAGAATATTATTGTATCAAAATGATTTGGATAGCAAATAAATTAATTTTTTTCATGAATAATTCCCCGAGTGAATAGTACCTGAGTGAATATATAGTACCCCGTGAATAGTACTTCGAGAATAGTACCCCGTGAATAGTACTTTGTGAATAGTACTTTATGAATAATACCCGTGAATAGTACTTTGTGAATAGTACCCCCATGAATATTATTTTGGTAATAGTACCGTAAAAATAAATACTACTCATGGACAGTACTCCGGTATGAAAAGCTTAAAATTTAACAAGAATGTGCAGAAAATATCCTTGTCAAACGATACTAGATGAAGCGCAGATTTCAAGGATATTCTACTAATTTCACGTAGTATAGAAGCAATACTTTAACAAAATGAGGGTATAATCAGGAATACGAGACGAAATAATATTACTCACATACTACAAAGTATGGAAGAAAATATTATTCCTTATGAATACTGAAAAAAATAATATTCCTTACCTCAAAGGAAGACTAGATACTGGAATAGTGAAGTAGCAGACTTCTCTTCTTCTTTCTCTATATAGCTTCTCTCTATATAATTGCTCTTGTGAGTCTTAGTGAATTGGTGAGAATGAAAGAAGAATGAGCTTCTATTTATAGAAAACTATAGTTTTGATAATTGCACGTTTTGGGGCTCGAAATATTACAGTATAATACCTTCATATTTTCCTTCATTTTTAATTTAGTCGTGCAAGTAATATCAAACTTGCACCACCTCCCCTAATAGTACATCTTGTGAATCAATAGTACAATCATGTGAATCAATAATACAATCATGTGAAAAAAATAATTACAGTATAGTACCTTCATCTATACCTCCATTTTTAATTTAGTCATGCAAGTATTATCAATCTTGCACCACCTCCCCAAATAGTACACGCATTTGAATCAATAGTACACACATGTGAACAAATAGTTATAAGCATGTGAATTAATTGCAATTAATTGCTCATTTATCTGATTAATTACCCGATTGGTCAATATAACCTCCAGGCATTAATTATCATCGGAATAGATGTCGATTTCCACTAACACTAATAATCCCAACATAATGGAAATATCAATTTTATCTTTAATCAACACGAACTTATTCATCATTAATATTATAACTCATAATATTTAACAACCAGATCATTCCCAAGGAAGAAGGGGCTTTCCGATAAGGATTTCTCCCTATTAGCGCGCAATTAGGTGACCAAACCTTTCATTGACAGAACTTTCTAGATATTGTCAATATTGTAAATAATAATATGAATAATTTTGTCGTCTCAATTATTGATTAAATAATATAAAATATTATGGAGATGATACTATGATAATAATTGAATCAATAATATGAAAGATATTATGCAACAATTACTGTAACAATAATTATAACATTCCAGAATTTTAAAGTGTAATATTAAATATTTATTGATTTATATAAGTATTTAATGGATTATGCTTATTGTTGAATAAATAATTGTTCAATTTGAGTTGATGTGATTTAGTTAATTATTTTTTGAATAAATAATTAAGGAGCTAAGTAAATTAATTGTTATGAGATTATATACCAATGTAATTTAATAAGTAAGCTAAAGAGCTTATAGTGATTTAAATAAATTATAATATTTTAAATGAGAAATTGTAATTTAAAATATTAGTTGGTTAAATAAAATTATAATTATAAAAGAAATTATAGTTATGTGATATTAAATTATGTGCTAAAGTAATTTAATAGATTAATATTTTAATTGATTTATTAATTAAATAAAAGTGTGACTAATAACCTAGCTATAAAGGAGTTATTAAAATAAATTAAGGGAGTTTAACTCAGTTTTTTCAAACGAGGCCTAATGCCTATTAAGTCTTTTATCTAATTGGGTTTTACCAAACAAGGCATAAGGGTTAATGAATTATTTTTATTAAGCTTAGCCAAACAAGCCTTATGGCTTTTGATTTTCAAAAAGTTTATAACTGATGTCAGTTAAATCCTATACATAATATCTATATTATTATTATACGTTATAATATTCTACGTATGTTAGAGTTAGGGAGAAGAAAGACTCAGTTGAAGTTTACAGAGAGAAAAGAAGAGAAGAAGAAAACTAGAGAGAAATTTAGAGAAACACTAACAGGTTTGAGAAAGGAATTGGAGAAAAGAAATTGATAACCAAACTCTAGCCATCATCTTCTTAATCAAAGGTAGGGGCTTAACCTTTTTTTCAAAAAGTTTAGTTTTTCTTCTTCCCAAAAAGTTCTCTTTAAAATATTTTATAGGATGAATTGTTGATATATATATATATATATATATATATATATATATATATATATATATATATATATATATATAACTTGGTATGATAATTGTTGTAAAAGGTTTTTATGAGTTTATATATGATTATAGATATACTAGTTCATGTATGTATGTATTTTATGAAGAAAATATATCACAGTGTTCATATGAAAATATATATGAATATGGCTTAATTTAAAATAGAAATTTAAGGTTTAATTAGTTGTTACATTGATATGTTAATTTTGGAAATTGATAGAGTATGTATAATCATAACTTTGATGTTTTGAAATTTCCGTTTTGATAAAAAAAAACAAAATCACAGTGTTGATTTCCATTGAAAATATCAAAAATGGAGTTTTTACCAAAAACATTGAAATTGTGTGTTGTATATTTGATGTCTGTGTTATTTTTATGAGTAGGAACATGTTAGAAGTCTTCACAATATATTTATATGAAGTTTATATGTGTATTACATGATAATCAGTCTATTAGATTTGAGCTTTTAGGCCAATTTGGCTTTTTATTCATGTTGTTGCGGAGGCTGTCGTCGGATTCTGGACTCTGGTGCCGTAGCGCGGCCCAGCAGTACAAATCTCGCGCCACAAACTGTGACCCGCGCCGTAACGCTAACTCAGTGCCGCAGCACGAACCACAGTGTAAACTGTGGCGCCGCAGCGTGAGTTAGCAGAAGGTTCTGACAGTTTTGTTTAATTACACAAACTTTGAAAATAAATGTTATGTGTTAATAATAGGAATGTTAAATGATAATTTCAGTAGTATTAAACTATGAATGATCATGTTATTAAGTGTTACCTATTTGTAACATAATTGATTATGTGAATGGGTAATTTAACCCATATGATGAATATATTTTTTTATATAAATATACAATGTTGGTAATGACTAACTATGTCAATATGGCATATGTATAGGGTATTAATTCAAGTGGTAAAGGTTTAGCTTGTGCTAAAGGCAAGTTCTCTAACTCAAAACTTCATTGTGCAAGTTTTTCTAACTCTATTTTATAATTGAGCAAGTTTTCTAATCCTTTGTCTTATTGAGCTAATTATTGTTTTCAATTTCGATTACCTTATAATGATGTAAGTTGTCTAACCTTTGGTTGGATGTTGAACAAGTTATTCTTGTATTTCAATTATTGATTAACATGCATAACTGATTTTCCATGCATGTTTAATATTCAATTCTAATTAACCTTGACTCAGTATTGTTCAAGCAAGGTATGCTATAGTTATTCAAATTGTATGCTATTAGATTATTCCTAAAAGCATGATTTTAGTTACTATGATTGATTCAATCACGATTATTCTATAGTATAGTGTTATTAGTTTTATTCAAATACTCCTTAGTTTATGTTCGTTAAATTCCAAATTTCCTTATAAGCTTATCCAAACCAAACTTTCTTTGGTGAGGACTTGTACTCTAAATATTGAGATGAACAACTCTTTTAATAGAAGTTTACGCTTAGCGTTGAAATGATTGTGCACAATATATTATACGAAGGGTTGATCCCCCTAAGTACGTGGAGTCCTTATAGTCTTATGACTGTTAAAGTTAAAGTTGAAAGATTACTTATAACTGTGGACATGATTCGTGGTCATTAGACCCTCAGTGAATGTTATAATTTTTAGAAAGTTAATAGAATATAGTGTTCAGTTCTATTGAGCCTAATATTGGCAATTGATGTAAAAATTTAAATATTTATTTATTGTTATTTCAAGTGGGCCTTGTTTGCTCACTCTTGCCTGTAAAATTTCTTACAGCTAAAATGGAAAAGGGTGACGTACCTAGCACCAGTAAGGGAAAAGGAAAGATGAATAAATACTGAAGACTTGTAATAGTTTTGATAGTTTACTTTCAGACTTTGATTTAAAGATTGTAATGAAGTTTATTTAATTTTTCGCATTTGAATGATTGTTGTTAAAGGTTAGATAACCTGGGAGATTTTTATTTAAGTTTTATCCTGTATGGGCATGTTTTTTTTATTATTCAATTTTATTATAATTGGGTAGTTAGAAATGAATGTTTTGATTAAGTGAACACCAAATCTTGTGCAAATGAAGTACCATGATTTGGGGGTGTCACAATAATTTAGTATAACTAATGACTTCTCACGTAAGCATCAATAATCAATACCTTGTGCTAATATGCAACCACGCGTATTACTATACTTTTACCACTGGGTAGTTCAACAGTAAAACTTTCGCCGTTATTTTTATAAAAAGATAATTATGTCATTTTTTAATTACGACAATACTTTCGTTGTGGGGTCCACCAATGATTGTGTCTTCGTACGAATATTCCCTGTTAAAACGAATATTCTCCGATCAATCGAATATTATATAACCACTTGCTTACTTTGTAAAATTTATAAATATTACCCACAACTATAACATTATATCAAATTCACATCATAATATTCAAAAATATATTTCGAGAAGAATTAATCTTTATTCATAAAAATTGGGGATCTTGCAAGGCAGGTCAAGAGGAAAAGTTGCTGTGACAACCCGATATTTTCTATATAAATAAATCATAAATTTTGCGTATAATTTTTTTTTATTTATTAAAAATAAATATGAATAATAAGTGCCAAGGTAATGTGTAATTATAATTATATGTTTGATAAATAAAATTTATTTATTACATTATTAATTGTAAATAAATTTATTTTAGAAATATTGGTTATTATAAATGATATTTTTATAGTAATTAATTCTATATTAGAAATGTTTTATTAATTATTTTTCCATGAAATTATATGTTTATATTATTCAAATAATACATGAAATGATTTTTGAATAATTATAATAATTATTTTATTATAAGAATTTTGTTCAAGTTATTAAGTAAATTATTTTTAAGGTTAATTATGGCGGATAAAATCAGATATGGAATCCAAACCCTAATTTTGGGTTTTGATCAAGGAATGATAATAATATTATAATATTATGATATTTTGATTTTTCAGTGTTATTAATATGTACTTGTAAAAATTATACTGTTGATGGATGGTCAATTGTGGTATATTGACTAAACCCTAGCATTAATTGATTTAACCCTATTTATCAATTTAAATGGGAAATTTAAGATTATTAAATATTTGTATTATATGATATATGTTGTGTGTAATTTCATGGTATGCTAATTAGGAAACCCTAATTTGAAAATTTAAACCCTAACTGATATTTGGAAACCCTAAATGATTATTGTAAACCTTAATTGCTTAGGTGGCAAGGTTAATTATGTTATTTAAACTCTAATGATCATGATTAATGTAATTAGAAATCCTAATTACAAGTTGGTTACCCTAATTATTAAATTGTTAACCCTAATTACCAAATTAATGCCTTAATTGCTAATTACTGATCTTAATTAAAATTAGTAAATCCTTAAACCTAATTTTTAGGTATATGTGATTAGGAAATCTAAACTAATTTAGAAATCCTAATTTGTGAATTTTAGAAACTAAAAGTTATTTAATTTTTATTTTTGTGCAAACCCTAATTGCTAAATCCTAGATTTGTTTTGTGCTAAACCTTAGGGTTAAACCCTAAGGGTTTGCAAGATTACAATGTTGCCATTAAAATAATTTACCAAATGACAAAAATGTCCCTCTTGTATAATTGAAGCTACAAACTAGGTTTTGACAATAGGATGGGTGGGTGACCAACTTATTTGACAATCGAGACACAAAATGACAGCAAATCAGCTAATACATCAGACATACATGCATCATACATTAGTATATATAGATCAAGAGAGAGAAAAAGTCATCATTTAAATCATTTTTCTCCAAACTCTCAACCTAAGCTCTCTCTCTCTAACCTTCAAAATACTTTGCTAAAATCAGTCAAGAACCGAGCCCCACTACCATCCCTAACAAATCAGAAGCCAAATATCAGAAATCTCTCTTAAAAAGGTATAAACCCTAGCTTAAATTCTGCCCAAAATTCTGTTGTTAGATGTTAGATTTTTTTGTTAAACATGTTTGTTATAGTGTCTAATGATGAACTGGATTGCTAGATGTTAGATCCATAACATCTAGAGTCTCGAATTTGAAGATTTGTAAAATCTGGAAAAGAGAGAAATATGGTCTGACAACCAAATGTCAGGTCCCATAGATCTCGTCCTGTTATGTGTTTTTGTGTTTTTAAGCTTTGATCTGGTAGCATGCTGGAAGATCTTTGATCTGAACTTGTAATCAAAGTCAAACCTTAAGCCAGTAGAAAGTTATTAGTGGTCAAACCACATTGACCGGCATTGACCGGAACTTTCTGGGCAGTCAAGAACTTGCCCAGATTCGTCTGACAGGAAGTTCAACGGCTCAGATCTTGCTTGTTGTTAATTGTTTTGTTTATTTGTTGGATCTATGTTGTAGTCTTGTATATGGACTACATTTTTATGCCTTAAAATCTCCTTTTAATCAAGCAGGGAATTAGTAATCTATGGTCAAACCAGGCCGGACGAACATGAAAAGCTATTTTCTGGGTAACCCAGAAAACACTTGAACATGTCGTCTGACATGGTTTGACCGTGTCGAATCTGGCTGTTTTATTGTTCTTTTTGTGATGGATCTATAGTGTTACATGTGTTTTATATACTGCAGCTTTTAAATTACTAAAACATATCATATCTTGCAAGTTGTGGAAGCCCAAAAAAGGATGGACGAACTGTTCTTCATTTCTGGGTAACCCAGAAAATGAAGAACAGGTCTGACAGCCACTTTAAGGGCTCAGATCTCATTGGTTATGCATGTTATAAGAATATTTGTTGCTGGATCTTGTAGTCTTACATTTTCTCTACATGATCTGATCAAAACCGAGCCCAGAAACACATCACACACGAAATTGCAGTCGGTCAAACTAGCATGCCTGGTCACTGTCACGTTTTCTGGGTTGGCAAGAAGAACACCAAGAACACCTATAGCGACGGTTCTGTCGCTATAAGTGGTTTTTAGCGACAGATATTAATTAATTTTTGGAAATTATTAAATAAATAGAAAAAAATAGTTTTTAATTATTAAAAATACAAAATAAATTATTAAAAATTATTTTAAATTCTAAAAATTAGTTTTTAATTATTTTAAATATATTTCCTAAATATTTAATATTTTTGGAATATTAAAAGTATTTAATTTATTTAATTATAATATTAAATAAATTATTTAAAAATGATTTTAATATTTAAAAAATCATTTAAAATTATATTATGGCATAAGAAAATAATTTAAGTTATTTTTGATAACTTTTAATATTATGTGATAATTTTCATTAATAAATTAATATTAATGATAATTAAGTTATTTATTAAATGAATTAAATAAATGAATTAAAAATGATTTTATTAAATTGAAAATTATTTTAAATAAGAATAAGGTATTTAAAAATATTTTAAGTTAGAAAATATAACTTTTAATATTTAAAGGTAAATTTCATTAATTAATTATTATTAATGATATTAAAGTTATTTAATAATTATATTAAATAATTTAGTTTAAAAATGATTTTAATATTATAATAATCATTTTAAATGAAAATAAAGTATTTAAAGATATTTTAAGTTATAAATTATAACTTTTAATATTTAAAGGATAATTTCATTAATAATTTAATATTAATGATATTTAGTTAATGATTAATAATATTAAATTATATTAAATAAATAGTTTAAAAATGGTTTTATTTATTTAAAAATCATTTAAAAAGGATATAAGTGAATTAAAAATATTTTAAGTTGTAATTAATAACTTTTAATATTTGGATAATGATAAATTAATATTTAAATATTAATGGTAATTATTTAAGGATGATTTTAAATATTTTAAAAATCATTTAAGGGTAATATAAATGTTTTAAAACTATTTTAAGTTATTATTAATGACTTTAATATTTTGGCAATGATTTCATTAATAGTGTAATATTAATTAAATATTAATGATAATAGAATTGTTTATTATTTAAATCATTTAACAATGATTCTGATATTTCAAAAATTATGGTAAATGGTAATAATTATTTTATAATTATTATAAGGTCATGAAAAAATGTTATAACTGTTGTTTAAGATATCTAAGTGGATATTGTATAACTGTATAGAGTCATAGACTCGTTAATTACCCGATAAAGTTGTCGGTAAACCGACATATTTCAGAAATTGATCTGAACTTAGATAGATTGATTTGATTAGTGAATTATTTGTGATTCAATGGTGTTAAAGTTATGTGACAATGTGATTAGGAATGTGCTGACTGCAATTAGCAGTATTATATGATATAATATATTATTCTAATCAGACAATGATCTATTTAATGATATGACTTGATAGAAAAGATATATCTAAGTTGTGTAATCAGCAGACAAGGCAAGTATCTAACCCTTTGCATTTACTTTATGCTAAGGACATGCGTAAGATAATATCTGAATTGTTCAAATATTTCAACCTTTGTATATACTTATGCAATAATTCTGTATAAGTAAACTATTAAGCAATAATTGTTGTACAATTTCCTTTATCCTGTTAATATTGATCAAGTTATTTATTCTATTCGTTAATTTCTATAACATGGTTATACAAGTGTCCCCACTTGGATAATCATTATATTTTATCACATGTTGATACATACTTATAGTTGCCTAGTATGTATACATTGAAATAAAAGTCGTCTAAGCTATTTGATCCAGCTAGACATAAATTTAAAGTTGTTGTTGAATAAGATAAAAGCAATGTAGTATTGATCAATACAGGGCATAACGGGCTGATCACCCCCGTGCCCGTAAGCAATGACGGTTTACAGATGAATTTCTGTTTAAACCTTTTCAAAAATAGAAAATATGTTCATAGTCTGTCAACTGATTCTCATTTATAGTCAATACGTAGTTTCAAAAATTTGAAATCAAAATGACATGTTGTTGATTATTGGTTCAGCTTACTTCACAACTGTTGATCCGTTGTAGAAGTATTTTTCAAATAAAACATTTAATCCTTTTAGTTAACTATTATTGTTGTTATTACTTGCTGGGCACTCAAATGCTCATTCTTGCTTAATTTTAAATGTTTTCATCTAAGTGTGAACAACCCGAAGGATCTGCCAAGAACAAGGGGAAAGGAAAAGTTGCTGACTAAATGTTTAAGATATTCTATGTAATAGTCTGACTTTATGATAAGGATAATAAATATTATTACTATTATCACGTAACGAATGTTTAAAGGTTTCGTACTTGGGAACTAAACTCTGATAATATGTAAATTAAGTTTGAAAATCTATATTATTGTTATTATTATTAGTATTATTCCCCTCATAGAAATGGTATCGTGAAGCACCGAGTTCGGGTTTCAAGTACCTGGATTCGGGGGCGTCACAGAATGGTATCAGAGCTATAGGGTTAGAAACCTTAGGTGGGATAGACCTTATATAACCTTAGAACAGAGGGAAACGTTGAAAATATAATTAACTCATATAGAGTTTAAAGATAGATGAATCAGGATAAATTCATCGTCAAATAAATTAAAAGATAACTTATATAAAACCTTTATGTGTTATGTGTATATATTCTATGCTAATCAGGATAATTTGTGTGTGTAGATGTCAGGTGAAAAAGGATTAGGATACCCTTGGATCGTAAAGAAGAAGCCGATATCAAAGCCAATAGCTGAAATAGAGGCTCAAAGTGAAAGCAACCTCGATGAGGTGGTTATTGTGGAGAATGTCGTACCAGATCCGAAAATGGTAGAAGCTAACCGACAGTGATTCAGACACTGAAGTTGGAGCTGACCAAGCATCAACCGAAGTGCAGAATCTGCAAGACCAGGTTTCCTCTTTGGAACGATTGTGGAAAATAGAAAAATTACTAAATAGGCAACTGCAGAAAGCATTAATTGAAACAATGAAGAACAAGATAAGCTTAAAATCCAAATTGACCAAATAGGAGCTAAAAGTAACAAGTCAAGTGCAGCTCCGAACCAGAAGGGAAAAAGAAAAATGAATGATCGTGATCCTGATAACAACCAAGGGAACTTTAAACACATAGAAAAGTGTACAAAATGTGACAAGAAGCATGAAGGCGTGTGCAGGAAAGGCGAAAATGTTTGCTACAATTGCGGACATGGGGGACATTTTTCTCCTCAGTGTCCCAATCCTAAGCATTGTGTCTGTTTTATTTGTGGGATAGAAGGTCATCAAGCAAAAAGTTGTCCTCGATCAAGGAAAAGGCATAGTGAATAGGTAGTATAGGTTCTGTGGTGTAGGTTTGTTTAATATTATATGTGTGCTTAGTATGTTTGTATAATATAATATTCTCAACTTTTGTGTTAATCTAAGTTATAAATCCCGACTCTTGTGGTCACAAAGGGATAGTATTATGGACTATGCTATGTAAATTATTTTGAATTAATGGAAATGAACTCATGTTTGGGTAATGAAACAAGTTTAATATATATTAAACTTATATGATAAGGTTTAGAATGTAAGTTAAATTATGTTTTATTTAACCAGATAATGCCGCCTCGACGATAAAACCGAAATCAAAAGGCAGAAGAATCTGTCAACAACGTTGAAGGACAACCACAACCAGATCCAATGCAGCAATTCGCAAATATGATAGCTCAAGCCATGCAACAAGGAACGGCAGCCGCTGGGAACCAACAGGACAATCGCTTAGCAAACTTCAAGGACTTCAAAGCTGTAGGACCTCCCGAATTTAGAGGTGCAACTGACCCTGTAGAAGCCCAAACTTGGGTTAAAGAAATAGAAAAGGCGTTTGTAATAGCTAGGGTGGCTGAGGAGCAGAAAACGGTTTTTGCTGCCTATATGATGAAGGGTGAAGCAAATTTTTGGTGGGAAACTAATCAGGCAAGGGCTGGGGAAGGTGTAGTTGCTTGGGAAAGGTTTAAAACCCTGTTTTTCAAAAACTATTTTTCATCTAGTATGCAGGCTAGGATGGAAGTAAAATTTCTTGAATTAAAACAAGAGAATATGTCTGTTGCGGAATATGCCGCAAAATTTAATGAATTGGCTAGGTTCGCCCCGCATCAAGTAGATACGGAGGCTAGAAAAATAAGAAGGTTTGAGCTGGGATTAAAACCCTGGCTCTACAACAAGGTGGCAGTGTTGCAAATCCCTACATTTGCAGTACTCATGGAGAAAGCACTTATTGCTGAGGAGGGAAGTGAGGCTATGAGCCTTTACAATAAAGAAAGGAGGAACAAGGGAAAAGTTGAGGGAACTGGGAAGGTGGAAGCAAATACTGGGAATAGGAGGGATAAGAGGAAGGTGAACAACTTTGGTGGGGTGCAAGTAAAACAAGAAGGTGCAAATAAGAAGCCGTTGGTGCAATGTGGGAATTGTGGGAAAAATCATTTAGGAAAATGTCTAAAGGGAAAATTCGCATGTTTCAAGTGCGGGCGGGAGGGCCATATCTCTCCCAACTGCCCCAATTCTAAGACAATTGGTGGGTGTTTTCTGTGCGAATCAAAGGATCATAGGGTGAAAGATTGTCCAAAAAGGAAAGCGGATGCAGCAAGTGTGAACATGGGGAAAAACGGCGGAACTTTGGCAATCACGGGACCAACTTCATCCAGCAAGCCAACGAAATCTACTGCAAGGGTCTTCAACATGACAGTCCAAGACACGGCAGCAGCTGGCAGTGGAACTCCAGGTACTTTTCTTATAACTTTTATTTTCATATATATAATTTTTCTATTTCTAGTAAATAATTTTATAATAAATTTTGAAGGAGGAATTTGAGTTTCTTTAGAAATCAAATTTCCGTATCATCAGAAAGATAAGCTCTAAGTAAAAAGTTAAAGATCAGACTGATCAAAGTGATCAAGATCTACCTGCAACGATTGTGAATGTCATGTACCCTGGTAGGTATAGGTTTTAATGTGGTGATTCCGGGGACGGAATCTTTATAAGGGAGGGTGAATGTGACAACCCGATATTTTTTATATAAATAAATCATAAATTTTGCGTATAATTTTTTTTTATTTATTAAAAATAAATATGAATGATATGTGCCAAGGTAATGTATAATTATAATTATATGTTTGATAAATAAAATTTATTTATTACATTATTAATTGTAAATAAATTTATTTTAGAAATATTGGTTATTATAAATGATATTTTTATAGTAATTAATTCTATATTAGAAATGTTTTATTAATTATTTTTCCATGAAATTATATGTTTATATTATTCAAATAATACATGAAATGATTTTTGAATAATTATAATAATTATTTTATTATAAGAATTTTGTTCAAGTTATTAAGTAAATTATTTTAAAGGTTAATTATGGCGGATAAAATCAGATATGGAATCCAAACCCTAATTTTGGGTTTTGATCAAGGAATGATAATAATATTATAATATTATGATATTTTGATTTTTCAGTGTTATTAATATGTACTGTAAAAATTATACTGTTGATGGATGGTCAATTATGGTATATTGACCAAACCCTAGCATTAATTGATTTAACCCTATTTATCAATTTAAATGGGAAATTTAAGATTATTAAATATTTGTATTATATGATATATCTTGTGTGTAATTTCATGGTATGCTAATTAGGAAACCCTAATTTGAAAATTCAAACCCTAACTGATATTTGGAAACCCTAATTGATTATTATAAACCTTAATTTCTTAGGTGGCAAGGTTAATTATGTTATTTAAACTCTAATGATCATGATTAATTTAATTAGAAATCCTAATTACAAGTTGTTTACCCTAATTATTAAATTGTTAACCCTAATTGCCAAATTAATGCCTTAATTGCTAATAACTGATCTTAATTATAATTAGTAAATCCTTAAACCTAATTTTTAGGTATATGTGATTAGGAAATCTAAACTAATTTAGAAATCCTAATTTGTGAATTTTAGAAATTAAAAGTTATTTAATTTTTATTTTTGTGCAAACCCTAATTTCTAAATTCTAGATTTGTTTTGTGCTAAACCCTTAGGGTTAAACCCTAAGGGTCAAACCCTAAGGGTTTGCAAGATTACAATGTTGCCATTAAAATAATTTACCAAATGACAAAAATGCCCCTCTTGTATAATTGAAGCTACAAACTAGGTTTTGACAATAGGATGGGTGGGTGACCAACTTATTTGACAATTGAGACACAAAATGACAGCAAATCAGCTAATACACCAGACATATATGCATCATACATTAGTATAAATAGATCAAGAGAGAGAAAAAGTCATCATTTAAATCATTTTTCTCCAAACTCTCAACCTAAGCTCTCTCTCTCTCTAACCTTCGAAATACTTTGCTAAAATCAGTCAAGAACCGAGCCCCACTACCATCCCTAACAAATCAGAAGCCAAATATCAGAAATCTCTCTTAAAAAGGTATAAACCCTAGCTTAAATTCTGTCCAAAATTCTGTTGTTAGATGTTAGAATTTTTTTGTTAAACATGTTTGTTATAGTGTCTAATGATGATCTGGGTTGCTAGATGTTAGATCCATAACATCTAGAGTCTCGAATTTGAAGATTTTTAAAATCTGGAAAAGAGAGAAATATGGTCTGACAACCAAATGTCAGGTCCCATAGATCTCGTCCTGTTATGTGTTTTTGTGTTTTTAAGCTTTGATCTGGTAGTATGCTGGAAGATCTTTGATCTGAAATTGTAATCAAAGTCAAACCTTAAGCCAGTAGAAAGTTATTAGTGGTCAAACCACGTTGACCGGCATTGACCGGAACTTTCTGGGCGGTCAAGAACTTGCCCAGATTCGTCTGACAGGAAGTTCAACAGCTCAGATCTTGCTTGTTGTTAATTATTTTGTTGATTTGTTGGATCTATGTTGTAGTCTTGTATATGGACTACATTTTTATGTCTTAAAATCTCCTTTTAATCAAGCAGTGAATTAGTAATCTATGGTCAAACCAGGCCGGACGAACATGAAAAACTATTTTCTGGGTAACCCAGAAAACACTTGAACATGTCGTCTGACATGGTTTGACCGTGTCGAATCTGGCTGTTCTATTGTTTTTTTTTTGTGATGTTTTGTGATGGATCTATAGTGTTACATGTGTTTTATATACTGCAGCTTTTAAATCACTAAAACATATCATATCTTGCAAGTTGTGGAAGCCCAAAAAAGGATGGACGAACTGTTCTTCATTTCTGGGTAACCCAGAAAATGAAGAACAGGTCTGACAGCCACTTTAAGGGCTCAGATCTCGTTGGTTATGCATGTTATAAGAATATTTGTTGCTGGATCTTGTAGTCTTACATTTTCTCTACATGATCTGATCAAAATCGAGCCCAGAAACTACATCACACACGAAATTGCAGTCGGTCAAACTAGCAAGCCTGGTCACTGTCACGTTTTCTAGGTTGGCATGAAGAACACCAAGAACACCTATAGCGATGGTTCTGTCGCTATAGGTGGTCTTTAGCGACAGATATTAATTAATTTTTGGAAATTATTAAATAAATAGAAAAAAATAGTTTTTAATTATTAAAAATACAAAATAAATTATTAAAAATTATTTTAAATTCTGGAAATTAGTTTTTAATTATTTTAAATATATTTCCTAAATATTTAATATTTTTTGAATATTAAAAGTATTTAATTTATTTAATTATAATATTAAATAAATTATTTAAAATGATTTTAATATTTGAAAAATCATTTAAAATTATATTATGGCATAAGAAAATAATTTAAGTTATTTTTGGTAACTTTTAATATTATGTGATAATTTTCATTAATAAATTAATATTAATGATAATTAAGTTATTTATTAAATGAATTAAAAATGATTTTATTAAATTAAAAATTATTTTAAATAAGAATAAGGTATTTAAAAATATTTTAAGTTATAAAATATAACTTTTAATATTTAAAGGTAAATTTCATTAATTAATTATTATTAATGATATTAAAGTTATTTAATAATTATATTAAATAATTTAGTTTAAAAATGATTTTAATATTATAATAATCATTTTAAATGAAAATAAAGTATTTAAAGATATTTTAAGTTATAAATTATAACTTTTAATATTTAAAGGATAATTTCATTAATAATTTAATATTAATGATATTTATTTAATGATTAATAATATTAAATTATATTAAATAAATAGTTTAAAAATGGTTTTATTTATTTAAAAATTATTTAAAAAGGATATAAGTGAATTAAAAATATTTTAAGTTGTAATTAATAACTTTTAATATTTGGATAATGATAAATTAATATTTAAATATTAATGGTAATTATTTAAGGATGATTTTAAATGTTTTAAAAATCATTTAAGGGTAATATAAATGTTTTAAAACTATTTTAAGTTATTATTAATGACTTTAATATTTTGGCAATGATTTCATTAATAGTGTAATATTAATTAAATATTAATGATAATAGAATTATTTACAATTTAAATCATTTAACAATGATTCAGATATTTCAAAAATTATGGTAAAGGATAATAATTATTTTATAATTATTATAATGTCATGAAAAAATGTTATAACTGTTGTTTAAGATATCTAAGTGGATATTGTATAACTGTATAGAGTCATAGACTCGTTAATTACCCGATAAAGTTGTCGGTAAACCGACATATTTCAGAAATTGATTTGGACTTAGATAGATTGATTTGATAAGTGAATTATTTGTGATTCAATGGTGTTAAAGTTATGTGACAATGTGATTAGGAATGTGCTGACTGCAATAAGCAGTATTATATGATATAATATATTATTCTAATCAAACAATGATCTATTTAATGATAGGACTTGATAGAAAAGATATATCTAAGTTGTGTAAGCAGCAGACAAGGCAAGTATCTAACCCTTTGCATTTACTTTATGCTAAGGACATGCGTAAGATAATATCTAAATTGTTCAAATATTTCAACCTTTGTATATACTTATGCAATGATTCTGTATAAGTAAACTATTAAGCATTAATTGTTGTACAATTTCCTTTATCCTGTTAATATTGATCAAGTTATTTATTTTGTTCGTTAATTTCTATAACATGGTTATACAAGTGTCCCCACTTGGATAATCATTATATTTTATCACATGTTGATACATACTTATAGTTGCCTAGTATGTATACATTGAAATAAAAGTCGTCTAAGCTATTTGATCCAGCTAGACATAAATTTAAAGTTGTTGTTGAATAAGATAAAACTTTACTGTTATCCAACCGAATTGTTTTGGTTTGGATTCAAGACTGTTATGAACATCCCAATTATGGGAAATTTTTATGCGCTAAGGCGGACAAAGGATGAAGGATAATATCGTTCTAGCAATGTAGTATTGATCAATACAGGGCATAACAGGCTGATCACCCCCGTGCCCGTAAGCAATGACGGTTTACAGATGAATTTCTGTTTAAACCTTTTCGAAAATAAAAAATATGTTCATGGTCTATCAACTGATTCTCATTTATAGTCAATACGTAGTTTCAAAAATTTGAAATCAAAATGACATGTTGTTGATTATTGGTTCAGCTTACTTCACAACTGTTGATCCGTTGTAGAAGTATTTTTCAAAGAAAACATTTAATCCTTTCAGTTAACTATTATTGTTGCTATTACTTGTTGGGCACTCGAATGCTCATTCTTGCTTAATTTTAAATGTTTTCAGCTAAGTGTGAACAACCCGAAGGATCTGCCAAGAACAAGGGGAAAGGGAAAGTTGCTGACTAAATGTTTAAGATATTCTATGTAATAGTCTTACTTTATGATAAGGATAATAAATATTATTACTATTATCACGTAACGAATGTTTAAAGGTTTCGTACTTGGGAACTAAACTCTGATAATATGTAAATTAAGTTTGAAATCTATATTATTGTTATTATTATTAGTATTATTTTGCTCATAGAAATGGTATCGTGAAGCACCGAGTTCGGGTTTAAAGTACCTGGATTCGGGGGCGTCACAGTTGCAATGCATCAGCAAATCCAAAAAAGAAATATTATTCTAACAAGGTATTGTTATATCATTCAATTTCATTTATCTTGAATTTATATTCTTTTTTCTCTCTTTTTGTTGGTTGCTGGAAAAATTGGAGCAAAGTCCATTGATGGAATTATGGATTTATGGTTTTAAAAAGTAGTTTTATTGTATGTATCATAATAAGTTAATTATATTAAATAGATGCAGTTTATTGTATTAAATAAGTTGTCAGTTTATTATATTAAATAGTGCTAGTGTTTTCTCGTCGATATGCACCTTATGTAGAACTGAATCATAACTTCATAAAGTTGATAAAACTGGATTTGAAGGACAAATAAAAATGGATTTGAAGGACAAATTAACTTCTTTGTCTGATAACTGTTACTAATTTATATGACACTTCCCTTTCTGTATTTTTATAGGACAATCTATAGACTAATACTAGACCAAAGTTGCAAGTTAATAGGATAAAGACCCGCGCTAAAGTACCAACAGGATTTGGTGTTTATGTTAGTCCTGAGGGAGCTTTAATAGATAATATGAATGGACACAACTCTCGCTTAGTTTTTGTGAGTTACAACCTTTTTTAAATTGCAAGTATTTATGTTACTTTTATTTTTCATTTTTATTTTTTATATGTAACCATACTTGTTCTTGGTTATGTTAAATGCAGATGCCAACTCTAGGAGAATTCATATATCAAGATGGATCAAACAGAAATAACACACCTCCTGCTACAAGAATGTATAGAACCCCACTTACATCAAACAACAATCCACTAACTTCAAGCACAACTGAAACACTTAATAAGTCAAGTCAATTAGAGAACATGAGAGATTAAGTTGAAAGCCTGTAGGAACATGAGATATCAATGTTTAATTTTTAAGAACTTTGTTTAATATCAAGTTTGGACAGTGTGTTCATTAAAATGGTTGGATGTTGAATAATGGCAGTTTTATTCATTTTTATGAAATGTTGACAATCTAAGTTTTCATTTTTATGGTTGGATTAAATCATTTTCATTTTTATGGTTGGATTGAATGATGACATTTTTATCTTGGATATTGTTAATGGTAGTTATTTTCATTGAAATGGTTGGATTGAATGATGGCAGTTTTATATTCCAAGCATCTCTTTTTAGCTAACTAATACATTGAAACAACATCACAGTTGACTGCAGATGCAATTCCTCCTCTACAACCAGAACCAACAATGACAACATCACAGTTGATACAATATGTAATTCATTCATTAATTAAAACAAAGCATCATTCATTAATTGAAACAGCAACATTATTTATTCATTGAAATAACATCATCATTCATTCAAATTCTAACACCAACAACACCAGCCAACTAACACCAACTAACTAATACATTGAAACACCACAAGAACAAACCATCAAGCTAACTAATACATTGAAACAGAGCATCATTCATTCAAATTCTAACACCAGCCAACTAACATCCATTAGCAAATTAAAAGAAACCATAAAAAAATTTTCCTTTTGTTGAGCTTTGACATTAATCTTCTTCAGGTTTTTAACCTCCTTCTCTAATGTCTTCACTGAATCAAGTTCTGCCAACTCTTTCCAATTCTTGGTGTTCTCACTATTTTCATTCTTCAATTTATCCAACATCTCTCTGCTCATCTTCAACTTTAATGTCAAATATTCAATAACATCTTTTGCTCTATCAGGAAATGGTGGATCGTACCATTTAAAGAAACCTCACTAAGCTCTCTTGTCCTATTACACAGCAACACACCAACCATTAACATAAGCAATCATATGAAAACAAAGAAAACATCTTTCCAAAATCTTACCCGATAATTAATACACCCAATGAATCGCCTTCCTCGATGTTTTGTTCCATCTTTCCTTGCCTCCCACATATGCACCATTGCTCCACAGTGGCACCGACTTGGGAACTCTGGTTTAATCCATTCATTTTTGTTACATGAACTATAATCTTCTTCCCCAATTTCATTTACGATTCCACTCCAAGACGAGCTCATCCTTTCAATTAAACGTTGAAACCCTTTAATAAATAAATGAGAATCAGTAATCAATGGAGAATTGAGACAAGAAGAATGAGAGAAGAAGAAGGACAGAAGTATGGAACCCTAGTTTTTTCCCTCCCAAATATTGATCTCTTCGTTTTTTGCTGATCGTCCTTTATACATGGAAATACACATCAACTCAACTTTGTTGCCTAGTCATCGCCATGTCATCATTTGCATCTGACCTGTCAAATTTTCAAATAGAATAAGGATGAAACCCTTACTGTTTAACGGAGTGTAACATTTTTCGAGTACAATCACCAGTTTGTAACTTTTTTCACTTTGGGTATCAAATTGTAAGTCGTGTCCCAGTATAGGTATCAAAAGTTGATTTATCCCGATATAAATATAATATATCTACTAACCTAATTAACATTTTATTTTTTATAATATTATTAAGATTACATTTTAATTGAGAAAGGAATGATTTAAACACATAATATTTTTCGTTAGGCCATGTTTGTTTGCAAGGATTATAATCCCTTGATTATAATTTATGGGATTATAATCCCAAGACTATTAATCATAGGATTAAATAGTCCTACTCATAAGTTTGTTTTTATGGGATTATTCATGGGATAACTTAAAATAATCTCATGTTATGTTTGTTTTTTCCAGGATTAATTAAAGGATTGGATAGAAAAATACAGTTTGTACTATTATACACTTACTAGTAATAACATATTTTAAACTATAATTTAAATTTGTTTATACATCAAAAAATAATAAAATAATGATTACATTCATATATAGACATACTATGTAGTTGGATAGGTCAGATCAAGTTATTCAACATATGATCTGCTTTCAATTGCAATAAGTTTTTATTTTTTTTTATTTTTTTTTAAAAAGACTGTGTTGCTTCATTTTTTTTATTTGTATATGCATAAAAATAATTTCAATAATTTTTTTTATTAGAAGGGCTGAATAATTTATTGACCATTGATTTGAATTACTATGGGTGTAAATAATGATTATTTACTCATCAATCTATTGACCACTGATTTGGATTAATTTATTGTGGTAGTGAATTATTCGTATTTCCAATCTCATTTACATGTAAATACTTATTAAAGTGACAGTAAATACATATTAACAAGTATTTAATAAGTATTTAGTAAATAATTTATTGACCATTAATTTGGATTACTATTAAATTAAAATATTTATTAAGTATTTAATAAGTATTTACTAAATACTTAGTATTTAACAAATTAAAGGTCGCATGAGTGGACAATAAGTATTAAGTAATAATAAGTACTTAGTAATAATATGATACGTGGTGACTTATTTAGTAATAATAAGTATTATTAATAGTGAGGTACGTGTGAAGCCCCTAAAATAGATCTATACGACTCATTTTGAGTCGTCAAATATATGTTACAAAATTCAAATATAAATCTTCCTAAATACGACAAAATATAAACCGTGAGTTTCAATACAAATATTATCTCGTAAACAATATCCAAACTCAAATTAAGTATTCATTACAATTATTATCACACTATTTTACAACATAATGATGACTTCTATAGTAACTATCTTGGACCATTACTCCACTTCTCGACTAGTCCCAGCTACACTTTCATTTCCTGAGAACAACAATGGAACAAAAAGAAAAATGGTGAGATTAACTAGTTCAGTAAATAACATTATGACTAAGATAATATAAGACCCCAACTTTAATGAATAAAGATTAATTTTTCTCTAAATATTATTTATGAATATTATGGTGTGGATTTAATATAATGTTATAGTTGTGGGTAATATTTTCAAATTTTGCAAAATAAGCAAAGTTGTCATAAAATATTCGATTGGTTGGAGAATATTCGTACGACGACACAATTATTGGTGGTCTCCAAAACAGAGTTACTGTCGGGATTAGAAAACGACAGAAATAACTTTTTATAAGAATAACGACGAAAGTTTTACCGTTAACTGTTGAAAAACCCGTTGATAAAACTACAATAATACGCGTAGTTGCATAGTAGCACACGATATTGTATAATATATTTGATTGTTGATGCTTACGTGAGAAGTCACTCAGTTTTATTCAATAATTGTCACAGTAATTGTAAGACCCCGAATTTTATGAAATAAAGGTATTCAATTTTTCTTATAATTACAATTTAGTAAATGATTAAATTGACAAAAAGTTTAAAGTTAAGGGTGAGATATGAATTTTTTTTCAAAATACACAAGTGGTTATAAAATATTCAATTATCGGGGAATATTCGTTTTGGTCGTGGAATATCCTTTCTGTCGGAGAATATTCGTACGACGGCGCATCCATTTGTGGGCCCCATAACGAATAACTGTCGGATGAAAAAAAATGACAAAAATTGAGTTTTTATAAATAACGGCGTAGTTGTTACCGTTAACACTGTTGGAATACCCCGTGGTTAAAATACAGTAATATGCGTGTTTACACAGTAGCACACGATTTTTTACAGTATTTTTGAATTATTGATCCTTACGTAAGAAGACACTACTCAATAATTATTACAGTAATTACTGTTCAATATTTTATTTTATTGATTCAATAATTGCTGCGTTGATATTTTATATTATTGTTATTTCAATAATTGTCATTATCTCTATTATCAGATCAATAATTCATATTATTTGAAAAATATTATTAGATAACATTATTAGAAATGTCTAGAAAGTTCTGTCAAAGAGAGGGTTGGTCACCCCTAATTGCGCGCCAGTAAGGAGAAATTCTTATTGGAAAGCCCCCTATTTCCTGAAAATGGTCCTGGTTGTCATAATTGTGATTCTGTAATATTATTTGTGAATAATTAATTATTGATTTATATGATAAGGAAATATTTATTTTATGTGGATATAAATGATGGGTATATTTATTTTTATGTGGATAAAAATGAAGGAATTAATGCTGAGGTGTTTTATCATTATTTTGTCGGTGTAGAGGTATTAAAAATATTCGTTTGTAGATTTCGGGTATTTTCTGATTGGATTTTGGAAAAACTTTCTTCTACAAAGTTGTATAGAATTAAATTTCCTATGGCAACACGCGAGTTTCGAATTTTTCTAATAAAAGGGCTATTTATTATGAATTACTGAAGTTTCGGAAAATAAAATAATTTTTATTAATTTATGGGTGGGACCCACTTTGGTTGGTGTAGAAAAAAATGTGCTGAAATTATTTGTTCAAAGGTGGAGTGCTGAGCTTGGTCATGGTGTGCGTGACAATTGTTATAAGAATAATATTATTTTATTAATTTAGTCTTCTTTGGCGTACTAGCATTTTCCTATAAATAGACGCTTAGGTTAGAATTGAAAATTACACCAGAAACAAGTTTTCTTTCTCTCTATATTATCAAGCATATTTTTAGAGTATTTAGATACTTTGAGAGTATTTAGATATTTTGAGAGTTGCTATTTAGTAGAAGTTTCTTTCGGCTTTCTATCCGATATTCTGATCAGAAGTACCCGTTATTTTGAGGTATGGGATTTTAAGGGTTATTATGTTTTTCAATTCGTACTTTTTTCATCCATCAAAAAATTCTGGAAAAATTTGAAATGATATTTTGATGAGTTTTATTGATTGTGTCTAAAAATGGCAATTTTTAGATGTATAGAGTAATAGTTATGAATTTTACGGGAAAAGACTATTTTAAAAATAACCGCTTATAACTCTTTGTGGTTAACTCCAAAATTGTTAAAATTTTTATTGGGAGTACATCTATATAATATCAGTGTACTATGTGAATTTCAAAAGTTTTAGATAAAAGTAAAATTTATGATAAATGTCTAAATATTCGGCGGTTTTGGCCATATAAAAAATTAGTAAATGAATTTTAAAAATTATGAGAAAAATATATATTCAATATGGGACTATATTCTGCTAAATCCCAGAAAAAATATTTTTGAAACTGATTTGGTATTTTTCATGAAAATGCACTAGTTATGAGTAAATGAATTAAATATGTTATGTGATGTAAGAAAATTGGAAAATATGATTTTATGGCTTGAGAATTATACATGAGTTATATGCAGATTTTTTATGAGGGTTTTTGTTATTGGTGATGAAATCTTATGAGTTTGGCATTTTAGAATGATGAAATGCATTATTTAGTAAAGTGTAAACATTAAAATAAATTGTTTATAAGTTTAAGAAATGTTATTTCAATATCATTATACCGAAATATTGGTATAGATTTTATTGTGGAATTTTTACCTTTTTGTGTCGGGTTTACTATTCATGAGTTACTATTTACGAGTTACTATTTATAAGTTACTATTCACGAAGTTACTATTTATGAGTTACTATTCACGAGTTACTATTTATGACAAAATTGGTTTCTTTTTCTAGCCAAATTATAGTTGATTTATAAATATTACTCTTGAGATTAAAACTATATGTTGATCATATTATTTTTATTATCATATATAACATTTTTATAACCCTAATGATGATATTTCTCTTTGACTTGAGTGTAAAGATGGGTAGATTTTTGGTATGATCATGACTATGGGTTCTCTTTGGCCAGTAGTGCAAAGTTGAATTGTTGACTGGTATGATCATGACCATTGAATTTATAATTGAATATCTTTAGCTTAAGTGCAAAGGTGAAATGATCAACATAGTTATAATTATTGTTTATATAAATTCTGAAATGGTTATATATTTCTTTGAGATAATAATATATTTAGCCTGTAGTGCAAATATGAACTGTTGATGAATATATTTGGCTTGTAGTGCAAATATGAACTGTTGAGGAATATCTTTGGCCTGTAGTGCAAAGATGAATTGTTGATGAATATCTTTGGTCGTAGTGCAAAGATGACAGATTGTTGAATATCTTTGGCCAGTAGTGCAAAGATGAACTGTTGACGAATATCTTTGGCCGTAGTGCAAAGATGAAGTTATTATTATGATTATGAATAGGAAAAGTGATTTGGTGTAACCATGATCTTTGATGTTTCAGGTAAAGATAGGTGATAAAAATTATCTTCGTCCTGGATGAGAAGAGGAATTTAGAACTACAATTATGATGATGAGTTATTCATATGATTGTGGACCAGAATTGTTGATTGATGTTACAGGGATAAAACATTGTTGGTGGATTTTTAACATAGGAGAAGATAATAGACTTTATAGTCTATTTGACTCTTCTAATGGATTGCTCGTTCCGCTGCAACTATGGTTGAAATTTTTATCATCTACCATATGTTCTAAATCTCTGATTTATTATTGATGAAGGCTATTGATAATTTAATTATCTTTAGTCATGATATTCTTTATTGAGCTAGTTGTGATCTCCCTTTTGATTCACAATTTCTTTCAGGTAATAAGAGTGTAGCTGGGTCGAGCGGGGGTAACAGGGGAATAGAACGGTGGTCATCATTTAGTAGTTATATTTGGTGAATTAACTAGGGTGAGGCAAACCCAACGTTGGAAGGGTGTTTTTGCCACTATCATACAAGATATCTAATGACATACAATCTCGTGTCATCATAAGACAGAGTTGTGCTCATCCACTTGTTGAGTATATTTACGAGCACTACCTATATAATCTTGGTGTTTGTTTGAAGTATAATTCTCATTTAGAGACAGTGGAGATAATGATATGCCAAGAGAAGACTCACCATTGGGAAGAATATGATAGTAATCTTCTCGTTTTTCTTTGGGGTCTATTGGGTCAACCAAGGATAATTCTGTGGCCATATGATATCTATCATAACCTAGACGCATGGCCTCCCATATACGAAGGTTTCCTTGAGCACTTCCCAAAGATTCTAATTTCTAAAACAGTTTTTGACTATACATTTATGTAAGGTGTCATTGTGACGTGCTATCCAAGGTTGGGATGAGAATCACAGTTGGTATATATTTGTATCCAAACTCACAGCATATGTGTTGTTATATTTTGCACGAAAATTATTGTAATAAAGTTCTAATTGTTTTCTGTATCATGTATTTGGTGACTCAGATTAGGTTGGATGGAATGGACCTGTTTTGGGGTTGTCACAGTAATTGTTGCACAATATCTCATATTATTGATTCAATTATTGTCACAGTTTCATCTGCACAATATTTTATATTATTAAATCAATAATTGACGCGACACAATTATTTATATTATTAGTTAGCATTATTGACAATGTCTATAAAATTCTGTCGAGAAAAGGGGTTTGGTCATCTAATTGGGCGCCAATAAGGATAAATCCTTATCGAAAAGCCCCCTCTTTCCTAAGAATGATCTGATTGTTGATGTTGTAAGCTTATAATATTAATTATTATTTGGTGGATATTGGTTCAATTTTTATATAAATGAAGGAATTCAGCATGAGTTATTTGTTGAAAGTTTGGCAATTATTTTCTCCGATAAAATATTTATTCAAATATATTATTATAATATTACATTATAATAATGTGATAATATAATAATGTAATAATATAATTTTTTTTATAATTTAAATAGTAATATTATTATTATAATAATAATATATAATTTTTAGCATGTGAATAAAAGTGGTGTAAAAGTTATCATTTTGGTTTTGAAATACTTCTGTGCACATTTTCTCTTCTGCGTATTTTTTCCTAAGTTGGTTGGTGGTTGATGTGGTTTCCTGCAAACCATTCCTTTGTTTTAAAATAAGTGTGGGCCCCAACCATTGTAAAATATGAGTTAGGTATTAATAAAAGAATTGCCTGCAATCTTTGTTTTCAAAGTGTGGCCCTTCATGACTAAACTTTCCAAATAAATGATTCTTCTGCAAACCAATTTCCTTAAGGGGTGGGCCCTCAACTAATAAGAGGTAAGGAAAAGTTTGGCATGTAAGAAAATAAGAAGTAGGCAGGAAAGGTTGGCAGAATTAGGCAAACTGCTTAATTCTTTTCGTCCTCCGTTGCTATAAATAGGGGGTAATCCCTCATTCCTCAACACACCATTTCAAAATTAGAAATTCTTATTCTATAGTATTGGGAGTATTTTACCTAAGTATAAAGATACTTTGAGTGTAGTTTTTTCTGTAAAATTTTCTCAGAATAATATCTGATATTCCAGTCAGATCCAGTTTCTACTAAGGTAAATGATATTATTTTATTATAATACTCGTAAGAAATATTATTTTCTTTCATACTCTATAGTATAGAAGAGATATTATTTCATTTCATATTCCTAAATTTAAACTTGCTACGATAAGTATTGCTTCTATAATTCCAGAAATTAGTAGAATATCCTTGATATTTGCGCTTCATCTATTATTTTTTTATGAAAATATTATTCTGAGCATTCATGATAAGTTTTAACCTTTTCATGCCAGAGTACTATTCACAGAGTACTATTCTCGAAGTACTATTCACGGAATACTATTCACTCAGGTACTATTCACCCAGGGTACTATTCATGACAAAAATTAATTTCTTTTCAGTCCAAATCATTTTTGATACAATATTATTCTTGAATTTTACTCCACAAAGTAGTTTCATATTGATAATTTGGACATTATTGAATTCTGAATAAATTAAATTATAAATCTTTAGAATTTATCCTTTGCTTGTATTTAATTGAATTATTATATCATTGTCATCATCTTCATGTTTATATTGTTATGAAAGTCATCTTTGGCCCATAGTGCATAGATGGACTGTTGAATAGTATGATTATGACTAGGGATCATTCGGTATAATCATGACTCGTAATGTTATAAATGATGTGGTAAAAGTCATCATTGGCCCGTAGTGCATTGATGGACAGTTGTTGGCACGATCATGACCATAAGTGATAATAATTGTGACGACCCCAAAATAGGTCCATTCCATCCAACCCATTCTGAGTCGCCAAATACATGGTACAGGAAAATAACTACAACTTTATTACAACAATTGTCGTGCAAAATACAACAACACATATGCTGTGAGTTTGAATACAAATATATATCAACTGTGACTCATGTCTGAACCGTGGACAGCACCTCATAATGATACCTTACATAAAGGTATAGTCGAAAACTGTTTTAGAAATTAGAATCTTTGGGAAGTGCTCAAGGAAACCTTCTTACATGGGAGGCCATGCGTCTAGGTTATTATAGATATCATATGGCCATAGAATTATCCTTAGTTGACCCAATAGACCCCAAAGAAAAACTAGAAGATTACTATCATATTCTTTCCAATGATGAGTCTTCTCTTGACATGTCATTCTCTCCATTGTCTCTAATTGAGAATTATATTTCAAATAGACTCCAAGATCATATAGATAGCGCTGGTAGATATACTCAGCAAGTGGAAGAGCACAACCCTGTCTTATAATGACTCGAGGTTGTATGTCATTAAACATCTTGTATAATAGTGACAAAACACCCTTCCAAAGTTGAATTCACCTCACCCTCAACATCTATAGACCACCGTTCTATTCCCCTGTTATTCCCCGCTTGTCCCAGCTACACTTTTATTACCTGGAAGGAATTGTGAAGCAAAAGGGTGAGCATAACTAGCTCAGTAAAGAATGTCATGACTAAAGATAAATAAATTATCAATAGCCTTCAACAGTAATAAATCAGAGATTTAGAACATATGGTAGATGATAAAAAATTTCAACCATAGTTGCAGCGGAACGAGCAATCCATTAGAAGAGTCATATAGACCATAAAGTCTATTATCTTCTCCATGTTAAAAGTCCATTAACAATGTTTTATCCCTGTAACATCAATCAACAATTCCTATCCACAACCACATGTATAACTCATAATCGTAATTGTTGTTCTAAATTCCTTTTCTCATTCAGGACGAAGGATAATTTTCATCACTTGTCTTTACCTGAAATATCAAAGATCATGGTTATACCAAATTACAGTTCTTGTTCATAATCATACTAATAAATTCGTCTTTGCACTACGGGCCAAAGATATTCATCAACAGTTCATCTTTGCACTACAGGCCAAAGATATTCAACAACAGGTCATATTTGCACTACGACCCAAAGATATTCATCAACAATTCATCTTTGCACTACAGGCCAAAGATATTCCTCAACAGTTCATATTTGCATTACAGGCCAAATATATTAATATCTCAAAGAAATATATAATCATTTCAGAATTTATATAAACAATAATTATAACCATGTTGATCAATTCACCTTTGCACTTAAGCTAAAGATATTCAATTATAAATTCTATGGTCATGATCATACCAGTCACAATTCAACTTTTCACTACTGGCCAAAGAGAACCCTAGTCATGATCATACCAATAATCTACCCATCTTTACACTCCAGTGAAAGAGAATTTCAACATCAGGGTTATAAAAATGTTATATATGATAATAAAATCAATATAATCAATATATAGTTTTAATCTCTAGAGTAATATTCATAAATCAACTATAATTTGGTTAGAAAAAGAAACCAATTTTGTCATGAATAATAACTCATGAATAGTAACTTTGTGAATAGTAACTCATAAATAGTAACTCGTAAATAGTATCTCATGAATAGTAAACCCGACTCAAAAAGGTAGAAATTTCACAATAAAATCCATACCAATATTTCGGTATAATGATATTGAAAGAATAATATTTTTTTAAGCTTATAAACAATTTGTTTTAATTGTTTACACTTTACTAAATAATGCATTTAATCATTCTAAAATGCCAAACTCATAAGATTTCATCACCAATAACTAAAATCCTCATCAAAAATCTACATATACCTCATGTAGGATTCTCAAGCCATAAAATCCTATTTTCTAATTTTCTTACCTCACATAACATTTTTAATTCATTTACTCATAACTAGTCCATTTTCATGAAAAATAACAAATCAGTTCCAAAAATATTTCTTTTCTGGGATTTAGCAGAATATAGTCCTATATTGAACATATATTTTTCTCAGAATTTTTAAAAGTCATTTACTATTTTTCACATGGCCAAAACCACCGAATATTTAAACATTTATCATAAATTGTAATTTTATCCAAAAATTTCGAAATTCACAAGATATACTGATATCATATAGATGTACTCCCAATAAAAATTTCATCAATTTTGGAGTTAACCACAAGGAGTTATAAGCGATTACTTTTAAAATAGTCTTTCCTCATAAAATTCATAACTCTTAATCTATACATCCAAAAATCGCCATTTTTGGACACAATCAACAAAACTCATCAACTTATCATTTCAAATTTTTACAGAATTTTTGAAGGTTCAGAAGAATTTTGAAATAATAACCCTTAAAATCCCTTATTATCTCTTACCTCAAAAGAGCAGTACTTCTGACTGGAATAACGCTGAACGAACTTGCACCGTATAGCAATACTCAAAGTATACTCAAAATACTCACAAGAATACGCTCGATAATATAAAGAGAGAAAACTTCAGTTTCTGGTGTGATTTTCAATTATAACCTAAGCACCCTATTTATAGGAAATTGCTTAGAACACTAAAGCAGAAAATTTATTAAAATAATAATATTATATTTTTTTTTCCAAGACTTCATACGTATGCTCTCAACATCAGAACTCAGCCCCTAACACATGTTAAATGAGGGAAACAAAATTTAAAAAATGTTTTTTTTATTTAAATTATTTTAAACTTCCAAAAATCAATTATTTCGGAGCTTCGAAACTTCAATAATTCATAATAAATAGCCCTTTTGCCAAAAAATTCGAATCTCGCAATTTTTATAGGAAATTCAATTCTCTACAACTTTACAGAAGAAAGTTTTTCCAAATTCTAAACAGAAATTGACCGAAATCCACAAACGGACGATTTTACAGGCTATAATCAAATTTCGGTCAATAATTGTGTCCACCAACACACAAAATATGTGTTAAATATTTAATGCCACAAAAATACTCTTCCTCCTCATATACTCACATATTCCACATTCATTATAAAACATCACCGTTAATATATTATTAAAATAATATATTTAAATGAAATATTTTATCAGAAAAAGATAAAATTTCAATTTTCAACAATTGTCACATTAAATAAAATTTCCATCTATATCCACATAAAATTAATATTTTCCTCATCATATGAATCAATAATTAATTATTCACAAATGATATTACAGAATCACAATATTGACAACCAGGCAGTTCCCAAGAAAGAGGAGGCTTTCCAATAAGAATTTCTCCTTACTGGCGCGCAATTAGGTGACCAAACCTCTCCTTAGACAGAACTTTCTAGACATTGTCCATAATGTTATCTAATAATATTATTCAGATAATATGAATTATTGCTTCGATAATGAAAAATACTGTGTAATGACAACAACAGCAATATAAAATATCAACGCAGCAATTATTGAATCAATAAAATAAAATATTGAACAGTAATTACTGTAACCATTATTGAGTAGTGCCTTCTTACGTAAGAATCAATAATTGGTGCAATACTGTGTGCTATTGTGTTTTAACCACCGAGTATTTAAACAGTATTAACGGTAACAACTACGCCGTCATTTATAAATAACTTATATTTGTCGTTTTCTTTATCCAATCGCTTTCCGTTATGGGGCCCACACAAGGCTGCGCCGTCGTACGGATATTCCCGACAAAACGAATATTCTCCGACAACAATGAATATTTTATAGCCACTTGCGTATTTTGTAAAATTTGCATAATTCACCCATAACTTTAAACTTTTATCAATTTAACCATTTACTGAATAATAATTATAAGAAAAAATTGAATAATTTTATTTCATAAAATTCGGGGTTGATGAGTAGGTTTTATACCTATGAATCCGATATTATTAAACTTAATTATTGTTATCTTTTATTGTTTTTTAGTATCTTTTTATGTGTTTTGTGTTTATTTGTTGTAGGTTGGAGCTGGAGGGATAAATTGGTCATTTCGGAGAAGAAAAAGGTCAAAAATCATGAAAATTAAAGCTGAGTGGCATTTTTGTAATTCTGTGGTTCTGGTCAAGCGCCTAGGCGCTTGGAAATGGCCTATGTTGAGCGCCTAGGCGCTCTAGTGCGTAAAAAGATGCTTTTTTTACTGCCAAGTGGGTTTTTGAAGCCAAATAGGAGTCTGAATGAGGGCTGAGACCAATACAAATAGGAGAAGACTTTAGAAAAGACGGATAGAACTAATTTTTCAAGAGATTTTCAGAGAGAACAACAAGGAAGAAAAACACGAAGGAGAATTGCAAGGGCTAAAGATCTAAGAGAGAGTATTGGAGCAAATTCAGAGTTTCTTCTTCTCTTCTCTAGTTTTATCTTTTGTAACTATCTGGGATGTTTGGATTATTAATTTGGATGATGTTTTTCGTTATTATTATCATGAACTAAATTTTAATTAAGATTGCAACGGAACTTGGTATGTAGTTTAAATTGCAAACTTCCCATTGAATGAAAGTTAGTTTTTATTGAATTGTTTATTATATCTTATGTTTATTGATTAATTGTTTGGCCAACAATTACTGTGATAATCTATATAAAATTGGAAGATGGAGTATAGATTGAGATCTGGATATGATAACATCTGTTCATATAATCTGATTAGGGTTAATATGATTAGCGTGTAGGATAGGAATATACCTATGTGTCTTTTGTATCCATTGAAAGAATTTGTGCGTAAACCCTAATTAACTTGATTCACATAGGAATATAGTGAGTTGATTAACTGGGGTGTTCCTTGTAATTCTGCGTCTTAAAGATTGGATTTAGGAGGATTTGTTCACGTGTCTTTGGAAGAAGTGCTTGAATATTCATAAAGCATTCTTGGATAACAATTCATATTAATTGATTTATTTTAAATGGGAAGTAAGTTAGTTTAAATGAAATACCAAGGGAAGTTGTAATCTTAACCTGTTAAATCTGCAGTTATTCTTGTGAAATTTTGATTTTAATTATTAGTTTGTTAAGTTTAAATTTCAAATCTTAAACAAAATTTTCTTAGTTTAAAATAGGATTAATTGCATTAGAGTTAGTAATTGATAAATATTAGTCTATTTCCTCGTGGGAACGATATCCTTGCTTGCTGAATATTACAATTGAACGCGTATACTTGCGTGGTAAAGTGCTATTAAAAAAAATTAGGCAACAAGTTTTTGGCGCCGTTGCCGGGGAAATTAGTTTAATATTTTGTCATTATTGATTTTTATAGCGTTAATCTTAATTTAAACTTTTTCTGTTCTGTTCTATTCAGGTGTTCTTGACTAGTGTATGCAAACGCGATCGAAGAAGCCAGATTTATTGCCTCACGAGGACGACATCGAGAAAAAATTTCAGCGGTTGCGTAAGTGGGTTAAAGAAACCAAAGAAGCACTTGATAAGAAAGATACTATGGCTGAAGAAGAGCAAAAAGCACTGCGGGATTATGCTACGCCGCGGGTTACTGAAATTCAGTCGAGTATTACGAGGCCTGCCATTACTGCTACAAGTTTTGAGATAAAACCAGGGACAATACAGATGATTCAAAATTCATGTCAGTTTGGAGGGTTACCAAATGATGAACCGAACGATCACATAGTCAGCTTTATAGAAATCTGCGATACTTTCAAGTACAATAATGTGTCAGAGGATGCAATAAGGCTAAGGCTATTTCCATTTACTCTCAGAGATAAGGCTAAGAGTTGGCTCCATTCACTACCACCAGGCTCGATTACTACATGGAATGATCTAGCCCAGAAATTTCTTGCAAAGTTTTTCCCGCCTGCAAAAATAGCAAAGTTACGGAACGATATCTTCTCTTTCGTTCAGCACGATTCAGAATCACTTATATGAAGCTTGGGAGAGATTCAAAGACTCATTGCGAAAATGTCCACACCATGGGATTCCTAAATGGCTTCAGGTGCAAACTTTTTATAACGATTTATTCAGCACAGTGAGATCGAGTATAGATACTGCAGCAGGAGGAGCTATTATGGCCAAGAATTGTGATGAGGGGTATCAGTTGCTTGAAACCATGGTAGCTAATAATTATCAGTGGCCAACAGCAAGAACAACTCAGCCAAGGACAGTCGGGGTGTATGAAGTGGATGCGATGACAGCATTGTCAGCTCAAGTGACAGCTCAGATTTCTGCTCTTACAAAGAAGATAGATGCACTTGGGGTACAACCAGTTTAGAAATTGGAAACGATTTGTGAAATATGTGCGGGTAACCACTCAAGTGATCAATGCGCAATAAATCCTGAGTCAGTCCAGTTTGTTTCTAATTATAACAGGCAGCAGGGCAGTTATTCAAACAACTACAATTCAGGAGTGAGAAACCACCCGAATTTTTCTTGGAGTAATAATCAGTCACATGATCAAGCCCAAGCTCCAAGGCAAACATATCCACCTGGATTTCAGCCACATCAACAATCTCAACAACACCCACAACCTCATCAACCTGATAAGTTATCACAAATGGAAGAATTGTTGGCAAGATTGGCAACTTAGTTTGAAGCCACAACGAAAAACCAATCAGCTGCAATAAAGAATCTTGAGAACCAAATGGGGCAGATAGCTAATGCTTTGAATACTAGAACTCTAGGTTCTTTACCTAGTGATACGGAGAAAAATCCAAGGAATGATGGAAATAAGCATTGTAAGGCAGTTACACTTAGAAGTGGGAAGGAGTTGACTACAGATTTGGACGGACACAAGAAAATAATTTCTGCTGAGGATGGTGAACAAGAGCGTGGAAATTCGGAAAGTAAATCTGGGGAAAAAGTTGTGAAAAAACAACAAGAAGGTAAGCAAACAACAGTCGTACCACCTGTGCCGTTTCCTCAAAGATTTCAAAAGCAGAAATTAGATAGACAATTTTCAAAATTTTTAGAAGTGTTCAAAAAGCTGCAAATCAACATTCCATTCGCAGATGCTTTAGAACAAATGTCTAGTTATGCAAAATTCATGAAAGATATTTTAGCAAGAAAGAGGAAGCTAGGGGAGTTCGAAACTGTAGCATTGACAGAAGAATGTAGTGCAATTTTGCAAAGAAAGTTACCACCGAAGTTGAAGGATCCGGGTAGCTTCACCATACCGTGCACGATTGGGCCCCAGTTCTTTAACAGATGTTTGTGTGATTTGGGTGCGAGTATTAACTTGATGCCACTTTCAATCTACACTCAGTTGGGATTACCAGCACCAAAGCCAACAAATATCTCTCTACAGCTCGCAGATAGATCAGTGGCATACCCTAGGGGCATTGTGGAAGACATATTAGTGAAGGTGGACAAATTCATATTTCCAGCTGACTTCATTGTGTTGGACTACAAAGAGGATAAAGACATACCCATTATCCTTGGAAGACCGTTTTTAGCCCCTGGAAGGACATTAATTGTTGTATAAAAGGGAGAGTTAACAATGAGAGTTCAAAATGAAGAAATAACTTTTAATGTTTTCAAGGCTGTGAAATTTTCGAAGGGAGAGGAAGAGTGCTTAAGAGTTGATCTAATTGAAAAAGCAACTGAAGAGGTATTTAGTGAATCTGTGATTGAAGACCCTCTTGAAACCGCATTGGTTAGTGAAAATTTATTTGATGATTGAACTGTGCTAGAATGGGTTCAAATGTTAGATTCAACTCCGAAGTTCACACGATGTTTACAAAAATTTGAACCTCTGGATTATCGTGGAAAGCTAGATGAAAAGGTGACATCATCCTTAGAAGAACCGCCTACCTTGGAACTTAAGCCATTGCCTAACCACCTTCGGTACGCCTACCTTGGTTCTTCTTCCTCCTTGCCAGTCATTATTTCTGCATCACTTGATAAGGTTCAAGAAGAAAAGCTACTAAGGGTACTTCGACAATACAAGACTGCTCTTGGATGAACTATTGCAGATATCAAGGGGATAAGCCCATCAATTTGTATGCATAAGATTTTGTTGGAAGATGAAGCAAAACCAACTATTGAACAACAACGAAGACTCAATCCCATCATGAAGGAAGTTGTCAAAAAGGAAATCATTAAATGGTTGGATGCGGGAATTATCTACCCTATCTCAGATAGCTCATGGGTAAGTCCGGTTCAATGCGTGCCAAAGAAAGGGGGAATGACAGTAGTTGCGAATGAACATAATGAATTGATCCCAACTCGAACAGTTACGGGTTGGCGAGTGTGTATGGATTACAGAAAGTTGAATAAGGCCACTCGTAAGGACCATTTTCCTCTACCATTCATAGATCAGATGTTGGACAGGCTTGCAGGGCACGAGTATTATTGTCTTTTGGATGGATACTCCGGCTATAACCAGATTGCCATTGCACCCGAGGATCAGGAGAAAACAACATTCACATGCCCATATGGCACCTTTGCTTTTCACAGAATGTCTTTTGGGTTATGTAATGCGCCAGCAACATTTCAACGATGTATGATGGCTATTTTTTCAGATATGGTTGAACAAAATCTTGAGGTATTTATGGATGATTTTTCAATTTTTGGGGATTCGTTTGATTATTGTTTGGAAAATCTCACACTCGTGCTCAAACGGTGTATGGAAACGAATTTGGTTTTAAACTGGGAGAAATGTCATTTTATGGTGCAAGAGGGGATAATTTTAGGTCATCGAGTGTCATTAAAAGGAATTGAGGTTGATAGAGCTAAGATCGAAACCATTGAGAACCTGCCACCACCTATTTCTGTAAAGGGTATTCAAAGTTTTTTGGGACACGCTGGTTTCTATAGACGATTTATAAAAGACTTCTCCAAAATCACAAAACCACTTTGCAATCTTTTGGAGAAAGATGTCCCATTCAACTTTGATCAAGCATGCCTGGAAGCTTTTGATATGTTGAAGAAGAAACTTGTTACCGCACCTGTAATCATAGCGCCAGATTGGAATATCCCGTTCGAATTAATGTGTGATGCTAGCGACTTTGCGATTGGCGCAGTTCTTGGCCAACGAAAGGATAAAATTTTTTATGCTATATACTATGCTAGTAAGACATTGACGGATGCTCAACTGAATTATACCACTACCAAGAAAGAGCTATTAGCAGTTGTTTATGCATTTGATAAATTTCGCTCATATTTGATTGGGACAAAGGTGATTGTGTTTACAGATCATTCGGCAATTAAGTACTTAATAGCAAAGAAAGACACGAAGCTGAGATTAATTAGATGGGTATTATTGCTACAAGAGTTTGACTTGGAGATCCGGGACCGAAAAGGAACAGAAAATCAGGTTGCTGATCATTTATCACGGTTAGAGAATTCAGAACTAAAGAAAAATGATACAACAGTGATCAAAGAATTTTTTTCGGATGAACAACTATTTGCGGTAAGAATGGATACACCATGGTATGCAGATTATGTAAATTTCATTGTCAGTAAGGTGTTTCCGCCAGATTTGACAAGCCAGCAGAAGAAGAAATTTCTCCATGATGTGAAATAGTATTTATGGGATGAGCCATTTTTATTTAAACAATGTGGCGATCAAGTAATAAGAAGGTGCATCCCGGAAGTTGAAATGGAGAATATTCTATACCAATGTCATGCATCTGACTATGGTGGACATTTTGGGGGAGAAAGAATGGCATCTAAAGTGCTTCAATGTGGATTTTTCTGGCCAACACTCTTTAAAGATGCCCGTGTGTTTTCATTAAAATGTGACAGATGCCAAAGAGTTGGTAATATATCAAAGCGACACGAGATGCCACTTAACATGATCCTCGAAGTCGAATTATTTGATGTTTGGGGCATTGACTTCATGGGACCATTTCCACCATCTTTCTGTAACTCCTATATACTTCTAGCGGTGGACTACGTTTCGAAGTGGGTAGAAGCTATAGCATCGCCCACCAATGATGCGAAGGTTGTGATTAAGTTCATTCGGAAGAACATTTTCTCTAGATTCGGCACTCCTCGCGCAATCATTAGTGATGAAGGCACGCACTTCTGTAATAAGCAGTTCTCAGCTATCCTCGCTAAGTACGGAGTAACTCATAAGATAGCTACTGTTTACCATCCACAAACAAGTGGTCAAGCCGAGGTATCTAATCGAGAAGTGAAACAAATCCTCGAGAAGATAGTGAATCCTAGTCGGAAAGATTGGTATAGCAAGTTGGACGATGCTTTATGGGCATACCGTACAGCTTACAAAACTCCGATAGGGATGTCTCCGTACAGGTTAGTTTATGGGAAGGCATGTCATCTTCCAGTTGAACTCGAACATAGTGCTTATTGGGCAATTCGGAAGTTAAATTTTGATATGTCTGCTGCGGGAGAGAAGCGCCTCTTATAATTGAACCAAATGGAAGAATTCAGACTCCAATCGTATGAGAACGCGAAGTTATATAAAGAAAAGATTAAGAAGTGGCATGATGAGAAAATTCTGGAAAGAAAGTTTGAAGCAGGGCAAACAATGTTATTATACAATTCAAGGCTTAAACTGTTTCCTGGAAAGTTAAAATCTCGTTGGTCAGGGCCATTTATCATTACAAAAGTTTATCCTCATGGAGCTGTGGAAGTGGAAGACCCGAATTCAAAACATAATTTTAAAGTCAACGGTCAAAGATTGAAGCACTACTATGGGGGTTGTGTTGATCGTGAAAAGACATCGGTCAACCTTGCTGATTAGAAAAGAGGAGAAAGTCAGGCTGAAGACTATAAACCAAGCGCTAACTGGGAGGCAACCCAGGAATTTTTATTGTTATTTGCTATTTTTACTTTTATTAATTTGCTCTACTGTTAGTTTATTTAGTGGTTAAACTTTTATAATTTAGGATTTGTTACACCCCTGACGTTCTCTAACAGATATTCAATTTATTGCAGGAAAGGAGGCCAAGCATTTATGATCTTAATAAGATGAATGTCCACTCGTTAAAATCTCAAATTTCTAATCATTTCCGTAAATTTTGGTGTGGAAGGAAACAAGTTATTGGAGGTATGGCATACAAGAAGCACAAAACACCAAAATAGGCACAGTACACTGACCAAGCGCCTAGCCGCTCCAGACAAGCGAAAACCAAGCGCCTAGGCGCTCCATACAAACCAGACATTCTGCAACCAAGCGCCTAGGCGCTCCAGATAGTGTAAATTCAAGCGCCTAGGCGCTCCAACTGAAAAAAAAAATAAAAATAAATGCCCTAATCGGGCTAAACTCTTCCAATCCCAAATCAAACCCATTCTTGCTCTCTTACTCCACCTCTAACTCCCACAAATCTCAACCCTCATCTAATCTAGCCACAACAACCATCTTTCTCTTCCAAATCCTAATCAAACACTAAATCTCCTACCCAAACTAAGTCACTCAAGCTCCATCTTGTCATCCTTCTTCACCAATTCGGGAATCAACTTACATTCAAGCCACATCTATCTAAAGTAAGGGTTGAAAACTCAAATTGCTCATCCAACTTTGATTGAAACATCATATTTGGCTATGACCAAGTAAGTACACAAGATTTTATTACAAATTATTTGGATTCACTTGGATAATAGCTATGTTAGTACTTTGAAGCTAGTTTCTATCATTGTGTTGGCTCAAGTGGATGTGGGTACTCTTAATTGTTGCTTGTATTGCCTTGGAAGTATAGTGTGCTTAGTAATTGGTAAATTTGGTGAAAATTAAATTTGGGGGAGTGCCTACCAATAGTGTTCAAAATCTATGCACACCAAGTGTTCGATAATCCAGCTGCCGCTCCCTACCAATTTTCACCATTGTCTGCATACCCCCCGGCTGATGAAGAAGAATCAGAAGAAGAGGATACTGATGAGGAATAAAGCTTCGATTTTTCAGGGAAGTCCTCAATACTTAATTTCTTAAATTTTATTTGTTATATACAATGAGGACATTGCATCAGTTAAGTTTGGGGGTGTAATTTTCCAGCTCCAGTTCATGCATGTAGTATTCATTTAGTGCATTCATATAGTATTCAGTTAATAGTTTTTCATGTAGTTTGCATTCATATAGTTTTTCATGTAGTTTGCATTCATGTAGTTTTCATTTTAATTTCCTAAAAAAAAATTCAAGTATGTGCATGTTTCCAGCTGTTAGATAGTTTAAGTCTGTTTTGGCCAGTGATGAGATTGGAATTGAGTAGACACGTATAGTATTGTCTGTTAAGACTTTGATGTGATTTCTTGTCATGATTTGAATCTTTACCTGTTTGAAACTGATATAATAAGGATAGCACAGTAAAAATAACTATGTTGACTGATTGAGTTTAAATTGACACATAATAGACTTCTAGAGGATAATGCTAGTTTGAATGAATGAAAGACATGAATAGGCGAAGATGACTGAATTTAGATAAAAACTTAAGTTTGGGGGAAAAATTTGGGATATATAAGCTTAAAAAAAACGAGAGTAAAGAAAAATAATACCGTGGCTAGTTTTGTTTCGGGGCCTTTGTTACTTGAGCAAGTACGCCCAAAGGGGTATCTTAAAACCTAGCGCCCTAAGGTCTTATATGGTCTGGGAGTCGTTGGTCGAAAGCTCGCTAAGGGGTAGCACTGTTAGCCTAATGGAATGAGACATTGCACAGTCATGGTTAAAAATATATATATATATATATATATAAAAACAATAAAACGGGAAAAGAGCAAAAAGCCCCCATAAAGCACAGTAAAGCATAAGTATCCCGGATTGGACTCTTAAATTTGGTGGATATTTGTCTTTAGTTGGTTTTAGCTTGTTCGTGAATTTTGTGAGTTTACACTATATGATTCCTTTAAAGAGATTTATTATGTGTTGTATTTAGCATCATATCAGTTAGCATGGATGTTAAGCACACACACACTATATCAATAATAACAGGTTAAGATTTGATGATTAACGAGGAAATTATTAATCTATTTTGATATGATGTACTAACATGTTTATTGTGATTTCTCTGAGGCTTGATGAATAGATTTTGTTCTGTTTGACTGCTGGAATTTAAGCATTTATCTAGTTGCATTTGCATTGCATATTTAGTTATCGCATTGTGTTGTGTTACTTGGGGACAAGCAATTGGTTAAGTTTGGGGGTATTTGATGAGTAGGTTTTATACCTATAAATCCGATATTATTAAACTTAATTATTGTTATCTTTTATTGTTTTTTAGTATCTTTTTATGTGTTTTGTGTTTATTTGTTGTAGGTTGGAGCTGGAGGGACAAATTGGTCATTTCGGAGAAGAAAAAGGTCAAAAATCATGAAAATTAAAGCTGAGTGGCATTTTTGTAATTCTGTGGTTCTGGTCAAGCGCCTAGGCGCTTGGAAATGGCCTATGTTGAGCGCCTAGGCGCTCTAGTGCGTAAAAAGATGCGTTTTTCTACTTTCAAGTGGGTTTTTGAAGCCAAATAGGAGTCTGAATGAGGGTTGAGACCAATACAAATAGGAGAAGACTTTAGAAAAGACGGATAGAACTAATTTTTCAAGAGATTTTCAGAGAGAACAACAAGGAAGAAAAACACGAAGGAGGATTGCAAGGGCTAAAGATCTAAGAGAGAGTATTGGAGCAAATTCAGAGTTTCTTCTTTTCTTCTCTAGTTTTATCTTTTGTAACTATCTGGGATGTTTGGATTATTAATTTGGATGATGTTTTTCGTTATTATTATCATGAACTAAATTTTAATTAAGATTGCAACGGAACTTGGTATGTAGTTTAAATTGCAAACTTCCCATTGAATGAAAGTTAGTTTTTATTGAATTGTTTATTATATCTTATGTTTATTGATTAATTGTTTGTCCAACAATTACTGTGATAATCTATATAAAATTGGAAGATGGAGTATAGATTGAGATCTGGATATGATAACATTTGTTCATATAATCTGAATAGGGTTAATATGATTAGCGTGTAGGATAGGAATATACCTATGTGTCTTTTGTATCCATTGAAAGAATTTGTGCGTAAACCCTAATTAACTTGATTCACATAGGAATATAGTGAGTTGATTAACTGGGGTGTTCCTTGTAATTCCGCGTCTTAAAGATTGGATTTAGAAGGATTTGTTGACGTGTCTTTGGAAGAAGTGCGTGAATATTCATAAAGCATTCTTGGATAACAATTCATATTAATTGATTTATTTTAAATGGGAAGTAAGTTAGTTTAAATGAAATACCAAGGGAAGTTATAATCTTAACCTGTTAAATCTACAGTTATTCTTGTGAAATTTTGATTTTAATTATTAGTTTGTTAAGTTTAAATTTCAAATCTTAAACAAAATTTTCTTAGTTTAAAATAGGATTAATTGCATTAGAGTTAGTAATTGATAAATATTAGTCTATTTCCTCGTGGGAACGATATCCTTGCTTGCTGAATATTACAATTGAACGCGTATACTTGCGTGGTAAAGTGCTATGAAAAAAAATTAGGCAACAGGGGTCTTACAATCTCCCCTCCTTATGAAATTTCGTCCCCGAAATTTACGTACCTGGTATTTCAAAGAGTTGAGAATACCTTGCTTTCATTTCAGATTACATCTTCCCTGTCATCATAATTTCTCCAATGCTCATCTCCTGTATTTCAGATATCATTCTAGAATACAGCTTCAAAACAAGGGTTAATTGAACAAATTAACATATCATATAATATCCCGATATTATGACTGACCAACAAATAAGCTTAGGTAGGACATACTAGCGAAGGATTTACTTATTTCTCCCCTCCTAGTTCTATTCCCCGATCTCCGCCAGAGATCATATCCCTAAGCTCTGATACCAAATGTGACGACCCCAAAATAGGTCCATTCCATCCAACCCATTCTGAGTCGTCAAATACATGGTACAGAAATAACTACAACTTTATTACAACAATTGTCGTGCAAAATACAACAACACATATGCTGTAAGTTTGAATACAAATATATATCAACTGTGACTCATGTCCAAACCGTGGACAGCACCTCATAATGACACCTTACATAAAGGTATAGTCGAAAACTGTTTTAGAAATTAGAATCTTTGGGAAGTGCTCAAGGAAACCTTCGTACATAGGGAGGCCATGCGTCTAGGTTATTATAGATATCATATGGCCACAGAATTATCCTTGGTTGACCCAATAGACCCCAAAGAAAAACTATAAAATTACTATCATATTCTTTCCAATGGTGAGTCTTCTCATGACATATCATTATCTCCATTGTCTCTAATTGAGAATTATATTTCAAATAGACTCCAAGATCATATAGATAGTGCTGGTAGATATACTCAGCAAGTGGAAGAGCACAACCCTGTCTTATGATGACTCGAGATTGTATGTCATTAAACATCTTGTATAATAGTAACAAAACACCCTTCCAAAGTTGAATTCACCTCACCCTCAACATCTATAGACCACCGTTCTATTCCCCTGTTATTCCCCGCTTGTCCAGCTACATTTTTATTACCTGAAAGGAATTGTGAAGCAAAAGGGTGAGCACAACTAGCTCAGTAAAGAATGTCATGACTAAAGATAAATAAATTATCAATAGCCTTCAACAGTAATAAATCAGAGATTTAGAACATATGGTAGATCATAAAAAATTTCAACCATAGTTGCAGCGGAACGATCAATCCATTAGAAGTGTAATATAGACCATAAAGTCTATTATCTTCTCCATGTTAAAAGTCCATCAACAATATTTTATTCCTATAACATCAATCAACAATTCCTGTCCACAATCACATGTATAACTCATAATCGTAATTGTTGTTCTAAATTCCTTTTCTCATTCAGGACGAAGATAATTTTCATCACTTGTCTTTACCTGAAATATCAAAGATCATGGTTATACCAAATTACAGTTCCTGTTCATAATCATACTAATAAATTCGTCTTTGCACTACGGGCCAAAGATATTCATCAACAGTTCATCTTTGCACTACAGGCCAAAGATATTCAACAACAGGTCATCTTTGCACTACGACCCAAAGATATTCATCAACAATTCATCTTTGCACTACAGGCCAAAGATATTCCTCAACAATTCATATTTGCATTACAGGCCAAATATATTAATATCTCAAAGAAATATATAATCATTTCAGAATTTATATAAACAATAATTATAACCATGTTGATCAATTCACCTTTGCACTTAAGCTAAAGATATTCAATTATAAATTCAATGGTCATGATCATATCAGTCACAATTCAACTTTTCACTACTGGCCAAAGAGAACCCTAGTCATGATCATACCAATAATCTACCCATCTTTACACTCCAGTGAAAGAGAATTTCAACATCATGGTTATAAAAATGTTATATATGATAATAAAATCAATATAATCAATATATAGTTTTAATCTCTAGAGTAATATTCATAAATCAACTATAATTTAGTTAGAAAAAGAAACCAATTTTGTCATGAATAATAACTCATGAATAGTAACTTCGTGAATAGTAACTCATGAATAGTAACTCGTAAATAGTATCTCATGAATAGTAAACCCGACTCAAAAAGGTAAAAATTCCACAATAAAATCCATACCAATATTTCTGTATAATGATATTGAAAAAATAATATTTTTTTAAGCTTATAAACAATTTGTTTTAATTGTTTACACTTTACTAAATAATGCATTTAATCATTCTAAAATGCCAAACTCATAAGATTTCATCACCAATAACCAAAATCCTCATCAAAAATCTTCATATACCTCATGTAGGATTCTCAAGCCATAAAATCCTATTTTCTAATTTTCTTACCTCACATAACATATTTAATTCATTTACTCATAACTAGTCCATTTTCATGAAAAATAACAAATCAGTTCCAAAAATATTTCTTTTCTGGAATTTAGCAGAATATAGTCCTATATTAAACATATATTTTTCTCAGAATTTTTAAAAGTCATTTACTATTTTTCACATGGCCAAAACCACCGAATATTTAAACATTTATCATAAATTGTACTTCTATCCAAAAATTCCAAAATTCACAGGGTATACTGATATCATATAGATGTACTCCCAATAAAAATTTCATCAATTTTGGAGTTAACCACAAGGAGTTATAAGCAATTACTTTTAAAATAGTCTTTCCTCATAAAATTCATAACTCTTAATCTATACATCCAAAAATCGCCATTTTTGGACACAATCAACAAAACTCATCAACTTATCATTTCAAATTTTTACAGAATTTTTGAAGGTTCAGAAGAATTTTGAAATAATAACCCTTAAAATCCCTTATTATCTCTTACCTAAAAAGAGCAGTACTTCTGACTGGAATAACGCTGAACGAACTTGCACCGTATAACAATACTCAAAGTATATTCAAAATACTCACAGGAATACGCTCGATAATATAGAGAGAGAAAACTTCAGTTTCTGGTGTGATTTTCAATTATAACCTAAGCACCCTATTTATAGGAAATTGTTTAGAACACCAAAGCAGAAAATTTATTAAAATAATAATATTATATTTTTTTTTCCAAGACTTCATACGTATGCTCTCAACATCAGAACTCAGCCCCTAACACATGTTAAATGTTATTTAAATTATTTTAAACTTCCAAAAATCAATTATTTCGGAGTTTCGAAACTTCAATAATTCATAATAAATAGCCCTTTTGCCAGAAAATTCGAATCTTGCGAGTTTTTATAGAAAATTCAATTCTCTACAACTTTACAGAAGAAAGTTTTTCCAAATTCTAAACAGAAATTGACCGAAATCCACAAATGGGCGATTTTACAAGCTATAATCAAATTTCGGTCAATAATTGTGTCCACCAACACACAAAATATGTGTTAAACATTTATTGCCACAAAAATACTCTTCCTCCTCATATACTCACATATTCCACATTAATTATAAAACATCACCGTTAATATATTATTAAAATAATATATTTAAATGAATTATTTTATCAGAAAAAGAAAAAATTTCAATTTTCAACAATTGTCACATTAATAATTTTCTCCATCTATATCCACATAAAATCAATATTTTCCTCATCATATGAATCAATAATTAATTATTCATAAATAATATTACAGAATCACAATATTGACAATCCGACAGTTTCCAGGAAAGAGGGGGCTTTCCAATAAGAATTTCTCCTTACTGGCGCGCAATTAGGTGACCAAACCTCTCCTTAGACAGAACTTTCTAGACATTGTCAATAATGTTATTTAATAATATTATTCAGATAATATGAATTATTGCTTCGATAATGAAAAATATTGTGTAATGACAACAACAGCAATATAAAATATCAACGCAGCAATTATTGAATCAATAAAATAAAATACTGAACAGTAATTACTGTAACCATTATTGAGTAGTGCCTTCTTACGTAAGAATCAATAATTGGTGCAATACCGTGTGCTACTGTGTTTTAACCACCGAGTATTTTAACAGTATTAACGGTAACAACTACGCCGTCATTTATAAATATCTTATATTTGTCGTTTTCTTTATCCAATCGCTTTCCGTTATGGGGCCCACACAAGGCTGCGTCGTCGTACGGATATTCCCGACAAAAAGAATATTCTACGACCAAACGAATATTCTCCGACAACAATGAATATTTATAGCCACTTGCGTATTTTGTAAAATTTGCATAATTCACCCATAACTTTAAACTTTTATCAATTTAACCATTTACTGAATAATAATTATAAGAAAAAATTGAATAATTTTATTTCATAAAATTCGGGGTCTTACAATAATAAATATCCTTGGCCTGTAGTGCATGGATAATTTAGTGATGTGGATTATTTGTTAAGTTGAGTCTCAGCGATAAAATTGATGATAAATTTTAAATCATAGAAGAGCATGATGTCAAGAATATAATAGACAACAAATTTAACTGTAGCGGAAATAACAATCCATTAGAAGAGTCAAGTAGAGCATGATGTCTACTATCTTCTATGATTTAAAAGTCCATCATCAAAATTTTATCCCTGTAACACTAATCAATAATTATTTCTAATCAACGAATTATTTATGCACTATGGGCCAAAAATATTCGTTTGTATCACTAGTGGTCATGATTATGCTAAACACCTGTCCATTTATACACTACGGGACAAAGAGGCCTTTCACCACAAATCTTTATCTGTAACATTAAAGGTCATGATTATACCAATACACAATTTCTTGTCATAATTATACTAATCAACAGTTCATCTTTACACTACGGGTCAAAGATGACTTTTACCACAATATAAGTATGAGAATGATAACAATGATATAAAGAATGGATCAAGTGATATCAATGATAAATATTAGAGATTTATAATTTAATTTATTCAGATTTTAGGATTGTCCAAATTGTCAACATAATCACCAATTGTGGAGTAAAATTCAAGAATAATATTTAAGAATTAAATTTCAAAGATAATTTGGACAAAGAAAAGAAATTAAATTATGCCGTGAATAGAACTCCGACATAAATAGTACCCCGGATGAATATAAAAAAATTTAATAAGAAAGTTCATATTAATATTCCAGTGAAATGATATTAGATTAAACGTAAACTATTAAGAATATTTTACTAATTTCAGGAATTTTCACCATTTAATAATATGGTTATGGAAACAAACAATAATTTCATACCATAAATGGAGAAATATGAAAGAAAATGATATCCTTTGACGAGTGCAAAATAAATGATATTCCATACGAGTATTAAAAAATATACGAAACTGCAAATAAATTTTAACCCGTCATGCGGTAATCCGCGCAGACATATCATTTTTACAACTAAATAAATAATGAATACGAAGAGTTATTCATCAGGCATGCGATAATCTGCGTAGACAGTTATTCCCACTGATTAATAAGGAATAAAATGACAACTCTTATGAGTATGAAGAAAATAACATCAGTTACCTTAGTATGAGATTAAATCTGAGTGGTATAACGGAGATTATCTTGAGAAAATCTTGCACTTTTAGCTACACTAAAAATATTCTAATCCTAGAAAGAAATACGTACAATATTATAGAAGAAGAATTTTTTGATTCTGGTGTAAGTTTTATTTCTTAACTAAGCAACTTATTTATAGGGAAATGGACTGAATAGTAACTAATTCACGGACGATCCAGATTGATTTACTATTAAAACGGATGATTCATATTGATTTACTATTACAACTTCAACTGACGATCCATATTGATTTACTATTAAAACTTAAATCGACGGTCTAAAAAATTAGCACGTCACCCCATGGAATAATAAGTCAAACTTATAACAAACGCTTCATGGCAAACCTTTCTATTTATATCAAAAATTAAATAAATAATTACCACAATACATTTTTAATCTTTCAATAATTATTCATTATTAATATTATAACTCACAATATTGACAATCAAATCGTTCCCAAGAAAGAGATGACTTTTCGATAAGGATTTTTTTTACTGGCGCGTAATTAAATAACGTAACCCCTTTCATCGACAGAACTTTCTAGACAATGTCAATAATGCTAATAATAATATGAGTAACTGTGTCGTGTCAATTATTGATTTAATAATATAAAATATTATGCAGATGTTACTATAACAATTATTGAATCAATAATATGATACTATACAGCAACTATTGTGACAATTATTGAATGAAATACTGAGTGGCTTGTTACGTAAGAATCAATAATCAAAGATATTGTGCAATACCGTGTGCTAATGTGCAAAAATGCGTATTACTATAGTTTTATCACCAGTTATTTTAACAGTTTAACGATAAAAGTTTTATCGTTATTTTTATAAAAAATATTATTTTTGTCGCTTTCTATATCCGACAGTTATTTCGTTGTAGAGTTCACTAATAATTGTGTCGTCATACAAATATTTTCTGACAATTCCGACTAAAGGAATATTTTATAATAACTTACTTTGTAAAATTTATACATATCATCTATAACTATAATATTTATTAAATTATTACCTTATTATTTAAAATAATATTTAGAAAAAATTAAATTTTTATTTATAAAAAATTAGGCTCTTACCGTTACAGTACGTACCACATAAGTATTATTAATAGACAGTATATTAATAGTGACTTATTTAGCAATAATAAGTATGTAGTAATAATATGGTACGTACCCCACTATTAATTAACCTTTACAGTAATAGTTTTTTAACAAATTAAAGATCGCACGAACTTTGAAAAATAAGAAAAAAAAACAATAAGTCTTTTCAGTAGTATCACGCTATAGCCCACCACCCACTTCCAAACAAAATAAATTGAAAAAGTAGAATTAAAACACCAAAATTGATATTATGATCATTTTATAAAAAGGAAGGTTTAAGGTTGCTTTTGTCTAATTATTTTTAATCCCAAATAGATAAATTATAAGTATTATAATATTAGGTAGAATATGATATTAAATAATTCCATATCTTAAGTTATTTTATAATCGTAGAACTAATAATTCCAAATTTAAATTTAAAAATAAACAAGACACTCGAAATTAATAGTCCTTCTATATGGACATGAATATTTGATATTTTTAAAAAAAATTTGGTTGTGATTCTAAAAAAATGTATAGTATTTATTTCAACTAGAATTTTTATAAAATATAGTGTTTTAGGTGTAATTTGGATACATATACAAAAATAGAGTTATACAGACTGTACAATTTTATTTTTGTATATGTATCTGAATTATATTTAAAATACTATATTTTATAAAAATTTCTGTTAAAATAAACACTACTCCCTCCGTCCCAAATTAACTGCTCAGTTTTGACTTTTTTAAGTCAAATTGACTATTTTTAGAATTAATAATTAAGCATATATAAATATATTTATAAAATTATAAAAATTAGGATTAGTAATAAATTGTATATACTTTCTTTTGGTTATAATCTCTTCACCTATATTTTAGCAAAAATAGTAAAAAGATTAATTTTTAAAATTGTCAATTTGATTTTAAAAAATCAAAACTGAACAATTAATTTAGAACGGAGGGAGTATATTTTTTAGGGGTCGCAAGCAAAAAAAATAAAAAAATTAAAAAGGTCTAATATTCCGATTCAATATTTCGGTCTGACAAGACTTATTGTTTGAGGATGGGACGTATAACCATTAGTCCTTATACCCCCGGAAGACCCGCGCTCTCTACCGTCAAAAGAATAGTACGTGTCGTCTTACCAGGCTACTTCTACCAGACTCGTACTATTACGTACTAAAGCTTTTCCAAAACAATATTAAGAATTTTATTATATATTATGATAAATTTATATTAAATTAAAACTATGAAACATATTAATATATATAAATAAATAAAATTATAAGAGTATAGATTATTATATATATCTTTAAAAGAGATATTATTAATATTTATTTACCTAATTAATAAAAAAAATTAACATAAAGATTCGAAATATATATTACTCCCTCTGTCCCAAATTAATTGCTCAGTTTTGACTTTTTAAAATCAAATTGACCATTTTTAAAATTAATCTTTTTACTATTTTTGCTAAAATATAGATAAAGAGATTATAACCAAAAGAAAGTATATACAATTTATTATTAATCCTAAATTTTATAATTTTAGAAATATATTTATATATGCTTAATTATTAATTATAAAAATAATCAATTTGATTTTAAAAAGTTAAAATTGAACAGTTAATTTGGGACGGAGGGAGTATTTTTCAATATTAATTGATGAGTTTCCACTCCTACTGCATCCCAGTGTCTTACTTCTGAAGCGCTTACCGATGATTTGCTGTTGAACTGTAGACTCAAATGTGAAGTTTTGTATAGCAAATGTACACATTTTTTATCTTTAGATTATCACATTTGATAGACAAAGTTGATATATTATTTTTGGTATTTACTTTTTATACTTTAAAAAAATAATACATATTTTATTAGTATTATCACACGTGCAAAAAATATTTATAAAATTTATATACAAAATAATATTCGGAAGTATAACTAGTTTATGATACATCATATAGCAGCTAGGTGAGACTTCTAATTATAAACAACAACTATTAAACATATTATTTTATTGATTTTAATATGATCTATTTTTTGTTCACTAAATTACTGTTTATATTTTAGACTCCATAATTCTCTACTTGCACTTCACTTTGTAAGTGTCTCTGTTTGGCAGAACTATATGGTGCTGTGATGTGCTGTGCTGTGAGATGGAACACTTTTAGATGTATAATTTTTGACAAAAACGATTTTATAAGAAAATTAAAATAATGTTTAATTACATTATTATAAAAGTACTTTTGAATGTATTAATGGAAATTTCGAGGTAAATATATGGTATGAGATTTTATTTCTTTTAACAATTTAAGGATAAATTTGTATTTTTTAAATTATATCTCCCAATTATTTAAGAAATTGTTAGGTTATCACAAGTGAATTGGACTCCCACATCAGATAAATAGTGAAAGAGTGAAGGATTAATATACATAAATGGGCCCAAGACCTAATGGTATAAGTTTTGGGTCAAGTTGAGTTCCAAAAATGTATGTTAGTGCATTGTGTACGGGCACACAACGCGCGGGCTCCCCGGTTCTTCCCCAACAACTTGTAAGACACGCGAGTGAGCCCTAGACCTAATGACTTTAGCTTTTTGGTCAAGTTAGATTTCAAAGATATATGTTAGTGCATTGTGTACGCGCATGCAACGCGCGGACTCTCCTGTTCTTTCCCAACAGAAATCTCATGCATGCACCCAATTAGTTAACATAGCATAATTTGAATAGTCAATGTTGGGCCATGATACTTTTACTATTGGGCCTGACCAATTGGGCTCCTCCTTCAAACCATAATACTTTAGGCATTGGGCCAAACCGCATGGGCTCACCCCTTGATTCTATTTATTATGTTTTAAATGCATTGGGCTTCTTTATTGGACCGGTCCATTAGATAATTAAATATCTAAATCTTAGCTTTGACCGGTAATGACCACTAAGATAACAGTTGACTGTTATCTCTGCCATGCATTAATGAGGATTGGACTTGATCGGTCGGCGGTGGCAAACAGTGATGGGATGGAGCAGGTGAGCTACTGATATTCGGCTGAGATCAGGACGGTAGTGGGTGGCACGGTAAACCGGGCTTGGAGTATATGTTAGCAAAGATCACACAAAGGTAAAACACAACACTTATCCAAATTATTATCTCTCTCAAGCCCTAGATATTTTATCCTACATTGTTAATCATGTGATCGCCTGTACTGACTCTCACGCCGGAGCTATCCCTCGACGGTCAACCCGTCAAGCTTTGGGTGCTGACTTGTTGAACTGTGCAGGATTTGGACGAGTTTTAAGTGATTGGAGTTCGTGAAAAGATGTTGGCGTTGACAGTCAAATTAGTTGAAAGTTTAAATTTATGTGTGATAAATTAGTTAAAACTCTGCTATGTATTTAAAATATATAAAACTTTTCTTTAGTTGATCGGGCACCACAATTTTCTTTTCTTTTTTGTTATTTTAATATTTTTCATGGAAGCAACCTCTCACCATACCTCTCCATCAATGATCAAACCGACACCAAAATCTTCACTCCCAGCTGCTTAGCATTGTAAAGATATGATAAACACATACCTAATTATACAACTGTTAATTGCTTTTCTTTTGAGGTTAAACTTTCTCCTTTAATTTTTGCCCACTAATAATGAGAAGGAAAGAGGGCCTAAATAGGAATTTGAGATAAGTCAAGAAGGTGCACTTTTACATAATAGGAAACATATCTGATTGAACCACTAGAAGAGGGAAATTAAGCCACTCATTTGCTTCTAGTATATTTACAAGAACTTAACGTACTGCACACTCAAAATTTAGATATTGTTACTACATTTTTTGAAAGTGGTTAATATAAAGTTACTGTGATTAGTTGACTAATATATTATCGACATATAAATTTGAGCTGATTTCTCTATTCGTATCAACACTGTATTGGTCAATTGACCAACTTATCAAGAAGTTAACTTAATGGTAACTAGATCCAAATTTTAAGCACCGTGACATTTGATAGAAGAATTTATTAGGATATAACAAGTGAGTTGGAGTCCCACATCGGATAAATAGTGAAAGTTGAATGATTAATATACATGAATAAATCCAAGACCTAATGTGTAAGACTCTAACTTTTATGAATAAAGATTTAATTTTCTTGATTTTTTTTAATATTCTGCTGTGAATTGGATATAATGTTATAGTTGTGTGTTATATTTATAAATTTTGCAAAGAAAATAAGTTGTTATAAAATATCCAATTGGTCGGAGGATATTCGTTTTATCAGAAAATATTCATACGACGACACCATCATTGGTGAACCCCATAACGGAATATTACTGCCAGAGTTAGAAAACGACAGAAGTAACTTTTTATAAAAGTAATGGCAAAAGTTTTACCTTTAACCGTTGACATATCCGATGATAAATGTGAGACCCCGAAATTTATGAAATGAAAGTATTCAATTTTCTATTATTTTATTTAATAAATGGTTAAATTGATAAAGGTTAAAGTTAAGGGTGACATGTGAAAATTTTACAAAGTAAGCAAGTTGTTATAAAATATTTGTTGTGTTGGGGGAATATTCGTTTGGTCGGAAAATATTCTTTTTGTCAGGGAATATCCGTACGACGACACCATCATTGGTGAACCCCACAACGGAATAACTGTCGGAGTTGGAAAATAACAGAATTATCTTTTTATAAAAATAACATCGAAAGTTTTACCGTTAAACTGTTGAACTACCCGGTGGTAAAAAAATAGTAATACACGTGATTGCATAGTAGCACACGGTATTGATTATTGCTGCTTACGTGAGAAGTCACTCAGTTATACTCAATTATTGCTACAGTAATTGATGTATAATATATCTCATATTATTGATTCAATTATTGTCACAGTATCATCTGCATAATATTTATTATTATTAAATAAATAATTGAGACGACAAAATTATTCATATTATTATTTGTAATATTAACAATGTATAGAAAGTTCTATCGAGGAGAGGTTTGGTCACCTAATTGCGCGCCAATAGGGAAAAATTCTTATCAGAAAGCCCCCACTTTCCTGGGAATGATCTGGTTGTTAAATATTGTGAGTTATAATATTAATGATGAATAAGTTCGTGTTGATTAAAGATGAAATTGATATTTTTATTGTGTTAGGATTATTAGTGTTAGTGGAAACTGACATTTATTTCGATAATAATTGATGTCTGGAAGTTATATTGACCAATCGGGTAATTAATCAGATAAATGAACAATTAATTGATATTAATTCACATGCTTATAACTATTTATTCACATGTGTGTACTATTGATTACACATGCATGTACTATTAGGGGAGGTGGTGCACGATTGATAATACTTGCATGACTAAATTAAAAATAGAGGTATAGATGAAAGTAGTATACTGTAATTATTTTTTTCCACATGTATAGAACTATTGATTCACATGATTGTACTATTGATTCACATGATTTACTATTAGGGGAGGTGGTGCAAGTTTGATAATACTTGCAGTGTGAGATCCCGAAATTATGAAATGAAAGTATTCAATTTTTTTTTATAATTATCATTTTATTTAGTAAAGGGTTAAATTGAGAAAGGGTTAAAGTTAAGGGTGATATGTGAAAATTTTGCAAAGTATGCAAGTTGTTATTGTGAAACCCCAGATTTTATGAATAAAGAATTAATTTTTTTCGAAATAATTTTTTTATATTATGTTGTGAATTTGAGATAATATTATAGTTGTGGGTAGTATTTATAAATTTTGCAAAGTATGCAAGTTGTTATATTATATTCGATTGGTCAGGGAATATTCTTTGTGTCAGAAAATATTCGTACGACGGTACAATTATTGGTGGACCCCACAACGGAATTATTGTCGGATTGAGAAAATGACAAAAATATTTTATTGAAAATAACGGCGAAAGTTTTACCATTGATACTGTTGAACTATTGGGTAGTAAAAGTACAGTAATACGCGTTGTTGCATAGTAGCACACGGTATTGATTGTTGATATTTATGTGAGAAGTCGCTCAGTTTGATTTAATTATTGTCGATTAATAATATGAATTATTATAGCGATGATGACGTTTTGTTTTATTCGTATTATTAACGTAATAAAACAGAAACATCTTTTTATATAAAACAGAATACTTTATCAAAGTTATTCTATAAATAGAATATATTATATTTTATTATGCATAGTGTTGCATAGTATTTTGCATAGTGTTGCATAGTAAAAATCTTTTTGTATAAATAGAATATATTATATTTATTTAAAAGATTTTTCTTTAAATATGGACCGTTAGATTAAAGTAAATCAATCTGGACCGTTCATGGATTAGTTACTATGCATTCCATTTTCCTATAAATAGAAGCTCATTCCTTCATTATTTTCTTACGAATTCACTGAACTCTAGAGAGAGAAACTATAGAGAGATAGAAGAAAAGCTTTTTGCTACTTAACTTTTCTTTTCCTATATCCAGTTTCTGTTACGGTAAGGGGTGTTATTCTTTCTTATTCATGAAGAGAACTGTTGTTATTCCATTTCTTATTATTCTGTTGGAATAACCTGTATACGTGGTCTACCCTATACTTGGTGACATTCTTCTATTATTCTGTTGGAACATCCTATCTGTGTGTTTTACACCAGGACCTGGTTTCGTCTTTATTATTATTCCGTTGGAACATCCTATCTGTGTGTTTTACACCGGACATGGTTCCGTCTTTATTATTATTCCGTTAGAACATCCTGTCTGTGTGTTTTACACCGGAACTGGTTCCGTCTTTATTACTATTCCATTGGAACATCCTGTCTGTGTGTTTTACACCTGACCTAATTTCGTCTTTATTATTATTCCGTTGGAACATCGTGTCTGTGTATTTTACACCGGACCTGGTTCCGTCTTTATTACTATTCCGTTGGAACATCCTGTCTGTGTGTTTACACCGGACCTGGTTCCTTTTTTATTATTCTGTTGGAACATCCTGTCGGTGCAAATTTTGCCTGACCTGGTTCCGTTATTATTATTCTGTTGGAATAACCTGTCTATGTGAAGTACCGCATGCATGGTGATTTCTGTTGTTATTCCATTCTTTATTATACTCAGTTGGTTAAAGTTTTGACTTCTATACTCCATGAAATTAGTAGAATATCCTTGATATTTGCGCTTCATCCAGTATCTTTTCATGGAAATATTCTTCTGATCATTCTTGAATTTTACTCTACAAAGCAGTATCATGTGGACAATTTGGACATTAGTAGTTCTTGGAAAAATTAATTCTTGAACTTGTTTTATTGAATTCTTATATCATTGTCATCATCCTCATGTTTATATTTTTTTGAAAGTCATCTGTGGCCTGTAGTGCATAGATGGACTTGGTATGATTATGACAAGGGATTATTCAGTGTAATCATGACCGTAATATTACAAGTGATGTGGAAAAAAGTCCTCATTGGCCCGTAGTGCATTGATGGACAGTTTTTGGTATGATTATGGCTATGGATTCTCTTCGGCCGTAGTGCAAAGATGAATTATTTTATGGCACGATCAGGACCGTTGATGAAAACACGATTATCTTTGGCTCGTAGTGCATGGATAATTCGTGGTCGTGATACTAAAGAATATCCTTGGCCTGTAGTGTAGGGATGATTTAATGATGTGGATTATTTATTGAGCTGAGTCTCAACGATAAAAGTGATGAAAAACTTTTTAAATCATAAAAGATAGTAGATTCTATTCTCTACTTGACCCTTTTAATGGATTGCTTGTTCCGCTGCAGTTAAACTTGATGTTGATTATATTTTATCAGTTTAATACTGTTGAAGGCTAATGATAATTTATTCTGCATTATCTTAGTCATAATATTTCTTACTGTGCTAGTTGAGCTCACCCTTTCTTTCACTATTCTCTTCAGGAAATGAGAACATAACAGGGAGTCGGGGAACGGAGTGATGGACCAGAGAATAGTATTAGTAGTCCTCACTATTCTGTTAAATAGTGTGACAATAATTGTATTGAGGACTCCTTTTGAGTTTGTATGATCTCTAGTAGACAATAATTGTATTCAAACTCACAGTTATATTTTGTCGTATTGTACACGACAGTAGTATTAGTAAGTTGTATTTGAATTCTGTACCATGTATCTGGCGACTCAAGATGGGTGATGTATACCTAATTTTGGGGGCGTCACAGTTGGTATCAGAGCTTAGGGATATGATCCCTGGCTAAGATGTGAGACTAGAACTAGGAGGGGAGAGACGGGGAATTCCTTCGCTAATATGACCTACTTAAATTTAATTTGTATTTAATTGGTCGGTCAAAGTATAGGGATAATATGTGATATGTTATTTAACCCTTATTTTGTGGTAGTATTTGAAAATGGCATCCTAGAATGTTGAGAACATCAATGGATCTCAGGAGGCCGTTGAGTCCCCACAGATCAATAATCAGGATAATGTGCAACAGGATGGCGATAATCCTCTTGTAAACAACAACACTGATCAATTGACGAACGACGGTACGTTTAGGAGCTTTTTAGAATTCATGCAACATCAGGTGAAGGCGACTATGTTCATAATGCAGGTAAAGACAATGGCAACCCACGGTTGGTCACCGCTAAGCAGTTCAAGGAGCTGGGACCACCGGAGTTTTTGGGAAAGCCAGAACCACTTAAGGCGGAGACATGGTTAAAACAGATCACTAAGATATTTGATGTCTTGGGATGCTCCGAAGAGCAAAAGGTTCCTTTTGCCACCTTTATGTTGCGGTTGCGTGAAGAAGCAGATCATTGGTGGGAATCTGTAAAACGTAGCCAGCCTGATGCACTCAAGATGTCTTGGGAGAAGTTCCAAGAATTATTCAATGACAAGTACTTTCCTGAAAGTATTCGTCACATGAAGGAGGTAGAATTCATCAAGCTGGAGCAAAACAATATGACCGTGTCGCAGTACGAGGCTAAGTTTGCGGTGTTATCCCGGTTTGCATCCCATTTGGTCGATAATGAGGAGCGAATGACGCGAATGTTTTTGCGAGGTTTGAAACCCGATATACGTCAATACCTCATTTCTTACAAACTTTGTTTATATTCAGATATTGTGAATAGGGCTCAGTTAGTGGAGCGCGATAATGAGTTATCACAACCAAAAGGTAATGACCAGCAGCACGATAATAATCGTACCGATGGCAACGGCCATCGGAACAATGATAACCATCGCGGGGGAAATTATCATACCAAGAATGGTAACCACTTCGATGGTAATCGTGGCCAAGATAATAGAAATGGACATTTCAAGAAGAGAAGGTTCAATAATGATGGAAAGACAGCAACGCCAGCACCCGTTTCAAAGGAAGAAGAACGCCCATCGGTCGTATGTTTCAAATGCGGACAGGAGGGACACATCCGTCCAAATTGTACGCAGCAGTCCAAAGCATGTTTTAATTGCGGAAGAGAAGGTCACCTAGCTCGATTTTGTCTTATGATGAAGTCAATTCCAGCTGGGATAATGATGCCAAAGGATGTCCCAGAAAAGCCAAAGTCGGTAGTTTAAGAGAGAGCATTTTTTTTTCTCTCGTGACGAGGAACCTGAATAAAATTATCACGGGTAAGTTAATCATAAGCTCTTACGAAGTCTATACCGTGTTAGATACCGGTTCTACTCACTCTTTTATTTCACCTAGTTGTGTTCAATGTTTGTACTTAACTCCGGAGAAGTTAAACTTTGATTTATCTATTGAAACTCCATTGGGAGAAACCTTCGTTACCTCCACTGTTTATAAATCTTATTTGATTCAAATCGACACTTTCACGTTACGTGTTGATCTTGTCTCTTTAAAAATACTTGCCTTTGATGCGATTTTGGAAATGATTGGTTAACTACTCATCATGTTTTTCGTAAGGTTGTTAGCTTTCATATTCCTAACCAACCTATTATGCGAATTCAAGCAACCAAACCACTAAATTCAATCATTGTCATATCAAGCCATAAGTAAAGAGCCCCGATCCTTTTGTTGATGACTTCCTGAAGCCAGACTTTCTGTAGGCGACGTCGTGAATCACGATAACAAGTTGATATGTATCATTGTGAGGTGCTATCTAGGTTAAGGGATAGAAGTCACAGTTGGTATCAATGTGACGTACTATCCAAGTCTTGGATGTGAGTAACAGTTTTGAATGATATTTTTATCATTAATAAATCTCTTGACGTATTCCTGAAGACTTCTTAGCCTACCCCAGAGCGTGAAATCGAATTTTGTATTGACACCAGTACAAAACCCATTTCTTAAACCCTCAAAATAATTTTTTCAACTAAAACGAAAGTAACATGCACCAAAGACGTTGACTCGAGCTGTTGAAGATTACGATCGTACTATTCAATATCATCGTGGAAGAGCGAACGTGGTAGCTGATGTGTTGAGTAGAAGATCGTATGCGTTTACAAGTGCGATGTTGTTAACACAAAGACTCATTTCGTATAACTTGCAAATGATGAAGATAGAGTTAAAGACTCCAGGGACCCACGTGAAGATAACGAATATACGAGTAAAATTGACTTTAATCGATAAAGTTAAAGACGCTCAAGCTACATACCAGAATCTGATGAATGTGAAGAAGAAGGTTCAAGAGGGTGTTATTTTAGAAGCAAGAGTTGCTGAAGAGAGGAAATCTCAACCCTCAATTTAATTGACCCATTTGAAATCCTCGATTGAGTAGGAACTGTGGCTTATAGACTCGTTTTTACCGCCAAATATATTGCGTGTTCATAACGTTTTTTTTCGTATCGATGTTACGTAAATATGTGGATGACCCAAACCACATTATTAATTTAGAACCGGACGAGATAGCGGATGATTTAACGTTTGAAGAGATACGTGTTACAATCTTGGATAAGAAGAATCGTATTCAACACTCAAAGGTTATATCTCAAGAGTTAGAATTTGAAGTGAAGTCAATGTATCCTCACCTGTTCGACATACCAGGTACGTACGTAAATTTCGAGGGCGAAATTTCATAAGGAAGGGAGATTGTGAAACCCCATATTTTATGAATAAAGAATTAATTTTTCTCGAAATAATTTTTTTATATTATGGTGTGAATTTGAGATAATATTATAGTTGTGGGTAGTATTTATAAATTTTGCAAAGTATGCAAGTTGTTATATTATATTCGATTGGTCAGGGAATATTCTTTATGTCGGAAATTATTCGTACGACGGTACAATTATTGGTGGACCCCACAACGGAATTATTGTCGGATTGAGAAAACGACAAAAAATATTTTATTAAAAATAACAACGAAAGTTTTACCGTTGATACTGTTGAACTACTGGGTAGTAAAAGTACAGTAATACGCGTTGTTGCATAGTAGCACACGGTATTGATTATTGATATTTATGTGAGAAGTCGCTTAGTTTGATTTAATTATTGTCGATTAATAATATGAATTATTATAGCGATGATGACATTTTGTTTTATTCGTATTATTAACGTAATAAAACAGAAACATCTTTTTATATAAAACAGAATACTTTATTAAAGTTATTCTATAAATAGAATATATTATATTTTATTATGCATAGTATTTCATAGTGTTTTGCATAGTGTTGCATAGTAAAAATCTTTTTATATAAATAGAATATATTATATTTTATTTAAAAGATTTTTCTTTGAATATAGACCGTTAGATTAAAGTAAATCAATCTGGACCGTTCATGGATTAGTTACTATGCATTCCATTTTCCTATAAATAGAAGCTCATTCCTTCATTATTTTCTTACGAATTCACTGAACTCTAGAGAGAGAAACTATAGAGAGATAGAAGAAAAGCTTTTTCCTACTTAAATTTTCTTTTCCTATATCCAGTTTCTGTTACGGTAAGGAGTGTTATTCTTTCTTATTCATGAAGAGAACTGTTGTTATTCCATTTCTTATTATTCTGTTGGAATAACCTGTATACGCGGTCTACCCTATACTTGGTGACATTCTTCTATTATTCTGTTGGAACATCCTATCTGTGTGTTTTACACCGGACCTGGTTTCGTCTTTATTATTATTCCGTTGGAACATCCTGTCTGTGTGTTTTACACCGGACCTGGTTCCGTCTTTATTATTATTCCGTTGGAACATCCTGTCTGTGTGTTTTACACCGGAACTGGTTCCATCTTTATTACTATTCCGTTGAAACATCCTGTCTGTGTGTTTTACACCGGACCTGGTTTCGTCTTTATTATTATTCCGTTGGAACATCGTGTCTGTGTTTTTTACACCGGACCTGGTTCCGTCTTTATTACTATTCCGTTGGAACATCCTGTCTGTGTGTTTACACCGGACCTGGTTCCGTCTTTATTATTCTGTTGGAACATCCTGTCGGTGCAAATTTTGCCTGACCTGGTTCCGTTATTATTATTCTGTTGGAATAACCTGTCTATGCGAAGTACCGCATGCATGGTGATTTCTGTTGTTATTCCATTCTTTATTATACTCAATTGGTTAAAGTTTTGACTTCTATACTCTATGAAATTAGTAGAATATCCTTGATATTTGCGCTTCATCCAGTATCTTTTCATGGAAATATTCTTCTGATCATTCTTGAATTTTACTCTACAAAGCAGTATCATGTGGACAATTTGGACATTAGTAGTTCTTGGACAAATTAATTCTTGAACTTGTTTTATTGAATTCTTATATCATTGTCATCATCCTCATGTTTATATTTTTTTGAAAGTCATCTGTGGCCTGTAGTGCATAGATGGACTTGGTATGATTATGACTAGGGATTATTCGGTGTAATCATGACCGTAATATTACAAATGATGTGGAAAAAAGTCCTCATTGGCCCGTAGTGCATTGATGGACAATTTTTGGTATGATTATGGCTATGGATTCTCTTCGGCCGTAGTGCAAAGATGAATTATTGTATGGCATGATCAGGACCGTTGATGAAAACACGATTATCTTTGGCCCGTAGTGCATGGATAATTCGTGGTCGTGATACTAAAGAATATCCTTGGCCTGTAGTGCAGGGATGATTTAATGATGTGGATTATTTATTGAGCTGAGTCTCAACGATAAAAGGGATGAAAAACTTTTTAAATCATAAAAGATAGTAGATTCTATTCTCTACTTGACTCTTTTAATGGATTGCTTGTTCCGCTGCAGTTAAACTTGATGTTGATTATATTTTATCTGTTTAATACTGTTGAAGGCTAATGATAATTTATTCTGCATTATCTTAGTCATAATATTTATTACTGGGCTATTTGAGCTCACCCTTTCTTTCACTATTCTCTTCAGGAAATGAGAACATAGCAAGGAGTCGGGGAACGGAGTGATGGACCAGAGAATAGTATTAGTAGTCCTCACTATTCTATTAAATAGTGTGACAATAATTGTATTGAGGACTCCTTTTGAGTTTGTATGATCTCTAGTAGAAAATAATTGTATTCAAACTCACAGTTATATTTTGTCGTATTGTACACGACAGTAGTATTAGTAAGTTGTATTTGAATTCTGTACCATGTATCTGGCGACTCAAGATGGGTGATGTATACCTAATTTTGGGGGCGTCACAGTTATAAAATATTCGTTTGGTCGAGGAATATTCTTTTTATCGGGAATATCCGTACGACGACTCAATCATTGGTGGACCCCACAACGGAAGTATTGTCATAGTTAGAAAATGACAGAATTATTTTTTTATAAAAATAACGGTGAAAGTGTTACCGTAAAAACTGTTGAACTATCCGGTAGTAAAAGTACAGTAATACGCGTGGTTGCATAGTAGCACACAATATTGATTATTGATTCTTACGTAAGAAGTCACTCAGTTATACTCAATTATTACTACAGTAATTGCTGCATCATATCTCTCATTATTGATTCAATTATTGTCATAGTATCATCTGCATAATATGTTATATTATTAAATCAATAATTGAGACGACAAAGTTATTCATATTATTATTTACAATATTGATAATGTCTAGAATTTCTGTCAAGGAGAGGCTTGGTCACCTAATTGCGCGCCAATAAGGAGAAATCCTTATCGAAAAGCCCCCTCTTTCTTGGGAACGACCTGGTTGTTAAATATTGTGAGTTATAATATTAATGATAAATAAGTTCGTGTTGATTAAAGATGAGATTGATAATTCCATTGAGTGGGAATGAAATTTAACTAGGCACACTTAGAGGGGGGGGGGGGTTGAATAAGCGTGGGAGCAATCTATGGCCAATTTTTAAACTTTAGATCAAGCTATTAAATTCAAGAAATTATATTTATTAATTCAGTTTGCTGAATTAATATAGTATACTGAAATGAATAAATATTCTGCTGAATTTATAATTTAAATAAAATACTTGGTGTTTAAAGAAATATCTTAATATAAAGCAAATATTCAGATTTTAATTATTAAGATAATTAAATAGCTTATGTGAGTAATGCAAGTAATAAAATCAACACCAGGATTTTTTACGTGGTTCAGCTATTACCCTCTTTAATAATAGCCTAGTCCACGTCCAATACCAAGTAGTATTGGAGACTCACTTTATTTATATCTTTATAAATAACCACTGATTACAAAATAAATTCTTACAAAAATTAATTAACAATTAATTTCTCTTGAGCACTCTTGCTCCATGTGCACCTATACACTCTTCAAGCACCTTTGCTTCCTTGAACCTGTTTGTAAGCTTTTTCTCTAATCCACTAGGATTAAAACCTTTAGACTACACTTAGTCTAAAATAAAAATTCAATACAAATATAGAGGTCAATGATCAATGTAAGAATAATCAACTTCACACTTAAAGGCTCAACTATATGCAATGATCAATTAGCACAAAATAAATAAACAATTAATTTCTTACCAAATACCAGCTTCAAATAATATCAAAAAATTAATTACTTAGCTTCCCAAAGGTTGCACTGATTAAATTAGAATGCTCGATAATCTCAGTAATAAGTGCAAGAGATATTTTCGTGAGTTGTGTTTTTCCATGCTTGAGAATACTGATTTTATAGCCCACAAAATAATACCGTTTAATTAAAGATAATACTGTGTTTTGTTCAAGTCAATCTGCAAGAAGATATCAAAGAGAACAACGATAATAGAGTCAATATATATATATATATATATATATATATATATATATATATATATATATATCCAACAAAACAAATTCTCGTTAGGTACTCTGTTTGGATAAATTAAAAGACCCCTTTCAAAAAGCAACCCACCAACAAATTTGACTTTATCTTCACCATTCATAAGTGGCATGTGACATTAAAAAGAGATTGATGCAAGCCTTTATACTTTTTAGACTTCCAACATCCAAGAGTCCCAAGACTCTATAATCATTATCCTTGTAAACCGTGCACTTACCATGTCAGTTTTTAAACTTTGTAAACTACCGTCTTTTTAATAAACACACTCATATATCCACGTATACTCATATATAATAGTATGCATATATCAAGTAACTTTTAATAAAATAATACATTTAAAAATCTTTGTACTTGATAACATATTTTTAGGAAAAACCTTTTTCAAAATTTTTAAAATATTTTTCATTTAAGACATATAACAAAATGCAATAATATGTCCTAAAGCCTTTAAATGAAAAATCAATTATCATGCAATTGATCTTACATTTTTTTCCTAGAAAAGAGAAATTCCTTCAAAGTCTTGAATATCCAATCAAAGCTCCTTATCACCAAAATACCTGAAATGCCATAAAACAATTTAGTATATAATCATTTCATCATCAAAACTCAAAGGATAGAATATGACAAAGTCAACATTCTCCCCCTTTTTGATGATGACAACCCAAAATTGTTTAACTCTCACAAATTCCCCCTAAATATATGCATAACATAACTCACTCCCCTAAATCCATGCAATGAAACTATTTCAGGATACTGAAATTTGATTTTCAGTAAAGTTAAGCTGCAGTAATTGTTAGTTCATCAAATATCAAAATATTTACTGCTAAATATATCAAATATTTAAAATTTAAATCCCAAATTAAACATAAGTCTTTTGGTGATGCATACCAAACCAAAACCAACAAAAAAATCGTCCATAACATCCCAAACATAAACAAAAATATTCTCCCCCTTTGTCATCAAACAAAAAGGAAGCAGTTCATTCGTCGAGCTCTACCACAACTGCTTGCCGAGTGACTCTGTGACAACCCCAAAATAGGTTCATTCCATCAAACCCATTCTGAGTCTCCAAATACATGGTACAGAAAATAACTACAACTTTATTACAATAATACGCGTGGTTGCATAGTAGCACACGGTATTGATTATTGATGCTTACGTGATAAGTCACTCAGTTTTGTTTTATTGGTATTATTAATGTAATAAAAAAGAAAAACTTTTTATATAAAACAAAATACTTTTATAAAGTTATTCGTTTTATTAGACTAATAATAAAATCTTTTTATATAAAACAGAATACTTTTATAAAGTTATCTGTTTTATTAGATAATAATTAGAATATATTATATTTTATTATGAATAGTATTTGCATAGTGCATGCATAGTGTTGCATAGTGTAACGACCGAGAAATTCGGATTTTAATGTAAGATGATTTTATTAAATTAAATAATAATAAAATCATATTATGTGGGATATCAAGATGGTTGTCGTTTTGTAACCTATTGATATTGGAATATCGTAGTATTTGAGCTATGTGAAGGATTTAAGGTGTTTGAATTTCCAAGATGAAAATAAAAGTTTTCCGAGAAATTTTCCAAAAAACACTATTCATTGGTATTTGCTCAGGATTTATTTTTGAATTTTTGAGAAATACGTAATGGTAGAATATTAAAGTAAGACGGATTATGTAATAATAATCTAGTTATGGAAAACGTAATATTTCGCTTGCGGACTTAAATCGAGAACGTAAGGAAAATGAAGAACTATTGCGTTAAGGAATGATGGTATGATACATGAGTATTGTACAAGGAATGGAAACGAGTATAATACCAAGTATTATATGAGTTTGTAAGAAGAATGCATTATCGTATATAAATTCTATATGAATTAGAATACGAGAATAATACATAAACTATATGTATATGTATTATGTAATATTAATGGACTTGTAAAGATTGGTTAGGATTTTGTACAAGCGCAAGTGAATTAAGGGTTAAGGCCCAACTTATGAATTAATGAACTTATGAAGGTTTGTTAAGCAAAGCCCAATGTTCATTTAATCTAAGCCCAAACTAAAGTTCATTGGATTGTGTGATCCATGGAGCAAACCATATTAATGTGGTAAATGTGTGGTTACCAAGTAAGATAAGTGATGACCAAGTAAAGGTGGTGCTCAAGATAAGTAATGACCAAGTAAATAAAGTAGGGACCAAGCAAAGGATATGAGTGGTGTTGGTCAATTAATGAATAGTAAGGAGGTGGATTGTGTAAAGACTAATCTACCCCAAGCCTTGCAATTTCTATAAATAGAGAAGCATGGCAAGTCATTTGCTAGTTATTCAAATTAATCCAATCACTCTCTCTCAAAGTGCTTAAGTGTTAGGAGAATTAAGTTGCAAGTAAGTTATTCCATAAGTCAAGAAGAAGAAGAAGCTACTTATTAAAGACTTCAAATGTAAGACTCCTTCTCCAATTATCTTCTATCTCTAACATGATAGGTTGATAAGAAAAGCTTGGATTAAGGAACATGAATGATAAAAAAAAAGAGAAAGAATTATGTATAAGTAATGAACTTAAGCCACATAAGTTGGTAATAAGTCATTTAAGATAGCATAAGTTGTAAACTTATGTGAATGCATGATGAACTTGTGATAGGTTTATTAATGAAAGTATATGTATATACATCAACTTGTAAGAACATATGTATAAAGAATACATAAGTAAAGTTATATGATGAAATCATGTATGGATGATGATTAAGAACTTTAATTGTCATAAGTTATGAATGATAAGTTCATAAGTAGTTTGAAAGTTATCAAGTATAAGCTTACAATGAGATAAGTTAAAATCCAACCATGAGTATAAATATTTGGAATAAGGATGTTAAGATGTTCACATTATGAATGTAATTCATTGGTAGTGTTGAACAAATTCTAAGAACGAAAAATTGCCGGAAATCGCACGATTAGACGATAATCGTCGAATTCGTAAATTTCCCGGAATGGAAGTCAAATTTTGAGTTTGAGTTCGGAAATGTTATTTTCCAATGGAGACAAGTCATGTTTGTCATTTAAGAGTTGCGGACTCGAAAATGGACGAATTCCGACTTAGAACGAAGAAACAAGCGTTTAACGTTCACGAACGTTTATCGTTTTCGTTAAAAATGAACCAATAGGTGAATTTTTAGCAAACGAAGTCAAATAGATAAAATTCTTGCATGAATGCGTAGATTACGTAATTTGTGAACCGTAGGCTTTTTAACGAGCCAATTCGGACTTAAAACAAAGAAGTTATGCGTCCGGAAAGTTCACAAAAATTAAAAGTTAGAAAAATTTTTGGTGCACAGAGTTGGCGTCGCGGCGCCAACCCTAAGCTTTTTGGTCGCGCCGTAGCACGACATCTGGGACTCGGCTACTGCTAATTCGCGCCGTAGCGCGAGTTGCTAGAGTAATGCCCGCACCGCGGCGCCAGGCACAGAACTTGGACAGTAAAGAATAAAAATGAAGGGAAAGGAAGGAGATGGTAGGAGATTGAACTAAACCTACCTTAAACAACTTAAAGTAACATCATTGGGACATTGTTAAGACTTAAAAGTAATGAAGAATGGTTAATATAACCAAGTCGAATGAATGTAAAGCGAACGATAAGTCAAAATGCATAAGAATGAAATCTAATCTATAATTAGATTGAAATGAAGGGTAAGATATATTCAGATACATACTTGATTATATGTGACCTAATGTAAGGCATTATGTGATCATGTATTGTAGAGACTTGAAAGACTTGAACGTAAAGTAAAATACACAGTAGCAGACGCTAAAGGCAAGTATTCTAACTCTTGTTTCAGTTCAATCTGAACAAGTTTATGATGTTCATGTATCCTTTCGCATGAATTGAAGTATAATGAAGTTAAAGCCAGTTTCTTTACCTAGACTTAACATATTGAGTGGATTATTGATAATCTGTTCATCTGTTATCAAATGCTAGTATCTTTTGTCAACTATTGATAGTTTTCAAAAGAAGACTGAATTGTTAAACAAATGTTTTGTCGGTAAAACGACAGGCACGCGAGGTTGCCAAATGATTAAACGTACATACGTTTAATGGATGTAGTATTGATCAATACAGAGTACAATAGGCTGATCACCTATAAGTGCTCGTAAGTAATATCGGGCTTATGGACTTAGGTCCGGGTTGTCCTTTTCAAAGAAAGAATGAATACTCAAGGTCTTTGACCGGAGTGAATGTTTTACTGGATTTATTCATTGTAAAACATTTTGAAAGGAAAGATGAATTGCTATTTTGAATCATTAATAGTACTTCATAGCTATTGTTCAGTTATCGAAGATATATGATTCATATGTATCAAACATGTTATTATTGAAATTGTTATACTTGCTGAGCTAGTCATGCTCACTCTTGCTTGAACCATATGAATGCAGCTAAGACTGAACGTCCTGAAGGATCAAATAAGGATAAAGGAAAAGCTAAGGCAGATTATTAAGCTGTCATGTAATAGTATAGGTCTATTGTTGTAATGTAATGAATATTATGACAAGAGAACCTTTGTAATGGGTTTAGAACTTGGGAAATGTAAATATTGAATTAAATATATATAAGTTATGTTCATTCTTTGAGACTTTCAATTGAATGAATGTATGAATGTTTGTACAGTATAGCACCATCTATCGGGTTGTAAGATACCCGAATTTGGGGATGCTACAAGTTGGTATCAAAGCCTAGGTTATAAAATTTAAAGAGAATTAGAACCTTAAGTCATAACCTTAATAAAGAAGTAAAAGAAGAAAGATAACCTTATAAAAATGCATTATAGTATGCTATGTGTTTTTATTTATGTTACTGACATGTACTAATCAAACTGTATTATTTTATTGTAGATGTCAGGAGAAAATAATATGTATAGAAATATACATGTTGTAAGCGAGGATTCGGTTAATCGGGTAGAGATACTACCAAATCCCGTAGCGATAGAGCCAGAAGTGGTAGCAATAGAGTCTGGAGACTCGGACAATTTAGACTATATGTCTATTTTCGATGGCATGCTAGAGGAGGAGGTGGACGTAATGTCCTTTGACCAAGTTCCACCCGCAGAGGAGATGTCTACGGGGGATTCGGTGAAAGCATTGTTTATGACGGTATTGGATAGGAATGTCCATTATTGCCAGGAGGTAAAGGAGTTGAAAGCGGAACTCCAAGATGTCCGTGAGGACAAGCTTAGCATGGAGGGAATGTGGGAGGAGGAACACGATGATTGTGTTTTAGCTAAGGACAAGGTCCGAGAGCTGAAATGTGAAGTCTTTGAGCTCAAGCAAGAGCTAAAGACTAAACAGAGGAGATTGGAGAGGATGTCCTATATACATAGGAGTTCTCATGTGGATTTCCAGCAGCAAGTGGCTGGGTATCTGGTAGAGGCGGGACAGACACGACATCTAGCAGCAAGTGGCTGGGTATCATGTGGATTAATTATTGAGCTGAGTCTCAGCGATGAAATATTAATTCATGGATGTTATAATAATGAATATCTTTGGCCGTAGTGCATGGATAATTCATGGATGTGATACTAACGAATATCCTTGGCCGTAGTGCATGGATAATTCAATGATGTGGATTATTTATTAAGCTGAGTCTCAGCGATAAAATATTTATTATACACTTTTATTGCGTACAAGATAGTAGATATCATGCTCTACTTGACTCTTCTAAAATACAGTTGTATGTCTTTGGAATGTAGTGCAAAGATGAATTTTTAATGAATATCTTTGGCCGTAGTGCAAAGATAAATTTATTAGTATGATTATGAGCAGGAATTCTGATTTGGTATAACCATGATTTTTGATGTTTCAGGTGAAGATAGGTGATGAAAATTATCTTCGTCCTAGTTGCGAAGAGGAATGTAGAACCAAGATTATGATTATGAGTTATTCATATGATTGTGGACAGGAACTGTTGATTTATTTTACATGGATAAAACATTATTGGTGGACTTTTAACATAGAGAATATATAGACCTTATGGTTTATTTGACTCTTCTAATGGATTGCTCGTTCCGCTGCAACTATGGTTGAAAATTTTTATCATCTACCATATGTTCTAAATCTCTGATTTATTATTGATGAAAGCTATTGATAATTTAATTATCTTTAGTCATGATATTCTTTACTGGGCTAGTTGTGCTCACCCTTTCTGCTTCACAATTCCTTTCAGGTAATAAGAGTGTTGCCGGGTCGAGCGGGGATAACAGGGGAATAAAATAGTGGTCTCTAGCTGTGGAGGTTCTCCCTAAACAGTATAAAAAAGTGTGTTGCATTCTATACAATATTTAGTAGTTATATTTGGTGAATCAAATAGGGTGAGGTGAACCTAACTTTGGAAGGGTGTTTTGCCACTATCATACAAGATGTCTAATGACATACAATCTCGTGTTATCATAAGACAGGGTTGTGCGCATCCACTTGCTGGGTATATCTACGGGCACTACCTATATGATCTTGGAGTTTATTTGAAATATAATATTCACTTGGAGACAGTTGAGATAGTTATATGTCAAGAAAAGACTCACCATTGGAAAGAAGATGATAGTAATCTTCTCATTTTTCTTTGGCGTCTATTGGGTCAACCAATGATAATTCTGTGGCCATATGATATCTATTATAACCTAAACGCATGGCCTCCAATGTACGAAGGTTTCCTTGAGCACTTCCCAAAGATTTTAATTTTTAAAATAGTTTTTGACTATACTTTTATGTAAAGTATCATTGTAAGGTTGTGGTCGAGGTATCATGAGAGTTACATACATTTGTATTAAAACTCATAGTTAACTATGGTCGTATTCTATACAACAACTCAACAGTTGTATAAATGTAGGTGTATTTGAATTTTGTACCATGTATTTGGCGACTCAGAATGGGTGATGTATACCTAATTTTGGAGGCGTCACATTTGGTATCAGAGCTTAGGGATATGGTCGCTGGCGGAGATAAGAGTCTAGAACTAGCAGGGGAGAGACGTATTATATACTTCGCTAGTGTGTGACTTACCTAAGCTGAAATTGTTTACTTGATAAGTTGACAAAGTGTGATATGTCAATTAACCTTTATTTTGAAGATATATTCTAGAATGATATCTGAAATACATGAGATGAGCAATGAAAAAATCATGATACAGAGGATATAACCAGGAAGGTACAATCCAAAAAAAGAAAGCAAGGTATTCTCATCTCTTCGAATATCAGGTACGTACGTAAATTTTTGAGGGCAAAATTTCACAAGGAGGGGTGATTGTGAGACCCCGAATTTTATGAAATAAAAGTATTCAATTTTTTTATTTTGGTAAATAGTTAAATTGATAATAGTTTAAAGTTGATATAAAATATTCGTTGTGTTGGGGAATATTCGATTAGTCGGGGAATATTCTTTTTATCGGGGAATATCCGTACGATGGTACAATCATTGGTGGACCCCACAACAGAATTATTATCGGATTGAAAAAATGAAAAAAATATTTTTATGAAAATAACGGCGGAAGTTTTACCGTTAACTATTGAAACACCCGGTGTTAAAAGTAAAGTAATACGCGTGGTTATATAGTAGCACACGGTATTGATTATTGATGCTTACGTGATAAGTCACTCAGTTTTGTTTTATTGGTATTATTAATGTAATAAAACAAAAAAGCTTTTTATATAAAACATAATACTTTTATAAAGTTATTCGTTTTATTAGGCTAATAGTAAAATCTTTTTATATAAAATAGAATACTTTTATAAAGTTATATGTTTTATTAGACAATGATTAGAACATATTATATTTTATTATGCATAGTGCCTGCAAAGTGCCTGCATAGTGTTGCATAGTGTCTGTATAGTATTTTGCATAGTAATTTTTTTATATAAAACAGAATACTTTTATAAAGTTATTCATTTTATTAGATTATAAATAGAATATATTATATTTTATTTAAAAGATTTTGCTTTAAATATGGACCGTCCGATTAAAAATAAATCAATCTAGACCGTTCAAGAGTTAGTTACTATGCAGTCCATTTTTCTATAAATAGAAGCTCATTCCTTCATTATTTCTTACGAATTCACTGAAACTCTAGAGAGATAAACTATAGAGAGAAAGAAGAAAAGTATTCTGCTATTTCACTACTCATATATCCAGTACTCTTCTTCTTAAGGTAGGGGATATTATTTGTTATACTCGTAGGGGGTATTATTTCTTTTGTATTAATGAAGAGAACTTCTGTTATTCCATTCTTTATTATTCTGTTGGAATAACCTGTATACGCGGGCTACCCTATACTTGGTGAAATTCTTCTGTTATTCCATTCTTTATTATTCTGTTGGAATAACCTGTATACGCGGGCTATCTTATACTTGGTGAAATTCTTTTGTTATTCCATTCTTTATTATTCTGTTGGAATATTCTGTCTGTGCGTTTTATGCCGGACCTGGTTCCGTCTTTATTATTCTATTGGAACATCCTGTCGGTGCGTATTACGCCTGACTTGGTTCCGTTATTTAGTATTCTATTGGAATACCTATCTATGCGAAGTACCGCATGTATGGTGATTTCTGTTGTTATTCCATTCTTTATTAATCTGTTGGAACATCCGGTCGGTGCGAATTTCGCCTGACCTGGTTCCGTTATTATTATTCTGTTGGAATAACCTGTCTATGCGAAGTACCGCATGCATGGTGATTTCTTTTGTTATTCCATTCTTTATTTTACTCAGTTAGTTAAAGTTTTGACTTCTATACTCCATGAAATTAGTGGAATATCCTTGATATTTGCGTTTCATTCAGTATCTTTTGATGGAAATATTCTTCTGAGCATTCTTGCATTTTACTCTACAAAGAAGTATCGTGTTGACAATTTGGACGTTATTAGTTCTTGAATAAATTAATTCTTGAACTTATTTTATTTAATTTTTATATCATTGTCATCATCCTCATGTTTATATTTTTTTGAAAGTCATTTGTGGCCTGTAGTGCATAGATGGACTTGGTATAATTATGATCAGAGATTATTCGGTGTAATCATGACCGTAATATTACAAATGATGTGGAAAAAGTCCTCATTGGCCCGTAGTGCATTGATGGATAATTTTTGGTATGATTATGGCTATGGATTCTCTTCGGCCAAGGGTGCAAAGATGAATTATTTTATAGCATGATCAGGACTGTTGATAAAAACACGATTATCTTTGGCCCGTAGTGCATGAATAATTTATGGTTGTGATACTAATGAAAAAGTCCTCATTGGCCCGTAGTGCATTGATGGACAGTTTTTGGTATGATTATGGCTATGGATTCTCTTCGGCCAAGGGTGGAAAGATGAATTATTTTATGGCATGATCAGGACCGTTGATGAAAACACGATTATCTTTGGCCCGTAGTGCATGGATGATTCGTGGCCGTGATACTAAAGAATATCCTTGGCTTGTAGTGCAGGGATGACTCGATGATGTGGATTAATTATTGAGTTGAGTCTCAACGATGAAATATTAATTCATGGATGTGATAATAATGAATATCTTTGGCCGTAGTGCATGGATAATTCATGGATGTGATACTAACGAATATCATTGGCCGTAGTGCATGGATAATTCGATGATGTGGATTATTTATTAAGTTGAGTCTCAGCAATAAAATATTTATTATACACTTTTAATGCGTAGAAGATAGTAGATATCATGCTCTACTTGATTCTTCTAAAATACAGTTGTATGTCTTTGGCATGTAGTGCAAAGATGAATTTTTAATGAATATCTTTGGCCGTAGTACAAAGATGAATTTATTAGTATTATTATGAGCATGAATTCTGATTTGGTATAACTATGATTTTTAATGTTTCAGGTGAAGATAGGTGATGAAAATTATCATCGTCCTAGTTTTGAAGAGGAATTTAGAACCAAAATTATGATTATGAGTTATTCATATGACTGTGGACAGGAACTGTTAATTTATTTTACATGGATAAAATATTATTGGTGGACTTTTAACATAGAGAATATAATAGACCTTATGGTCTATTTGACTCTTCTAATAGATTGTTCATTCCGCTGCAACTATGGTTGAAAAGTTTTATCATCTACCATATGTTCTAAATCTCTGATTTATTATTGATGAAAGCTATTGATAATTTAATTATCTTTAGTAATGATATTCTTTACTAGGCTAGTTGTGCTCACCCTTTCTGCTTCACAATTCCTTTCAGGTAATAAGAGTGTTTCCATAAGAGTGTTGCCAGGTCGAGTGGGGATAACAGGGGAATAGAACAGTGGTCTCTAGCTGTGGAGGTTCTCCCTAAACAGTATAGAAAAGTGTGTTGTATTCTATACAACATTTAGTAGTTATATTTGGTGAATCAAATAGGGTGAGGTGAACCCAACTTTGGAAGGGTGTTTTGCCACTATCATACAAGATGTCTAATGACATACAACCTCGTGTTATCATAAGACAGGGTTGTGTGCATCCACTTACTGAGTATATGTACGAGCACTACCTATATTGATCTTGGAGTTTATTTGAAATATAATATTCACTTGGAGACAGTAGAGATTATATGTCAAGAGAAGACTCACCATTGGAAATAAGATGATAGTAATCTTCTCATTTTTCTTTGGGGTTTATTGGGTCAACCAAGGATAATTCTGTGGCCATATGACATCTATTATAACCTAGACGCATGGCCTCCCATGTACGAAGGTTTCCTTGAGCACTTCGCAAAGATTTTAATTTCTAAAATAGTTTTTGACTATACTTTTATGTAAAGTATCATTGTAAGGTTGTGGTCGTGGTATCATGAGAGTTACATACATTTGTATAAAAATTCATAGTTAACTGTGGTCATATTCTATAAGACAACTCAACAGTTGTATAAATGAAGGTATATTTGAATTTTGTACCATGTATCTGACGGCTCAGAATGGGTGATGTATACCTAATTTTGGGGGCATCACAATTAGGATACCTTTCGTGCTTGAATCCAGGAGGTTATTTGACATATAATTCTTCATTGATGTATCCATTAAGGAATGCGCTTTTTACATCCATTTGATGAAGCTTAAACTTTTTGTAGCAAGCAAAAGCTAATAGAATTCAGATTGATTCTAGCCTTGCTACTGGTGCATAAGTTTCTTCATAGTCGATCCTCTCCTGTTGGTTGTATCCTTGAGCTACCAACCTTGCTTTGCTACGAATGATTGTCCCTTGCTCATCAAACTTGTTCTTGAAGACCCATTTAGTACCAATGATGGAAACATCTTTTGGAGGAGACATTAGTTCCCACACTTGGCATCTCTCAAATTGTTGAAGTTCTTGCATTTCCAATGGCCAGTTCTCATCAAGTATAGCATCCTTGGCATTCTTTGGCTCAAACTGTGACAAAAATGTAGAGAATACACAGTGATTTTGTAATCCTCTTCTTGTGGTTATACCCTTACTGATATCTCCAATGATATTTTCTGGAAAATGATTCTTGATGTATCTAGCTATTCTTGGCATTTGGATATCATGCAAAACTTCCTCTTTATTATTAGATTCATTTTCAGCATCCTGCAAATCTTCAGGTTCACGTTCATGCTGGTCATTCATTTTAGTTTGCTGAATTTGTTCATTCGGTCTCCTGGTTTGTTCATTTCAGTTTGCTGAAATGTTGACTATCTCCAAATTTCCTGTATCTTCTTTACTTTCTTTTGGAAGATCATTGTTAGTCTCATTAAAAGTGATATGAATAGATTCTTCTACATATGACTTTTTAATATTGAAAATGCGATAAGCCTTAATATTTTGTGAATAACCAATAAATATTTCTTCATATGACTTAGCATCAAATTTTCCCAAATTATCATTTGTGTTTAAAATGAAGCATTTAGAACCAAATATTTTGAAATAACTTATGTTGGGAATTTTATTATTTAAAAGCTCATACTGTGTTTTCAAAATAATAGGACGAATGAGTACTCTATTTAAAACATAACACGATGTACTTACAGCTTCAACCCAAAATTTCTTTGGAAGCTTACTTTCTTGTAATAGAGTTCTAGCTGTCTCTTGTAGAGTCCTATTCTTCCTTTCCACCACCCCATTTTGTTGAGGAGTCTTTGGTGCTGAGAATTCATGGCTAATACCTCTTTGATCACAAAAGGTTATAAAATCTTTTTGAAGCTTAGTGCCATGGTCACTTCTAATTCTAATGAGTTTGAAACTATATTTTGTTTCAAGTTTTCTTATTAATCTTTCAAACTCTTTAAATGCTTCATATTTAGTTCTCAAGAATAATACCCATGTGAATCTAGAAAAATCATCAACTATTACAAATGCATAAAATTTACCATTAATACTTGAATGTCTTTCTGGTTCAAATAAATCAAGATGAAGTAGTTGTAAAGGGGAAGAGGTTGATACCATGTTCTTTGCCATAAATGATGTTCTTACTTGTTTCCCGAGTTGACAAGGAACACAAATTCCCATCTTTTTATATTTTATTTTCGACAATCCTTTGACGAGATTCTTTGAGGATAATTTCTTGATTAAATCCATATGAACATGTCCTATCCTCTTATGCCACAAATTAGCCTCATCCTGTACAGATACTAGACATAATTATTTATCCTGTTGCTCAAAATCAATAGTATATATATTTCCTTCTCTTTGTTCAACTAGAGTAATATTGTTAGTATCATGAGAAATAGTGCATTTTTCTTTATGAAAACTAACTTGGTGACCATTATCCATTAATTGACTGATACTAATAATATTAAATTCAAGTCCATTAACAAGGTGTACATTATCAATATTTACCTTACCATTTCCAATTTTACCTTTTTCGATTATCTCGCAGGTTCGATTATCTCCAAATGTAACTGTACCATTTTTCTTCTTGACTTTTAGCTCCACGAACTTTGTTTTGTCACCATTCATGTGACGAGAACATTTGCTATCAATAATCCATTTTTGAGATGGAACTCTTGCTTTTAAACATACCTATCAAGAAACGATAGTTCATCTTTTCGGTACCCATATCTTTTTGGGTCCATTTATGTTAGTAACAAGTAAATCACTCTTTTTAATCCATACCTTTTTAACCTTATTTCATTTCATAAAGCAATTTATATCTAAATGACCTTTAATACCACAATGTTTGCAAGTTGTGAAAGGAGAGCAATAATTTAAACTAAAACGTGATTTTGAGTTTAACATTTTCATATTACTCTTTTTATTCATAGAATTAAAACCAATTCCTTGTCTTTCAAAACTAGGTCTTTGTTTTCCTAATATGACATTTAGATTTTCTTCACCTTAAACAAATTTAGCAAGAGATGATTTTAGTGAGTCTATTTCTTTTTGAAGTTCATTATTAGGACATGTTTTAATAGGAGATTTATCACTAAATGCATCAATACACACATCTCTCATTTTTAACTCATTAGTCAATTTTTGGACTTCATTATTTAAGAATTTCACCTTATTGAAAAGTATTTTATTAAAGTATTCTAAATAATCAATCTTTGCAATCAAAACCTTTTCTTCTTGACATGTGGATTCCTTTTCAATTTCTTTCTTTTCATCTATTAGTGAATCTACTTCATCCATTAATGTACTAACTAATCCTTTTAAGCTTGCATTCTTTTCTCTTAACTTCTTATTTTCTTGTTCTAAAGAATTTAGTTCATTAGGAGATACCTGATTCGATTCACCTTCAACTCCCACGAAACATTCTTGTGCTATCTCATCTTTAGCATCGATCTCCACTTCGGATTCTTCATCACTCCAAGTAATAAAGGCTTTGTTCTTCTTGATTGTCTTTGTAGTTAGTCTTCCCTTTATTCTTTAGTTGAAAACAGTCTTTCTTGAAGTGGCCAGGACGTCCACATTCGAAGCACGTTTCTTCAGTTTGCTTTCCTTTGACTTTGTTTGAATTGAAAGTGTTTCTCCTCTTGTTTTTCCTTTGTAGTAACTGATAAGTCGGTTTTATACCTACTTATCCGGTATCTATTACTTGAATTTGTTACTTAAACTCATGTTTCTTAGTTACTTTTCATGCATTTCATGTTCATTTTGTAGGTTATACGTTTGGGAGCGGTGTGAGCGACTATTGGTAAGGAAAGGCACGAAAAATGCAAACAAAAGCAAGCTGGACATCGTTTATGCTTTTATGTTCAATTCATATTCTTGGCTTGGAGCTTGGACCATATTGTAGAGCGTTTTCTTAGCTTTCCGGAACATCTTGAATCATTCAAATCGGAGTTCGGATGAAAGAGTTATGACATTTCTACCAACGGACGTTGAATTTCACCGTTTTGGGTGGTCATTTTGCGTAGCAGTCACTTCCAGTCCAATTTCGACCATCATGCGTTCGTTATTTCTCAAAGCTCAAAGAACGAAAGTTGTAGATCTCGTCGATAGCTTCGATTTGATAGGTCGCGGGACTCGTAACTCCTCCCGGTTTAAACGTTATGGCAGTTTTAGCAGAGGAGGTTCCAACAGAAAAAGTAATTCGCAGCTTACTACCCAGCCGGGGCTGGGCGTTTTTGTGCCTTAGGACCCAGCCGGGGCTGGGGTCCTGGGCGTTTTAGCAGTCCACTACCCAGCCGGGGCTGGGTTTTTGCAAGGGAAAAGGCCAGCCGGGGCTGGCCTATGCGAAAAAGAGGAGATTTTGTCCGAATTTGAGTCCGAAAAGGATTGTTTCGAGTTGTTTGATTCAAGGATTTTTCAAGAGGACTAAAAGACATGTACAAAGGCTTATAAAAAGAGGGGAATAACACATATTAGAGGAGATTATGATGAGATTATTAGGAGATTAGAGAGCATTCTATTAAATTAGATTAGAGTAAATTAGATCAAAACACTAGTTTTTATGAGATTTGGAGATTGATGCAACTTGGAGACCATTGAAGATTCAAAGGAGGAGCAAGGAGGGAGCGTCAAATCTACAGACAATAGATTATTTCTTCTCATCTTCTTCTATCTTTATCTTTTAATGTGTATTCAATTGTGGATTCTTAGCTTTAATTCAATAATCATGAACTAATTCTTTGTTTGAGATTACAATGGATCTTATTGTGTAGTTTATTTTAATATGCTTCGTTATCAATTATTATGTTCTATTGTGAGGATTGTCTATTATGATTTGGACTTAATTGTTTAATTGCTTGGCCATCGATTACCGTGATAATCTATATGAACTCGAGAAATGAAGTATAGATTTAGATCTAATCATGATAGCATGTGCTCAGGATTTTGTTAGTAGCTTAAACTTGATGAGTGTTAAGGCAGAGATATGCTTGACGCCATATGTAATCTTATAGAGAACTTAGTCTTCAACCTTCTTCAATTGAAATTCACATAGAGATATAGTGGGTTAGTTCATTAAGGTGTTTAACGAATTTATATCTTAATTGTGGATTGACGTTAATACGGTATTAGTGCATCGAGAGGTGGTTAATATTACTTTCGTGTTCTTGATTAACAATTAGGGATAGAGAATAATTGATGAGAAGTGTGTTAACCTAAATGAAGCAATAAGTGAAGTTGTGATCTTAAATCTCCATAATCTGATTTTTAATTAGTGGTAATTAGAATTAGTTTAGTTAAATATTTTAATTTATAATATTAAATTCATTCGTTTAAATAAGATTGAGTTGGTTACGGGTTAGTACTTGATGATTTTTATTAAATAATTCTCTGTGGGAACGATACTCAACTTATCACTTTATTACTTGTTGACCACGTATACTTGCGTGTTGTGCGTAATTAGATTTTACCCAACAAGTTTTTGGATCCCGGATTATTTATGAGATTTGGAGATTATGATGAGAATATTAGGAGATTAGAGAGCATTCTATTAAATTAGATTAGAGTAAATTAGAGAAAAACACTAGTTCTAATTAGATTTGGAGATTGAAACAACTTGGAGACCATTGAAGATTTGAAGTAGGAGCAAGGAGGGAGCGTCAAATCTACTGACAATAGATTATTTCTTCTCATCTTCTTCTATCTTTATCGTTTAATGTATATTATCTTTATCATTATCGCATGTTTAGTTTATGTTATGTTATTTTGCATATGTTGTTAATTTAATTTAGGTTCATTATAAAGAAAAATAAAAAAAAAATCAAAAATTTCAAAAATAATAGTTAGTTACTATGTTTATCTTGCATGAGTCCAGCTGTTTGATATTTACAGTTTGTTTTGGCCAATGATGAGATTGGGATCGAGTAGACAAGTAGCGTACTGACTATTAGAGCTTTGATGTGATTTCTTGTTATGAATTGAATTTTTTTTCTGTTTGAAACTTGTATAATAAGGATAGCACAATAAAAACAACTTGTTGATTGATTGAGTTTAAATTGATACATAATAGGACTCTAAAGGATAATGCTAGTTTGAATGAAAGAATGAGAAGAATAAGTAGTGATGACTAAAGTTCGATAAAAACTTAAGTTCGGGAAAAAAATTTGGGAATATATAAGCTTCAAAAAAGAAAAGAAAAAAAAATGAAAAAAAAAATATACCGTGGCTAGTTTTGTTTCGGGGCCTTTGTTACTTGAGCAAGTACGCCCGAAGGGGTATCTTAAAACCTAGCGCCCTAAGGTCTTATATGGTCTGGGAGTCGTTGGTCGAAAGCTCGCTAAGGGGTAGCACTGTTAGCCTAATGGAATGAGACATTGCACAGTCATGGTTAAAAAGTAAAAAAAAAGAAGAAAAAAAATAATAAAACGGGAAAAGAACAAAAAGCCCCCGTATATAAAAATAAAGCATAAGTATACCATGTTAACCCTCGATATTGGTAATTGTTTGATTTTAGTTGGATCTAGCTTATTTTTGGATTTCTTAAGTTTACACTGTATGATGCCTTCGAAGAGACTTGTTATGTGTTAAATTTGATTTTATATCAGTTAACATTGTTGTGGAGCACACACACACTATACCAGTGATAACAATTTAAGACTTGATGATTGACAAGGAAATTGTTGATTGGTTTTGATATGAAGTATTATCATGTTTGCTTGATTGCTCTAAGGCCGAGTGAATAGATTTGTGTTTATCAATACTGCTGGATTCATATGAATATAGATTAGTTGCATTTCATTGCATTGCATTGCATTATGTTGTGTTGCTTGGGGACAAACAACAGTTTAAGTTTGGGGGTATTTGATAAGTCGGTTTTATACCTACTTATCCGGTATCTATTACTTGAATTTGTTACTTAAACTCATGTTTCTTAGTTACTTTTCATGCATTTCATGTTCATTTTGTAGGTTATACGTTTGGGAGCGGTGTGAGCGACTATTGGTAAGGAAAGGCACGAAAAATGCAAACAAAAGCAAGCCGGACATCGTTTATGCTTTTATGTTCAATTCATATTCTTGGCTTGGAGCTTGGACCATATTGTAGAGCCTTTTCTTAGCTTTTCGGAACATCTTGAATCATTCAAATCGGAGTTCGGATGAAAGAGTTATGACATTTCTACCAACGGACGTTGAATTTCACCGTTTTGGGTGGTCATTTTGCATAGCAGTCACTTCCAGTCCAATTTAGACCATCATGCGTTCGTTATTTCTCAAAGATCAAAGAACGAAAGTTGTAGATGTCGTCGATAGCTTCGATTTGATAGGTCGCGGGACTCGTTACTCCTCCCGGTTTAAAAGTTATGGCAGTTTTAGCAGAGGAGGTTCCAGCAGAAAAAGTAATTCGCAGCTTACTACCCAGCCGGGGCTAGGCGTTTTTGTGCCTTAGGACCCAGCCGGGGCTGGGGTACTGGGCATTTTAGCAGTCCACTACCCAGCCGGGGCTGGGTTTTTGCAAGGGAAAAGGCCAGCCGGGGCTGGCCTATGCGAAAAAGAGGAGATTTTGTCCGAATTTGAGTTCGAAAAGGATTGTTTCGAGTTGTTTGATTCAAGGACTTCCAAGAGGACTAAAAGACATGTACAAAGGCTTATAAAAAGAGGGGAATAACACATATTAGAGGAGATTATGATGAGATTATTAGGAGATTAGAGAGCATTCTATTAAATTAGATTAGAGTAAATTAGATCAAAACACTAGTTTTTATGAGATTTGGAGATTGATGCAACTTGGAGACCATTGAAGATTCAAAGGAGGAGCAAGGAGGGAGAGTCAAATCTACAGACAATAGATTATTTCTTCTCATCTTCTTCTATCTTTATCTTTTAATGTGTATTCAATTGTGGATTCTTAGCTTTAATTCAATAATCATGAACTAATTCTTTGTTTGAGATTACAATGGATCTTATTGTGTAGTTTATTTTAATATGCTTCGTTATCAATTATTATGTTCTATTGTGAGGATTGTCTATTATAATTTGGACTTAATTGTTTAATTGCTTGGCCATCGATTACCGTGATAATCTATATGAACTCGAGAGATGAAGTATAGATTTAGATCTAATCATGATAGCATGTGCTCAAGATTTTGTTAGTAGCTTAAACTTGATGAGTGTTAAGGTAGAGATATGCTTGACGCCATATGTAATCTTATAGAGAACTTAGTCTTCAACCTTCTTCAATTGAAATTCACATAGAGATATAGTGGGTTAGTTCATTAAGGTGTTTAACGAATTTCTATCTTAATTGTGGATTGACGTTAATACGGTATTAGTGCATCGAGAGGTGGTTAATATTACTTTCGTGTTCTTGATTAACAATTCGGGATAGAGAATAATTGATGAGAAGTGTGTTAACCTAAATGAAGCAATAAGTGAAGTTGTGATCTTAAATCTCCATAATCTGATTTTTAATTAGTGGTAATTAGAATTAGTTTAGTTAAATATTTTAATTTATAATATTAAATTCATTTGTTTAAATAAGATTGAGTTGGTTACGGGTTAGTACTTGGTGATTTTTATTAAATAATTCTCTGTGGGAACGATACTCAACTTATCACTTTATTATTTGTTGACCACGTATACTTGCGTGTTGTGCGTATATAGATTTTACCCAACAGTAACCCCTTGAGTCTCCTTGAGATCATAGCTATTTCTTCATCGGAGTTATCATCAAGTTCCTCCTCATTATCTGCAGTAAGAGCTAAGACCTTTCTTCGAGGAGTTTCCTCCTCATCATCATATCTTTTTAACTGATGTTCATATTCTTCTAGTTCACCAAACAAGGTTAAAGTATCCATGGAAGAAATAGTAGCAGAATCTTGAAGAGTAATGATTTTAGAAACAAACCTTTTGGGCATGACCCGAAGCAACTTATGGTTGATCTCACTTTGAGGAATAGTCTTTTCCAACAATTTCAAGGAGTTTATAAGGACTAGAAATCTTGCTTGAGCTAGCTTGATGGTTTCATCTTTTTCGAGTTTGAACATTTCATAATCGTGCAGAAGCATGCTTAGTTTGACTTCTCGTACTTTTGAAGTACCTTCATGACTTACCACTAAAGTATCCCACATCTCTTTGGCAGTGTTGCATGAAGAGACTTTATCTATCTCGGATTGTACCATGCCGCTGAGAAGTGTGTTCATAGCCTTTGAATCATATGAGACCATGCAGATTTCCGTTGAATCCATTTCTAGCAGAATCTTTGGTGTCCCATCATCTCTTTGTGGAACAACTGGTCCATTCTCCACAACCCACCATTCCCAAGGATCTCTTTTAAGATGGATCCTCATTCGAAATTTCCAGAAGTTGTAATTTTCTGTTCTAAACAACAAAGGAGGTCTATTGGTTGATTGACCTTCTTGATTGTTGTTTCCGAACAGTGCCATGTCAGAATCTTTCCCTACAAGTCAGCTTTAAGACCAAGATAAGTAGAGCCAAACATTGATACTAAATGAAATTTAACTAGGCACACTTAGAAGGGGGTTGAATAAGTGTGGGAGCAATCTATGGCCAATTTTTAAACTTTAGATCAAGCTATTAAATTCAAGCAATTATATTTATTAATTCAGTTTGCTGAATTAATATAGTCTACTGAAATGAATAAATATTCTGCTGAATTTATAATTTAAATAAAATACTTGGTGTTTAAAGAAATATCTTCATATAAAGCAAATATTCAGATTTTAATTATTAAGATAATTAAATAGCTTATGTGAGTAATGCAAGTAATAAAATCAACACCATGATTTTTTACGTGGTTCAGCTATTACCCTCTTTAATAATAGCCTAGTCCACGTCCAATACCAAGTAGTATTGGAGACTCACTTTATTTATATCTTTATAAATAACCACTGATTACAAAATAAATTCTTACAAAAATTAATTAACAATTAATTTCTCTTGAGCACTCTTGCTCCATGTGCACCTATACACTCTTCAAGCACCTTTGCTTCCTTGAACCTGTTTGTAAGCTTTTTCTCTAATCCACTAGGATTAAAACCTTTAGACTACACTTAGTCTAAAATAAAAATTCAATACAAATATAGAGGTCTATGATCAATGTAAGAATAATCAACTTAACACTTAAAGGCTCAACTATATGCAATGATCAATTAGCACAAAATAAATAAACAATTAATTTCTTACCAAATACCAGCTTCAAATAATATCAAAAAATTAATTACTTAGCTTCCCAAGGTTGCACTGATTAAATCAGAATGCTCGATAATCTCAGTAATAAGTGCAAGAGATATTTTCGTGAGTTGTGTTTTTCCATGCTTGAGAATACTGATTTTATAGCCCACAAAATATTACCGTTTAATTAAAGATAAGGACTGTGTTTTGTTCAAGTCAATCCTCAAGAAGATATCAAAGAGAGCAATGGTAATAGAGTCAATATATATATATATATATATATATATATATATATATATATATATATATATACATATATATATATATAGCAAGGATCAAGTGCATACCCTTTATCATACTCACCCGTGCTCACCCCCTTTAGGTGACGGTTTCGGTCATACAATTGTCGTCTATACTTTTAGCGACGGACAACATATAGCGTCGCTAAAAGTATAGTCGACGGTTGTATAACCGAAACTGTCGCCTAAAGGGGGTGAGCACGAGTGAGTAAGATAAGGGGTATGCACTTGATCCGGACCGTATATATATATATATATATATATATATATATATATATATATATATATATATATATCCAACAAAACAAATTCTCGTTAGGTACTCTATTTGGATAAATAAAAAGACCCCTTTCAAAAAGCAACCCACTAACAAATTTTACTTTATCTTCACCATTCATAAGTGGCGTGTGACATTAAAAAGAGATTGACGTAAGCCTTTATACTTTTTAGACATCCAACATCCAAGAGTCCTAAGACTCTATAATCATTATCCTTGTAAACCGTGCACTTACCATGTAAGTATTTAAACTTTGTAAACTACCGTCTTTTTAATAAACATGCTCATATATCCATGTATACTCATATATAATAGTATGCATATATCAAGTAACTTTTAATAAAATAATGCATTTAAAAATCTTTGTACTTGATAACATATTTTTAGGAAAAACCTTTTTCAAAATTTTTAAAACATTTTTCATTTAAGACATATAACAAAATGCAATAATATGTCCTAGAGCCTTTAAATAAAAAATTAATTATTATGCAATTGATCTTACATTTTTTTTTTCTAGAAAAGAGAAATTCTTTCAAATTCTTGAATATCCAATCAAAGCTCCTTATTACCAAAATACCTGAAATGCAATAAAACAATTTAGTATATAATTATTTCATCATCAAAACTCAAAAGATAGAATATGACAAAGTCAACAGGGAATTATTAGTGTTAGTGGAAATTGACATTTATTTCGATAATAATTAATATCTGGAGGTTATATTGACCAATCGGGTAATTCACCGGATAAATGAGCAATTAATTGCTATTAATTCACATGTTTATAACTATGTGTTCACATTTGTGTACTATTTATTCACATGATTTACTATTAGGGGAGTTGGTGCAAGATTGATAATACTTGCATGACTAAATTAAAACTGGAGGTGTGGATGAAGGTACTATAATGTAATTGTTTTTTCACATGATTAGAATTATTGAGTCACATGATTTACTATTAGGGGAGGTGGTGCAAGTTTGATAATACTTGTAGGACTAAATTAAAAATGAAGAAAAAGAGGAAGGTATTATACTGTAATATTTCGAGCCCTAAAACGTGCAATTATCGAAGCTATATTTTCCTATAAATAGAAGCTCATTCTTTCTTCATTTCTCACCAATTCACTAAAGCTATAAAACAATTATTATAGAGAGAAATTATAGAAAGAAAGAAGAAGAGAAGTCTGCTACCTCATTATTCTAGTATCCAGTCTTCTTCTAAGGTAAGGGGTATTATTCCTTCGTATTCATGAAGAGATTTATTTTCTTTCAATACTCGTAAGGATTGTTATTCCATTCTTTATTATTATGTTGGAATAACCTGTCTATGTGAAGTACTGCATACATGGTGAAATTCTTCTGTTATTCCATTCTTTATTATTCTGTTGGAATAACCTGTCTGTGCAGTCTATCGCATGCCTGGTGAATTCTATTGTTATTTAATTCTTTATTATTCTGTTGGAATATCCTGTGTGCGGATTACGCATAACCTGGTTCCATTCTTTATTATTCTGTTGGAATATCCTGTCTGTGCGTATTACGCATGACCTAGTTCCATTATTTATTATTCTGTTGGAATATCCTGTTTGTGCGGATTACGCATGACCTGGTTCCGTTATTTATTATTCTGTTGAAATAGCATGTCTATGTGGATTACCGCATGCATGGTGAATGCTCCTTCGTATTCATTCCTTATTAAATTGTGGAAATTATCTGTCTACGTGGATTACCGCATGGCGGGCGAAAATTCATTTGCAGTTTTGTAATTTTTCCGACTCTCAAAAATTCTGGAAACATTTAAAATGATAATTTGATGAGTTTTCTAGATTGTGTCCAAAAATGGCGATTTTTGGATGTATAGATTAGGAGTTATGAATTTTATAAGAAAAGACTATTTTAAAAGTAAACCCTTATAACTCCTTGTGGTTAACTCCAAAATTTGTAAAATTTTTATTGGGAGTACATATATATAACAGGAGTATACCTTGTAAATTTTGAAATTTTTGGATAAAAGTACAATTTATGATAAATGTCTAAATATTCGGACGTTTTGGCCATATGAAAAATAGTAAATGAATTTTAAAAATTCTGAGAAAAATATATGTTCAATATGGGACTATATTCTGCTAAATCCCAGAAAAGAAAACTTTTTGGTACTGATTTGTTATTTTTCATGAAAATGGTTTAGTTACAAACATATGAATTAAATATGTTATGTGTAGTTGAATGATTGGTCAGTAGGATTTTATGGCTTGGAAATCCTATATAAGGTATATGTAGATTTTTGATAAGGGATTTGATCATTGGTGATTAAATCTTATGAGTATGACATTTTTGAATGATTAAATGCATTATTTGGTAAAGTGTAAATAATTAAAATAAATTGTTTATAAGTTTAAGAAATAATTAAAATATTGTTAGTATATTAATGATATTAGATTACGGGATTATTAAGTGATTGATAACATTTGGATATTTTAAGCTCTAGATAAATTTAAAGTCTTTAATATTTATCCTTGATTTCGTTTGATTAATGCTTATATTATTGTCATCATTCTCATGCTTATATTATAATGAAAGTCATATTTGGCTTACGTGCAAAGATGAACTGTTGATTATTGGTTTTACAGTTGTATATCTTTGGCTTACGTGCAAAGATGGACTGTTGATTATTGGTTTTACAGTTGTATATCTCTGGCTTACGTGCAAAGATGAACTATTTATTGATAAGTATCTTTGGCTTATGCGCATAGATGAACTATTTATTGGTATGATTATGACCATGGATCATTCGGTATAATCATGACCCGTAATGTTATAGATGATGTGGTAAAAGTCCTCATTGGCCCGTAGTGCATTGATGGACAGTTATTGGTATGATTATAACTATGGAATATTTGGTATAATCATGACCATTGATGATTACATGAATATCCTTGGCCGTAGTGTAGGGATGATTCGATAATGTGGATTATTTATTAAGCTGAGTCTCAGTGATAAAATATTGATTATGCACTTTTAATTCGTAGAAGATAGTAGATATCATGCTCTACTTGACTCTTCTAAAATACAGATGTATGTCTTTGGCCTGTAGTGCAAAGATGAATTGTTAATGAATATCTTTGGCCCATAGTACAAAGATGAATTTATTAGTATGATTATGAACAAAAATTATGATTTGGTATAACCATGATTTTTAATGTTTCAGGTAAAAATAGGTGATGAAAATTATCTTCGTCCTGGGTGCGAAGAAGAATTTAGAACCACAATTATGATTCTGATTTATTCACCTGATTGTGGACATGAATTGTTGATTGATGTTACAGGGATAAAATATTATTGGTGAACTTTTAACATGGAGAAGATAATAGACCTGATGGTCTATTTGACTCTTCTAATGGATTGCTCGTTCCGTTGTAACTATGGTTGAAAAGTTTTATCATCTACCATATGTTCTAAATCTCTAATTTATTACTGATGAAGGCTATTGATGATGTAAATTATCTTTAGTCATGCTATTCTTTATTGGGCTAGTTGTGCTCACCCTTTTTTCTTCATAATTCCTTTTAGATAATAAATGTGTTGTCGGGTTGAGCGGGAATAACAGGGGAATAGAACGGTGGTCTATAGCTGTTGAGGTTCTCCCTAAATAGTATGGAGATAATTTTGTTGAGAACTTTAGATAAGTGTGTCATATTTTATACGTCATTTGCTATTTAATTTTGGTGAACCGAATAGGGCGAGGTTGTTGGTCGATTTTGCAATCAATAGATTTGTGCAAGTGTACACAGTCAACAAGTAATAAAATGATAAGATAGAGTGTCGATCCCACAGAGAATTCTAATTAATAAATTCCAACTACTAGCACTATATCAATTCAATTTTATTTAAACAACTATAAATTGTGATTTTCTGAAATAATGAACTAAATAAACAATTAAGAGATATTACTCTAAATAAAGCAAATAAATAAAACTAAGATTTGAATGATTGAATTTAGATAAATAAGGATTAAAACTTCAATATCCCCAATTATGAGTTATAAACCAATTATCCAATTATCCCAATTATTATGTCTACCAAATTGTTAACAGAAATTCTCAAATGCCAAAAGCCCTTTCCCAAGTGATCAATTGACTTCTATTTAATCCAGATTAATCTTGCTATATTCCTATGCAAAACAATTGAATTAAACTCCTTCAATCCAAATTTCTTATGTGTTACATATGGTGAACAGATATTTCCATTCAATTCACAAACCTAATTATTCACCATACAAATAACTAAGTCACATGTTATAATGCCCAGTTCTAACCCTAGAATTCCTCTTCCAATTCTTTATAGAGTAACAAGGTAATTATTGGCCAAATAATTAAGCAATAAATACAAGACAAGATAAATAATTCACTTTGACATATATAATTAGAATAAATCGAATAACTAATTTATAGCCATAAAAGGTTCAATTGAAATCTTAATTAAAGAATTAGTTCATAATGGAAATAAAAATCAATAATCATTTGTAAAACATCCTTAAGGAATTACACAAATTAAAAATAAGGATAAGAAGAAAAACTCTAAAGCCCAATCCTTCAATCTTCAAGTAATCCCTTGCTTAGCCTCCAATGATGAATGATAGCCCCCTATTTCAAGTAAAACAACCTTTATACACTCCACCTCTCCAAACTCTAGCAATCCCAATCTAAATAGGCTTCAAACAACCTCCATTCAGCAAGTCAAACGAAAGTCAAACGCGTGCCCTGGTCAACTGACTTTTCGGCCCAGCACCTCGGTGCTGAATAAAGAACTAGATAGAGCGCCCCGACACTGTACTTCAATTTATTTACAGGAATGCCATTGAACCACTAAAACTCCCAAATTGCCCCTACTGTAAAGTCCCCAAACCCGGATACTTGAAACTCGAATTCGGTACTTCACGATACCATTTCTATGAGCGGAATAATACTAATAATAATAACAATAATATAAATTTTAAACTTATCTTACATTTATCAGAGTCTAATCCCAAGTACGCAATCTTTACTACATTCTTTGCATGATATATAATACATATCATAACTTAATACAGTCTAACTATTACAAATGATACAAATAACAAATTCTGTTTGCTTTTGTTTTCACTTGATCTTGGCCGATCCCTTCTTGCTGTTCACACTTAGCTGAAAACATTTAAATTAAGCAAGGATGAGCATTTGAGTGCCCAGCAAGTATTATATATATATATATATATATATATATATATATATATATATATATATATAAGCTGAAAGAATTTAAATATTTTCTTTATAATATTTTTCTACAACCATTCAATAGTTGTGAAGTAATCTGTACCAATAACAATAACATAACAACCCTCTTTCAAATTTTTGAAACTATGTATTGTCTATACATGGGGTTTCTGTGACACATTATGAACATTGTTTTTCATTTTCGAAAGGGTTTAAACAGAAATTCATCTGTAAACCGGCCATTGCTTACGAGTCTGAGGGTGTACAGTCCATGGGCCCTGTATTGATCAATACTACATTGCTAGAACGATATTATCGTTCATCCTTTATCCGCCGTAGCGCATAAAAATTTTCCCATTATCGGGATGTTCATATCTGTCGGGTTTTCATAATAAAGGTCTTATATAATTCAACATATATGTATTTCAAAGGTGTATCAACATGTGGTTAAATACAAAGATTATCCAAGTGGGGACACTTGTATAATCATTTATAGAAATTAACGAACAGAATATATATCTGAACTATCATATACTAACATGTTGATAATCAATGGGCTTATATAATATAGGTTTAACAATCAGTATAATAATATAATTCTGAAATATTCTTACACTTGTCCATTGCATAAAAAAAATGCAAAGTTAGGATACTTGCCTGATGCGCTGCTTACAATTACGCAACTTAGATTTATCTTTTCTATCGCGACCTATCATTAATCAAATCATTCTATCGATTAGAATAATATAACATAACACATAGTACTGCATATTGCAGTCAGTACATAACCTAATCACCTTATCACACATGTTCAACAATCATGGCATCACAAACAATCATCAACACATTCCTAATCACATTGTCACACAACTTTATCCACCATTGAATCACAAATAAAATAATTAACTAAATAAATTTCTAAGTCCAGATCAATTTCTGAACCATGTCGGTCTACCGACATCTTTATCGGGTAATTATCGAGTCTAAGACTCTAAACAGTTGTTCAATATCCATTTAGACTATTTAAATAACAGTCATATCATTTTTCATGACCTTATAATAATTATAAAATAATTATTACCATTTATCATAAATTTTGAAATATCAATATCATTATTAAATGATTTAAATATCAACAATTCTATTATCATCAATATTTAATTAATATAAAACTATTAATCAAACCATTGCCAAAATATTAAAGTTATGTATAATAACTCAAAATATTTTTAAAACATTTACATTATCCTTAAATGATTTTTAAGACAATTAAAATCATCTTTAAATAATTACCATTAATATTTAAAGTATTAATGCACTATTTATCCAAATATTAAAAGTCATAAGTTATAACTTAAAATATTTTTAATTCATTTTTATCCCTTTTAAATGATTTTTAAATAAATAAAACAATTTTTAAACTATTTATTTAATATAATTATTAAATAAATTTAATATAATTAATCATTAAATAAATATCATTAATATTAAATTAATAATGAAATTATCCTTTAAATATTAAAATTTATATTCTATAACTTAAAATATCTTTAAACACTTTATCTTCATTTAAAATGATTTTTAAAATAATAAAATCATTTTTAAACTAATTTATTTAATATAATTATTAAATAAACTAAATATCATTAATAATAAATTAATATCATTAATATTAAATTAATAATATTTTTCATGACAAAATATCAAAAGTCATATTTTATAACTTAAAATATTTTTATAATACTTTAAATGATTTTTAAAATCATTAATTTTATTTTTCATAATTTATTTAATATATTTATTAAATAACTTAAACATCATTAATATTAATTAATTAATGAAATTTCATTACAAAATATTAAAATTCATCAAAAATGACTTAAAATATTTTCTAACACAATAATATAATTTTTCATGAATTAAAACCATTTTTAAATAATTTATTTAATAATATAACTAAATAAATAAATACCTTTTATATTCCAAAAATATTAAATATTGTTAAAATATACTTAAAATAATTAAAAACTATATTTTGGACTTTAAAATAATTTTTCGTAATTTATTTTGCATTTTTAATAATTAAAAACTATTTTTTTCCTATTTTTAATCAATTTCCGGAAATAATAATAATAAACCGTCGCTAAAGGCCCCTATAGTGACAAAAGCGTCGCTATAGGTGTTCTTCACCAACCCAGATTTCATAAGGCAGTTAGCGAGTAGGCACATTTGACCGAGTATAACTCTCTCATCTGAATGAATTTGGACAATATATAAATTGGGTCTTGTAGTGCTCATGTAAGACTATAATTTCCAACAAACATCATGGCTAAACAACATCATATATAAGAGTTATTAGCCATCAAAGTAGCTTGTCAGAGCTGTTCTTCATGAAGAACAGTTCGTGGGGGTCACTTTGGACCTCTATAACTTGAAATACGTGTAACGTTTATGTGATCTATCAATTACAGTGTGTAGACAACGTGTAGGACTACAACTTTAAAACTTAACATCATCATAACAATAAAAGATCCAACCGGAAATCGCTAGTCAAAGTTCACCACGGAAAACGCTCAAAAATTTTCTGGGTTCATGTTCTTGGTAGTTTCAGTCAACGCTGTTTGACCATTTATAACTCCTGATCTATAACAGATATAAACTTGATTCTTTTTGCACCTTAAAGAAAACATTATAGACTATATATAACAACTTTTAAAGAACAGAAATCATGATCAATCAAAGAGTTATAAGCCCTGACATTTGCCTAAAAATAACAGAGTTCGATTTTTCAAAAGTTGGAAAAACTTTAATTTTGAGCACTTTGATGTTATGGGTCATGAATTTATCATCCCAAAACATCAATTGACACCTTATAACACATCTTTAAACAATCAATTGCAACATTTAACAACAAATCAAAGGATTTCTAGGATTAGGGTTTTATACATTTCTTTGATCCAATTTTTGATTTTGTGCTTCTGATTTGTTATTGTTGATCGTGGAGCTGTGTTTGTGACTGATATTAGCAACAAATTTCGTGGCTTTTAGAGAGAGAGAGAGTCTAGGAGGAGCTTGGTGATTAATTTGAGCAATAATGCAACATTTTCTCTCTCTAATCTATATATACAAGACTTAGATTCATGAATGGTTGCTAGATGGCTGATGTGTTGTCAATTGTGTGTCACAAAGAGTTGGTAGGATTGGTAGAATTAGGTTACCAACTAAAGTTGTTGGCCAAAATCACAAGTTTCCTACAATAATGCAAAGAGGGGTATTTAGGTCATTTGATAATTCATTTAAATGGCATTCTTGTAATTCGCAAACCCTTAGGGTTTAGGGTTTGATCCAAGCAAACAAAAATTTAGGATTTCCAAAATTAGGATTTAGCAACTAGGGTTTATAAAGAAAATAAAATTATTTTAGTTTTTAAAATTTAAAAATTAAATTTGTTAACTAAATTGAGTTAATAATTAAATTATACAAGAACATTAGGGTTTCAAACCCCTACCAATATTAACCTTGCCAATTAAGCAATTAGTGTTTACAATTTCGATAATTAGGGTTACCATAAGCAAATTATGGTTTTTATCTTTTGAAATTAGGGTTTATAATATAGAAAAATAATAAGGATTTTGAATAATTACGATTCTCCCTAATTAGGGTTAATACATATAACACCGATCATAAATCACATTATCGTGATTACATAACGACTTAACAATTTCTCAAAGTCATGAATGACTTTTACATTAGGATTTCAAATCAATTAGGGTTTAACAGTTTGAAACTAGCTGTTTCTATTTATTAAATAGGGTTTAATAACAAAATTATATAATGCATAACATATATCATATAACACAGTTAAACAATATTCTTGAACTCACAGCTGAGTTTTAAATTAGGGTTTTAACACTTAAAATTAGGGTTTTTAATAATTTAGGGTTTCTAGAACTTTAATTAGGGTTTACCTAATTAATACATTTAATACATGCCATAAATTATATAACACACTTATAAAACATCTTGCACTCTAATTTGGATATCAAATTAGGGTTTAACATTATTACTAAGGTTTGGTCATAATACTTCGCAATTGACCAACCGTTATCAATACAGAAATACAGTACATATAAAAACATTTTTACTATAAAACTAATTATTATTAGAATATAATTTATAATGAGCAATAATTCTTAAATAAAATTATTCATAACCATTCATGTAATAAATATATTTTATACTCATCACATAAACACATACATAATACCTTTCACGCATTCTTATCTTTAAAATAAATAATTATTCTAAAATCATTTCATATATTATTTAAATAATATAAGATTATATCTTCCTTGAAAAATAATTAATAAAAAATTTCCAATAGGGAATTAATTAGAATAAAAATATAATTGATAATAATCAATAATTCTAAAATAAATTTATTTGCAATACTTAATGTAATAAATTTTATTTATTACATATATAATTATAATTACACATTACCTTGACACATATCATTCATATTTATTTTAATAAAAAAAAAAATTTATATGCAAAATTTATGATTCATTTATATAGAAAATATCGGGTTGTCATACCTACTGCTCCCAAATCTGCAAAATACCGACTAAACACAATAAAAATGCTTCTAAATGACTTGAGAATACAATAATTTAAGCCCTTGCGTATCCAATTCATGGGTATATTACCCAATCATCAAATACCCCCAAACTTAAACCATTGCTTGTCCTCAAGCAACAAAACACAAAACAACACGAAAAATTAACTACCATGCAAATGCAAACTATCTATATGTTTTAATTCCAGCAATCAAACAACACACATATATTCATAGGCCTCAGAAAAATCACAAAAACATGTTAATACATTATGTTAAAGTTGATCAATAACATCCCAACAATCATTGAATCTAAATCTGTTATTACTAATATCGTGCGTGTGTGATCAACAACCATGGTAACCAATAAAAGGCACAAATATGAAAGATACTAAATTTCTTAATAGGCATCATACAGTGTAAACTTGAGAACTCATCAAATAAGCTTGATTCGGCAGAAATAAAACACTTACCAAAGTTCAAGGATCAAACTGAAATACTTATGCTTCTTTTCTTTTTCTTTTTTTATAACGGGGGCTTTTTGCACTTTTCCCGCTTTATTATTACTTTTTTTAACTCACATGACTATGCATTGTCTTATTCCCTTAGGCTTTTTAGTGCTACCTTAACGAGCTTTCGACCAACGACTCCCAAGCCATTAAGACCTTAGGGCGCTAGGTGTAGAGACAATCCCCTCGGGCTTACTTACTTAAGTAATAAAGGCCACAAAACTAGACAAGCATGCCATGATTTTTTTAAGCTTATATATTCCAGATATTTTCCCCCAAACTTGAGTTTCTGTCTAAATTCAGTCTTCACTAGCTATTAAAATCATTCCTTCATTTCACTAGCATTCATCCTTTAGAAGTCTGTTATCTATCCATTTAATACTTCCTTAGCCAACATGGTCATATTTTGAAACATGCTATCCTTGTAATATCAGTGTCAAACAGATAAAGATTTAAATTATGTCAAGAAAATCATATCACTAGCTCAACAATCCTTACTAGACTTGTTCATGCAATTTTAATTTCATCATTGGCCCCGAACATACGTAACTATCAAACAGCTAGAACTAACATACAATCCTAACATGTAACACTTAATCAAATAAAGATTTAAATTAAACCATTAACAATCTAATATTGCAAAAATAAAAATTAACTACCTCCAAACTGAACAAGAGCAATGTCCTCATGCGACAGATATAACAATATAAAACAGAGGACTTCCTTGACGAGATTATTCCTCGGGTGGAGCATCCTCATCCTCGCTCATCTCTTGATCTGAGGGGGGAAATATTGGCAGATCAGGAGCAGTAGGGAACTGGCTAAGATTAATGCCCAGGTATTGTTGGGTGTGCATGTCATTTTGAGTAGCAAATTGGTCGACCATATACTTGTAGATGACATCTTGTCGTTCTGATAGACGGACATTCTGAGATTCAATATTGTAAAACCACCCGTCAATCTCACGCTGGACGGCTTCAGGCACAACACCACAGTGAGCAGTAGATGAGGGACCATAACTAGGTAGAGCTTGTACTGGTGGACTAGGTGGATCATTAGCTTAAGAAGTTATAAAACCTAATCCACGTGGGTGATTGGCACAGCCTGTCCACACTTTATACCTACTGATCAACTTATGGTCCAACACAGGCATAGGCATTTGAATCATCTCATCTGATTTCCATTTGACCCCAAACTTAGTACACAAAACGCAAATGAGAGACATATGGGGTAACCCTCCTGTGGTCCCTCGTCTAGACGCGTGGAGAATGGACTGCTGAATAAGGTGGCCGACATCAATCTTTATGCCTTGAATAATTGAATATAGCACGACAACCCTCTCTTTGGTGACATGGCTCATATGTGTGCATGGCATGAGTTTTGCACAAATAAAGGCATACCACGCCTTTCCATAGAGATTGAGGTGCGACAAAGGAAAAGTCATACTGCCTCGTTCATGCACGGTCCATGTGGTGCCCGGTTGACAAAGTTCGCGAGTAATTTTTTTTATATTCTGGTCCTTGATTCAGTAAACTAGCATACTCATCATTGTGTCCCTCCAATGGTAGTTGATAGCAACTGTTTATGTCCTCTTTGCCAATCTCAATAGTTTTTCCCCTCACAAACACCCCATAATGAAAGTGCTCGGGCACGTTGGCATAAAACTCTTTGAAAAATAGCAACTACGGCTGGATCGGGTTGTTCGGTGAGTTGAAATCAATTTCTCTCAGCTATCATGACCGCTATGTCCCCGTCTTTGGATTGATCTGGCCTTAAACCTCGTTTGGGGATGAGAGAGCGGGTAGCCATCTTGTTATAGCGTTTCTGTGCCGCGGCGGAGACAAATTGTCGGCTATCAAATTTTGGCGGGGTCGAGGCTGTTCCTGAACCTTCGCCGCGTTGTCGCTTTGAAGCGATGTCGAAAAAGCTGCAAGAAAACCTCATTCATACGTATTCGAATTGAGTAGAAATTTGATATGGACAACATAACCATGGCAGTACCCCCAAACTATTTCTTATAAAAACTTTGTGGCCGAATAGTTGGAGGTATGAGGCAACTTGGGACCGAATCACATGCAATAGCACTAACATGGTCGATAATAGATCAAACTTATGGCACGTATAGAAATGGTCGAATAATTATCATGCAAGTAATAAATATGATCATTGTATGTTATAGAGGAAAGACTTTATTCTAGGAGAGCAAATTCAACCCAAGACCAATATTGGATAACTGCCAAATGATATAAATATAGTTGATGGAAATTAATAAAGAAAGCTCACATAGGCATTTGATCAAACATGTTGTAAGCGTACTAGCATACTTTTTGGGCACAACTAGTTTCAAAGTAATACACAACCCATATCATAGGGTTTATCATGGGCTACAACCCCCATTGCAAGTGAGGCACACACGATTTACAATTACCCATAAATCCTGAAGAGATTTGGCACAACAAAGATTGAAATTGAAAGCAAGACATACCTTGAGGAGGGAACAGTAAACAAAAATGTATGTGATAATTGATGGAACGAGCGTGAAAGGGGTAAAGGCTTCACAAATTATGCAATTTATAACAAATAAAAGGGGCAGTTACCATATGATAGCATGAGAAGAGTAATGGAGAGCGTGGGACACAATTTGAGAGGTCAAGAGGTGGAACCGAACAGACTTAATTATATGGAAAATAGGACTTATTAACTTGACCCCAGCGCCGGGGCGCTGGGTTATAGTAGTGACATAGCGTCGGGGCGCTGCTTGGCAGTAACTAGTATTGTACATAGCGCCGGGACACTGGATGTGTATAGAAATAGAGCGCCGGGGCGCTGTCCCTGTCTTGAAACTTCTGGAAGGCATCGTCGGGGCGCTGTGGGCTATGTTGTTTGGGCGCTGGGGCGCTGTGTCTCGGCCAATTCTCTTGGAGTCTAGCACCGGGGCTCTGTGGCCTGTGTATATTGGAGCACTGGGGCGCTAGGGCCTAGTGGCATGTAACACTGTGGCCTGTTTAGCCCGTTTCTTGCCACTTTGTTCAAATAATGCTTTGTCTTGCTCTTTTTGCATGAGTACGTACTGACATAGACAAGAAGAGTACGAAAGATATTAGTGTACTGAGTATACCAGGGACTGTAAGTCCTGAAATTGTTAACAAGAAGAATAATTAAACTTAACAAATAAAATAAAATAAAATAAAATAAATGGGGTTGCCTTCCCAAAGCGCTTGGTTTATAGTCGTCAGCCCGACTTTTCTGTGTTGCTCAATTGGTCGTTGGTTCGGTGAGGTGTACAGCCGTAGATTGGTGTTCGATAGGTCCACTCCAGTAATGTTTAAGTTGTTGACCATTCACCTTAAATGTCCCCTTTGAATTTGGTTCCTCTATTTCGATGTTTCTGTGTTGTGCGACTGAGATGATCACGAACGACCCGAACCAGCGAGATTTCAACTTACCGGGGAATAAACGCAAGCGTGAGTTGAACAGTAATACTTGTTGACCCAGTTTAAATGTCCGATCGAGAATTTTTTTATCGTGTCAGGCTTTGACTTTCTCCTTATAATGTTTAGCATTCTCATAAGCATTGAACCAGAATTCATCCATCTCATCTAGCTGAAGTAACCTTTTCTCACCTGCCGCCTATAGATCGAAGTTAAGTTTTCGTATGACGCAGTGTGAACTGTGTTCTAATTCAATCGGGAGGTGACATGCTTTTCCATAGACCATTCGATAAGATGACATGCCGATCAGATTCTTATATGCTATTCGATATGCCCATAGGGCATCGTCAAGACGCAATAACAAATCTTTTCTTGACGGATTGACCACCTTTTCCAAAATTCGCTTGACCTCTCTATTGGAGACTTCAGCTTGACCATTCGTTTGGGGATGATACGTGGCAGTAGTTTTATGATGAACCCCATACTTTATAAGCAATTTAGTGAACTACTTATTACATAAATGAGTTCCCTCATCACTTATTATTGCCCTCGGCGTCCCAAATCGTGTGAAGATGTTTTTCTTTAAGAATTGGAGGACAACGTTGGCATCATTTATGGGTAAAGCTGCGGCTTCTACCCATTTAGAAACGTAATCTATTGCCAACAGAATGTACTGATTATTGAAAGAGGATGGGAAAGGTCCCATAAAGTCAATTTCCCATACGTCGAACAGTTTAACCTCCAAAATTGTGTTGAGTGGCATCTCATTACGCTTGGAAATGTTACCTATGCGTTGACACCGATCACACTTTAGTACATAGAGGTAAGCATCTTTAAATAGAAAAGGCTAAAAAAATCCCGATTGTAACACTTCGGCTGCTGTTCGTTCACCGGAATAATGACCTCCGTAATCTAACGAGTGGCAATGTCCTAATATGCTGTCCATCTCTTCATGAGGCACACAATGTCTAATCATTTGATCCGCGCAAGCCTTAAATAAAAATGGTTCGTCCCAATAGTATTGCTTAACATCATGGAGGAACTTCTTAAGTTGCTGTGAGGTCAAATCTGGTGGTAACACTTTGGCAACCACATAAGTTACAAAGTGAGCATACCAAGGCAATATTGTGGTTACTCGGAGAAGTTTTTCATCCAAAAATTTCTCATTAATCATTACGTGTCTTTCTTCTGTACCTCCGCATTTTCCAACTGAGAAAGATGATCCGCCACCTAATTTTTGGTACCTTTTCTATCCCGGATCTCCAGATCAAATTCTTGTAACAACAGTACCCACCATATTAATCACGGTTTTTCATCCTTCTTCTCAATCAGATATTTAATGGCAGAATGATCAGTGTAGACAATTACCTTGGTGCCAATAAGATATGCTCTGAATTTGTCAAAGGTAAACACCACTACAAGTAACTCTTTTTCGGTGGTTGTGTAGTTCAACTGGGCATCTGTCAACGTCTTGCTGGAGTAGTAGATTGTGTGAAAAATCTTGTCGTGACGTTGTCCCAATACTGCTCCGACTGCGTAATCACTGGCGTCGCACATCAATTCGAACGGTAACGACTAATCGGGCGCCACAATAATTAGAGCAGAGACCAATTTCTTCTTTAACACCTTAAATGCCTCGATACATGAATGATCCATCTTGAAAGGCACATCTTTTTCCAATAGGGAACATAAGGGTTTTGAAAATTTTGAAAAGTCTTTAATGAAGCGTCTGTAGAAACCTGTATGTCCCAAAAAGCTTCGTATTCCCTTAACAGATGATGGAGGAGGTAGTTTCTCAATCGTCTCAATCTTTGCTCTATGTACCTCTAATCCTGATGCAGAAACCTTATGCCCCAGAATAATCCCCTCTTGTACCATAAAGTGACATTTTTCCCAGTTAAGCACCAGGTTAGTCTCCACGCATCGTTTCAACACTAAAATCAGATTTTTCAAACATAAATCGAAACTATCACCGAACATGGAGAAGTCATCCATAAATACTTCCAAATTCTATTCGATCATATCTGAGAAGATTGCCATCATGCACCGTTGAAAGGTCGCCGGTGTGAGACCCCAGATTTTAATGAATAAAGATTTAATTTTCTCGAAATATTTTTTTTGAATATTATGGTGTCGATTTGAGATAATGTTATAGTTGTGGGTAGTATTTATAAATTTTGAAAAGCATGCAAGTTGTTGTATAATATTCGATTGGTCTGTAAATATTCTTTTTGTCAGGGAATATCCGTACGACGGTACAATCATTGGTGAACCCCACAACGGAATTATTGTAGGATTGAGAAAACGACAAAAATATTTTATAAAAATAACGGCAGAAGTTTTACCATTAATACTATTGAACTACTCGGTTGTAAAAGTACAGTAATACGCGTAGCTGCAAAGTAGCACACGGTATTGATTATTGATGTTTACGTGATAAGTCACTCAGTTTTTTTAGTATTATTAATGTAATAAAACAGAAAATCTTTTTATATAAAATAGAACACTTTTATAAAGTTATATGTTTTATTAGACACTAATTAGAATATATTATATTTTATTATGCATAGTGTTTGCATAGTGCCTGCATAGTGTTTGTATAGTAAAATCTTTTATAAAGTTATTCGTTTTATTAGATTATAAATAGAATATATTATATTTTATTTAAAAGATTTTGCTTTAAATAAGGACTGTCAGATTAAAGTAAATCAATCTGGACCGTTCATGAGTTAGTTACTATGCAATCCATTTTTCTATAAATAGAAGCTCATTCCTTCATTATTTCATACGATTTCACTGAAACTCTAGAGAGATAAGCTATAGAGAGAAAGAAGAAAAATATTCTGCTACTTCACTACTCATATATCCAGTACTCGTCTTCTTAAGGTAAGGGATATTATTTATTGTACTCGTAGGGGATATTATTTGTTGTACTCATAGGGGATATTATTTGTTGTATTCGTAGGGGATATTATTTGTTGTACTCATAAGGGGTATTATTTCTTTTGTATTCATGAAGAGAACTTTTGTTATTCCATTATTTATTATCCTGTTGGAATAACCTGTATACGCGGGCTACCCTATACTTGGTGAAATTCTTCTGTTATTCCATTCTTTATTATTCTGTTGGAACATCCTATCGGTGCGTATTACGCCTGAACTGGTTCCGTTATTTAGTATTGTAATGGAATAACCTGTCTATGCGAAGTACCACATGTATAGTGATTTCTGTTGTTATTCCATTCTTTATTATTCTGTTGGAATATCTTGACGGTGCAAATTTTGCCTGACCTAGTTCTGTTATTATTATTCTATTGGAATAACCTTTCTATGCGAAGTACCGCATGCATGGTGATTTTTTTTGTTATTCCATTCTTTATTATACTCAATTGGTTAAAGTTTTGACTTCTATACTCCATGAAATTAGTGGAATATCCTTAATATTTGTGCTTCATCCAGTATCTTTTCATGGAAATATTATTCTGAGCATTCTTGAATTTTACTCAACAAAGAAGTATCATGTTGACAATTTGGACGTTATTAGTTCCTGAATAAATTAATTCTTGAACTTGTTTTATTGAATTCTTATATCATTGTCATCATCCTCATGTTTATATTTTTTTGAAAGTCATCTGTGGCTTGTAGTGAATAGATGGACTTGGTATGATTATGACCAGGGATTATTCGGTGTAATCATGACCGTAATGTTACAAATGATGTGAAAAAAAAGTCCTCATTGGCCTGTAGTGCATTGATGGACAGTTTTTGGTATGATTATGGCTATGGATTCTCTTCGGCCAAGGTTGCAAAGATGAATTGTTTTATGTCATGATCAGGACCGTTAATGAAAAAACAATTATCTTTGGCCCGTAGTGCATGAATAATTCGTGGTTGCGATACTAAAGAATATCCTTGGCTTGTAGTGCAGGGATGATTTGATGATGTGGATTATTTTTTAAGCTGAGTCCCAGAGATAAAAGTTATGAAAAACCTTTTAAATCATAAAAGATAGTAGATTTTATTCTCTACTTGACTCTTTTAAAGGATTGCTTATTTCGCTGCAGTTAAACTTGATGTTTGTTATATTGTATCAGTTTAACACTGTTTAAGTCTAATGATAATTTATTCTGCATTATCTTAGTTATAATATTTCTTACTGGGCTAGTTGAGCTCACCCTTTCTTTCACTGTTCTCTTCAGGAAATGAGAACGTAGCTGGGACTAGTCGGTGAACAGAGTGATGGTCCTAGATGGTGGATTAGTAGTCCTCTCTATTCTGTGAAATAGTGTGATAACAAATGTAATGAGGACTCCATTGAGTGTGGATATTGTCTTGATGACAATATTTGTATTAAAACTCACAGTCTATATTTTGTCGTATTTCACACGACTATTGTATAATTAAGTTGTATTTGTATTCAGTACCTTGTATCTGGCGACTCAAGAAGGGTGATGTATACCTGTTTTGGGGGTGTCACAGTTGGTATCAAAGCATAGGGATATGATCCCTGGCTAAGATATGAGACTAGAACTAGGAGGAGAGAGACGGGGAATCTCTTCGCTAGTATGACCTACCTAAGTTTATTTGATATTTAATTGGTCGGTCAGAGTATATGAATAATATGTTACATGTCAATTAACATTTGTTTTGTGGAAGTATTTGCAAATGGCATCCGAAAATTTTGAGATAAGCAATGAAGCACATGAGACCGTTGAGACACTTTTAATCACTAACCAGGTTAATGTAATGTCAGACGAAGAAGAAATTAGAGATATCTACGTGGTGCGTGAAGAACTAATAGTTTCACTCGAGCTAGTTGCAGAGGTAGCAGCTGAGAGTGAGGAAGAAGAGGAACCTGAGGAGAATTTATTAGAAGAATTTTATGATCAAAATTTAGCATTACCAAATCGTATTCATGAGTTAGAAGAGCAGGCTAAAGAAGGACAGGCGGTCGTGGAACAAAGAGATGCAACCATTAAAAATTGTGTTACCCGATGTGCGATGCTTGAACAGAAGCACTCTTTGGCAGAGTATAAGATATTAGAGCTAGAATCTGAGAATGCTATGATCAAAGTTCTGATGAAAGAAGAAACAACTGAACGAAGGAGAATAGATGATGCGTGGGTAAAAGCCGCACGACGCGTTGATATTGTCAAAAAAAGACGTCCTGATCCAATAAAGTCAAAATAGATGAAATGGATTTTGCTTTTTAGACAATAATTGGGAGAATCCAACATCGAATTCGAAATTACCATGTACAGAGCGGTGAACCCCAATTCAATATGGATCGGGGAGTAATGATTCAAATCATGGATCAGGAATGTGATGAAGCAATTAAGGGTGGAATGTACTCTATAGCAAAGTCAAGTCTAGCTGGGATGGTGACGCCAATGAATGTCCCAGACAAGTCAAAATTGATAGTTTAAAATGAGAGCATTTTTTTGTGACGAGGAACACGAATGAAGTTATCACGAGTTAGTTAATTATAAATTCTTGCTAGTCTATGCCTTATTAGATACCGGTTCTACCCATTATTTTATCTCTCTTGCTTGCGCTCAACATTCAAATTTGACTTCATAGAAATTATACTTTGACTTATTGGTTGAAACTTCGATATTAGAAACCTTCGTTACATCCACTATTTATAAATCTTGTTTAAATCAAATTGACACTTTTACGTTACCTGTAAATCTTATCTCTTTGAAAATACTTGCCTTTGATGCGATTTTAGTAATCGATTGGTTAACTACTCATCATGCTTTTTCGTAAGGTTGTTAGCTTTCATATTCCTGACCAACATGTTATGCGAATTCAAGCAACCAAACCACTAAAGTCAATCATTGTCATATCAAGCCATAAGTAAAGAGCCCTGGTCTTTTCAATGTTGACTTCCTTGTGTGGAATGCACCGAAGCCAGACTTTCTGTAGGCGATGTCGTGAATGACGATGGCAAGTTGATAGGTATCAATGTGACGTACTATCCAAGTCTTGGGTGAGGGTCACAGTTTTGAATAATATTTCTATTATTAATAAATTTCCTGACGTATTCTTGAAGACTTCTTAGCCTACCCTTAGAGCGTGAAATCGAATTTTGTATTGACCCCAGTACAAAACCATTTCTAAAACCCTCAAATATTTCTTTACTTAAAACGAACGTAACATGCGCCAAAGACGTTGGCTCGAGCTGTTAAAGATTACGATTGTACCGTGCAATATCATCGTGGAAGTGAGAACGTGGTAGCTGACGCGTTGAGTAGAATATCGTATGCGGTTACAAGTGTAAATATACGAATCCACGTGAAGATAACGAATATACGATTAGAATCGACTTTAATCGATAAAGTTAAATTCGCTCAAGCTACATACTGAGAGCTGATGAATGTGAAGAAGATGGTTCAAGAAGGCGTTATTCTAGAAGCAAGAATCGAAGAAGAGAGGAAATCTCAACCCTCGATTTAATTGGCCCATTTGAAATCCTCGATGAAGTAGGAACTTTGGCCTATAAAATCGTTTTACCGTCGAGTATGTTGCATGTTCAGAACGTTTTTTTATATATCGATGTTACATAAATATGTGGACGACCCGAACCACATTATTAATTTAGAACTGAACGAGATAGCAGAAGATTTAACGTATGAGGAGATACGTGTTAACATCTTGGATAAGAATGATCATATTTGACGCTCAAAGGTTATACCTCAAGAGTTATAATTTGAAGTGAAGTCAAGGTATCCTCACCTCTTCAGCATGCAAGGTACGTATGTAAATTTCTAGGGCGAAATTTCACTAAGGAGGGGAGATTGTGAGACCTCAGATTTTATGAATAAAGATTTAATTTTCTCGAAATATTTTTTTTGAATATTATGGTGTGGATTTGAGATAATGTTATAGTTGTGGGTAGTATTTATAAATTTTGAAAAGCATGCAAGTTGTTGTATAATATTCGATTGGTCTGGAAATATTCTTTTTGTCAGGGAATATCCGTACGACGGTACAATCATTGGTGAACCCCACAACGGAATTATTGTCGGATTGAGAAAACGACAAAAATATTTTATAAAAATAACGGCAGAAGTTTTACCGTTAATACTATTGAACTACTCGGTAGTAAAAGTACAGTAATACGCGTGGTTGCAAAGTAGCACACGGTATTGATTATTGATGTTTACATGATAAGTCACTCAGTTTGTTTAGTATTATTAATGTAATAAAACAGAAAATCTTTTTATATAAAATAGAACACTTTTATAAAGTTATCTGTTTTATTAGACACTAATTAGAATATATTATATTTTATTATACATAGTGTTTGCATAGTGCCTGCATAGTGTTTGTATAGTAAAATCTTTTATAAAGTTATTCGTTTTATTAGATTATAAATAGAATATATTATATTTTATTTAAAAGATTTTGCTTTAAATATGGACCGTCAGATTAAAGTAAATCAATCTGGACCGTTCATGAGTTAGTTACTATGCAATCCATTTTTCTATAAATAGAAGCTCATTCCTTCATTATTTCATACGATTTCACTGAAACTCTAGAGAGATAAGCTATAGAGAGAAAGAAGAAAAGTATTCTGCTACTTCACTACTCATATATCCAGTACTCTTCTTCTTAAGGTAAGGGATATTATTTATTGTACTCGTAGGGGATATTATTTGTTGTACTCATAGGGGATAATATTTGTTGTACTCGTAGGGGATATTATTTGTTGTACTCGTAAGGGGTATTATTTCTTTTGTATTCATGAAGAGAACTTCTGTTATTCCATTATTTATTATTCTGTTAGAATAACCTGTATACGCGAGCTACCCTATACTTGGTGAAATTCTTATGTTATTCCATTCTTTATTATTTTGTTGGAACATCCTGTCGATGCGTATTACGCCTGACCTGGTTCCGTTATTTAGTATTCTATTGGAATAACCTGTCTATACGAAGTACCGCATGCATGGTGATTTCTGTTGTTATTCCATTCTTTATTATTCTGTTGGAACATCCTGTCGGTGCGAATTTCGCATGACCTGGTTCCGTTATTATTATTCTGTTGGAATAACCTGTCTATGCAAAGTACCGCGTGCATAGTGATTTCTTTATTATTCCATTCTTTATTATACTCGGTTAAAGTTTTGACTTCTATACTCCATGAAATTAATGGAATATCCTTGATATTTGTTCTTCATCCAATATCTTTTCATGAAAATATTCTTCTGAGCATTCTTGAATTTTACTTTACAAAGAAGTATCATGTTGACAATTTGGACGTAATTAGTTCCTGAATAAATTAATTCTTGAACTTGTTTTATTGAATTCTTATATCATTGTCATCATCTTATATTTTTTTGAAAGTCATCTGTGGCTTGTAGTGCATAGATGTACTTGGTATGATTATGACCAGGGATTATTCGGTGTAATCATGACCGTAATGTTACAAATGATGTGAAAAAAAAGTCCTCATTGGCCCGTAGTGTATTGATGGACAGTTATTGACATGATCATGACCATTGGTGATAATAACGAATATCCTTGGCCCGTAGTGCAGGATAATTCGTGGATGTGATAATAACAAATATCCTTGGCCTGTAGTGCGTGGATAATTCAGTGATGTGGATTATTTATTGAGCTGAGTCTCAGCGATAAATTTGATGATTAACTTTTAAATCATAAAAGATAGTAGATATCATGCTTTACTTGACTCTTCTAATGGAGTTCTTATTCCGCTGTAATTGTTGATCTAAAACTTGTCGTCTATTGTATTCTATCAGTTGTTATACTTTTGAAGGCTAATGATAATTTATTCTGCATCATCTTTGCCATAATATTCTTTACTGGGCTAGTTGAGCTCACCCTTTTCTTTCATTGTTCCACCAGTACAAAGTACCTAATAGACGACGCTTAATAGACAACGTTTTTTTATAAAAACATTGTGGTTTTTTTTACAACGTTTTTAGAAAAAACGTTGTAGATATATATGCAAAAACGTTATCTATTTAGAAGGACATTATTTTTATTTTAATTAGATAACGTTTTTTTAAAAAAGGTTGTGTATGGGAAAAACACGGAACTTAATTTAGGCGGAAGTGAAAACATAAAATTAAAAAACGTTCTCTCTCTTCGTACTTCATCTCACACTTCTCTCTTTCTCTACTCCTAAACAGTCATGAAATCTAGGGTTCAAATGGCCAAAACCAGAGGGGATTAAATATCTCAGATCTGCCCTGCCGATTCTCTCTTCACGCCGCGACCTCCTTTAAAGCCCTCACCGCCGTCGAATCACGCTTCCTGATTTGAAGGTCGGCGACAAGGGACATCTTCAGCTGCAGCATCTACTCCAACTTGTCAGAGAAATCGTTGATGGCTTCCCAAATTGTGAAACGCGTCCTTTGAAGTCGTTCCAGAGAAATCTTCTCAACTGTTCCTAATCCTAATTCATGCTAGGGTTTTCCCTCTAAGCCACCGACCTTTCTCATCCTCATCCAGTCTCATAACAACCACTCTTTCTCGACGACGGAATTGGCCCCGAGATCGCCAAGTCTGTCAAACAGGTCTGTCTGCCTGATCTAAACAAATAAGTATTTAATTTCTTCTTCAATTTTGTTTATTGAGCTCAATTTAATTAGGATTTTTAAATTTATCGATACCTGAATTTTGCGTTTTGTTAACTCGGAGTATATTGGATAAGTGATTAGTCTATTACTTGGATTTTTACTTTCTTTTGAAATGTTCATGTACATGTGCAATATAATCAGTACTGAAAAAAAACAATTGATATACCCTGATCAGTGTCTTAAATTTTTTTGACTACCTGTTGGAACGTGATGAAGAAATTATTATAGAATGAATTAGGAAAAGAAATTGATGTTGTATTTTGAATTATGTTTCCTGGTGGTGTTTAGGATGATGTATTTTAGTTTACGTGGTATGATTAATATTTATGGTAATTCCCTGCAGACAAAGTCGTTTTAATGTATTTTTTGGCAGTTTTAGCACCTATTACGGGGTTTATTCTCTGTCTAAATATGAAACAACCTAGAGAGATTGAGGTATTATGAAATTGCTGCTCTGCCCTAAAAATTGATAAATTGTTCTTATGATGCCTGTCCTTATTCCTTGTTGTAGTTTATTGTAGTGCATAATTATACTTGAGATGCTCTGTGGTCTAGTTGTTTTTTGCTGAAACAACAATATTGAGGTTTTAATTAGCCAAGGTTAATCCTATTATTGCTGTGTTAGAATGTTTCATGTATATCTTAGCCCATTGGCTTATCCAGTAAAATTGTTTTAATGTGGAGTTATTATATTAGTTATGGTTATAATATGCTGTCATAAAGGCAGAAATATTTTGCATTCAGGGCAAGTTACCCTGTGGTATACTAAGTATTAAGCTGAGTATGTCTTGTCTAAACATCTGTGTAAGCAAGTTTCTTATTTGTGTGCAATGGAGTTTATATAGCAGGATAGAGCTGTGAAGAGGAACATATCTTGCAGATACTGCTTATGTGAAGTACTATTAATGGTTCTAGTTATCTCTTCATGGCTTATGGGTTTTATGATTGATTTTACATCTATATGGGGTGTTTTACTTAGGTGGTTTCTTCTTTAGTATGAGAGTGTTATATCGGTGTCTAGATCAAGTTGGGTTACCTCTTTTTATTATGAGTTTGTGGTATTAATTAGGTATAACAACAATCCAATTGCAGCAAACTAAGTTGACAAACTTCTTCATTATGTCGCAAAAAGAACTATTTGTCAATCTTAAAAGTTTTATTTGTATGAAATGTAACTTATAGATTTTCCAGTGTTATTTCCTTCACAGAGTTGCAGCATATATTACAGTTGCTTAATTTGGAAAAGTAAATAAAGAAGCTAGGACCTTGGAGGAGGTTGAGGTTCATGTCTTGGCCTGGCATATGTCATGATACCTTCCTTCCCACTTCGCTTGCAAGCTATCTTGACAGTATATCTCTTCTCAATGTGTGTGTCTGACAGTGTCTATATATGTATGTGTATATATATATATATATATATATATATATATATATATATATATATATATATATATATATATATATATATATATATATCTTGCTAGCTCTTTAACTAGTGTTCAACTTATCTTGCAGAAAAAATAATTCTCTTGCTGCGAGAAGGCAGAAAGATGTTGGGAATACTTCGCTCTTTTGATCAATTTGGTATTCTTTTGCTCTTTGGAATATTTGATATATAATTTTGTCCTTGCCTTATTTTCCTCATCTTTTCATATCTTACACAGCAAATGTAGTTTATTATATTTAATAATAATTTTAGACACGTTTTGTGGTCAAATATGTGCATTATCCACTGCTACAAATATGTGCAAAAAGCTGCCTTCAGATGCTCTACTGATTTTGTGATGGAAGATGTTCCTTTACTTACAAAACTTCTTCAGTATCATGATGCCAAGGTGAAACCATCATTCTTTGTTATGTCAATCTGCTATGAAAAACATTTCACAGTTTAGGACATTAAGTCAAGTTAATAAGCTGTTTCCATTTCACAGTTTAGGATTGGTTCACTTGCTTTCAACATGTGCGAGTGGCTCACCGCTAGGATCCAAAACTTTGTTACTCCTTGGTAGCAGTGGCATTCTTAAGGATATACTATCAGGTTCTGGACTTATCGCAAGTATGTCTATTTCCCCTGCTTTAAGTAGACCACCAGAGCTGAACCCGTACGCGTAAAGGCTAAGAAAGAGAAGCTTGATAAGAGGGCACTTCAGACAAGAGTTTACATCAGTTCTAAGTTCTAATTATGCCAAAGTACTGACTGCTGGTTTGCCTTTTGCATCTTCAGGCCAGAGTTTGTCATTTTGAATTTATATGCCAAGTCATTGTTGATGTTGGTTTGCCTAGGCTTTTTTGCACATGCTTAGTTAATAGCTTCATTTTATGAATAGTTTGGTTTATTGTGGTTTATTTTATGGATTGAAAAGTGAATTTGAGATGTATATATGGATATTTTGATATATATTTTGTGGATGTAGTAATTTGAAACTGTAAACGAATAATTATTGGGATGTATTTTGAATGGTTGATACATTTTCGCTATATATCATGGCATTAGCATATTGCAGGTGCATTGGTACTACAGGTGAACCACATCTTTTTTTTCTTTTTTCTTTTTTATCTACAACGTTTAAAAAACGTTGTCTGATATACTAAACAACAACATTTTTATCAAAAAAACGTTGTGGAATCAATACTTTCTACAACGTTTTTAAGCATCTGCTAATTTTTGGAAAATAAATCTACAACGTTTTTTCCTAAAAAACGTTGTGTATTGTGCTTAACTACAACGTTTTAAAAACGTTGTGTAAGGGTGTCAAATAGACAACACCCTTAACCACGATGTTTTTCTGACTGAAACCACAACGTTTTTTCCGCGTTGTCTATTTACTGTTTTGTAGTAGTGTTCTCTTTAGGAAATAAGAATATAGTTGGGATTAGTCAGGGAATTGAGTGATGGTTCGGGATGGTTGCTATAGTAGTCCTCACTATTTTATGAAATAGTGTGATAATAATTGTAATGAGGACTTATTTTGAGTTTGGATATTGTCTAGAAGACAATATTTGTATTAAAACTCACAGCTTATGTTTTGTAATATTGTGCACAACAATTAATAATTGTGTAAACTAAGTTTATATTTGAATTATGTATCATGTATTTGGTTACTTAGAATGAGTTGTGTATACCTATTTTGGGGGCATCACAGTTGGTATCAAAGATTATGGATATATCCCTAGCTGAGATTTGAGGCTAGAACTAGGAGGGGAGAGACGGGTAAATCCTTCGCTAGTATGACATACCTAAGTTTATTTGTTATTTAATTGGTCGGTCGGAATATAGGGATAGTATGTGGCATGTCAATTCACCCTTGTTTTGTGGCATTATTTGAAAATGACATCTGAAAATGTTGAGACAAGTAATGGAGCACATGAGACCGTTGAAACACCAACGATCAATAACCAGGATAATGTACATCAGGAAGGTAATAATCCTCGTGTAAACAACAACACCGACCAAATGACGAACGATGGTACATTTAAGAGCTTTTTAGAATTCATGCAACACCAAACGAGAGAGACTCATGTTCATAATATAGGTGGAGTCAATGGCAACTCACGGCTGGTCACTGCTAAACAATTTAAGGAGCTGGGACCACCAGAGTTTTTGGGAAAGCCAGAACCACTTACGGTAGAGACATGGATTAAGAAGATCACCAAGATATTTGATGTCTTGGAATGCTCAGAGGAGCAAAAGGTTCCCTTCGCCACTTTTATGTTGCGAGAGGAGGCAGATTACTGGTGGGAATATGTGAACCGTACTCATCTTTTCGCACTAAATAAGTCTTGGGGGAAGTTTTAAGAATTGTTCAACGATAAGTACTTTCCCAAAAGTATTCGTCACATGAAGGAGGTGGAGTTCATCAAGCTGGAGCAAAACAATATGACCGTATCGTAGTACAAGGCTAAATTTACAGAGTTATCCCAGTTTACATCCCATTTGGTAGATAATGAGGAGAGAATGACGTGAATGTTTCTGTGAGGTTTGAAACCCGAAATACATCAATATCTCATTTCTCACAAACTTTGTTTGTATTCAGATGTTGTGAATATGGTTCAGTTATTAGAGTGTGATACTGAGTCAACCCAACCAAGAGAGAGCAGCCGGCAAATTGATAATACCAGTGGTAGCAGTCATCGAAGCGGTGACAACAAACGTGGAGGGAATCAACATGCCAGAAATGGTAATCACTTTGGTGGTAATTATGGCCAAGATAATAGAAGTGGAAATTTCAAGAAGAGAAGGTTCAACAATGATGAAAAAACAGCAGCACCAGCACCCGTTTTCAAGGAAGGAGAATGACCACCGATCGTACACTTCAAATGCGGAGGAGAGGGACACATCAGTCCAAACTGCACGATACAATCCCAAAGCATGTTATAATTGCGGAAGAGAAGGTCACCTAGCCCAATTTTTTCGTGCAGTGAAGTCAAGTTCAGCTCGGATGGAGACACTAAAGGCTGTCCCAGACAAGTCAAAGCCGGTAGTTCAAGGGAGAGAGTTTGTCATGACTTCCCAAAAAAGGAGGAACCCGAACGAAGTTATCACGAGTAAACTAATCATAAACTCTATCGAAGTCTATACCATATTTGATACCGGTTCTACCCATTCTTTTATTTCTCCTAATTGCGCTCAACGTTTAAATTTAGCTCTAGAGAAATTAGACTTTGACTTATCAGTTAAAACTCCATTGGGAGAAACCTTCATTACATCCACTGTTTATAAATCTTGTTTGATTCAAATCAAAAACCTTACATTACCTGTCGATCTTATCTCTTTGAAAATACTTTCATTTGATGTAATTTTAGGGATTGATTGATTAACTACTTATAATGCTAAAATTGATTATTTTCGTAAGGTTGTTAGATTTCATATTCCTAACCAACCTATTATGCGAATTCAAGTAAACAAACCACTAAAGTCATTCATTGTCATATCAAGCCATAAAGCCATTCGTTTATTGAAAAACGATGTCAAGCTTTCTTAGCACATGTCACGGATTTAAACAAAAATACGTCAGATTTGAATGATATTTCTATTATTAATAAATTTCCTGACGTATTCCCTGAAGAACTTCCTGGCCTACCCCTAGAGCGTGAAATCGAATTTTCTATCGACCCTGAACCTGGTACAAAACCCATTTCCAAAGCCCCATATCAAATGACTCCTATTGAACTTCAGGAGTTAAAAACCCAACTACAGGAATTGTTAGACATCTGTTTCATTCGTCCTAGAACGTCTCCTTGGGGTGCTCCTGTTCTATTTGTAAAGGAAAAGATGGAAGTATGCGACTTTGTATTGATTATCGGGAGTTGAATCATGTCACCATTAAAAATAGGTACCCGTTGCCTCACATTTGATGACCTGTTTGCCTAATTACAAGGTATTAAATTCTTTTCAAAGATCGATCTTCATTCCGGATATCATCAGTTAAAGATTAAAACTGATGACATTCCAGAGACTGCTTTCAGAACTTGGTACGTGTATTACAAATTCCTAGTCATGTCTTTTGGATTGACTAATGCTCCTACTACCTTCATGGATATGATGAACCGAGTATTCAAGGAATATTTGGATTATTTTGTGGTTGTCTTTATTGATGACATCCTCATTTACTCCAAAATCCGTGAAGATCATGAGAAACACTTTAGGCTGATACTCCAAAAGCTTCGTGAAAACAAGCTATATGCCAAGTTGAAGAATTACGAGTTCTGGCTTGAGGAAGTAGCATTCCTTCGGCACGTGATATCGAATCACGGAATATTTATTGACCCAACGGGATTGAAGAAATACAAAGCTGGGAGCAACCTAAGTCAGTAACCGAAGTACGTAGGTTATTATCGGAGATTCGTAAAAGTGTTTCTTTGAATCGCCACTCCGTTAACTCAGCTGACTCAAAAAGATACAAAATTTGGTTGGAGAGAGGAATGTGAGAAGAGATTTCAAAAACTAAGAGGAGACTCATTTCATCACTTGCTCTGACAATACCATCTAGTTTGGAGGGATTTGTCATCCATAGCGATGCTTAAGGCAGAGGGTTAGGATGTGATCTCTTGCAACATGGGAAAGTCATAGCATATGTGTTGGGTAAATTCTAATTACGCACATCACGCAAGTATATATGGTCAACAAGTAATATCATAGTAAGTAGTGTATCGTTCCCTCAGAGACTCAGCAAGACATTAACTTCACAATTACCAATTTCCTATCAATCCTAATTTTATTAAACCAATCAAATTCCAGTTTATAGTAAAAATAATAAAGATATTTATAATCAAAGAAAAATCAACAAACCCTAAAACTGAATTTTCAAACAAAACTTGGAGAATTAGGCTTAAAACTTCATTCTAAGCATCACTCTTATTATTATTATTTCTTATTCCAGTTTAATTCACTATCCCAGTTTATTAATCAAGAACACGTATGTAGCACTAACCACCTCTCGATGTACTAATACCGTATTAACCCAAATCAATAATTAAGATAGAAGTTGTGAGGTCCCCGAATCCGGATACTTGAAACCCGAACTCGGTACTTCACGATACCATTTCTATGAGCGGAATAATACTAATGATAATAACAATAATTGTAGCAGCCCCGAATCCAGGTCCCAATCACCTCGGATCCGGTACACTATTTCTTTCACTAATGCGGAAGATATAAACATAAATTGTTTATACATTACATTACACACTATTCCCCAAGGTCGGGTAACCTTAACTTAATACACATTTTATAAACTTTCTATCATACAACACATTTATCAAAATACGCTATTACAAACTAGCCGCACTTTATATCCCAAGTTGAACTTGGCTTTAACCGTTTCCCGTATCCGAACGCATTCGCCTTATCTGCAATGTTTTATCATGATATAGCAATGGTGAGCATGAAAATTGCCCAGCAAGTTTAAGTACAATAATATAACGATATATCATGATTGAAGAGTATGAATAATTAGCTGGCTATAATTCAACAATATAATTGTGAACTAGCACGAACAAAATTTTGACTGAACAAGTATTATACATGAACAAACATTTCTGAACCAACTGGTAATGAAGGTGATCAGCCTTTCATACCTGACTTATACATGCAAGATGTACAGAGTACAAATTTCATGGCAATCAGCAATGATTAACCATAAGCTTGAAGAAACTACTCTTATTAGAGTTAAGTAAAAGAAACTTGCCTGAACCGTTGATTACCGCAACGCAATTTAATTTAATCTCTCACGAAAGACCTATCAGTTATAAGATTGATCTTTTAATCAGTATAACATATTTTATTCCATAATACTATCTAATAGTTAATCAAATATTAGATAACAACTTAACACATCAATATTATTATCATCCTTTGATAATTATTCAATCACTATATCATATCCCTTATGATTTAACACTTGCTTTTCATTTGATAAATTATTCATTAACATGTAATAAGGCAAACACTAATCCAGCACCCTGGATTCTATATCTAACAACCAAATTTATAATTCAGCAACTTGAATTCCAAATCCATCAATTTAAACCTCAATCTAGCAAACCGGATTCAACACATTTTCAATTCAGCAAACTGTATTCTATATCAGTATCACCAAAATACCAAATCAGTTTATTATTCTACTATCCTTTGGTCAAACACATATACATGTATTTCATGCACAAAAATTATTTTTCCATAATTTTCCAACTTCCTTTGGTATTTTTCAAAAATTAATTTCTAGTGCGTAGCTTAAGGAATTAGCTACCTCGTGCTTAACTCCAGTAATGCCCATATTTTGGCATAACCTTATATATGTTAACGTGATGCTCCATTTTAAATTTCGTGGTAATCGGAGTTGTAGAACTTCGTTTATAGCGATTTCTGTCAGAAAATCACAAAAATTGTAATGGTCATAACTTGATCGTTTTAACTCAGAATTAGCTCATTTTTGGACACGAGCTACATAATACCATATATTTTCATTTCCCAAAATCCTGGAAGTTTTCTCATTAAATAAATGTCCATAACAGCCCCCGAAAAATTTTGGGCAGAAACTTTTTATCAATTGGCAGTTTTGGAGTCCTTCACCAAAACTTAAATAAAACGAAATCTGTAACTCCGATTAATGATACGTCACTTTTTTTAGATTCCTATCTTTCCGAACTACAGTTTTCATCTATCACAATCCATATTTGGACATGTTAAGCTCCTAGAATTTAGCCCGGAAGTGTCTGTTACAAAACTGTCCTTTTAACAGTTTTCTTATCTATGTGTAGTTTGGGAGAAATCCCATATCTTGTTCAATATTCAACCTTTTTGAGTAATTCCAAAGTGATTTTACCCTTAACACATATATCTAGCATCTCAAGAACATAAATCACAAATATCCATCATAGATTTCAAAGATCCAAAAGCTTGATCACACTTTTTAAAAGTTTAACTTTTTCGGAAAATTCCATTTTTTTCTTCCTTTGATTCCAACCAAAATCAACACCCAATATGGTTAGATCTAAACATGATACACTCATCAACATGTATATACATGGTTTTTGAGTTTAGAAACATAATTTCTTATTTCCTCAAACAAGCATCAAACAAAATCAAAGCTAAGAGAAAAAAAAAATCATGTTTTCTATCTTTTGAAAAACCTAGCTTTCATTCCACTCTTTAGATCTAAATTTTGATCTACAAAAGAGTTGGATCTACATATTAAACACTTATATACACATAGATCTAAGGTTTTAAGCCTCAAGATCACAACTTCAAGTTGTCAAAACTCAAATCAAAACATAAAGAAAATATACTACATAAGTAGAAATTTATTTGCTATACCTTAGCTTTTCTTCTTCTCATTATTCTTAGTTTGATCATGGAGCTTGGATATCTCACCTAGAACTCCCCTTTCTCTTCTCCACGTGGCTGCCGAAATGATCTTCCTCTCTCTCCCTCTCTCTTGTTCTTGCTAATTTGGAAGTAAGATGAAAAAGAAATGAGATAGATTTTATTAGGTGTAGTTTTTATCAATTTGTCCAAACTCACTCTCCTTTTTCTCTTACTCCATCCGGTCATTCTCCTTCTTTTGATCCACCAATCCTCTCTTTCTTTCCCCTTAGCAATTGCCAAGAGGTTTCTTGCAAGAAAGAACATATGTGTTGGCAAATTAAATTGACGACACATGGGGAGTTGGTAGGAGTTGGTCACCAACTAAAGTTAGCAATTAATACACATTCTTCCCCTCTTATTTCCTTCTCTAGCAACCGGCCATGTGGCCTTAGAATGCTCCAAGTCTTGCTTTATTTACTAAATGCTTATTTGATTTAATAAACGTCCGAAAATTTCTCTCCCACTTGGCTAAAAGTTGGGTTATTCATTTACTGTATTGCTTGGCTTCTAACCAATATCATTCGCCAACACTTGGGCTATAAAATATACATAATCCACTACATTTAATTCTTATCCAACCCAATTCATTTAATTAGGGTTTTCACTTCTCCATTAAAACACCAATCCTTGCTCATAAACATTTATTTCCTTAACCCAATTAGACTTGCTATAATTAGGTTATAAAATTAATCAACCGAGATGTATAAAATAAATCTCTTAGAATTAGTAAGTATTCTAAATACCACAATTCTCTTTTTTCATAACCCTTAAGTTATTAAATCCTTCATTCCTAATATAAAATTAGGGTTACACTAGTTTCTTTTGTTTGTTTATATAATAAACAAAGATAAATCATCACATAATGTTCATATTCATTACTCACAACTTTTTAACCCTTATGGTTTAATACTTTGTATTTTAGGATTCCTAAATTAGGGTTTAAATTCTCGAAACTGAAACTAGGGTTTCAGAATATATCGTTAGGGTTTTCTAACTTAATCACCATATTCATATCATGAATTTAGGGTTTCGGATACCCGGAACTAAAATTAAAGTTTCTGAGCGTACCGTTAGGGTTTCTAACAATTCGTTAGATTTTTCTAACTTAATAAACGTATGATTAACATAACTTTAGGGTTTGCTAAAGTTATAACTTATCTAATCAATCCTTGATCTTAAATCATTATGGTTCACATATGTAACCAAATATACCGACTAGTATTCACTTCGATACTGATCCCTGATAATTCTTCAAAAGAATTTTAAATCTACCATAATCTTATACCTCATTACTCGACTATCACTTACAGTCTATCACATAATTCAAGTTTTATCCAAAATATTTGAAATTCTTAAAATTTCATTACATAACTGCCAATTCCATACACTTATTTCCTGTCTAGGTCTATTATTTGACCTTAAATCAATCATTTAAGATTTTAATAAATTATCTAAATTCTCGGGTTGTCACAATAATATAGATTTATCAAATTTAATTTATATGTTATTAGAGTTTCCCAAATCCCAAGTACGAAACCTTTAACATTCATTACATGATAATAATAATATTTATCATCCATGTCCTATTAAAGTTAAAGTATTACAGAAGATAGCATAAAAAGTCATTCAACAACTCTCCCCTTCCCCTTGTTGTTGGCAGATCCTTGGGGTTGTTCATACTTACCTGAAAACATTTAAATTAAGCAAGGATGAGCATTTGAGTGCCCAACAAGTATTTATATGTATATATATATATATATATATATATATATATATATATATATATATATATATATATATATATATATATATAAGCTGAAAGAATTTAAATGTTTTCTTTATAATATTCTTCTATAACCAATCAATAGTTGTGAAGTAATCTGTACCAATAATAATAGCATAACAACCTTCTTTCAAATTTTTGAAAATACGTATTGACTATACATGGGGTTTCTGTGACATACTATAAACATTGTTTTCATTTTCGAAAAGGTTTAAACAGAAATTCATCTGTAAAACGTCATGACTTACGGGCACGGAGGGTGATCAGCCCCGTTGTACCCTGTATTGATCAATACTACATGTACAAGAACGAAGTTATCGTTCACTCTGTCCGCCTTGGGCGCATAAAATTTTTCCCATTATCGGGATGTTCATACCTGTCGGGTTTTCATAACAAAGGTCTTATCTTGTTCAACAATAATATATAATTCAACATATATGTATATCAAAGGTGTATCAACATGTGATTAAATACAATGATTATCCAAGTGGGGACACTTGTATAATCATTTCTAGAAATTAACGAACAGAATATATATCTGAATTATCATATACTAACATGTTGATAATCAAAGGGTGTATATAATATAGGTTTAACAATATGTACATTAATAATAATAATTCTGAACTTCTCACTTCTGTCCATTGCATAAAGAAAATACAAAGTTAGGATACTTGCCTGATGTGCTTCTTACTAATCTCAACTTAGTTTTATCTTTTATGAGATCACCTATCATTAATCAGATCATTTTACTGATTAGTATAACATAACGTAACACATAACACTGCCTATTGTAGTGAGCACATTTCTAATCACATAGTCACATAACCTTAACAACCATTGAATCACAAATAAATAGTTAACTAACTAAATTATCTAAGTCCAGATCAATTTCTGAAACATGTCGGTCTACCGACAGCTTTATCGAGTAAATATCGAGTTTAAGATTCTATCTCGAAGTTCAATATTCAAATATATTACTCAAACAACCGTCGCACTATTTTTCATGGCCTTATAATAATTATTAAATAATTATTATCATTTATCATAATTTTTGAAATATCAGAATCCTTATGAAATGATTTAAATATTAAACAATTCTATTATCATTAACATTTAATCAATATTAAACTATTAATGAAACCATTGCCAAAATATTAAAGTTATGTATAATAACTCAAAATATTCTTAACGTATTAATATTACCCTTAAATGATTTTTAAAACATTTAAAATCATCATTAAATAATTACCATTAATATTTAAATATTAATGTACCATTATCCAAATATTAAAAGTCATTATTTATAGCTTAAAATATTTTTAATTCATTTATATCCCTTTTTAAATGATTTTTAAATTAATAAAATCATTTTTAAACTATTTATTTAATATATTTATTAAATAAATTTAATATCATTAATAATAAATTAATAATTATTAATATTAAATTATTAATGAAATTATCCTTTAAATATTAAAAATTATATTTTATAACTTAAAATATCTTTAAACACTTTATTTTCATTTATAATGATTATTATAGTATTAAAATCATTTTTAAACTAAATTATTTAATATAATTATTAAATAACTTTAATATCATTAATAATAATTAATGAATGAAATTTACCTTTAAATATTAAGAGTTATATTTTATAACTTAAAATATTTTTAAATACCTTATTATTATTTAAAATGATTTTTAATATAATAAAATCATTTTTAATTAATTTATTTAATTCATTTAGTAAATAACTTAATTATCATTAATATTATTTTATTAATGAAAATTATCAAATAATATTAAAAGTTATCAAAAATAACTTAAATTATTTTCTTATACCATAATCTAATTTTAAATAATTTTTCAAATATTAAAATCATTTTAAATAATTTATTTAATATTATAATTAAATTAATTAAATACTTTTAATATTCCAAAAATATTAAATATTTATGAAATATAATTAAAATAATTAAAAACTAATTTTTGGAATTTAAAATAATTTTTAATAATTTATTTCGTATTCTTTTTATAATTTAAAACTATTTTCTATAATTATTTAATAAAAATCTGATTTTTAAAATAAATCTGTCGCTAAAGACTACCTATAGCGACAGAACCGTCGCTATAGGATTTCTTCATGTTCTTCATGTAAACCCATATCTTCATCCCCAATTACCGAGTGCACTACTTTGACCATGATTAAATCTCAGTGTATTGTGTTTCTGGGAAATACAAAAGTCAGATCTTGTAGAAAAAGTGTAAGAATACATGTTACAACAAACAAAACGATCAAAAAAACATAAAACCAACTAGATCTAAGCAGGCAAAGTGACTATCAGACCTGTTCTTCATTTTCTGGGTTACCCAGAAATGAAGAACAGCTCGTCCATCCACTTTTGGGCTTCAACAACTTGCAATCCGTGCACTGTTTTTGTGATTTATGAATTCTAGGTTCTAGCCCACATGTAAAACTACACATCTGTTACTTAGCATCAACAAAAACAACAACATATCCATAAGATATACCTCGGTCAAACCCTATCAGAAATAAACCAAAAATTTTTCTGGAAATTTTCCAGAATTCATAATCATGACTGGATGATCTACTTTGACCATCCACTACATTCGATTCTTATACTTTTAAGGAGATGTTAAGGCACAAGATTAAAGTTCATATACCCAGCTATAATCTAGATGCAACAAAACAGTAAAACAACTAACAATATACCATATCTGAGCCATCAAACTTCCTGTCAGACAAATCTGGGCAAGTTCTTGACTGCCCAGAAAGCTTCCGGTCAATGTCGGTCAACGGTATTTGACCGTGAATAACTATCATTCTACACATCAAATGATCCTGATTCTTTTTGTAGATTAAAGACAACACTACAAACTACATATAACAACTTATAAATAACAAAAATCATAAACTATCAAGGATATGTGGCCTCTGACAATCGTTGTTAGACCACAGAACCAAGTTTTTCCAGATTTTGCAAAAACTTAAATCTGAGCCTCTAGATGTTATGGATCTAACATCTAGCAACCCAGATCATCAATAGACACTACTAACAACATATTCTAACTCTTAAACATAACATCTAACAACCGAAATTTGGACAGATTTTGAATTAGGGTTTAATACCTTCTTTGATCAATTGATGATTCTGTGCTTATAATATGTTATTGTTGATCGTGGGGCTTTTCTTAGAGACTGAGGAACTTATGAAATTCGTGGCTTTAGGTGAGAGAGAGACTTAGATGTGGAATGTGATCAAATGAGCAATAAATAACATTTTCTCTCTCTTGGATCTATATATATATATATATATATATATATATATATATATATATATATATATATGTGCTAGATTCAATGTATGGCTGGTGTATTGGCTGATAGGAAATTATTTTGGCACATGGGATATCTAGGGTTGGTAAACAAGCCAAATTATGGCAAGATTTGCAAACAAGCTCAATTAAATAAATCCAAAAATGCTATTTTAGTCATTTAACAAAGTAATTAAGGGTATTCTTGTCCATGGTACTTGAATCTAGGTTTTAATCACTAAATTTTAAACCTTAAGGTTTCCCAAAAAAATTCTAGGGTTTGAACAATTAAGACTAAAGTTCAATAAAATTTTAATTATAACTTACTAATTAAAAATTAGGGTTTTTTAATAATTTAGGGTTTCTAGAACTTTAATTAGGGTTTACCTAATTAATCAAATCATTATATAATACACAACATAAAACATATAACACAGTTAAATAACCGTCTTAAACCCATAATTGATTTTCAAATTAGGGTTTTCCTTAGTAAAATTAGGGTTTAACCAATTAATATTAGTGTTTTGAAATTAAACACCATAATTAACCAATCATCATCAACACGTACATACGACACGTATTTATAGCACTGAAAAATCAAAATATAATTAATAGTATATTATTATTCTCATACCTTGACAATAATCCAAAATTAGGGTTTGAATTCCATATATGATTTATTCTTCATATTTAACCTTAATAATTAAGGTAAAATAATTAGCTTAATATCTTGAACAAAATACATATAATGAAATAATCATTATAATTATTCTAAAATCATTTTATATATTATTTAAATAATATATATCTATACTTTCATAGAAAATAATAATAAAAGCATTTCCAATAAGGAATTAATTAGTATAAAAATTATAATTGATAATAATCAATAATTCTAAAAATTTATTTATTTGCAATACTTAATGTGATAAATAAATTTTATTTATCACACATATAATTATAAATATACATTACCTTGTCACATAATCCCCCATATTTATTTTAATAAATAAATATATAAAAAAAAATTTATACGCAAAATTTATGATTTATTTATATAGAAAATATCGGGTTGTCACATTCACCCTCCCTTATAAAGATTCCGTCCCTCGAATCACCACTTAAGACCTACACATCATAACATACAGAGCATACAAAATCTTCACAAGTAGATCTCGATCATCTTTGATCGAACTGATCTTTAACTAATCACATAAAACTTGTCTTTCTGATTAAACGGAAATTTGATTTCTAAGAGAACACAAATTCCAACTTCAAATTTCTTTATAAAATAATTTACTATAAATAGGTAAATTATAAATATGCAATTAAAAGTTATTCGAATATTACCTGGAACTGCATTGCCAGCTGCCACCGTGTCTTGAACCGTCATGTTGAAGACCCTTGATGTTGACTTTGTTGGTTTGTTCGATGATGTCGGTCCCGTTATTGCTAACGTTCCACTACCCTTACCAGAATTCTCCTTTCCTGCCTCCACCCTCCTGTTCGGACAATCCTTCACCATGTGCTCCATTGATCCACAAATAAAACAACCATTGTTCATTCTAGGATTTGGGCAGTTGGGAGAGATATGGCCCTCCTGCCCGCATTTGTAGCAGACAAATTTCCCTTTCAAACACTCTCCAGAGTGGTTCTTTCCATATGTCTTGCACGAACCGCCTGCCTTTTCACTCCCTCTTGCTTCACCTGCACGTTTCCAAAGTAGTTTCCCTTCCTTTTTCCATCAACACTCCTGCTTCCACTATTAATTCTCACCTTTTCAGCTCCCTCGACCTAGCCCTTGTTTTTCCTCTCCTTGTTGTAGAGGCGCATAGCCTCACTCCCTTCCTCAGCAATTATTGCCTTCTCCATGAGTGCTGCAAATGTTGGAATCTGCAACATTGCCACCTTATTATAGAGCCAGGGTTTTAATCCCAGCTCAAATCTCCTCGCCTTCCTAGCCTCCGTATCAACTTGATGCGGAGCAAACCTAGCTAACTCATTGAATTTTGCGGCATATTCTGCCACCGACATATCCCCTTGCTTCAACTCCAGAAATTTTACCTCCATTCTAGACTGCATACTAGCTAAAAAATAATTCTCAAAAAATAAAGTCTTAAATCTATCCCATGTTACCACACCTACTCCTGCCCTCACCTGATTTGCTTCCCACCAGAAATTTGCCTCACCCTTCATCATATAGGTGACAAAAGAGGTCTTTTGCCCCTATGCTACCCTAGCTATTACAAATGCCTTCTCAATTTCCTTAACCCAGGTTTGGGCTTCTACAGGGTTAGTCGTACCTTTAAATTCTGGCGGTCCTACAACCTTAAAGTCTTTGAAATTTGCCAAGTGATTATCTGGCTAGTTCCCTTGTTGCATAGCCTGGGCTACCATATTTGCGAACTGCTGCATTGGGTCCGCTTGTTGTTGTCCTTCAACGTTGTTGACAGACTCTTTTGCCATCTGATTTCGAGTTTGACGTCTTGGCGGCATTATCTGGTTAAGTAAAACCATAAATTAACTTACATTCTAAACCTTATCATATAAGTTTAATGTATTAAACTTGTTTCATAACTCAAACTTTGATTCATATTCATTCATTGATTTCAAAATACTTTACATAACACAACACATAGTGCTTTAAACATCAGTTATCCTTTTATGATTGCAAAAGTCGGGATTTACTTCACCACTTGTACAAAAGTTTAGAATAATATATTACACAGACATACTAAGCACTCATATTATATTAAATATGTCTACAAAACAGAACCTACACTACCTATTTACTAAGCCTTATTTCTTGGACAGCTTCTAGCCTGATGATCTTCCTTTCCACAAACGAAACATGCTCCCCGTTTATAGTCAGGACAATACAGAGTGGTATGCCCTTCATAACCGCAAAGATAACATATTCTTTTCCATTTCTTCTTACCAGGTTTTCCTAAATCATGGTCTTCTACCTTTCTTTTTCCCTTATCTCTCAGAGCTGCACACGAAGTGTTGCTTGAGGCTCCCATCTGATTAATTTTGAGTTTAAGCTTATCCTGCTCTTCCATTGATTCTATTAACGCTTGACGCAACTGACTATTAAGTATTTTTTCTATCTCCCACAACCCTTCTAGAGAAGAAACCTTGTTCCTCAAATCATGCACCTCCATTGATGCTTGATCAGCTTCAGCTTTAGGGTCTGAATCACTATCTGTCAAATCCACTATTTCCGGATCTGGTACTATGTTTTCCACGATAACCACCTCGTCCGAGTTGGTTTCATTGTGAGCTTCTATTTCGCTATTGGCTTCGATATTAGTTCCTTCTTTACGATCCGTGGGTATCCTAATTCTTTTTCACCTGACATATACACACAGCAATTATCCTGATTAGCATATAATATATACACATAACACATAAAGGTTTTATATAAGTTATCTTTTAGTTTGTTTGACGATGAATTTATCTGATTCATCTATTTTAAACTCTACATGAGTTATTTATATTTTCAACGTTTCCTTCTGTTCTAAGGTTATAGCCTAAGGTCTATCCCACCTAAGGTTTCTAACCCTATAGCTCTGATACAATGATGTGAGGTCCCCGAATCCGGATACTTGAAACCCGAACTCGGTACTTCACGATACCATTTCTATGAGCGGAATAATACTAATGATAATAACAATAATATAGATTTATCAAATTTAATTTATATATTATCAGAGTTTTCCAAATCCCAAGTACGAAACCTTTAACATTCATTACCTGATAATAATAATATTTATCATCCATGTCCTAATAAAGTTAAAGTATTACAGAAGATAGCATAAAAAGTCATTCAGCAACTCTCCCCTTCCCCTTGTTCTTGGCAGATCCTTGGGGTTGTTCATACTTAGCTGAAAACATTTAAATTAAGCAAGGATGAGCATTTGAGTGCCCATCAAGTATTTATATATATATATATATATAAGCTGAAAGAATTTAAATGTTTTCTTTATAATATTCTTCTATAACCAATCAATAGTTGTGAAGTAATCGGTACCAATAATAATAGCATAACAACCCTCTTTCAAATTTTTGAAAATACGTATTGACTATACATGGGGTTTCTGTGACATACTATGAACATTGTTTTCATTTTCGAAAAGGTTTAAACAGAAAGTCATCTGTAAAACGTCATAACTTACGGGCACGGATGGTGATCAGCCCCGTTGTACCCTGTATTGATCAATACTACATGTACAAGAACGAAGTTATCGTTCACTCTGTCCGCCTTGGGCGCATAAAATTTTTCCCATTATCGGGATGTTCATACCTGTCGGGTTTTCATAACAAAGGTCTTATCTTGTTCAACAATAATATATAATTCAACATATATGTATATCAAAGGTGTATCAACATGTGATTAAATACAATGATTATCCAAGTGGGGACACTTGTATAATCATTTCTAGAAATTAACGAACAGAATATATATCTGAATTATCATATACTAACATGTTGATAATCAAAGGGTGTATATAATATAGGTTTAACAATCTGTACATTAATAATAATAATTCTGAACTTCTCACTTCTGTCCATTGCATAAAGAAAATACAAAGTTAGGATACTTGCCTGATGCGCTGCTTACTAATCTCAACTTAGTTTTACCTTTTATGAGATCACCTATCATTAATCAGATCATTTTACTGATTAGTATAACATAACGTAACACATAATACTGTCTATTGCAGTCAGCACATTCCTAATCACATAGTCACATAACCTTAACAACCATTGAATCACAAATAAATTGTTAACTAACTAAATTATTTAAGTCCAGATCAATTTCTGAAATATGTCGGTCTACCGACAGCTTTATTGGGTAAATATTGAGTTTAAGATTCTATCTCGAAGTTCAATATTCAAATATATTACTCAAACAACCGTCGCACTATTTTTCATGGCCTTATAATAATTATTAAATAATTATTATCATTTATCATAATTTTTGAAATATCAGAATCATTATGAAATGATTTAAATATTAAGCAATTCTATTATCATTAACATTTAATCAATATTAAACTATTAATGAAACCATTGCCAAAATATTAAAGTTATGTATAATAACTCAAAATATTCTTAACGTATTAATATTACCCTTAAATGATTTTTAAAACATTTAAAATCATCATTAAATAATTATCATTAATATTTAAATATTAATGTACAATTATCCAAATATTAAAAGTCATTAATTATAACTTAAAATATTTTTAATTTATTTATATCCCTTTTTAAATGATTTTTAAATTAATAAAATCATTTTTAAACTATTTATTTAATATATTTATTAAATAAATTTAATATCATTAATAATAAATTAATAATTATTAATATTAATTTATTAATGAAATTATCCTTTAAATATTAAAATTTATATTTTATAACTTAAAATATCTTTAAACACTTTATTTTCATTTAAAATGATTATTATAATATTAAAATGATTTTTAAACTAAATTATTTAATATAATTATTAAATAACTTTAATATCATTAATAATAATTAATTAATGAAATTTACCTTTAAATATTAAAAGTTATATTTTATAACTTAAATTATTTTTAAATACCTTATTATTATTTAAAATGATTTTTAATATAATAAAATCATTTTTAATTAATTTATTTAATTCATTTAGTAAATAACTTAATTATCATTAATATTATTTTATTAATGAAAATTATCAAATAATATTAAAAGTTATCAAAAATAACTTAAATTATTTTCTTATATCATAATATAATTTTAAATGATTTTTCGAATATTAAAATCATTTTTAAATAATTTATTTAATATTATAATTAAATAAATTAAATACTTTTAATATTCCAAAAATATTAAATATTTATGAAATATATTTAAAATAATTAAAAACTAATTTTTGGAATTTAAAATAATTTTAAATAATTTATTTCGTATTTTTTTATAATTTAAAACTATTTTCTATAATTATTTAATAAAAATCTGATTTTTAAAATAAATCTGTCGCTAAAGACCACCTATAGCGACAGAACCGTCACTATAGGATTTCTTCATGTTCTTCATGTAAACCCATCTATCATCCCCAGTTACCGAGTGCACTACTTTGACCATGATTAAATCTCAGTGTATTGTGTTTCTGGGAAATACAAAAGTCAGATCTTGTAGAAAAAGGGTAAGAATACATGTTACAACAAACAAAACGATCAAAAAAACATAAAACCAACTAGATCTAAGCAGGCAAAGTGACTGTCAGACCTGTTCTTCATTCTCTGGGTTACCCAGAAATAAAGAACAGTTCGTCCATCCACTTTTGGGCTTCCACAACTTTCAATCCGTGCACTGTTTTTGTGATTTATGAATTCTAGGTTCTAGCCCACATGTAAAACTACACATCTGTTACTTAGCATCAACAAAACAACAACATATCCATAAGATATACCTCGGTCAAACCTTATCTGAAATAAACCAAAAATTTTTCTGGAAATTTTCCAGAATTCATAATCATGACTGGATGATCTACTTTGACCATCCACTACATTCGATTCTTATTCTTTTAAGGAGATGTTAAGGCACAAGATTAAAGTTCATATACCCAGCTATAATCTAGATGCAACAAAACAGTAAAATAACTAACAATATACCAGATCTGAGCCATCAAACTTCCTATCAGACAAATCTGGGCAAGTTCTTGACTGCCCAGAAAGCTTCCGGTCTATGCCGGTCAACGGTATTTGACCGTGAATAACTATCATTCTACACATCAAATGACCCTGATTCTTTTTGCAGATTAAAGACAACACTACAAACTACATATAACAACTTATAAACAATAAAAATCATAAATTATCAAGGATATGTGGCCTCTGAGAATCGTTGTCAGACCACAGAACCAAGTTTTTCCAGATTTTGCAAAAACTTAAATTCGAGCCTCTAGATGTTATGGATCTAACATCTAGCAACCCAGATCATCAATAGACACTACTAACAACATATTCTAACACTTAAACATAACATCTAATAACCGAAATTTGGACAGATTTTGAATTAGGGTTTAATGCCTTCTTTGATCAATTGATGATTCTGTGCTTATAATATGTTATTGTTGATCTTGGGGCTGTTCTCAGAGACTGAGGAACTTATGAAATTTGTGGCTTTAGGTGAGAGAGAGACTTGGATGTGGAATGTGATCAAATGAGCAATAAATGACATTTTCTCTCTCTTGGATCTATATATATATATATATATATATATATATATATATATATAAATATATATATATATATATATATATGTGTGTGTGTGTGTGTGCGTGTGTGTGTGTGTGCTAGATGCAATGTATGGCTGGTGTATTGGCTGATATGAAATGATTTTGGTACATGGGATATCTAGGGTTGGTAAACAACCCAAATTATGGCAAGATTTGCAAGCAAGCTCAATTAAATAAATCCAAAAATGCTATTTTAGTAATTTAACAAAGTAATTAAGGGTATTCTTGTCCATGGTACTTGAATCTAGGTTTTAATCACTAGATTTTAAACCTTAAGGTTTCCTAAAAAATTTCTAGGGTTTGAACAATTAAGACTAAAGTTCAATAAAATTTAGTACTCCCGTAGTACTCCCTTATAGTAACCGGTCAATGGACTCTTGAATACACTCCCCCACATCGACATTGTAGTATGCAATGGAATTATTCACATGGAAATGGTGATGAACAATCCCATATAATAGCCGAGCATGTGCCTTAGTTACATCATTTTGATGGCGTGTGGGCATTAAACGGGCACACATAAATGCATTCCAAGCTTTACCATATCGACTAAGTGCTGATTGGGGAAAAATTATCTTTTCATCCGTTCCGGCTTGAATTACCCAATGGACTGAGTACTTCCCCCAAACTAGGTTGTTTGGTATTATCTTGCTAGCCAATATATTAAATCAAACACACACTCCTTAGGCACCCAATTTCCAAGGTATTCCACTAATTTGATATCAATAATAGAGAAGAAGATTGAGGAAGAAGTAAGTTGTGCTTAGCTTGAATAAATTTATGTTTTCCTCTTTGTAAAGATGTCCCAATTTGAATAAATTTGTGCAAGGAATGGATTAGATTTAGGATTGGAGTGTAGTGTTTATATCTGATATGAATTGGACTACTTGTATGGTTGGAGTTCATATAGAAGATGGAAAACCAACGTGGGTTGGGAGATGGAGAGTGTATGGGTTTAATGTGAATGGAAGTTGAAAAGGAGAAGGAGTGATGGTGCAGTGGAATTATCATAGGAGTTATGGAGCAGTGGAAGTGTTAAGGGTGTAGGAGAAGTGGGGAAGTTAAGTATATGAAGGAGAGGTGGAGTGGTTATGGTCTAAGACACGGTAATTAAAATAATTCAGTGCTTGGGTTCTCCGAGCGGCGCTGACCGCGCCGTGGTTGTGCAGGAGAAAGCGCGCCCCGCGCTAGGAGGTCAGGAGTTGCTGGCGTAGTAGCGTGCCCCGCACTATGTCTGTGTATTGGGTAGCGTGGTCCACGCTAGGGGGTCAGTAGCATGATGAACAATAGCGCGCCCCGCGTTGGGTATGGCGTGCTTTGTGCTATAAGATTGGCGTTATGGCGCGGTCCACACTGGCATGTCAGGAAGTGTCTGGGGTAGTAACGCGCCCCACGCTGTGTCTGTGCATTGGGTAGTGTGGCCTACGCTAGGGGGTCAGTAACATAATAACTCTATTTTCCTTCTTCAACCTCCGAATCATCCAAACATGGAGTCAAATTCTCTGAAAACTTCATATTTAAACTAGATTATAAACTAAAATATAAAGAATAACTAAAAGAGAAAGAGTTTAGAGCTTGGGTTGCCTCCCAAGTAGCGCTAGTTTTAACGTCGTAAGCCCGACGGTGCCTCTTGCATCACTGTGCATCGGCAAGGGTAATGTTGTCGACATCCCAATTTGAATTACCACCCCAGTAATGCTTTAATCGTTGACCATTGACCTTGAAAGTCTCCATTGGATTTCGACTGTAGAGTTCGACGGTGCCATGTGAGAAAACTGTTTTGATGGTGAATGGTCCCGACCACCTTGATTTTAGTTTTCCTGGGAACAATCTCAACCGTGAATAATAAAACTGATTGCCCAAGCTCGAATGTTCTTTGTACCAATTTCTTGTCGTGCCATCTCTTGACCTTTTCTTTATACAACTTTGAGTTCTCGCAGGCTTGCAATCGGAATTCATCGAGCTCATTGTTGGGTTTCGGCACAGAAACGCACAGCGAAAATTAAAATTTTAAAGCAATTTCTGAAACCCTAAAACAGGATCCATGCGAAAAATAATTAATTCAGTGGTTAGATATTATACCGATTATAGAATTTTCTGAAACGCTCTGAATCTCCAACGTAATTCCTCATGGTACTATGTCTCTACGGTATACACATGAACGTACACAAACCGTTGCATGATTCTGCAATAAAAGGAGTTGCGGTACTAGCCAACAAAGAACAAGATTTTTGAACTTTTCTCTGGTCTCTCTCTAAGAGCGGCTAGGGTTTGTGAGTTTATGATCATACCTTAAAATGGCTGCTATATATCATATATATAGTACTTAATAGGAATTAATCAAAACCCTAATCCAATTAAAATAAAATCCAAAATTTATATATATATATAGGGCTATATGTATATACACAGTTGTGTATTACACAGTAGGCCTAGGACGACAGATATTTTGGGTTATAGCGACGGTAAACTGTCGCCATAGCCCAGAATAGCTATGACGACAGGTGAAACCATCGCTATAGTCCAAAAAATCGTCGCTATAGCCTACTGTGTAATACACAGCTGTGTACACACATTTTTTCCATATATATATATATATATATATATATATATATATATATATATATATATATCTTAATTAAGTCTTACTTAATTAATATACCTATACATAAATTATCCTATTAATTTAAATTCATAATTTAAAATTCTATCAATCATATTGACATATTTAAATCTTTACAATTTAAATTAATTTCCTTTTAATTACATTCTTTGTGTGTGACCCTATATGTTATTATTACGTTGGCAATAATTTTAAAATCATATTATAAAATTATAAACAGTGAGCGGCATCTAGTAATGCATCACTGCTACCCAAGTAATAATAAGATCGATGATTCGATGCAACCTTTACGTGACCAATGTTTCAATGTAATTTAATTTTTTTAACCTTGACATCCTAGATTAAACTCGAGTCATGGAATATGTCATACTCTTCATAATTTAATATGAGTTTTCTTGATCAATGAGTAGACTGTATGAAACAAATTACTATTTGAGCATGACCATGCATTTCATAGTCCTACTCAATCAAGAGGCCTATGGATATCACCCCTAATATATAGGATGGTTAAATTCCATCTAGATCACTCATATTCCTCACACGATTCATGATGTATCCAATATTCACCTTTATTGTCCAACCTATTAAAGGTGACATTTGATGATATCAAAGTACGTAAATTCTCGTGTAGAAATATAGTGATTTCAGGTCGGAGGACCATTACGTCATTGTTACTATGAGAATTGCTAATGACACTTCGATGCTCCATAAAGAATTCTCATGGTGGGTCTGACCAGTACATCGTTCTCTAACACATACATATGCATTGACTTAATATCTCATACATTTATGACCAATGAGATTTGGTCATCAGTCAATCCGCATACTAGTCTCAATGCATCATTGTTGTCCTATCAACAATGGTACTCAACTAGGGACATTTAAGAACAATAATACTAATTATAATTATATAATCTCATGTTCAAGTCACATACTTGAAACTATATAAATTGTATCACTATTCTAAGGAATTTTATTATGTTAACATTTATATAATGCAGTAAATAAAACCATAATAAAATTATTTATTTATTTAATCAAATATAATATCAAAATGTTGAGCAATTATATCAAATAATTAGCCTCTAGGGCATAAACTCTAACACTCATTTAGCTGAAGTAGTCTCTTTTCACCCACCACTACTTGATTGAAGTTCAATTTTTGAATAGCCCAGTAGGCCTTATGCTATAACTCGACCGGTAAGTGACAAGATTTCCCGTATAGTAGTTGATATGGTGACATGCCAATTGGTGTTTTATATACAGTTCAGTAGGCCCATAGTGCATCATTTAACCTGAGCGACCAATCCTTCTGACTTATGTTTACCACCTTTTCCAAGATTCTCTACACTTCCCTATTTGAAACCTCGGCTTGCCCAATGGTTTGGGGATGATATGTTGTAGCTACCTTAAGGTTGACCCCATACTTGGCCAATAGAGCTGTAAACAATTTATTGTAGAAGTGACTACCTTCATCACTTATAATAGTTCTCGGCGTGCCAAACCTCGTAAAAATATTCTTTTGCAAGAATTTGAGAACCACTTTGGCATTGCTAGTTGAGAGTGTTGCGGCTTCAACCAACTTTGAGACGTAATCCACTGTAAGCAAAATGTACTGATTGTTAAGTGATGAAGGGAATGGCCCCATAAAATCGATGCCCCAAATGTAAAAACTTTTAACTTCCAAGATCATATGGAGTGGCATCTCATTCCTTTACGATATGTTGCCCATCCATTGACATCTATCACAGTTTTAACAAATTGGTGGGCGTCTTTAAATAATGTAGGACAATAAAACTCGGCTTTAAGCACTTTTGCCACTGTTCTCTCACTACCATAGTGTCCTCCATACGCCGATGAGTAGCATTCATGTAGTATGTTAATTCCTCACTTCACTATAAGGCACACATCTTCTGATCATCTTGTCGGCGCACTATTTGAATAAGTAAGGTTCATCCCACATATACCACTTGACGTCATGAAGAAACTTCTTCTTCTATTATCGTGTAAGATCAGGGGGGAAGAATGTTGCTCACAAGATAATTCACGAAGTCCGCATACCATGGAAATTCTGTATTTATCCCAAACAGTTGCTCATTCGGGAATGCTTCGTTGATTACACACGTGTCCTCTTCCTTTTTATTTTGATTTTTCAACCTAGACAAATGATCGGCGACCTGGTTCTCCGTTCCCTTTCTATCCTTTATTTCTAAATCAAACTCTTGTAAAAGGAGAATCCATCAGATAAGGCGTGGCTTAACATCTTTTTTTGAAATTAAGTATCTAATGGCCGAGTGATCTGTATAAACTACTACCTTTGTACCGATCGAGTACACCCGAAATTTATTGAATGCATATACTACGGCAAGCAATTCTTTTTTCGTAATTGTGTAGTTCATTTGAGTCTTCGTGACTGTCTTACTTGCATAATATATGGCATGGAATACCTTCTCTCGGTGTTAACCCAAAACAGCCCCAACCGCATAGTCGCTTGCATCACACATTAACTCAAAGGGCATGGTCCAATTCGGCGCGACAATGACGAGAGTTGTGGTCAATTTCTTCTTCAACAACTTAAATGCTAATTTACACTCCTCATCAAACTTGAAATCCGAATCCTTCTCTAAAAGGCTGCACAGAGGTTTTGTAATTTTAGAGAAGTCTTTTATACATCGTCTATAAAACCTAGCATAGTCCCATAAAACTTCGAATTCCCTTAACTGAACTCGGTGGTGAAAGCTTTTCCTAATGGTCATGGAGAAACATTTTCCTAACCATGTTTTTACAGCCTATAAGGAAGGAATGTCATTCCTAATAATTAATATGTCATCAATATATAATACAAGGAATACAATATGACTCCCACTAACCTTCTTATATACACAAGGTTCATCTTCATTTTTAATAAAGCCAAATTCTTTGTCTGCCTCATAAAATTGAAGATTCCAACTTCGAGAGGCTTGCTTCAATCCATAAATGGATCGATGCAGCTTACATACCTTTCCAGCATCCTTTGGAGTGACAAAACCCTCAGGTTGTGTCATATACACATCCTCTAGGAGATTTCCGTTAAGGAAAGCAGTTTTGACATCCATCTGCCAGATTTCGTAATCATAAAAAGCTGCAATAGCAAGTAATATCCTGATGGATTTAACCATTGCCACTGGAGAAAAGGTTTCATCATAGTCAATACCTTGAATTTGTTTAAAACCTTTTACTACCAGTCGGCCTTTATAGGTTTGTACATTACCATCCATGTCAGTTTTCTTCTTGAAAACCCACTTGCACCCGATTGGTTTTACCCCTTCAGGTGGATCAACCAGAGTCCATACTTGGTTAGTATACATGGAGTCCATCTCAGATTTCATGGCTTCAAGCCATTTTTTAGAATCTGGTCCATTCATAGCTTCTTGGTAGGAAGCAGGCTCATCTTGATCTATGAGCATCACATCGCCGTTTTGAGTCACAAGATATCCATAATATCTCTCAGGATCTTGGCTTGTCCTACCAGATCTATGAATGACTTGTGTAATTTGAGCAGGTTCACTTTCCACAATATCTTGTGGTTCCTGCTCACGTTCCAACTCAGGTTCAATGATATTTTGTGGTTCTCGAATTTCTTCGAGTTCTACTTTCCTCCCACTTTTTCCTTTAGAGACAAATTCTCTTTCTAGAAAAATACCAGTTCGAGCAACAAACACCTTATTCTCAAAAGGTTTGTAGAAATAATACCCTTTTGTTTCCTTTGGGTATCCCACAAAATTATATTTGTCAGATTTGGGTCCGAGCTTGTCAGAATCAAGACGTTTTACGAATGCCTCGCAACCCCAAATCTTCATGAATGACATACTAGGACGTTTCCCAGTCCACATCTCATATGGTGTCTTCTGAACCGTCATATGGTTTCTCTAGGGCATGACCCCAGAAGCTTATCGGAAGATCTACATGACTCATCATTGATCGTACCATGTCCAACATGGTTCGATTCCTCCTCTCAGATACAGAATTCTATTGTGGTGTTCCAGGTGGAGTGAGTTGTGATATAATATCACACTCCTTTAGAAGGTCATCAAAGTCTTGGCTTAAGTATTCACCTCCTCGATCAGATCGAAGGGCTTTAATGCTTTTTCCAAATTAGTTTTGAACTTCACTCTTGAATTCCTTGAACTTTTCAACGGATTCGGATTTGTGTCTCATAAGATACACATATCCATATCTACTAAAGTCGTCAGTAAATGTAATGAAGTAATAAAACCTACCTCTTGCTAACGAACTCATGGGTCCACATACATCACTATGTATAAGTCTCAATACATCGCTAGCCCGTTCACTGTGTCCAGTGAAAGGGGCTTTAGTCATCTTGCCTAATAAACAAGACTCATATTTCTCATATGATTCAAAATCAAATGAATCCAAGAACCCATCTTTATGGAGTTTGAATATGCTTTTCTTATTTATATGGCCTAAACGACAGTGCCAGAGATATGTCGGATTTGAATCATTTGATTTAAATCGTTTTGTATTTATGTTATAGATAGGCATTTCTAAATCAAGAATATAGAGACCGTTAAACAATTGTGCAATACCATAACAAATATCATTTAAGTAAAACAAACAACGATTGTTCTTTATTATAAATAAAAAACCTTTCTTGTCCAAACAAGAAATAGAAATAATGTTTTTGCTTATAGCAAGCACAAAATAACAATCTTCTAATTCTAAAACTAGCCCAGTGGGCAAAGATAAATGATAAGTTCCTATGGCCAGTGCAGCAACTTTTACTTCATTCCCAACTCGTAGGTCAACCTCTCCTTTCGCTAAAGTCCTACTCCTTCGGAGTCCCTGCACATTAACACAAATGTGAGAACCACATCCAGTATCCAATACCCATGATGTTGAAGTAGACAAGTTGATTTCTATAACATATATTCCTGAATCAGAAGTCGTACTTCCTATCCTTTTCTTCACTTCTTCCAAATAAGCATGACAATTCCTTTTCCAGTGTGCAGGTTTTCCACAGAAGTGACACTCACCTTCTTTAGCCACCCCACCTTTAGGTTTTAAAGCCTGTTTGGTTTTGTAATTGGGTTTGGCAAAAGATTTAGATCCTATCTTCTTCTTGCCTTTCCAATTTCCCTTAGCATTCCCCTTTTGCACCATCATTATGGGAGCGGGTCCTGCCATTTTCATGTTGTTCTCGATAGTTCTTAACATGCTCAAAAACTCAGTAAGGGGTTTTTTAATTTCATTCATAAGATAGTTCATAACAAATTGAGAGTAGCAGTTGTTCAAAGATTGCAAAACAAGATCAGTTTAGGCTTCTGGAGTGATTAGAAAACCCAACCTATTAAGGTAATCAATATACCCAATCATTTTCAGCATATGTGGAACAACTAGATCACGTTCACCCATTTTGTAGTGATACAACGCCTTGCTTGTATCATACCTCTCCTATCGAGCATTCCCTTAGAATAATTTCTTGAGATGCTCGATCATCTCATAAGCATCCATCAACTCATGTTGCTTCTGAAGCTCAGCGTTCATGGTTGCTAGCATGACACAAATCACGTCTAGAACATCATCTTGATGCTTCTTGTAAGCATTATTCCCCGCACGTGGTGCAGTGACAGCTGGTGCTGCAGGAATGGGCCCATCAAGGACAAATAGCTTACGCTCTTGTTTGAGGACAATCCTCAAGTTCCTATGCCAGTCAAGGAAATTAATTCCACTTAACTTGTCCTTTTTAAGGACTGATCGAAATGAAAGACTATTTGTGTTGTTGTTGTTTGCCATTAATATCTACAATTTTTAAGTGCAAAAATAATAAGTCAAATTGCAGAGTTGATATTATGTAATTGATAATAGTACATTCAAAATATACCTCCCACTATTTTATTCAAATTAATAGCCCTCACCATTAATTCGAAAAGCATTTTCTATTAAATCTTTCTAGTGAGCCAAGATCCATATTTCATTATGCCTTAAGTTAGCTTTGGCTATTCTCTCAATACATAATTATTTAGGTAGACAACCCCTTGTCAATTATATCATATATAACTCTTGGATAGTTTAGTAAAAAATATGTGTTTCTAGTCCATCTAATGGTACCTACCAAACACCATGCCTCTAAGTTCACAATCCTATTGAGATAACTTATTTAAGTCGGGCCCAATGATTTTAACAGTTTGGATATCACAATTATCCTATCGCATCTTACCTAGATAAATAGTGTACTTTGCTTTGGCAAACCTACATCTATTGATCAAGGTCCTGATGAGTGTTATTCATTGGAAGGCATCTGACTTAGACTTAATAATTTATTGAGGGATTTTATTAATTAATTTAGATCTCACCAATTTTAATCTTACTAAGCATGGACTTTATTTATCATATCATATCACATACAAGCATAAATAAAGTGCAAAATTAAATGTGTCACAGTTATGGCCCAATCCACTGTCAATCTTTTCAAGCTAATGAAAGATTGAAGGTCAATCTAAGGTGGTAAAAGATCTCAAAATAATAGCTTCCTTGGATCTTCATCATGCATGTGCCTCCTCTCCATCATCATCTTTCCATCGTGTTCATCATCTTGTCATCTTCATCGATTATAGATTATTACATGACATAAAGAAACCTCGAGTTACATTCGAGGGGATTTAGATGTGAAGAGAATATTACATTAGAATTTATAGAAAGGTACGACATGCAAGCCGTATTTAAAAAAACCAAAAACCACTAACCTATGGGTCAAAAAGCCATAACTGTGCACCATGCATATCACAATGAGCACATAACAATTTATATATAATTAAAGAAAACTATATATAACATATTGGGGTCACGACCATCATGCGCAACGACGGGGGGTCTCCCCTCCTAGCGGTGGTCCTGCTGGGTATGGCGCGCTCCGCGCTATGAGATTGGCGATATGGCGCGGTCCATGCTGGCATGTCAGGAAGTGTCTGGGGTAGTAGAGCACCCCGCGCTGTGTCTGTGCAATTGGCAGCGCGGGCTACGCTAGGGGGTCAGTAACATAATGACTATATTTTCCTTCTTCAACCTTCGAATCATCCAAACATGGAGTCAAATTATCTGAAAACTTCATATTTAAACTAGATTATAAACTAAAATATAAAAAATAACTTAAAGAGAAAGAGTTTAGAGCTTGGGTTGCCTCCCAAGTAGCGCTAGTTTTAATGTCGTAAGCTCGACGGTGCCTCTTGCATCACTGTGCATCGGCAAGGGTAATGTTGATGACATCCCAATTTGAATTACCACCCTAGTAATGCTTTAATCATTGACCATTGACGTTGAAAGTCTCCAATGGATTTTGACTGTAGAGTTCGACGGTGCCATGTGAGAAAACTGTTTTGATGGTGAATGGTCCCGACCACCTTGATTTTAGTTGTCCTGTGAACAATCTCAACCGTGAATTGAACAATAAAACTGATTGCCCAAGCTCGAATGTTCTTTGTATCAATTTCTTGTCGTGCCATCTCTTGACCTTTTCCTTATACAACTTTGAGTTCTCGTAGGCTTGCAATCGGAATTCGTCGAGCTCGTTGTTGGGTTTCGGCATAGAAACGCACAGCGAAAATTAAAATTTTAAAGTAATTTCCGAAACCCTAAAACAGGATCCATGCGAAAAACAATTAATTCAGTGGTTAGATATTATATCGATTATAGAATTTTTTTAAAACGCTCCGAATCTCCAACGCAATTCGTCACCGTACTACGTGTCTACGGTATCCACACGAAGGCACACAAATGTTCGCACGATTCTATAATAAAAGGAGTTGCGGTACTAGCCACCAAAGGAACAAGATTTTTGAACTTTTCTCTAGTCTCTCTCTAAGAGCAGCTAGGGTTTGTGAGTTTATGATCGTTACTTAAAATGGCTGCTATATATCTTATATATAGTAGTTAATAGGAATTAATCAAAACCCTAATCCAATTAAAATAAAATCTGAAATGTATATATATATATATATATATATATATATATATATATATATCTTAATTAAGTCTGTCTTAATTAATATACCTATATATAAATTATCCTATTAATTTAAATTCATAATTTAAAATTCTATCAATCATATTGACATATTTAAATCTTTAAAATTTAAAATAATTTCCTTTTAATTACGTTATTTGTGTGTGACCCTATAGGTTATTATTACGTTGGCAATAATTTTAAAATCATATTATAAAATTATAAACAGTGAGTGACATCTAGTAATGCATCACTGCTACCCAAGTAATAATAAGATCAATGATTCGATGCAACCTTTTCGTGACCAATGTTTCAATGTAATTTAATCCTTTTAACCTTGACATCCTAGATTAAACTCGAGTCATGGAATATGTCATACTCTTCATAATTTAATCTGAGTTTTCTTGATCAATGAGTAGACTATATAAAACAAATCACTATTTGAGCATGGACCATGCATTTCATAGTCCTACTCAATCAAGAGGCCTATAGATATCACCCCTAATATATAGGATGGTTAAATTCCATCTAGATCACTCATATTCCACACACGATTCACTGATGTACCCAATAATCACCTTTATAGTCCACCATATTAAAGGTGACATTTGATGATATCAAAGTACATAAATTCTTGTGTAAAAATATTGTGATTTCAGGTCGGAGGACCATTACATCATTGTCACTATGAGAATCGCTAATGACACTTCGATGCTCTACATAGAATTCTCATGGTGGGTCTGTCCAGTACATCGTTCTCTAACACATACCTATGCATTGACTTAATATCTCATATATTTATGACCAATGAGATTTGGTCATTAGTCAATCCACATACTAGTCTCAATACATCATTGTTGTCCTATCAACAATGGTACTCGACTAGGGACATTTAAGAGCAATGATACTAATTGTAATTATATAATCTCATGTTCAAGTCACATACTTGAAACTATATAAATTGTATCCATATTCTAAGGAATTTTATTATGTTAACATTTATATAACGCAGTAAATAAAACCATAATAAAATCTTTCATTTATTTAATCAAATATAATATCAAAATGTTAAGCAATTATATCAAAAAATTGGCCTCTAGGCCATAAACTCTAACACTCATTTAGCTGAAGTAGTCTCTTTTCACCCACCGCTACTTGATTGAAGTTCAGTTTCTGAATAGCCCAGTAGGCCTTATGCTGTAACTCGACCGGTAAGTGACAAGCTTTCCCGTATAGTAGTTGATATGGTGACATGCCAATCGATGTTTTATATGCAGTTCGGTAGGCCCACAGTGCATCGTCCAACCTGAGCGACCAATCCTTTTGACTTGGGTTTACCACCTTTTCCAAGATTCTCTACACTTCCCTATTAGAAACCTCGGCTTGCCCACTGGTTTAGGGATGATATGTTGTAGCTACCTTATGGTTAACCCCATACTTGGCCAATAGAGCTGTAAACAATTTGTTGCAGAAGTGACTACCTTCATCACTTATAATAGCTCTCAGCGTGCCAAACCTCGTAAAAATATTCTTTTGCAAGAATTTGAGAACCACTTTGGCATTGCTTGTTGAGAGTGCTGCGGCTTCAACCCACTTTGAGACGTAATCCACTGCAAGCATAATGTACTGATTGTTAAGTGATGAAGGGAATGGCCCCATAAAATCGATGCCCCAAACGTAAAAACTTTGAACTTCCAAGATAATATGGAGTGGCATCTCATTCCTTTTCGATATGATGCCCATCCGTTGACATCTATCACAAGTTTTAACAAATTGGTGGGCGTCTTTAAATAATGTAGAATAATAAAACTCAGCTTTAAGCACTTTTTCCACTGTTCTCTCACTACCATAGTGTCCTTTATTCGTCGATGAGTGGCATTCAGGTAGTATGTTAATTCCTCACTTCACTGTAAGGCACACATCTTCTGATCGTCTTGTCGGTGCACTATTTGAATAAGTAAGGTTCATCCCACATATACCACTTGACGTCATGAAGAAACTTCTTCTTCTATTATCGTGTAAGATCAAGGGGGTAAGAATGTTGTTCACAAGATAATTCGCGAAGTCTGTGTACCATGGAAATTATGTATTTATCCCAAACAGTTGCTCATTCGGGAATGACTCGTTGATTACACACGTGCCCTCTTCCTTTTTATTCTGATTTTTCAACCTAGACAAATGATCGGCGACCTGGTTCTCCGTTCCCTTTCTATCCTTTATTTCTAAATCAAACTCTTGTAAAAGGAGAATCCATCAGATAAGGTGTGGCTTAACATCTTTTTTTGAAATTAAGTATCTAATGGACGAGTGATCTGTATAAACTACTACCTTTGTACCGATCGAGTACACCCAAAATTTATTGAATGCATATACTACGGCAAGCAATTCTTTTTTCTTAAATGTGTAGTTCATTTGAGTTTTCGTGACTATCTTACTTGCATAATATATGGCATGGAATACCTTCTCTCGGTGTTAACCCAAAACAGCCCAAACCGCATAGTCGTTTGCATCACACATTAACTCAAAGGTCATGGTCCAATTCGGTGCGACGATGACGGGAGTTGTGGTCAATTTCTTCTTCAACAACTCGAATGCTAATTTACACTCCTCATCAAACTTGAAAGCCGAATCCTTCTCTAAAAGGCTGCACAGAGGTTTTGCAATTTTAGAGAAGTCTTTTATAAATCGTCTGTAAAACCCTGCATGCCCCAGAAAAATTCTAATTCCCTTAACTGAAATCGGTGGTGAAAGATTTTCAATTGTTTCCAATTTTGCTTTGTTAACCTCTAATCCATGAGCTGAGACTTTATGCCCCAGAATTATGCCCCAAAATTATGTCTTCTTCAACCATGAAGTGATACTTTTCCCAATTAAGTACCAGATTGGTTTCTGTGTATCTTTGTAAGACCATTAACAATCTCTCCAGACAGGCATCAAAATCATCCCCATAGACAATGAAGTCATCCATGAAGACTTCCATATTTTCTCTACCATGTCTGAGAAGATAAGCCATCATACACCACTGGAAGGTAGCGGGTGCATTACACAAGCCAAATGACATTCTCCTGAATACGAATGTGCCATATGGGCACTTGAACGTAGTCTTCTCTTGATCTTCAGGATCAATTATGATCTGATTATAACCCGAATATCCATCCAACAAGCAATAGTACTCATGTCCCGCTAATCTGTCCAACATCTGATCGATAAAGGGCAAAGGAAAGTGATCTTTGCGGGTCGCCTTATTCAACCACCTGTAGTCCATGCAAACCCTCCAACCAGTCACCGTCCTTGTCGAAATTAGCTCATTGTCATCGTTATAAACCACGATCATTCCTCCCTTTTTTGGCACACATTGCACCAGACTGACCCATTTACTGTCTGAAATCGGGTAAATGATACCCGCATCCAACCATTTCAGGATTTTTTTTTTGACCACTTCCTTCATGATTGGGTTAAGACGTATCTATTGCTCCACTGTCGATCTGGCATCGTCTTCCATCAGAATTTAATGCATGCAAAAGGATGGGTTAATTCCTTTGATATCCACAATTGTTTATCCTATAGGCAATTTGTGGTCCCTCAGTACTCTCAGACACTTTTCTTCCTACAATTCGTTAAGTGCAGCAGAAATAATGACAGGTAAGGAATTAGAATGGCCTAAGTATACATACCTGAGGTGTTTAGGGAGTGGCTTAAGTTCAAGAGTCGATGGCTCCTCCAATAACGGTTTCATCTTTGACGTAGCTTTTTCATCAATGTGCAATGGTTCAACTGGTGCTCTAAATCTGCTAACTCGTGGCAGGGAGTCTAGCATCTGCAAGTACTCTACAAATTCTGGATCAACTGATTCTTCATCTCCCAATAAAGACGTTTCTAATTGATCATTAACCAAACTCTTTCTCATGTCTTCGTTGATTATCTGATCAATGATATCCATCCAGAAATAATCTTCTTCATCCGTAGGAAATTTCATGGCCTTGAAAACGTTGAATTTTACTTCTTGATTGTGGACCCTCATCGTTAGTTCACCCTTTTGTACGTTGATGAGTGTCCTACCCATAGCCAAAAAGGGTCTCCCAAGGATGATTGGAATATTCTTATCTTCCTCAAAATCAAGAATAATAAAATCCGTGGGAAATATAAACTTGTCTACCTTACCCAATATGTCCTCCACAATGCCTCTCGGGTACGTGACCGACCTATTCGCCAACTGTAAAGAGATGTTCTTAGGCTTTGGAGCTGGCAAACCCAATTCTGTATAAACTGATAATGGCATAAGGTTCACACTCGCTCCAAAATCACATAAACAATTATTAAACGCCGTATTCCCAATCATGCACGGCATGGTGAAACTCCCCGAATCTTTTAACTTTGGTGGCAACTTTCGCTGTAATACCGTACTACACTCCTCTGTTAACGCCACTGTCTCGAAATCTTCCAATTTCTTTTTCCTGGACAAAATCCCTTTCATGAATTTTGCATAACTTGGCATCCACTCTACGGATTCTTCGAACGGGATATTAATCTGAAGTTTCTTAAAAACATCCAAAAATTTCACAAACTGCTTGTCTAATTTCTGCTTTTGAACTCTATGCTGAAACGGGGGTGGAGGATACACAACTGGCTTGTCATCTAACTTTGTTTTCTCAATTTACTTATCCTCACCCTATTTTTCTTCAATCACTTTGTTTTCATCAAATTTTCCATCCGATGTAGCTGAATTTTCTACACCTTTCCCTTCCAAATGTTTTCCACTTCTCAAGGTGATTGCATGACACTGTTCATGATTTCCCTTCGGATTTCTTTCGGTGTCACTTGGTAGTGTCCCTTGAGGTCTATTGTTCAATGCTAATGCAATTCATCCCATCTGATTCTTTAGATTCTTGATGGCTATCTCTTGCGATTTCATTGACATTGCTTGATTTTTAATGGCTACCTCATTGCTCGTTACATAATTTGATAGCAACTCCTCTAAACCGGATTTCCTCTCTTAATGGTGAACTGGTTTTTGTTGATTCTGAAATCCAGGGGGATACGATGGTCGTGGAGCTTGCTGATTCTGATTAATATTATTCCACGACAAATTTAGATGATTTCTATTCCCCTGATTATATACATTCTGGTACGTATTCTGAGGAATTATGTTGTAGTTACCCATAAATTGCACTGACTCTGGGTTGATTACGCATTGATCCGTTGGATGTTCACCCGCGCATAACTCACAAATAACTGCAACTTGATGTGTATGTCCTCCTGACCAAACGTCGAACTTCTAGGAGAGTGCTGAAATTTGCGCTGTTATTGCCGTCACTCCATCTACCTCTAACACTCCAGCGACTATAGGTTATGTCATTCTTTTCATGGGCCACTGATAGTTGTTATCTGCAATTGTCTCTATAAGCTGGTATGCCTCCTCATAGTTCTTTACCATAAAAGCTCCCCCCGACGCTGCATCAATACTGGTCCTGAGATTTCCATGTAGTCCATTATAAAATGTATTCATCTGCAACAACTTAGGCTATCCGTGGTGTGGGCATTTTCTAAGAAATTCTTTGTATCTCTCCCATACCTCATACAATGACTCCCCATGTTGCTGATCAAACATGGTAATCTGGTTCCTCATCTTTGCAGTTTTCACTGGCGAGAAGAATTTTGATAGAAATTTTTGAGCCAGGTCATTTCATGTCGTTATTGAACCCGCTGGTAGAGAGTGTAACCAACTCTTCGCCTTGTCCTGCAGAGTGAATGGGAACAAGCGAAGTCTAACTACTTCATCTGGCACCCCATTGTACTTGAAAGTGTCGCATATCTCCAAAAAACTGATCAAATGCTCGTTAGGATCGTCGTTTGCAAGTCCCCCAAACTGAACTGAGTTTTGGATCATCTGAATAGTCCTAGGCTTAATCTCGAAAGTATTCGCAGCTATTGCAGGCTTGGTGATACTCGACTACAGCTCAGTCACCTTGGGTGTAGCAAAATCCCTCAACGCTTTCTGGTCTTCGGCAACCATTGCTTCTTCTTTGTCAGAACTTTTGAAGTCGTCCCTTATTTCCTTGATCCACTTACTTAACCTCTGAAACCTTCTCTCAATGTCATCCTCAAAAGGAAGCAAGTCTGGATTTTTGGATCGAGTTTGCATAAACGAACTTCAAAAACCTTAAATAAGATGAATAAAATAAAAACAAAAAGGTGTTTAAGTAAAACTGGACTAATTAAACTGATATTGTAAAATAATAAAATCTAGACTAAAGTCCCCGGCAACGGCGCCAAAAACTTGTTGGGTAAAATCTAATTACGCACAGCACGCAAGTATACGTGGTCAACAAGTAATATACTAATAAGTAGAGTATCGTTCCCTCAGAGACTCAACAAGACATTAACTTCAAAATTACCAATTTCCTATCAATCCTAATTTTATTAAACCAATCAAATTCCAGTTTATAGTAAAAATAATAAAGATATTTAAAATCAAAGAAAAATCAACAAACCCTAAAACTAAATTTTCAAACAAATCTTGGAGAACTAGGCTTACAACTTCACTCTAAGCATCACTCTGATTATTATTATTCCTTATTCCAGTTTAATTAACTATTCCAGTTTATTAATCAAGAACACGTATGTAGCACTAGCCACCTCTCGATGTACTAATACCGTATTAACCCAAATCAACAATTAAGATAGAAGTGTGTTAAACACCTTAATCAACTAACTCACTATATCTCTATGTGAATTACAATTAAAGAAGGTTTAACTTCAAGTTCTTTATATGATTACATGCGATGTCAAGCATATCTCTACCCTAACATACATCAAGATTCTGCTTATTAACATAAATCAAGAACACATGTTATATTAATTAAGTCTAGATTCGTATTTCATCTCTCAATCTCATACAAGTCCACATAAAATTGTTGATCAAGCAATTCAAAAATTCACGCTCAAATTAATATAGATAAACTGAATAATAGCTTATTAAACTGAAAACCAAGATTACATAATCATCGTTCCACTTAAAGATCCATTATAAGCCTAATAAGTAATTTAGTTCATAACTAATGAATTAAATACAGAATAAATAAAAGAAAACATCATCCCAATTACACAATTTGAAATTATAGGAGAATAGTACTACACCACCCTTCTCACCCTTCACATCTGAATTCTTCGTGAAATTATTCTTCCCTTCGTTTCTCCAAGCTCTTTCCTTTCAATCTCGTTCTCGAAGTCTATCTGAATTCCTCTCACTTTTCTCCAACAAATAACATATATTGCCTCACCTCAGCTTCATATCACCAATCCTAATCCAACTCTAATTTAGCACGTAAAAATCAAATAACAATTCCAATCCTTTCCAAAACCAACAAGTCATTAGTCAAAGACTCCCACAAACATGAAATAACAACCATCCCACAATCCTATTATGATCATATTACATAAAGAATTAATAGCTCCCAACATTTCCCTTCTTCCAACACATAACTTATCCTACCCAGCTCAGCTCCCGTAACAGCGCGCCCTGCGCTAGGGTATACTCGTAGCAAGCACGATCCGCACTACAATACCAGAAGGCATTCATGTACTAGCTCACCCCTCGCCGCTTTACTAAGCATCGCAGTGCGCCCCACGCTAGGAAGCCAGAATGTCTAAAGTTGCTCGAAAATCCTTTCAATGCTAGCTAATTGATACGCATACTGAATATCCTAAAATAAGAACAAAACCCATCAAAAGTAACATGAAAGAAATCAAAAACTAACAAGCTAAATGAATACAAATCATATGTTAAAAATCTACTCAACAATATGCCTCACGACAACTTTAAAGAATATGAGAGGAATTATCCTACTCATTATCTAGAATTGGCAGCAGTCATTTACGTACTAAAGGTCTAAAGACATTACCTGTATGGGGGAGAAAGTGGAGATCTATACGGAACATAAAAGCCTCAAATATTTCTTCACCTAAAATGAACGTAACATACGCCAAAGACGTTAGCTCGAGCTGTTGAAATATTATAGCCATACCATTCAATATCATCCTGAAAAAGCGCGTGGTAGCTGACACGTTGAGTAGAAGATTGTATGCGTTTACGAGTGCGACGTTGTTAACACAAAGACCCATTTCGCATAACCTACAAATGATGGAGATAGAGTTAAAGACTCTAGGTACCCACGTGAAGATAGCAAATATACGATTAGAATCGACTTTAATCGATAAATTTAAGGCTGCCAAAGCTATAAACCTGGAGCTGATGAATATGAAGAAGAAGGTACAAGAAGTCGTTATTCTAAAAACGAGAATCAACGATGTAAGGAAAGTTCATACCTTCAATTTATTAATCCATTTAAAATTCTCGATCGAGTAGGAACTGTGGCCTATAGACTCGAACCACATTATTAAATTAGAACCAGATGAGATAGCGGAAGATTTAACGTATGAAGATGTAATTGTTAAAATCTTGGATAAGAAGAAACCTATTCTACACTCAAAGGTTATACCTCAAAAGTTAGAATCTGAAATAAAAACAAGGTATCCTCACCTCTTTGACATACCAGGTATGTACACCAATTTCGAGGATGAAATTAATAAGAAGGGGAGGTTGTAAGACCCTAACTTTTATGAATAAAGATTTAATTTTCTCGAAATATGTTTTTTAATATTCTTGTGTGGATTTGATATAATGTTATAGTTGTGGGTTATTTTTATAAATTTTACAAAGTAAGTAAGTTGTTATAAAATATTCGATTGGTCGAGGAATATTCATTTTATTAGGGAATATTCGTACGACGACACAATCATTGGTGAAACCCACAACGGAATTACTGTCGGAGTTAGAAAACGACAGAAGTAACTTTTTATAAAAATAATGGCAAAATTTTTACCGTTAACTATTGACATACCCTGTGATAAAAGTACAATAATACGCGTGGTTACATAGTAGCACACTGTATTGATTATTGATGCTTACATGAGAAATCACTCAATTATACTCAATTATTGTTACATAGTATCTCATGTTATTGATTCAATTATTGTCACAATATTTTATATTATTAAATCAATAATTGAGAGGACAAATTTATTTATATTATTATTTGCATTATTGACAATGTCTAGAAAGTTCTGTCGAGGAAAGGGGTTTGGTCACCTAATTCCGTGTCAATATGGAGAAATCTTTATCAGAAATCCCTTTCTTTCTTGGGAATGATCTGGTTGTTAATATTGTGAGTTATAATATTAATGGTGAATGTTATTAAAAATATGTTTGTGAAGCCAATTGAATTGAGATAAATAGAGGGGTATTTTATGAAGTATTTGTTGTAAATTTGGCTTATTATATGGACCCTCACTTACCTATTTTTCAAAATCATCAGGAGAAAATTATCTCAGTTTTGTTTATATATATATATATATATATATATATATATATATATATATATTAAAAGTTATTATATATATATATGTGTGTGTATGTTTGTGTGTGTAATTTGTGTGGTGCCGTGTGTGGTGAGAAAGTTATAATATATATATATATATATATATATATATATATATATATATATTATATAAAGTTTTATTTTTTATGTAAAATAGAATATATTATATTTTATTATGCATAATGTTGCATAGCACTGCATAGTGTGTGCATAGTACAGCATAGTAAAATCAAATTTTTTTAAAAGTTTCGTCCGTGAATTCCCAAAATTTATGCCCGTGATGGTTTCATTGTTGATCCGTGATTTCTAAAATTCAAATAGTATCCTGCCATTTTCCTATAAATAGGATGCTTAGTTTAGAATTGAAAATCACAACAGAATCAGAGAATTCTTCTTCTATAATATTGAGCGTATTTCTTTGAAGTTTAAGGAAACTTTGAGTGTAGAAAACAATGCAAATTTTCTTGAAGAATATCTCTGCTATACCAGTCAGAATTGCTCTCTTTTTAAGGTATGGAGTATTATTTATTTCATATTCTCTTACGATATTATTTTTCGTATTCGTAAGGAATTTTATTTTCGTTCAAAATTCGAAAGGAATATTATTTTCGTTCAATATTCGTAAGGAATATTATCTTCGTTTAATATTCGTAGGAATATTATTTTTGTTCAACAACTGTAAGGGATATTATTTTTGTTCAATATTCGTAAGAAATAATATTTTCTTCCATACTCTGTAGTATGTAAGTAATATTATTTCGTTTCAAATTCCGAATTCTACACTCATTTTGTTAAGTATTGCTTCTATACTTCTTGAAATTAGTAGAATATCTTTAAATTTTGAGCTTTATCTAGTATCATTTCACGAAAATATTATTTTGAACATTCTTGATAATTTTTAACCTTTTCATGTTGTGGTACTATTCACGAGGTACTATTCCCAAAGTACTATTCACAAGGTACTATTCAATCAGGTACTATTCACCCGGGGTACTATTCATGATAAAAATTAATTTCTTTTATGTCCAAATTATTTTTGATACAATATTATTCTTGAATTTTACTCCACAAAGCAGTATCATGTTGAGAATTTGGACATTATTGAATTCTGGATAAATTAAATTATAAATCTTTATAATTTATCCTTGCTCTCATTTAATTAAATTCTTATATCATTGTCATCATCCTCATTCTTATATCATTATCGTTGACCCGTAATGTATAAATGGACTATTGATTGGTATGATTATAACCAGGGATTATTTGGTATAATCATGACCTTTAATGTTACAAATGATGTGGTAAAAGTCCTCATTGGCCCGTAGTGCATTGATGGATAGTTATTGACATGATCATGACCATTGGTGATAATAACGAATATCCTTGGCCCGTAGTACATGGATGATTCATTGATGTGATAATAACAAATATCTTTGGCCCATAGTGCTTGGATAATTCAGTGATGTGGATTATTTATTGAGCTGAGTCTCAGCGATAAAATTGATGATAAACTTTTAAATCATAGAAGATAGTAGATATCATGCTCTACTTGAGTCTTCTAATGGATTACTTATTCTGCTGCAATTGTTGAACTAAAACTTGTCGTCTATTGTATTCTATCAGTTGTTATACTGTTGAAGGCTAAGGATAATTTATTCTGCATTATCTTGGCCATAATATTCTTTACTAGGCTAGTTAAGTTCACCCTTTTATTTCATTGTTCTCTTCACGAAATGAGAATATAGTTGGTACTAGTCAGGGAATGGAGTGATGGTCCGAGATGGTTGCTATAGTAGTCCTCACTATTCTATGAAATAGTGTGATAATAATTGTAATGACAACTTATTTTTAGTTTGGATATTGTCTAGAAGATAATATTTGTATTAAAACTCACAGCTTATGTTTTGTCGTAATGTGTACGACAATTAATAATTGTGTAAATTAAGTTTGTATTTGAATTATGTACCATGTATTTGGCGACTCATAATAGGTTGTGTATACCTATTTTGGGGGCGTCACATAATGACTTAATCTTTTGAATTAAATTGGTTTCCAAACATGTATATTAATGTCTTGTGTACGACTTTGTGCACTAAACTGTACACAAAAAATTATGCATTAAGATCGACTACATTGTTGGGTAAAATCTAATTACGTACAACACACAAGTATACGTGGTCAACAAATAATAAAGTGAAAGTAGAGTATCGTTCCCATGAGAAATTATTTAATAAAAATCACCACGTAGTAACCAATAACCAACTCAATCTTATTTAAACGAATGAATTTCAAATTATATAATTAAACTATTATTAAATTCCACTAGTTAAATTAAGATTACGGAGATTTAAGATCACAACTTCACTTATTGCTTCATTTAAGTTAACACACTTCTCATCAAAATTATTCTATATCCTGAATTGTTAATCAAGAACACTAAAGCAGATAAAACTACCTCTCGATGCATAATACACATACTGACTTAAATCCACAGATGATAGAATTAAGCAAGACACTCTAATTAACTAATCCACTATATCTCTATATGAATTACAATTAAAAAGGATTTAAAGCACAAGTTCTCTAAAAGATTACATATGGCGTAAAGGCATATCTCTATCCTAAACACGAATCATGAATTCCATCTATGCAGAAATCACAAACACATGTTATCATGATAAGATATAAATCAATACTTCATCTCTCGAGTTTGTGACGCCCCTAAATCCAGGTTACTTGACCCCCCGAGTTTGGTGTTCACGATCCACAATATAATAACATCTAACTACCCATTTAAATATAAATAGGAATACATAACTCATTAACATATATTGTTAATACATAAGTCCCAAGTCCACTAACCTTAACATTACAGAGATACCCCTTAGATATATAAAAAGGGTTTACAATATAATACAACATAATAATAATATTTTTCATTATACTACTCCAGCATCTTGCCTTTGTCTTTGTTCTTCTTCGATCCGCTGGCCTCTTCGATTCTAACTGAAATGTTTTTATTTAGCAAGGGTGAGCAACAAGTTTGCCCCGCAAGTTAAGACATACAATAAATGTATATGAATCAATAAGAACAGACTATCTATTTTGATAGAATGAAACAAAAGTTCGGTGAACTTTGAAATAGCTGAACAAATCGCTAATCAATAACAAGTCTTCTCGTATTCTATGCAACACAATAATCTGATAATGAAAGAGTACAATGCTTTCAAAGTTTCTGCGATATTCTAATGAATTATCAAGAATCAATTCTACGCAATTACAAAGTGAAATGTTTTCCAGATTTATGCTGAGTGATCACACTAGATCTAGAACTTTTCTTCTCGGGTATCTATCAAAGATTTACTTTGATACATACGCAGGAGTATCAGATAACCATAAAGATTAAATCATACTCCTCTGCAAGTACTTAGAGCCAGCCAACTCCTTGTACCCTATATTATGCATAATACTTAACAGTGCGCGCAATGGTCGAATATACGACCTAAAATGTTCCCTTTATATAAAAGGTTGTTCTTCTCAGTCTCAGAATCAAGATTTTGATTTAACAATGAAATACTGTGATTTTAAATTCTAGTTACTTCTTAATCTAGCCAAAATAATTGGCATCGATCTGTCAATAATAATTAAATTCTCTTCTCGAACCTATTAAGTTTTAACAAATGTTCGTCTAGTCCAGAATAATTGGCTAAGACATTTCTCAACATAATTCGACAATAAATAAGAATTATATGTACTGTCAATATTAGCTTCTTCGAATTTAAATATCCAACAACAGTTATTCTGCGAATATATTTTCAGAATCAGTAATTCAATTTGAATTATTAAATATGCACTAACTGTGAATAATCAACAATAAATCCCTTGACGTGGTATAATTTAAAATAATTAACCACTATAATAATTAAACAATATTAACTCGAGGTTGAGTTAGGAAACTTGCCTTTCGCGTTGATTACAGCTACACAATAAACTTATCTGCGTTCGTAAGACCTATAACCAATAATATCAGTCTCACAATTAGCATAATATTTCATAACACGTAACACTGTATTCTACAGTCGAACTTCTCCTAGGCACATTACCAAATAGCCACATTAGTGTTTATAACCTATACAAACACCTAATAAGTCTAACTAGTTCGGTCTGGTTGGACTTCGGTCCATTCTCAGTGTTCTGGTCACCCTATCCGATAATTAACACAGTTATTATCAATTAAACTTGGTCTCTAAGCTTCTATATTATTTTAGATAAGTCAAATATCGTTTATAATATTTTTCGGAAGCTTTTAATAATTTATAAACAATTATTATAATTTAAAATAATTTTTCAAACACTTAAATCATTTTTAAATGATTTAATTATCACATAATATTATTATCATTATTATTTAATAATATAAAAATATTAATAACATATTTGTCAAAATATTAGAGTTATTTTTAATAACTTAAAATATTTTTAAATCATCAATATTCTACTTAAATAATTTTTAAATTAATTAAAATCATTTTAAACCATCATCATTAATATTTAAATATTAATGAAATTATTATCAAAATATTAAAAGTCATTAATTATAACTTTAAATATTTTTAAATTATTTTTCTCATTTTTAAATGATTTTTAAATCAATAAAATCATTTTTAATTCTTTTATTTAATATAATAGTTAAATAAATCCAACATCGTTAATATTAATTTATTAATGAGAATTCTCCAAAAATATTGAAAATTATATTTTATAATTCAAAATATTTTCTAACACTTTATTCTTATTTAAAATAATTTTTAAATCAATAAAATCATTTTTAACTTATTTATTTAATTTAATAATTATATAAATCTAATATCATTAATATTAAATTATTAATGAAAATTCTCTAAAAATATTAAAAGTTACATTTTATAACTCAAAATATTTTTAAATACTTTATTCTTATTTAAAATAATTTTTATATAATTAAAATCATTTTTCTCTAATTTATTTAATACACTAATTAAATAAATTAAATAGTATTAATATTCAAATAATTATAATTATTAATGAAAAATATTCCAAGTAGTCAAAAGTATTTTTCATAATTTAAAATAATTTTTAAAACTATTTTTTGGTATTTTTTATAATTTATTTCTATTTTTAAGCATTTTTCAGAATATTCAAAAATTAGAAATTTATTTATCCGTCGCTATAGCCTATAGCGACGCTTTCTGCCGCCTTAGGAGTTCTTGAGCCTTAAGAACACTGACAGTCGGCCAAGCAAGGGTCAACGTTTGACCATTCATAGCTTTTAATCCAGTTTCTGAGCTTTCATTTGCATCTAGTTTGTAGTAAATATGTAGTATTACAAGTTAGAATCATCACCCGAGTCAATTAATCACATATCACGAAGATCTAAGCTCACAAAGGTACTGTCAGACCAAGTTTTGAGTTTTCTGGGTAACCTAGAAACCCAGCAGCTTCGAGGGTCTACCTTTGGGCTCAATTAATTCTATGTTATGTTCTTACAATTAGTTGTGTTATGGTCCAAATGTGTATTACTAGTGGCAAGGTACATTTACATCACAACAGATCAGTTAAACCACATCTAAATCTCCAGATACGATCTAGTCAAACTATGTCAGAACGGTTGTTCATAGAGTTTCTGGGTTTTCCAGAAACAATACTTCGTGCTCGATTGGTCAGGTTTGACCACTCACTACACTTGCTCTGTTGATGCTATAAATGATATAAAATAATGGAATCAGAGAACATATAACAGGCTACAAGTATGTTACAACAATATCAACATAACAATAAAAACCTGACAGATCAAGAGGCTTAAAAATCTTGTCAGACGGATATTTTAAATTTCTGGGTTGCCCAGATTGTGCTTGGTCATGCCCGGTCAACGTGTTTTGACCGTTAATAACTTCAAATCCAAACATCAAATGGTCTTGATTCCACTTGCAGCTTAAAGACAACATTACAAGCTACAAATAACAACTTTAAAACATCAAAAAACGAAAACGAACAAGAATTTGTGGCTCCTGACATTAGCTTGTCAGACCACAAATTTTGTTCTTGGACAGATTTTGAAAAACACCTTTTTAAAGCCATTTGATGCTATGGATCCATCATGGATCAACATAGATCAACTAAAAACATTATATAACACTAATCTAAACACATAAACACAAAAGTTGTCTTAGCATACAAGACCAAAAATGGATTTTAGGGTTTATACCTTTATGTTCTAGATTTTGAACTTTGCTCTTCAATCTGTTATTGGTTGATCTAGGGCTATTTCTAGGATTGATATACTTTTAATTTTTGGATGTCTTGGTGACAGAGAGAGAAGGTGAGAGCAAGAGAGAAAATGGCTAAGATTTATGCACTTTCTCTTTCCAATTCTCATATATATGCCATGACTTGTTGGTAGATCTAATAATTTCGGCTGTTGGCTGATATAATACACTTACCAAGTTAATGTAGTTGTGAGACCCCGGATTTTGTGAATAAAGATTTAATTTTCTCAAAATAATTTTTTGAATATTATGGTGTGGATTTGATATAATGTTATAGTTGTGGATAATATTTATAAATTTTGCAAAGTACGCAAGTTGTTATATAATATTCGACTGGTCGGGGAAAATTCTTTTTGTCGGGGAATATCCGTACGACGGTACAATCATTAGTGGACCCCGCAATGAAATTATTGTCGGATTGAGAAAATGACAAAAAAACTTTATGAAAATAACGGCGGAAGTTTTACCGTTAACTGTTGAAACACCCGGTGTTAAAAGTACAGTAATATGCGTGGTTGCATAGTAGCACACGGTATTGATTATTGATGCTTGCGTGATAAGTCACTCAGTTTTGTTTTATTGCTATTATTAAGGTAATAAAACATAATACTTTTATAAAGTTATTCTATAAATAGAATATATTATATTCTATTATGCATAGTGTCTCTGCATAGTGTTTTGCATAGTAAAATCTTTTTATATAAAACAGAATACTTTTATAAAGTTATTCTATAAATAGAATATATTATATTTTATTTAAAAGATATTGTTTTAAATATGGACCGTCAGATTAAAGTAAATCAATCTCGACCGTCCTTTTTATTCATGAGTTAGTTACTATGCAGTCCATTTTTCTATAAATAGAATCTCATTCCTTCATTATTTCTTACGAATTCACTGAAACTCTAGAGAGATAAACTATAGAGAGAAAGAATAAAAGTATTCTGCTACTTCACTACTCATATATCCGGTACTCTTCTTCTTAAGGTAGGGGATATTATTTGTTGTACTCGTAAGGGGTATTATTTCTTTTGTATTCATGGAGAGAACTTCTGTTATTCAATTATTTATTATTCTGTTGGAATAACATGTATACGCGGGATACCCTATACTTGGTGAAATCATTCTAATATTTCGTTCTTTATTATTCTATCGGAATATCATGTCTATGCCTTTACGCCGGACCTGGTTCCATTATTTATTATTCTGTCAGAATATCATGTCTGTGCGTTTACGCCATACCTGGTTCCACTCTTTATTATTCTGTTGGAATATCATGTCTGTGCATTTTACGCCGGACCTGGTTCCGTTATTTATTATTCTGTTAGAATAACCTGCATGTGCGGTCTATCGCATGCCTGGTGATTTCTTTTGTTATTTCATTCTTTATTATACTCAGTTGGTTAAAACTTTGAATTCTATACTCTATGAAATTAGTGGAATATCCTTGATATTTGCGCTTCATCCAGTATCTTTTTATGAAAATATTTTTCTGAGCATTCTTGAATTTTACTCTACAAAGCAGTATCATGTTGACAATTTGGACGTTATCAGTTCCTAGATAAATTAATTCTTGAACTTGTTTTATTGAATTCTTATATCATTGTCATCATCCTCATGTTTATATTTTTTTTGAAAGACATATGTGGCCTGTTGTGCATAGATGGACTTGGTATGATTATGACCAGAGATTATTCGGTGTAATCATAACCGTAATGTTACAAATGATGTGGAAAAAGTCCTCAATGGCCCGTAGTGCAGTGATGGACAGTTTTTGGTATGATTATGGCTATGGATTCTCTTTGGCCGTAGTACAAAGATGAATTGTTTTATGGCATGATTAGGACCGTTGATGAAAACATGATTATCTTAAGCCGTAGTGCATGGATAATTCGTGGTCGTGATACTAAAGAATATCCTTGGCCGTAGTGTAGGGGTGATTCGATGATGTGGATTATTTATTAAGCTGAGTACCATCGATAAAAGTGATGAAAAACCTTTTAAATCATAGAAGATAGTAGATTTTATTCCCTACTTGACTCTTCTAATGGATTACTTATTTTGCTGCAGTTAAACTTGATGTTTATTATATTTTATCAGTTTAACACCATTGAACGCTAATGATAATTTATTCTGCATTATCATAGTCATAATATTTCTTACTGGGCTAGTTGAGCTCACCCTTTCTTTCACTGTTCTCTTCAGGAAATGAGAACGTAGCTGGGACTAGTCGGGGAACAGAGTGATGATCCTAGATGTTTGCATTAGTAGTCCTCACTATTCTGTGAAATAGTGTGATAATAATTGTAATAAGGACTCCTTTTGAGTTTGTATACTCTCTAGTAGACAATATTTGTATTCAAACTCACAGTTTATGTTTTGTCGTATTGTACACGATTGTTATATATTTAAGGTTGTATTTGTATTCAGTTCTTTGTATCTGGCGACTCAAGATGGGTGATGTATACCTAATTTTGGGGGCGTCACAGTTGGTATCAAAGCTTAGGGATATGATCCCTGGTTAGGATGCGAGAATAGAACTAGGAGGGGAAAGACGGGGAATTCCTTCACTAGTATGATATACCTAAGTTTATTTGGTATTTAATTGGTCGGTCAGAGTATAGGGATAATATGTGATATGTTAATTAACCCTTGTTTTGTGGCAGTATTTGAAAATGTCATCCGAGAATGTTGAGAATAGCAATAGAGCACATGAGACCGTGGAGACACCTCTAATCACCAACCAAGATAATGTGATTAGAGATATCCATGTGGTGATTGAGGAATTAAAACTTGCATTCAAACTAGTCGCAAAGGTAGCAACTGAGAGTGAGGAAGAAGAGGACCTGAGGAGGATTTATTAGAAAAACTTATTGATCAAAATGTAGAATTGTAAAATTGTATTCATGAGTTAGAAGAGAAGACTGAAGAACGGAAGGCGATCGTGGAGCAAAGGAATGTAACAATTCAAAATTGTATTACCCGATGTGCAATAGCTGAACAGGAGTGCTCTTTGGCAGAGTATACGATATTAAAGCTGGAATCTGAGAATTCAAATGTCAAGGAGTAGCTGAAAGAAGAAATAACTAAACGAGTGAGAATGAAAGATGCATGGGTAAAAGCCACACGACGCGTTGATATGGTGGAAAGAGAAGTCTGATCCAACAAAGCTAAAATAGATGATATGTATTTCTCTTTTTCGACAGTAATTGGGAGAACCCAGCATCCAGTTTTGAATTACCCTATACATTGGGGTCAACCCCAATTCGATATGGATCGAAGGTTAATAATTCAGATCATGGAGTAGGAGTACGACGAAGCAGTTAATGGTGGAATATGCCCTATAGCGAAAGTCAATTCTAGTTGTAATGATGACACCAAAGACTGTCCCAAACAAGTCAAATTCGGTAGTTTAAGGGAGAGCATTTTTCGTGACAAGGAATCGAACGAAGTTATCATGGATTAGTTAATCATAAGCTCTTATGAAGTCTATACCTTATTAGATACCGGTTCTACCCATTCTTTTATCTCTTTTGCTTGCGCTCAACGTTTAAATTTAACTCCGGAGAAGTTAGACTTTGACTTATTGGTTAAAACTTTGTTAGTAGAAACCTTCGTTTCTTCCAATATTTATAAATCTTGTTTAATTCAAATTGACACTTTCACGTTACGTGCCAATCTCATCTCTTTGAAAATACTTGCCTTTGATGTAATTTTTAGAAATCGATTGGTTAACTACTCATCATGCTTTTCGTAATGTTTTTAGCTTTCATATTCCTAACCAACCTGTTATGCGAATTCAAGCAACCAAACCACTAAAGTCAATCATTGTCATATCAAGTCATAAGTAAAGAGCCACGGTTCTTTCGTTGTTGACTTTCTTATGTGGAATGCACCGAAGCCAGAATTTCTGTAGGCGATGTCGTGAATGACGATGGCAAGTTAATAGGTATCAATGTGACGTACTATCAAAGTCATGGATGAGGGTTACAGTTTTGAATGATATTTCTATTGTTAATAAATTTCCTGATGTATTCTTGAAGACTTCCTAGCCTACCCCTAGAGCGTTAAATCGAATTTTGTATTGACCCCAGTACAAAACCCATTTCTTAAACACTCAAATATTCTTCAACTAAAATGAACGTAGCATGCGCTAAAGACGTTGACTCGAGCTGTTGAAGATTATGATTGTACTATTCAATATCATCGTGGAAGTGCGAACGTGATAGCTGACCCGTTGAGTAGAAGATTGTATGCGGTTACAAGTGCGAATATACGAACCTACGTGAAGATAACGAATATATGATTAGAATCGACTTTAATCGATAAAGTTAAAGCCGCTCAAGCTACATACTCAGAGCTAATGAATGTGAAGAAGAAGGTTCAAGAGGGCGTTATTCTAGAAGCAAGAATCGACGAAGAGAGGAAATCCCAACCCTCGATTTAATTGGCCCATTTAAAATCCTCGATCGAGTAGGAACTGGGGCTTATAGGCTCGTTTTACCGCCAAGTATGTCGCATGTTCATAACGTTTTTAATGTATCGATGTTACGTAAATATGTGGATAGCCCGAACCACGTTATTAATTTAGAACCGGATGAGATAGCGGATGATTTAACATTTGAGGAGATACGTGTTCAAATCTTGGATAAGAAGAATCGTATTCAACTACTCAAAGGTTATACATCAAGAGTTATAATTTGAAATGAAGTCGAGGTATCCTCACCTATTCAGTATACCAGGTACGTACGTAAATTTCGAGGGTGAAATTTCATAAGGAGGGGAGATTGTGAGACCCCAGATTTTGTGAATAAAGATTTAATTTTCTCGAAATATTTTTTTGAATATTATGGTGTGGATTTGATATAATGTTATAGTTGTGGATAGTATTTATAAATTTTGCAAAGTACGCAAGTTGTTATATAATATTCGATTGGTCGAGGAATATTCTTTTTTGTCGGGGAATATCCGTATGATGGTACAATCATTGGTGGACCCCGTAACGGAATTATTGTCAGATTAAGAAAATGATAAAAATACTTTATGAAATAACGGCAGAAGTTTTACCGTTAACTGTTGAAACACCCGGTGTTAAAAGTACAGTATTACGCGTGGTTGCATAGTAGCACACGGTATTGATTATTGATGCTTACGTGATAAGTCACTCAGTTTTGTTTTATTGGTATTATTAATGTAATAAAATAGAATACTTTTATAAAGTTATTCTATAAATAGAATATATTATATTCTACTGTGTATAGTGACATAGTATCTGCATAGTGTTTTGCATAGTAAAATCTTTTTATATAAAACAGAATACTTTTATAAAGTTATTCTATAAATAGAATATATTATATTTTATTTAAAAGATATTGTTTTAAATATGGACCGTCAGATTAAAGTAAATCAATCTCGACCGTTCATGAGTTAGTTACTATGTAGTCCATTTTTCTATAAATAGAAGCTCATTCCTTCATTATTTCTTACGAATTCACGGAAACTCTAGAGAGATAAACTATAGAGAGAAAGAATAAAAGTATTCTGCTACTTCACTACTCATATATCTGGTACTCATCTTCTTAAGGTAGGGGATATTATTTGTTGTACTCGTAAGGGGTATTATTTCTTTTGTATTTATGGAGAGAAATTCTGTTATTCCATTATTTATTATTCTGTTGGAATAACCTGTATACGCGGGATACCCTATACTTGGTGAAATCCTTCTAATATTCCGTTCTTTATTATTCTGTCAGAATATCCTATTTGTGCATTTACGCCGGACCTGGTTCCATTCTTTATTATTCTGTTGGAATATCTTGTCTGTGCATTTACGCCGAACCTGGTTCCGTTATTTATTATTTTGTTGGAATAACCTACATGTGCGGTCTATCGCATGCCTGGTGATTTCTTTTGTTATTCCATTCTTTATTATACTCGGTTGGTTAAAACTTTGACTTCTATACTCCATGAAATTAGTGGAATATCCTTGATATTTGCGCTTCATCCAGTATCTTTTCATGGAAATATTCTTTTGAGCATTCTTGAATTTTACTTTGTAATGTAATATCATGTTGACAATTTGGACGTTATCAGTTCCTAGATAAATTAATTCTTGAACTTGTTTTATTGAATTCTTATATCATTGTCATCATCCTCATGTTTATATTTTGTTGAAAGTCATTTGTGGCCTATAGTGCATAGATGGACTTGGTATGATTATGACCAGGGATTATTCGGTGTAATCATAACCGTAATGTTACAAATGATGTGGAAAAAGTCCTCATTGGCCCGTAGTACATTGATGGACAGTTTTTGGTATGATTATAGTTATGGATTCTCTTTGGCCGTAGTGCAAAGATGAATTGTTTTATGGCACGATCAGGACCGTCGATGAAAACATGATTATCTTAAGCCGTAGTGCATGGATAATTCATGGTCGTGATACTAAAGAATATCATTGGCCGTAGTACAGGGGTGATTCGATGATGTGGATTATTTATTAAGCTGAGTCCCAGCGATAAAAGTGATGAAAAACCTTTTAAATCATAGAAGATAGTAGATTTTATTCCCTACTTGACTCTTCTAATGGATTATTTGTTCTGCTGCAGTTAAACTTGATGTTTATTTTATTTTATCAGTTTAACACCGTTGAAGGCTAATGATAATTTATTCTGCATTATCTTAGTCATAATATTTCTTACTGGGCTAGTTGAGCTCACCCTTTTTTTCACTGTTCTCTTCAGGAAATGAGAACATAGCTGGGACTAGTCGGGGAACAGAGTGATGATCCTAGATGTTTGCATTAGTGGTGCTCACTATTCTATAAAATAGTGTGATAATAATTGTAATGAGGACTCCTTTTGAGTTTGTATACTCTCTAGTAGACAATATTTGTATTTAAACTCACAGTTTATGTTTTGTCGTATTGTACACAACTGTTGTATATTTAAGGTTGTATTTGTATTCAGTACCTTGTATCTGGCGACTCAAGATGGGTGATGTATACTTAATTTTGGGGGCATCACAGTAGTGGTTCACCAACTAAAGGTGTTGGTGAATTTTGCAAGTTACCATTTAAATAAATGAAAAAGGGCATTTTGGTCTTTAGTAAAATAATTTAATGGCATTCTAGATTTTTTTTGTCCAAACCCTTAGGGTTAGTTTAACTCTTAGGGTTTAACCCTATGGTTCTAACTGTAAGACCCCAAATTATTATAAATAAAATCTAATTTCCTCTAATTATTATTGTGAATAATAAGGTGTTAAAGTTATATAATATTTTGGTTATTGGTGAACTGTGCAAATTTTGCAAAATAAGCAAGTGGTTATAAAATAATCATTGTTGTCGGGGAATATTCATTTGGTCGTGCAATATTCTTATTGTCGGGGAATATTCGTATGACGGCGCAGTCATTTGTGGGCCCCATAACAGAATAATTATCGGATGAAGAAAACGACAAGTTTGAGTTTTTATAAATAACGACGTAGTTGTTACCGTTAACACTGTTGGAATACTCGGTGGTTAAAATACAGTAATACGCGTGGATGCACAGTATTGATGAATTATTGATCCTTATGTAAGAAGGCACTACTCAATAATTGTTACAGTAGTTACTATTCAATATTTTATTTTATTGATTCAATAATTGCTTCGTTGATATTTTATATTATTGTTGTTTCAATAATTTCCACTATACAATATTTCCCATTATCAGATCAATAATTCATATTATTTGAATAATATTATTAGATATAATTATTGGCAATGTCTAGAAAATTCTGTCAAGGAGAGGTTTGGTCCCCTAATTGCGCGCCAGTAAGGAGAAATTCTTATTGGAAAGCCCCCTCTTTCCTGGGAACGACCTGGTTGTCATAAATGTGATTCTGTAATATTTTTTGTGAATAATTAATTATTGATTCATATGATAAGAAAATATTTATTTTAAGTGGATATAAATGTTGTATATATTTATTGTGGTTAAAAATGAAGGAGTTAATGTTGAGGTGTTTTATCAGTATTTTTGTCGGAATGAAGGTATTAAAAATTAAATCAGTGTTTTTGAGATATATTGTATTTTATAATTTTTAATCTGATCGTTAGATCGTTGTAATTTTTGGATATGTTATTCATATATAAGTTAAGTATATGTCCACAAATTTTGAACCGTTAAAAATGAACGTATGATTTGTTATGAATTTTAAGAGGTGACTGATTCAGGAATTAGGTTTATAAATGATTTTGGTGGAAAATTCTAGAATTTAGTGGACCCCACTTGTGGTTGGTGAAGAAATGTACTGAATTTATATCAAATGTGGTGGGTGGGAATAGTAGAAGGTAAAGCCATCAGGTTGCAGGTCAAGTCTGCTAACATTTTCCTATAAATAGAGGGCTAAGTTAGAATTGAAAATCACACCAGAAACAAGTTTTCTCTCTCTAGATTATTGAGTGTATTTTGTGAGTATTTAGATACTTTGTGAGTTTCTATTCATCAGAGCAAGTTTCCTTCAGCCTTATACTGATATTCCGATCAGAAGTACTAATATTTTGAGGTAAGGGATGTTATTTTCTTCATATATGATATTATTTCTTTAATATCATTATGTCGAAGTATTGATCTGAATTTTTATCAAATTTGGAACTTTTTTGTGTCGGGATTACTATTCATGTATACGTCACTATTTACGAATACGGCACTATTCACCAAAAAATAAAATTTTCTTCTTTTTGTCCAAGATGTCTATTATGGTTACTATCTTTGATTGTATCCATATTTTGATCTTTATTTTTGAATTCTGCTTCAAAATTGGTATTTATGAAGTATTATTGATCTTGGATAAACTGTTATACGAATCCCTACTATTTGTCCTTCCGTTTTACTGGATTCTTTTTCTTTAAAATATTTTTCATCATCCTCAGTCCTAAATGATGATATTACTAAATATCTTCGCCTTTAGTGCAAAGATAAATGATTAACTGATGAATATCTTTGGCCCGTAGTGCAAAGATGAACAGGTGTTGGGATGAACATGACCAACTGGTGATACAAATGAATATCTTTGGCCTGTAGTGCAAAGATGAATATTTGATTAAAGATGTATATTGATTGTTGTTACAGGGATAAAATATTGATGATGGACTTTTAAATCTTAGAAGATAGTAGAACTCATTCTCTACTTGACTCTTCTAATGGATTGTTGTTTCCGCTGCAGTTGTTGATCTAAAACTTGTTGGCTATTATATTTTATCAGATTTTTCTCTGTTGAAGACTAACGATAATTTGTTGTATATTATATTAGTCATAATATTCTTTACTGGGCTAGTTGAGCTCACCCTTTTCCTTTTTGTTCCATTTTTCTCAAGAGGTGAGAACATAGCAGGAACTAATCGAGGTACGGAGTGATGGTTCTAGAAAGATGTTTTAGCAGTCCTCACTATTTCTGTAAAATAGTGTTTGAATAATTGTAACGAGGACTTATTTGAGTGTGGATATTGTCTAGAAGACAATATTTGTATTTAAACTCAAAGTATGTGTTGTCGTATTTTGCACAACAATTGTATTATTGAAGTTGTAGTTTGCTTTATTACCATGTATTTGGTGACTCAGAATGGGTGTTGTATACATATTTTGGGGGCGTCACACTAACCCTTAGGTTTTACATTATTAATTGCTAAAAATTTCTATTTAGGGTTTTAATTAAAAAAATAAAATTTCAAAATTACAATTAGGGTTTGTAAAATAGAAATTAAAATAATAAAAAAATATAATTAGTGTTTTCTAATCATATTTAAGTTTAATAAACACCTTAATCTTGCCAATTAGGATTAGGGTTTCCTAATTTAGGGTTTAGAATTCGCGAATATGAAATTAGGGTTTCCCAGCGTATAATTAGGGTTTTTAACTGTACAATTGATTTCCTAAATCTGATATTAGGGTTTCTAATCCTTTATTAGGGTTTATTAAATACAAACCTTATCCGATCAATTAGTAATCAACATTCCTATACAGTACCAACACGTACTTATCAAAATAATTATTTTAATGTTATTTTCTATTAAATCCGTATCCAGGAATTTGGGTTAGAGTTTCTAAAGCTGTTAAGCACAACTCTACTCTAATTTTATTAGTCAATACACAAAAGGACCTTCTCGAGACTTGTATCACAAAAACTTGTCACAAAAATGATAATCAATATTAATATAAAAAAAATTATTCGTGAAATTTTGAATATTCGAAATCCCGGGTTATCACAGAGTTCATATAGATTATCACGTTAATTGTTAGCTAGGAAATTAAGCAATTAAGTCCTAAATCACAATAGACAATCCTCACGATAGAACATAATAATTGATAACGAAGCATATTAAAATAAAATACACAATAAGATCCATTGTAATCTTAAACAAAGAATTAGTTTATGATTATTGAATTAAAACTAAGAATCCACAATTGAATAAACAATAAAAAAAGATAGAAGAAGATGAGAAGATAGAATCTATTGTCTGTAGATTTGATGCTCTCTCCTTGCTACTACTTTGAATATTCAATGGTCTCCAAGTTGCTTCAATCTCCAAATCTCATAAGAACTAGAGTTTTAGTCATAATCTACTATAATATAATCAAATGGAATCCTCTCTCTAATATCTAATATTCTCCTCCTTTTATAAGTCTTTTTATATGTCTTTAAGTCCTCTTGGAAGTCCTTAAGTCAATCAGAACGAACCAATCCTTCTTGGACTCAAATTTGGCCAAAATTTGCCTTTTCTACGCGTACCCCCGTCTCGACGGGGGTTTAGCCTTGTAAAGGGCCCACCCCGACGGGCTAGGGTTCTATTTTTCAGCTGGTACCCCCTCCCCGACGGGGGTTTTGTTAAGAGAAATCCCGCCCCGCCGGGGGTCCTTTTTCTGCTCTGACATTCTTTGGGAAAATAGCTATAACTTTTGATCTGGAAGGAGTTACGATGCGTGTCACCTATCAAATCAAAGATATCTACGATCTCTACAACTTTTATTCTTTCAAAATGGAGAAATAACAAGCGGATAAATGTCAAAATTGGGCTAGAAGTGACTGGTATGCAAATGGCCACCCAAAACAGTGAAGTTCAACTTACGTTGGTACAAATGTCATAACTCTTGCATCCGAACTTTGATTGGAATGATTCAAGTTGTTCCACAAAGCTAAGAAGAAGCTCTACAATGGAATCCAAGTTCCAAGCCAAGAACACGAAATAAACATGAAATCCCAAATGATGTTCGGATTTCTTTTCTTTATGATTTCATACCAATAGTCGCTCACACAACTCCCAAGCGTATAATCTAAAAAATGAACACAAAATGCATGAAAAATAACAAAGAAACATGGGTTTAAGAAACTTATTCAAGTAACAGATACCAGATAAGTAAGTATAAAAACTACTTATCATTTATAGGTCCAATACATTACTTACTCTAGCTCCATATTTTGTCTCTTTTTTTATACTATGCATGAACAACTTTTTATGTATAGTTGGTGTCTCTAACATTATTTTTTACTTAAATATGGGTAAAACAATATTAATAATATTATGGAAAAAGAGAGTATGTGTCCAAGATACAGAAGTTTATATATGTAATGTTATTTTAAAATATTTCATTCATAGTTATTTTGACTTTTCATCATTTTTATTAATGGTTATTTTGACATTTCACTAGCAAATAAGCTTATGTGTCAAAGACACATACTCCTCTTTTTCCTAATTTTATTATCTGTTGTAGACGTTAATTTACAATATAATTTTTCATTATCCAACAGAGAAACTTATATTTTGTTAATTATACATTGTTCGTTTTTACTTGTTTATATTTGTTTTATGTTTAGGTGGTGTGGTGTAGCATTCCTGACATAAAGGTGGCTTTGTGACAAGAAGTGGCATCAAAATGAGCTAAAAGTACAGCTGCAGAAACAACCTCACCAGGGCGGAAAAAATACAAAGGAAAACCCCCGTCGGGGCGAGGGTACATGATCAACTACAGAAACACCCCCCGCCGGGGCGGGCCTCTATAGAGCAAATCCCTTCCACCGAGGTGGGGGTACGGGAAAGAGAAAGAGTTCTAGTTTGTTTAGAATTCTGTAGCAGCGTGAAGGGGAGCAAAATGGCATGGTTTTGGGCTTAGATTTGCATCCGTTTTATGAACGAAATACATGTCTTATGAAAAGAATAACAAGAACACAAGGTGAAAAAGAACAACGATTAAGCAATTAACAAGTTTGAGCCCTAATTTTAGTGAAGACATTGTAGGAAAGCAAGGAAGGTCAGAATCACAAAGATTACAAATTTGGAGCAAGAAGAAGGGTGGTTTTGTATCTATTCTACTTCTTTAATTCAATTATTATAATTGGAATGATAGATTCTTTTATGATTTTAATTTTTTATTTCATTTGTGATGAACTAAATTACTCTTTAGGCTTATGATGGATCTTTATTGTTGAACGATGATTATCATGCCTTGAATTCATTTTAATAATCTATCAATTCAGTTTATCTATTGTGATTTGTGCTTAATTTACGAATTGCTTGATCACCAATTCTGGGTGGATTTAAATGGATTCGAGAGATGGTGTATGAATCTAGACTTAGTCACTTTTGCACGTGTTCTTGAATTTTGTGTTTAATAGAATCTTGATGAATGTTAGGATAAAGATATACCTAGCATCACATGTAATCTGGTAAAGAACATAGATTTAAACCTTATTTGATTTTAATTCACATAGAGATATAGTGAATTAGTTAATTAGGGTGTTTGGCTTAATTCTATCTAATTTGTGGATTTAAGTTAATACGATATTAGTGCATCGAGAGATGGCTAATTCTACTAGAGTATTCTTGATTAATAAACTAAGATGGTGAATTGAACTGGAATAAGGTGTGATAATCGGAGTGAGACGTAAAGTGAAGTTATAAGCCTAATTCTCCATTAATTGCTTGAAATTATGGTTATTAAGTTGTGCTGATTGATTGGTATTTTAGTTTCTTAGTTTTTATTATTTATAATCATTAATTTGGTTAGTTTAATAAAATTGGCTTAATATAAAATTGGTAATTGTTAGAATTAATTTCTTACTATTCTCTGTGGGAACGATTCTTTTCTTATCATTATATTACTTGTTGACCACGTATACTTGCATGTGAGCGTAATTACAATTCGACCAACAAGTTTTTTGGCGCCATTGCCAGGGAACAATATTGATTTTAATATTTTTCAATATCAGTTTAATTATTTTAGTTTTACTTAAACATTTTTTCTTGTGTTTTGTTCATTCTTATTACAGATTTTTGGACTTAGTGTATGCAAACTCGGTCTAAGAACCCAAACTTGTTTCCTTTCGAGGACGACATCGAGAAAAGGTTTCAAAGGTTGAGTTAGTGGATTAAAGACACTAAGGAAAATCTTGATAAGGAATAAATAATGGCTGCAGAAGATCAGAAAGTTTTGAGGGATTATGCTACTCCCAAGGTGACTGAGCTTCAGTCGAGTATCACCAGGCCGACGATTGCTGCAAATACTTTGGAGATCAATCTTAGGACCATACAGATGATTCAAAACTTAGTTCAGTTTAGGAGATTATCCAATGACGGTCCGAATGAGCACGATGTTAGCTTTATGTGACACCTTCAAATACAATGGGGTGTCGGATGATGCAGTCAGACTTCGATTGTTCTCGTTCACACTGTGGGATAGGGTGAAAAGTTGGTTACACTCTCTATTACCAAGGTCAATTACTATATGGGACGACCTTTCTTAAAAGTTCTTGGCAAAAAATTTCCCACAAAAAAAATTGCGAAGATAAGAAACGAGATCACCATGTTTGAGCAGCAGCATGGGGAGTCATTATATGAGGCATGAGAAAGGTACAAAGAATTACTCAGAAAGCGCCCACATCATGGACTACCTAAATGGATGCAAAAGAACACGTTCTACAACGGATTGAATGAGAATCTCAAGATAAGCATAGATGCAGCTTCGGGTGGAGCGTTAATGACTAAGAGCTATGAGGAGGCATATGAGCTAATAGAAATAATGGTGGCTAATAACTACTAGTGGCCTACAGTGAGAATGATGCAGCCTAAGGTAGTTGGGGTGTTAGAGGTAGACGGGGTAACAACGTTAGTGGCACAAATTTTATCCTTATCAAAAAAATGAATGCTTTGACATATGCATAACCACAGTAGGTTGCGAATATTTACGAGTTATGTGCGGGGGAACATCCTACAGATCAGTGTGCCATTAACCCGGCATCAGTACAGTTTGTGGGCAGCTATAATAGGATTCCGCAAAATATGTATCAAAATGCCTACAATCCGGGGAATAGGAACCATCCCACCTTCTCGTGGAGTGATAACAAGAATCAACAGGGTCCACGACCATCCTATCCCCCGGGGTTTCAAAATTAGAATCAACAGGCAGCTCCACAGCATGAGAAAAATTCAGATTTGGAAGAGTTGTTACTGAAGTACACAGCAGACAATGAGGCGGCCATGAAAACGTAAGCGGCAGCGATTAAGAACTTAGATAATTAGATGAGACAACTTTCGTTAGCCTTGAATAACAGGCCTCAAGGGACATTACCGAGTGATATAGAAAAGAATCTAAGGGGAAATCACGAGAAGTGTAATGCTATTACACTTAAGAGTGGTAAGGAATTAGGTTCTAACTTAGATAGGAAAGCAAGTATAGATGATGATTGTGAGAATGAAGGGAATGAATCGGACCGAAAATCTAAGGAACGAGTTATGGACAAGCCAAATGATGACATACATGATAAAGTTACACCACCTATACCTTTCCCCCAACGATTGGAAAACAAAGAAAGATCAGTTTTCAAGGTTTATGGATATATTTAAACAACTACACATCAATATTGCATTCTCTAAAAGCACTTGAGCAGATGTCATATTATGTCAAGTTCATGAAAGAGATACTTTCAAAGAAATGCAGGCTCAAGGAATTCGAAATAGTAGCATTGACTGAAGAATGCAGTGCAATTCTGCAGAAAAATCTCCCTCCTAAATTGATTGATTCAGGAAGCTTCATAATTCCGTGTGCTATTGGAAATCAATATGTGTGGGAGAGCTCTATGCAATCTAGGAGCGAGTATAAATCTTATGTCACTATCCATTTACCAAAAGATGGGGTTAAATGAAGTATATCCAACTAACATCAGTCTACAGCTCGCAGATAGATCAATAACATACCCACTGGGGATAGTCAAAGATGTGTTAGTGAAGGTTGACTCATTGATCTTCCCAGTTGATTTCGTGGTGCTAGATTTTGAAGAAGATAAGAAAATACCTATCATCTTAGGACGACCATTCCTTATGACTAGACGAACATTGATTGACGTGCCTAACAGAGAACTGATAATGAAAGTGTTCGATCAGGTAGTGAAGGTGAAAGTGTTTAACAAAATCCCAATCCCGATTGATAAGGAAGAGTGTGAGTTGCTCGAGGAATTTACACGTGTCCAATTCAGGGATTGCAAAGATGTTGGTGATCTTAAAGCACTAATTGAGGATAGTAAGTCAACTTCACCCTCAAACATGCAAGTGAATGGGCATGCAATACAAAAATGCTTGGTTATGTGCTATAAACAAACAATATGTCGTGGATAACCCAACTGATCCAGGATAACACATGGAGTAGGCAGGCTGAAAGACTTAAAAATAAGCGATCATCGGGAGGCAACACAATTTTACTTTCATTTACAGTATTTTTTATGTTATGATAGTTAATTTTTAGTTTAATGTGTAATTCTAGTATCAATTAGTTCGCCGCGTTACAATAGATAGTTAGTTAAGGCATGATTTTTAGTAAATTTGACCTTACGTGCTTAACTTTTATGATGTTATCTTATGTTTATGATTTCAATGTGTTTCAGGTACTTGGGAAGCTTTTGGACATGTGTTTGATTAGAGGAAGTTGAAAAATTAAAGGCATCTGCAGAATACCTCCCCGCCGGGAGGGCTCCTGCAGTATAAATACCCCCCGCCGGGGCAGGGGTACGGGACTTGGACAGTCTTATTCTTCATTATAACCGACTTCTTCCTTTCTTTTCTCCCATAACCAATCCCCACTCTCTCACACAAAAATCCCATAAACTCCTAACTTATCATCCATCATCTCACACATTCCCCACTTCTCCTCTCCATTAATTCATAAAATCCCACGCAATATCCTTCTCTAATTAAACCCAAACCCTAACTCTATTGCTTCCATTTAGATTTCAAGACAAAAGAAGTTAGGGTTTTGACAGCAACAAGAAAGGGGAAATACGATAATGTGTCACCACTAACTGGGAATTCATACTTCAACTAGGTCAATACGCTGTAAGTAAGCAAATAATTGCCAGTTTTCATCATTTAGCACCATAGTTGAAGTTCAATTATCATATTTGGGGGTATTGTGAGTCGTGCACTCCACGTGTTCGACAAATTATGCAAGTAAAGTTTGGGGGAATCTGTGATCAAATTGACTACCATGGCACCAGAGACACCATCCAAGCAATAATGGGGCAAAGGTTCAGGGTCGACACCACCCACTCGAACTTTTGACCGATGAAAATTCATAAGTGCTAGTGCCGCCGACAAATACGACTACTTAGTACCTAAAGCACTAACTCCTGAGCGGGGCTTGACACCATACAATGTGCATGGACAAATGAGGAGACAAATATACGAGTAAGGTTGGGATATGCTCACAGATGAGCTAGACCTAGCAATAGTTAACGTGGTGAAGGAGTTCTATGCGAAAGTAGATGATAGGGCACCGTTTAGTGCATTTGTGAGGGGTAAACAGGTTGCCTTTAGTCCAGAGGCCATCAACTACGATTATAACCTAGGAGCCTTTGCTATATGCTAATATGCTCAATTGTGTGACAACGATCCTGATTATGATAAGATTCTAGTCGAGGTAACTAAGTCAGGTACTACATGGGTTAATGGATGAAAGGGTGGCACAATCTTTCTCAACAATGACTTGAGCCGCTATGGCAAGATATGGTATGTATTCTTATGCGCTAAGTTATTTCCATCGACACATACCACTGAGGACAAGGGAGAAAGTGCTTCTGGTGTACGCAATTATGAAAGATTTCAACATCACTGTCGGCTCCATTATCAGCTTCTCTATACGGCGATGTCTACGAGGGCCAGTCTCCGGTGGTATGCCACATCCATTCCTCATTTGTGGGTTATGCAAGCAGGCTAATGTTAGATAGTCCAGAGATGAGCCTTCCTAGCATCCTCTCAAGCTATTGGACTCCCGTATGATTGCACCCTACACAATCTGGCTAGAGGGAGAATCACACCCAAGAGGCGTCAGTTTTATATTTCCACTAGCTTCTGAGGAGGAGGAAGATGCTGAGGACACCTCTGAAGATTACGAGTTCTAGACTGACGAGATTACTGGGGAGCAAGAGACAACAGAGAATCAAAGGACAGGCATATTTATACTTAATAACTAATTTTGCAGTCTCCAATGCCTTGTGGACAAAAAGGATAAAGAAGCCAACCGACAGATGAAGCGACTGGCTGTCAGGTAGGACCATATGTTCAACACCATGAACACGCCCTTTGTGTCACTAAATGCGGCATTACAGACTCTTAATCCAGTCGCGGCCGTACAGTTTCCATATTAGATGCCAGATCCCATGCCACAATATCCATCATCTAATTTCGACAATGAAGAGCGCCAAGTTTATGAGCCACGACCGCCATCACCACCATCACCTCAACCTTATATGATTATAGGGAAGTCCTCTTATACTTATTGCTATATTTTTACAATGAGAACATTGTAATTACTAAGTTTGGGGGAGCTAGTTTAGTTTAGTTTGTTATTGCATGTTTAGTTTTGTTACCACACACACCCATACACATTCATATAACAGTTTCTTGAAAAGTGGTGGTCACTGTGGTAACACGAATGTCGGGGGGTGCCTAACACCTTCCCTCCGCATAATCAAGTCCCCGGACCCTAATGAATCTCGATTTCACCAACTAGTTTAGAAGTGTCACATCATTGGGTCAATGTGCAAACCTTTTCTTGGTTGTGTTAGTACAACCATATTAAAAACCAACTGGCGACTCTTAATAGTCCATCGTCGACATAATACATGTCGAACCTTTTTCACTTGTATTTTCAAACAAATCTCACTTAACATAAGAACACTAAAGAACAAGTAACGAAAAGGGACAAATAAAAATCCCGACGTCGATAGTATATATATATATATATATATATATATATATATATATATATATATATATATATATATATATATATTATAAGTTTTATTTTATTAGATTATAAATAGAGTATATTATATTTTATTTAAAGTTTTTATTTTATTAGAATATTGTTTTGCACAGTAATGAATAGTAAAAATCAGATTTCTCGCCGAATTTTGCCCGTGAAAAATTTACTGTTGCTTTGTGATTTCTAAATTCAAATAGTATCCTGCCATTCTTCTATAAATAGGATGCTTAGTTTAGAATTAAAAATCACACCAGAATCAGAGAATTCTTCTTCTATAATATTGAGCGTATTTCTTTAGAGTTTAAGGAAGCTTTGAGTGTAGAAAATAGTGCAAGTTTTTTTCAAGAATATCCCCATCCTACCAGTCAGAATTGCTCTCTTTTTGAGGTAAGGGGTATTATTTGTTTCATATTCGCTTACGATATTATTTTTCGTATTCGTAAGGAATTTTATTTTCGTTCAATAGTCATAATGAATATCATTTTCGTTCAATATCTGTAAGAGATATTATCTTTGTTTAATATTTATAGGAATATTATTTTCATTCAACAGTTGTAAAGGATATTATTTTTGCTCAATATTCGTAACAAAATAATATTTTCTTCCATACTCTGTAGTATGTAAGTAATATTATTTTATTTCAGATTCTGAATTCTACACTCATCTAGATAAAGTATTGCTTTTATACTCCTTAAAATTAGTAGAACATCCTTGAAATTTTCGCTTCATCTAGTATCGTTTCATGAAAATATTATTCTGAGCATTCTTGATAATTTTTAATCTTTTCATACCGGGGTACTATTCCCAAAGTACTATTCACAGGGTACTATTCACTATGGTACTATTTACCCGCGGTACTCTTCATGGCAATAATTGATTTCTTTTCGGTCCAAATCATTTTTGATACAATATTATTCTTGAATTTTACTCCACAAAGAAGTATCATGTTGACAATTTGGACATTATTAAATTCTGGATAAATAAAATTATAAAATCTTTAAAATTATCATTGCTCTCATTTAATTGAATTCTTATATCATTGTCATCATCATCATGCTTATGATGTGGTAAAAGTCATCCTTGGCCCATAGTGCATAGATGGACTGTTGATTGGTATGATTAAAATCAGGGATCATTCGGTATAATCATGAACTGTAATGTTACAAATGATGTGGTAAAAGTTCTCATTGGCCCGTAGTGCATTGATAGACAGTTTTTGGCATTATCATGACCATTGGTTATAACACAGATATCCTTGTCCCGTAGGTCATGGATAATTCGTGGACGTGATACTAATTAATATCATTGGCCCGTAGTACGTGGATAATTCAGTGATGTGGATTATTTATTGAGCTGAGTCTCAGCGATAAAATTGATGATAAACTTTTTAAATCATTGAAGATAGTAGATATCATGCTCTACTTGACTCTTCTAATGGATTTCTTGTTCCGCTGAAGTTAAACTTGTTGTTTATTATATTCTATCAGTTTAACACTGTTGAAGGCTAACGATAATTTATTCTGCATTATCTTAGTCATAATATTTCTTACTGGGCTAGTTGAGCTCACCCTTTTGCTTTCATTGTTCTCTTCAGGAAATGAGAACGTAGCCGTGACTAATCAGGGAATGGAGTGACGGTTCGAGATGGTTGTTGTAGTAGTCCTCACTATTTTATAAAATAATGTGATAATAATTATAATGAGGACTCCATTTGAGTTCGGATATTGTCTAGAAGACAGTATTCGTGTTAAAACTCTCACCTTATGTTACATGACATTTGTATAATTAAGTTTGTAATTGTATTTTGTACCATGTATTTGGAAAATCAGAATGGGTGATATATACTTATTTTTGGGGCGTCATAGTTGGTATCAAAGCTTAGGGATATGATCCCTGGCTAAGACTTGAGGCTAGAACTAGGAGGGGAGAGACGGGTAAATCCTTCGTTAGTATGACATACCAAAGTTTATTTGTTATTTAATTGGTAGGTCAGAATATAGGGGCAATATGTGGCATGTCAATTAACCCTTGTTTTGTGGCAGTATTTGAAAATGACATCTGAAAATCAAGAGATGAACTCATATAGAGTTTTAAGTGATGAATCGAGGAGATTCATTTAAAGAATAAATATTGGAGTATAATATTTTGTTATAACAAAGATTTTATTGGGGAGTACTAATTAAGTTATTAAACTTGATTGTAGGATGTCAGGCGGAGAAGAAATTAGAGATATCCATGTGGTGAGTGAAGAATTAATAGTTGTGTTTGAGCTAGTCATAGAGGTAGCAGCTGAGAGTGAGGAAGAAGAGGAACCTGAGGAGGATTTATTAGGAGAACTTTATGATCGAAATATAGAACTGAAAAATCGTATTCAAGAGTTAAAAGAGCAGACTGAAGAACCGCAGGCAATCATAAAGCAAAGGGATGCAACAATTCAAGCTTGTGTTACCCGATATGTGATACTTGAACAAAAGCACTCTTTGGTAGAGTATAAGATGATAAAGCTAGAATCTGAGAATTCAAATGTCAAGGATCAGCTGAAAGAAGAAACAACTGAACGATTAAGAATGAAGGATGCATGGGTAAAAGTCGAACGACGCGTTGATATTGTGAAAAGAGAAGTCCGATCCAAGAAGGATAAAATAGATGATATGTATTTCTCTTTTTGGACAACAATTGGGAGAACCCAACATCGAGTTTTGAATTACAATATACATTGCGGTCAATCCCAATTTGATATGGATCGAAGATTAATGATTCAAATCATGGATCAGGAGTACGAGGAAGCAGTTGAGGGTGGAATATGCCATATAGCTAAAGTCAATTCCAGTGGTAATGATGACACCAAAGGCTGTCCCAGACAAGTTAAAATCGTTGGTTTAAGTGAGAGCATTTTTTGTAACTTCCCAAAAAGCGAGGAACCAAACGAAGTTATCATGGGTAAACTAATCATAAACTCTAGCGAAGCCTATACCTTATTTGATACCGGTTATACCCATTCTTTTATTTCTCTTACTTACGCTCAACGTTTAAACTCAACTCCGGAGAAATTAGACTTTGACTTATCTGTTCAAACTCCATTGAGAGAAACCTTCATTACATCCAATGTTTATAACTCTTGTTTGATTCAAATCGGTACCCTCACGTCACCTGTCGATCTCATCTCTTTGAAAATACTTGCCTTTGATGTGATTTTAGGAATCGACTGGTTAACTACTCATCATGCTAAAATTGATTATTTCGTAAGGTTGTTAGTTTTCATATTTCTAACCAACCTGTTATACGAATTCAAGCAACCAAACCACTAAATTCAATCACTGTCATATTAATCCAAAATTAAAGAGGCCCGAGCCTTTCGCTGGTGACTTCCTTGTGTGGGATGCACCGAAGACAGACTTTCTATAGGAGACGCCGTGAATAACAATGGCAAGTTGATAGGTATCAATATGAGGTGTTACCCAAGTCTTGGATGAGAGATACAGTTTCGAATGATATTTCTATTGTTAATAAAATTCCTGATGTATACCCCCGAAGAACTTCCTAGCCTACCCCCAGAACGTGAAATCAAATTTTATATGGACCTTGAACCCAATACAAAACCCTCAAATATTTCTTCACTCAGAACAAACTTAACATGCACCAAAGACGTTGGCTCGAGCTAGGGGTGTTCATCGGTAAAAACACCGAACCGAACCGAATATCGATAGTAGCCAATTTCATGAACCGATACCGGTACCGGTTGAACCGGTATACCATACCGACAGTACCAGGTTCGGTAATGGTTTTTACCGAAATTTAATACAATTATTATTTTTATTTTATTATTATTATTATTATTATTATTATTATTATTATTATTATTATTATTATATTATTATTATTATTATTATTATTATTATTATTATTATTACTTTTATTAATAGTATTATTATTTTTATTAATATTATTATTAATTTTATTATTATTATCATTATTTTATTATTATAATAATTATTAATATTAATAAATTTTTATTAATAATATAAAATTAGAAAATCGGTATATACCGGTCCGGTTCGGTAAAACTGAACCATAAAAACGTCAGACCGAAACTGATACTGAAAAATCGGTATATACCGATTTTTTTTGTACCGAACCGGACTAGTTCTTTTTTATACCGAATCGACCGGTTCGGTTTGGTCCGGAAAATCGAAAAATCAAAAAAATTGGTTGTTTTGAACACCCCTAGCTCGAGCTATTGAAATAAAACGATCGTACCATTCAATATCATCCTGGAAAAGCGAACGTGGTAGCTGACACATTGAGTAGAAGATCGTATGCGTTTATGAGTGCGATATTATTAACATTAAGACACATTTCGTACGACTTACAAAAAATGGGGATAGAGTTAAAGACTCTAGAGACCCATGTGAAGATGAAGAATATACGATTAGAATCGACTTTAAATCAATAAAGTTAAAGTCGCTCAAGCTACAGACTCAGAGCTGATGAATATGAAGAAGAAGGTGCAAGAAGGCTTTATTCTAGAAGCAAGAATCGGCGAAGAGAGAAAATCAACACTCAATTTTATTGGTCTATTTTTCTCGATCGAGTAAAAACTATGGCCTATAGACTCGCCTTACCGCTAAGTATATCGCGTGTTCATAACGTTTTTCACGTATCGATGTTACGTAAATATGTGGATGACACGAACCACATTATTGAATTTTAACTAGATGAAATAACGAAAGATTTAACGTATGAAGAGGTACCTATTAAAATCTTGGATAAGAAGGAACATATTCTACGCTCCAAGGTTATACCTCAAGAGTTAAAATCTTTGAATGAAATGAGGTATACTCACCTCTTCGACATACCAGGTACGTACCCCAATTTCGAGGACGAAATTTCATAGGAAGAGGAGGTTGTAAGACCCCAACTTTTATGAATAAAGATTTAATTTCTCAAAATATATTTTTGAATATTATGGTGTGGACTTGATATAATGTTATAGTTATGGGTAATATTTACAAAATTTACAAAGTAAGCAAGTGGTTATAAAATATTCGATTGGTCGGAGAATATTCGTACGACGACACAATCATTAGTAGACCCCGCAACAAAATTATTGTCGGAGTTAGAAAATGACATAAATAACTTTTTATAAAAATAACGGCGCAAATTTTACCGTTAACGATTGAAATACCCGGTAACAAAAGTACAGTAATATGCGTGGTTGCATAGTAACACACGGTATTTGATGTTTACGTGAGAAGTCACTCAATTATACTCAATTATTACTATAGTAATTGCTGCATAGTATATCACATTATTGATTCTATTATTGTCACAGTATCATCTGCACAATATTTTATATTATTAAATAAATAATTGAGATGAGAAGTTATTCATATTATTATCTATATTATTTATAATGTCTAAAAAGTTATGTCGAGAAAAGGGGTTTGGTCACCTAATTGCGCGCCAATAGGGAGAAATCCTTATCGAAAAACCCCCTCTTTTCTAGGAATGATCTGGTTGTTAATATTGTAAGTTATATTATTAATTAATAAATATTATTAAAAATATTGAGAAGATTTATATAAAGTATTTGTTGTAAGTTGACGTATTATTTTGACCCCCACTTATCCATTTTTCAAAATCGTCGGAGAAAGTTATCTTAATTTTGTTATATATATATATATATAAGGGGTGGGATAGACGCCTTGGAAGGGAAGGAATGTATATTTTATATAAAGTGTGTGCATGTGATGTGGGAGTGTGTATGATGTGGGAGTGGGAGTGTGTGTAATTTGTAAATATTTGTGTGCCCATGAATGTGGTGGTGGTGGGAAAAAAGTGATGGTGATGTGTGTGTGTGTGTGTGTGTGTATATATTATAAATTTTATTTTATTAGATTATGAATAGAATATATTATATTTTATTTAAAATTTTTATTTTATTAGAATATTTTATTACACAATAATGAATAGTAAAAATTAGATTACTAGCCTAAATTTTGCCCGTGAAACATTTACTCTTGGTCCTTGATTTCTAAATTCAAATAGTATCTTGTCATTCTTCTATGAATAGGATGCTTAGTTTAGAATTGAAAATCACACCAGATTCAGAGAATTCGTCTTCTATAATATTGAGTGTATTTCTTTAGACTTTAAGGAATCTTTGAGTGTAAAAAATAGTGCAAGTTTTCTTCAAGAATATCAATGTCCTACCAGTCGGAATTGCTATCTTTTTGAGGTAAGGGATATTATTTGTTTCATATTCGCTTACACTATTATTTTTCGAATTCGTAAGGAATTTTATTTTCATTCAATATTCGTAAGGAATTTTATTTTCGTTTAATATTCGTAAGAAATAATATTTTATTTCATACTTTGTAGTTTGTAAGTAATATTATTTCGTTTCAAATTCCAAATTCTACACTCATCTTGTTAAAGTATTGCTTCTATACCCCTTAAAATTAGTAGAATATCCTTCAAATTTGCGCTTCATCTAGTATCTTTTCATGAAAATATTATTCTGAGCATTCTTGATAATTTTTAATCTCTTCATGTCGAGGTACTATTCCCGAAGTACTAGTCACGGGGTACTATTCACTCAGATACTATTCACACGGGGGTACTATTCATGATAAAAATTGATTTATTTTAAGTCCAAATTATTTTTGATATAATATTATTCTTAAATTTTACTCCACAAAGCAGTATCATGTTTACAATTTGGACATTATTGAATTCTGGAAAAATTAAATTATAAAATCTTTAAAATTTATCATTGCTCTCATTTAATTGAATTCTTATATCATTGTCATCATCCTCATGCTTATGATGTGGTAAAAGTCATCTTTGACCCATATTGCATAGATGGATTGTTGATTGGTATGATTATGATCAGTGATCATTCGGTATAATCATGACCTGTAATGTTACAAATGATGTAGTAAAAGTCCTCATTGACCCGTAGTACATTGATGGACAGTTGTTGGCATGATCATGACCATTGGTGATAACACGAATATCCTTGGCCCGTAGTGCATGGATAATTCGTGGACGTGATACTAATTAATATCCTTGGTCCATAGTACGTGGATAATTCAGTGATGTGGATTATTTATTGAGCTGAGTCTCAGCGATAAAATTGATGATAAACTTTTTAAATCATAGAAGATAGTAGATACCATGCTCTACTTAACTCTTCTAATGGATTTCTTTTTCCGTTGTAGTTAAACTTGTTGTTTATTATATTCTATCAGTTTAACACTGTTGAAGGCTAACGATAATTTATTCTGCATTATCTTAGTCATAATATTTCTTACTGGGCTAGTTGAGCTCGCCCTTTTGCTTTCATTGTTCTCTTCAGGAAATGAGAACGTAGTCGGGACTAGTCAGGGAATGGAGTGATGGTCCGAGATGGTGGCTGTAGTAGTCCTCACTATTTTATAAAATAGTGTGATAATAATTGTAATGAGGACTCCATTTGAGTTTGGACGTTGTCTAGAAGACAGTATTCGTGTTAAAACTCTCAGTTTATGTTACACGATATTTGTATAATTAAGCTTGTATTTGTATTATGTACCATGTATTTGGCGACTCAGAATGGGTGATGTATACCAATATCTGGGGTGTCACAAAAGGTTAAAGCACTACTAGGTGGTGTTATCGACAACGAAACCATTGCAATTACACTTGTCGATGCACCATGAAACAAGAGGCACAGTCGGGCTGACGACGTTAAAACTAGTGCTACTTGGGAGGCAACCCAAGCTCTAACCTTTTCTATTTCATTTATTCAGTATATTTTAGTTCATAGTATAGTTTAGATATTTATTTTTCAAAGAGTAATGACTTAGTTGTGTTATGATTGCAGGAATCCAGAGAAAAAAAAACATCACTCAGTCACTGCGCCAATGGTGCGGGTCGCGCCATTTTAGGCTTCCACCTCGACGCGGGGGGCACTACCTAATAGAAACTCTCTGCTATATGGACGCGAGGCGCACTACGTTACCCTATCACACGGCGCAGGGTGCGCTATCCTGAGCCAAGTTTCTACCAACTAAGCGCGGGGCGCACCATGCTATGCTATGATCGCGGGGGGGTGCCATTCTGGGATGATCACACTACCTACCTAGCGCAGGCCATGTGACAACCCCAGAATTTAGACAATTTATGAAAGTCTTAAATGATTGATTTAAGGTCAAATATTAGACCTAGACAGGAAATAAGTGTATGGAATTGGCAGTTATGTAATGAAATTCCAAGAATTTCAAAAGTTTTGGATAAGACTTGAATTATGTGATAGACTGTAAGTGATAGTCTAGTAAAGAGGTATAAGATTATGGCAGATTTAAAATTCTTTTAAAGAATTATCAGTGATAAGTATCGAAGTGAATACTAGTCGGTATATATTGTTACATATGTGAACCATAATGATTTGAGATCAAGGATTGATCAGATAAGTTATAACTTTAGAAAACCCTAAAGTTATGTTAATCATACGTTTATTAAGTTAGAAAAATCTAACGAACGGTTAGAAACCCTAACGGTACGCTCAGAAACTTTAATTTTAGTTTCGAGAATCCGAAACCCTAATTCGGATATTTAAACCCTAATTTGGGAATCCTAATGCAGAGTATTAAATCCTAAGGGTTAAAAAGTTGTGTGTAAGGAATATGAATATTAGGTGATGGTATATATTTGTTTATTATATAAACAAACAAAAGAAACTAGTGTAACCCTAATTATATATTAAGAATGAAAGATTTCATAACTCAAGGGTTATGGAAAAAGAGAATTTTGGTATTTAGAATACTTGTTAATTCTAGGAGATTTATTCTATATATCTCAAATGATTAATTTTATAACCTAATTATAAGCAATTCTAATTGGGTTAAGGAAATAAATGTTAATGAGCAAGGATTGGTGTTTTAATGGAGGAAGTAAAAACCCTAAGTAAATGATTTGGGTTGGATGAGAATTAAAGGAATTGGACTAAGTATATGTTTAGCCAAATGTTGGCCAAAGAAGTTAATTAGAGATCAAGCAATACATTAAAGGAATGACTTAATTTTTAGCCCAAGTGGGAGAGGAATTTTTGGACATTTGTTAAATTAATTAAGAGATAAAATAGAAAGCAAATTGGGAGCATTATTAAGGCACATGGCCGGCCAAAAGGGAAGGAATAAGGGGGGGGGGAATGAATGTTGTATTAATGGCTCACTTTAGTTGGTGACCAACTACTAACAACTCCTCCTATGTGTCCATTTGTTTGATTGTCCAACACATTAGCCATTCTTTCAAGCAACATCTTGGCAATTAAAGGGAGTAAAAAGAGAGTGAATGAGTGGAGAATTAGTGGGATCAAGAATCCAAGGCACATGGCCGGTTTTTGCAAGAGGAGAAGGAGAGTGAGTGTGGTCATTTGATAAAAAAAAACTACATAAAAGTCTAGCTTATATTTTTCTTTCTTTCATCTCTTTATCCTTCCAAGATGCTAAGAACAAGAGAGAGAGGGAGATAGAGAGAGAAGTTCGGCCACTCTAAGAGAAGAAGAGGGAGAGGAGATTTGGACTCTCATGAAACCAAGATCCATTCCATGTTGTAGTAGGAGAAGAAGATCAAGCTAAGGTATAACAAAATTTCCACTTATGTAATCTAATTTTCTTTTTGATTTGATTTGATTTTTTTTTCCAACTTGAAGTTGTGATCTTGAGGTTATAACCCTAGATCTTGGTGTTTAAAGGTGTTCTATGTTTAGATCCAACTCTTTTATGGATCAAAAGTTAGATCTATAGCATGAAGTGGAGGATAGGTTTTCAAAAGATAGAAAACCTAAATTTTTCTTAACTTTGATTGTGTTTGAGGCTTGTTTGATGAAATAAGAGACTTTGCTTCTAAACTCAAGAACCATGTATATACATGTGGATGAGTGTATCATGTTTAGATCTATCAATATTGGGTGTTGATTTTGGTTGGAATCAAAGGAATAGAAAAATGGAAATTTTCCGGAAAAGTTAAACTTTTAAAAAGTGTTTTGATATGGTGTTTTAGATCAAGTATTGAACTTATTATTTTGAATCATATGTACGAAGATCTACATGATATATGATAATTTATGGTTAGATCTTGCCATTTTTAGGGTTGATAAGTTTAATCAAAGAAGAAGAATCAAAACAGATTCTTTGTTTTAAATGAATTAGTGGACTGCTGCCCTAAACAGAAAATTCCGGACTTGTTAGGGTGCTCTCAAAATTCTGGACTTATGATATATTGTAGTACACTCAATAAGATTTCCATAGACTCTTAAATGGACTAAATCCGGCATCGGAGGAGAGAGTTATGGGATTTCTCCCAAATTACACAAAGTTAAGAAAACTGTTAAATGGACAATTTTGTAACAGCAACTTCTGGGATAAATTCCGGGAGCTTAACATGTCCAAATATGGATTGTAATAGATGACAACTGTAGTTCAGAAAGATAGAAATCCAACAAAAGTGAAGGATCATTAATCGGAGTTACAGATTTCGTTTTATTTAAGTTTTGGTGAAGGACTCCAAAACTGCCAAAGTGCAAAAAGTTTCTGGCCTAAAATTTTCCGAGGGCTATTTTGGACATTTATTTAATGAGGAAAATTCTAGGCTTTGGGAAATGAAAATATATGGTAATATGTAGCTCGTGTCCAAAAATGAGCTAATTCCGAGTTAAAACGACCAAGTTGTGACCATTATAATTTTTGTGATTTTCCGATGAAAATCGCTATAAACGGAGTTCTACAACTCCGATTGCCACGAAATTTAAAATAGAGCATCACGTTAACATATATAAGGTTATGCCAAGAGATGGGAATGTTTGGAGTTAAGCACAAGGTAGCTAATTTCTTAAGCTACGCACTAGAAATTAATTTTTGAAAAATACCAAAGGATGTTGGTAAATTATGGAAAAATAATTTTTATGCATAAAATACATGTTTATATGTTTGACCAAAGGATAGGAGAATAATTCAGTGATTTGATATTTTCGTGATAAGAATATAGAATACAGTTTGCTGTATTGAAAATGTGTTGAATCCGGTTTGCTGGATTGAGGTTTAAATTGATGGACTTGGAATCCAAGTTGCTGAATTATAAAGTTGGTTGTTAGATGTAGAATCCAGGGTGCTGGATTAGTGTTTGACTTATTACATATTAATGAATAACTTATGAAATAAAGAGCAAGTGATAAATCATAAGGGATATGATATAGTGATTGAATAATTATCAAAGGATGATAACAAAATTGATGTGTTAAGCTGTTATCTAATATTTGATTAAGTATTAGATAGTATTATGGAATAAAGCATGTTATACTGATTAAAAGATCAATCTTATAACTGATAGGTCTTTCATGAGAGATTAAATTAAATTGCGTTGCGGTAATCAACGGTTCAGGCAAGTTTTTCAGTTCTATTATGTTTGTGGATGGAATGTGGTTATGTGTTAAATTACATATCATGCTCTATGAATGTTGAAAGTCAAAATATGACTAAGTTAATTGGGTTATGGAACTCAATCTATACGTGATTACATGTTGTATGATGTAACTCGATAAATTAGAATTGTATAATGTATGAATGTATGTTTTGAAAGGAATTATTGATGCATGTAGGATATGCATAGTAAAGAATATATGATGCATGTAGATATGCATGTTAAAGGAATTGTAGTGCATATAGAATTGTGTGCTATGTGAAACATGATAGACTGTTAAATTTGCTGGGCTGTCGAGCTCAATCTTGCAAACACAAACTTTTTGCAGGTTAATGATGTTAGGCAATATTACTTGCTATACGGATGATGAAGATTGTGCGATGCACAAATTGAATACATTTTCTTGATTTAGAAATGATATAGATCTATGATTGATAATTTTTCAAATGTAATTGTCAGCTATGTACAGTTTGAAATGTTGAATAGACAAAGAAGGTTTATTTTTAAATGAGAATAGATATGATTCTTAAACAAATGAATCATCGATAGAAAAGATAATGCCAAGTTCAGCTTGGGGCAATATATGCAGCTATTTTGTAATAGAATAGTTGATAATGATGTTCTGTGTTAAATAACTTTTGATTTGTGTAATTAGTTAAGGTTAACCGATTTTGGGGAAAATAGTGTGTAATGTATTGTATAAACAATTTATGTTTATATCTTCCGCAATTAGTGAAAGAAATAGTATACCGGATCCGAGGTGATTTGGGACCTGGATTCGGGGTTACTACAGGCCACACCATCCAAGGCTTAGACACGGCGCGGGGGCACCGCACGAAAGTACAGATCTTTAACAACATGTTGATGTCTCCTTTTCAAACATAACTCCATACAACACCCACTCTTCTCAACTTCTTACTCAACTAAACCTCTTCCACTCCCCCATAACTTCCATAACGTCCAATTTATACTACACCACTTCTACTATTTCTTCCCAACTCTTCATCCCACTAACCTACAACCACCATAACTCCTCATACACGTTTATTCCTCTTCTATATCAACCCAACCTCCTTCAATTAGCCATAATCAGTCGAAGACATAATCACCATACTCTGATTCTAAGTTCAATTCTTTCTCCTCACAACTTCTCACAAATTGGGGTATCACTCCAAGGTGGAGACACAATTTCTTCTTGAAGGTAATCCCAAATTGTTTCACTCAAGTTTTTCTTCATTCTTGTTTGTCAAAATTGGTTAGAAAACCTTGGAATTTTGTTACCCATGGATTGTTTTGTGGATTATTTGATATTTTGGTCTAGAGATTGTTTAAAGAAGCCAAGTTTGGGGGTGTTAGCCTTCATGCCCACCAACTGTTTGACAATATTCCTGAACCAAGTTTTCACTCTCTATTTCACTAAAAACACTATGTCTTCGCATAAGAGACCACTTCCATCCACCTCTATTGCTTGAACCCAATTTGATCACACAAAATTTGTTAATGAGGGGGTCGAGGCGAGGTTCAAATCAACCATTGACAAGAAGACTTTGGTATTAAAACAAGGATTGAAGCCGGATGCCGATCTTGACAGAGATATGGCGTTAATGATTGTGGAACACAACTGGTTTCAACTAGTGGAGCAGCCACTACCCGCGGTGATCAACATAGTAAAAGAGTTTTATACCAACACAATGGAGCATGTTGATCACACAATCATGGTGCGGGGTAAACCGATGTCTTTCCATGCCAATACCATCAACGAGTACTTTGGGCTGGAAACACCAACTTATGGAAGTTATGAAGATGGCTTGCCTGACCTGGATGAACTGCTTACAAGATTGTGCAAACCAGGAATACAATGGGTTACCCGAGTCGGAACGAATGAAAAGATAAGTTTTCCGCACTCAGCGTTAAGTCGTTATGGCAAAGAATGGTACGCATTCATCTGTGCCCGATTGATGCCCACACACCATCAGAATGATGTGACCAAGGAAAGGGCACGACTGCTATATGGGATTGTACATCACCATTTTTGGGTGAATAATTCAGTTGTGTTCTACAATGTGGATGTGGGTGAATGTATTCAAGAATCGATCGATAGGCTGCAACGGGGAAGTACCACGGGGGGCCTTCTTCATGGATTTCTCATAACTAATTTAAGCCGAAAAGCTGGAGTGCAATGGCATTCCTCCGAATCGATACAACAACCAATGGCTATAATTGTTCATGCTACAATTGAGAAGTACAAGGCATGGGAAGGGGCAAGATCACATCCAAGAAGAGAAGGGTATATCATGATTCGACAACCCTCACCCCCAGTTGCAGTTGATCTATTGGATGAACAACTTTCTCGAGGTTCCAGGAATAGATTATTATGGCTGGCTCAACATCAAGATTTGATGCTTCAGTATAACGCTGATAAGTGGGTTATATACCTACTTATTGAGTACCAATTCATGTGAACTATTCTCATCTCAAGTACATTTTAGTGTGTTTTAGTTGCATTTCATGTTATTTTACATTGCATATACTTAAAACTTCTTTTGGTGGAAAAGTGCAGGAAACGGCCTAATTTGGTGAAATTAAAGGGCACGAGGCGAATGAACGCATGAAGCGAGGCACAAGCTGTGGATGCGTGGCATGAGGATCAAGTGGAGCAGAGACTCAACAGGGATGAACAAAGAAATGAGCTGCAGGAACTAGATCAGTGCAGCAGCAGAACCAGGATTCAAAAGTGCAGAAGCCGCGCGGCAAGACAAGCATGGGAACGCGCGCCCGCGCTAGCACCCGGCTAGACATCATGAGACACTACAAGTTGCGCGCCCGCGCGAGGAGTACACTTGGGAGGCGCGCGGCCGTGCGTGATGCTTAATCACTGTTGAGCTGTTTATTTTTATTTTTAATTAAAATGGTTGTAATTGGTTTTTAAAAACGATTTTTCTGACTGGTGTCAGGTGGATAATGGAGAATTATTCAGTTTTAACGTATTTTCAAGATCGTAACTAGGGTTTATTCTCTGGGAGAGATTCCAACGTAGGAGGAGGTCAAAACTCTACTTTTCTACTTCTTCTTGGGATTTTCTACCAGAGTAGATTATTATTAGTATTTGCTGGATTCATATGAGGATTTGAATAGTGAATTATATCAGCAATTGGGTTTGATCGTTTCTACTTTTCATCTTTCAATTGTTTGTATATTAATCATGTTTAGATTTGATCCCATAATGGCTTTTGGTTCAGTAATGAACTAAACTCCATTATGGGATTCTAACGGATTTTAATATGTAGTTTGATTGCATGCTTGAATGCTAGATTTTTTTATATATCATATGGGATGTCTATCATAATTCTTTTGCATGTATAAATGCTTGATCACCATTCGTTTCAGTACTTGTATGGAATTGACAATGAACATGCAAGTATGGATTGTAAACATGATAGTATACGTATATGGGGCTGTTTTATATGGCTGTGTATTTTGTGAACCAGATAGACATATACTGTTTCACCGTATGACTTAGAATAAGGGCTTGAACTTAAATTCAATATAGTTGTAATTTCACATAGACATATAGTGATTTTGGTTATATTGATGATTACATAGAGTCTATCATTTGTGGATGATGTGTAAGTAGGTCATAGTGCATTGAAAAATGGCTATGACTCTTTTAGTGCTTTTGTCTACTTTCTTGTGATATGCTAACAAGTCGCGCATGATCGTGGTGATTGAATGAAATATTAAATGAAGTTAGGATACCATTATTTCCAGATTTGATTTATTTCGTCGTTATTATTATTTTAGTCGTTATTTGCGATTCAAGTAACAAACCAATCTTAGTCATTAGTTTGAGCATATAAATATAGTAATTTAATTAATGCATAGTGATTTAAATTAAACAACTTTCTCTGTGGGATCGATACTTTACTTGCTCTTTATTACTTGTTGACACATGTATGCTTGCATGAGTAAGAGCTCTTTTGTTAGAACTAAAAAAAGAGGCAACAAGTTTTTTGCCGCCGTTGCCGGGGAAAGGCGTTTAAAATTAAATTATCATCATTAGTTTTACGCTATATTGTATGACTTAGACAATTCTAGTCTTATCTCATTTCAGTTTTTTTTTTGTTTCAGGAACTTGGATAAATTTTTATGCCCACGCGTTCATCCAACCCTGACTTAACACTTATTCAAGACAATATAAACAGGAGAGGTTGGAAAGTGAGTGTTCATAGAAATTTACAAGCACATTTAGAAAGTACGACAACTAGTATGGCAGCCGAGGCACAAGGAGAAGAGCAAAGAGAGGAGCATAGGGCTTTAAAGGAATATTCCATGTCCAATATTAATGGACTACAGTCTAGCATCGTCAGAACAACGATAGCATCCAATACATTCGAGATAAAAATGGGTACTATTCAGATGGTACATAATTCAGTGCAGTTTGGGGGTGCCGCTACAGACGATCCAAATGAACACCTGTTGAATTTCATCGAAATTTGTGATACATTTAGATACAACGGTGTAACAGAGGATGCTATCAGACTTAGGCTATTCCCATTCTCATTGAGAGATAAAGCAAGAAGTTGGCTTCATTCTTTGCCAGCAGGATCTATAACTACATGAGAGGACTTAGCGCAGAAATTATTAGCCAAGTTCTTCCCAATGGCTAAGACTGCAAAGATGAGGACAGCTATCACTCAGTTTGAACAACAACAGGGCAAGTCCTTATATGAAGCATAGGAGAGATATAAAGAGATGTTGAGAAAGTGTCCACATCACGGTATGCCAGATTGGATGGTGATCAACACGTTCTATAATGGATTGGGATGGCAGTCGAGACCAATTGTAGATGCAGCTGCAAGAGGGGCATTATGAGCAAAAAGCTATAAAGAAGCATATAACCTTATCGAGACAATGACATCGAATGATTTTCAAAATCCTACATCTCAAATGCCACAGCCCAAAGTTGCAGGTGTGTTGGAGGTAGACGCTATTACTCAGTTGTTGGCACAGATGGCAGTGATGGCGAAGAAAATAGATACATTGGCAGAAGGTAAAACGAAAACAGTTGCATTCGTATGTGAGATTTGTGTGGGGTCACACTCGATGGATCAATGTGTTATCAGTTTAGAGTCAGTGCAGTATGTGAACAACTATAGGAAAGATCAAGGACAGTTTCAGAACACACACCACCCCAACAATCGAAATCATCCAAACTTTAGTTGGTCAAATAACCAAGGGAATCAGCAGAATTAGTTTCAGACGAATAATCAGTTTCAGTCACAACCAGCGCAGTCACAGTTTAATCCTAAAGCACCTTTTCCGCCGGGATTTTCTCAACAACAACAACAACAACATCACACTCCAGCTGCACCTCAACAAGAAAAGAAATCAGAAGTGGAGGAGATGATGATGAAATACATGGAAAATACAGAAGTTATGATCAAAAGCCAAGCAGTGGCTATTAAGAATTTGGAAACTCAGATGGGGCAGATGGCAAACATGCTCACTAACAGGCCCCAGGGTTCATTGCCTAGTAATACAGAGACAAATCCAAGAAGAGAAGGGAAAGAACAGTGTCAAGCAATCACATTGAGATCTGGGAAAAACATTGCAGACACTGCAAGTCGCGCGCCCGCGCCTGTTGTTCAAGAGGAGGCCGCGCGGCCGCGCGAGGCAGGGGAGCCATCTGCTGAGAAAGAAAATCTGGAAAAGTCTGAGGTTCAGCAGAAAGAAAAAGATAAAGCAGGTTCAGAGGAGAAGCTTAAGAGTTCAGTACCACAAATTCATCCTCAAGTTCCGTATCCGCAAAGGTTAAATAAGCAATGGGAAGATAAGCAATTCAGTAAGTTTCTGGAGGTATTTAACAATATGCAAATTAATATACATTTCACCGAGGCATTGGAACAAATGCCAAGCTATGCAAAGTTCATGAAGGGTATACTATCAAGGAAAAAGGAGATTAGATGAATTTGAGACAGTAGCCTTGATAGAAGAATACAGTGCAGTACTTCAGTAGAAGTTACCCCCGAAGCTGAAGGATCCAGGCAGTTTCACAATCCCGTGCACAATCAGGAAGATGAATTTTAAAAAATGTTTTGTGATCTTGGGGCAAGCATAAATCGGATGCCCTTATCATTGTTCAACCAATTGGGATTATTAGATCCAAAGCTGATAAACATTGCATTACAGCTAGCTGACAGATCCATCACGTATCCACGGGGGCTTGTTGAAGATGTCTTAGTAAAGCTGGACAAATTTATCTTTCCGGCTGACTTCATCAATTTGGATTATGAGAAAGATAAAAATATACCAATTATATTGGGAAGACCATTCTTAGCCACAGGCAAGACTTCGATAGATGTACAAAAAGGGGAACTCGCGATGCGTGTACATGATCAGGAGGTGACCTTTAACGTCTTTAAGGCCATGAAGTTTCCAACAGATGAAGAAGAATGATTCCGGGTTGATGTGGTGAACCGGGTTCTAAATGATGAAGTATAGAGTATAGTGGATTGTGAACCATTGAAAAGTATCGTTGCTGAAAATTCAAATGTGAAGGATGAGGAATTAGATAAATTCCTTCAATATCTGAATACCACTCCACAGTATGGAACCATTGCAGTAGGTGATAAGTTTCCGGACAAGCATCTTAAAGTGAATGGTCAGAGATTGAAGAGTGATTCTGGTGGTGAGGTGGACATAAAGAAAGTCACCTCGATTCTATCTTCGACATGAGACTCAGAGACAGTCAAGCTAATTGACTATAAATTAGCGCTTGATGGGAGGCAACCCATTGTTTCCATCTCTATTTAGTATTTATGTAGTTACAAGTTGTTTGGTTTAGCTTATTCTAATTACTCGTTAGGATAGTATGAGTACATTTATCTACTTAGACATCATAATGGAATCACAGAAGAGCACGTGCATGCATTGCATTGAAATTAGGGAGACAGAATAGTCATTCATTTTGATTTAGTAAACCATGTTTTGATGAGATCCATTGATGTTATTTCAAGTGTATTGGAGAGCATGCATGTTTATCTTGCAGATTCTAAAAAAATAAAAGTTAACAGTGCAGATATCAGGGTCGTGCGGTCGCACAACAATTTCAGCACAGACCCACACGCCTGCGCGATATGCCTGCCAGACCAAATTTTCCTACCGAGCGCCCGCGAGCTCAGCCCATTAAAACCTCGTGCGGCCGCGCGCGACATCAAACTTGGAAAAAATTTTCAGTTTAAAAACGTGGTGGAGATAAAGTGGACTCTCATTTGCAATTAAAACAGAAGCGACATCACAGTGTCTCTCCATAACTCACGTCTTTATCTCTCTATCAGTTACAAATTGAAGCCGTACATCTCTCAATCACATCTCCATAATTCTCTCCACGTTCAAAACTCAAACCCACCTCTCATCTATTGATATAAACTAGGGTTTTTCATTTGGTTGGGGTAGAAACAACTTGAGGGTAATAGCATCATTGTTCACTTCTTCATTCTTAGTGAGATTATCTGTTCAATCTTTATCAACTACAAAATGGGCCTAAGCGAACACGTTCTATTGCATCGTCTTCTTCATCTTCCTCGGGCAGTCAAGGGGCGGATATTGTGGATCACACCAAGTTTCTAAACTTGGAAGCTCAGCAAGAGTATTACCGAATTGTGGCGAAGACATTCGTCAAGGAGCGCAGTTTCAAGCCGGAGGGGCAGGATGGCCAGTTGTGTGCCATGATTCGAGAGAGAGGCTGGGGTGGACTGATAGCTACTCCAACGCCCATTCTTATGAGCATAGTTCGCGAGTTCTATGCCAACACCAAGGTTAATATGAGTGGTATATCTCTGGTTCGCGGTCTCGAGATAGATTACAGACCCCGTGCCATCCGATTAATTTTCAAAATTACTGATGCACCGCCAACGGGGGCGGCTAATTGGGTCACCAGTGCACATTTGGAGACAGGCATGGAGTTGGTTATTATGGAATTGTGTGTGCCTGGTACGAAATGGACCTATAAAGTAGGCATGACTCAACCTCGAATATTCCCAGCTGCAGCCCTGAACCGATATGCAAAGGCGTGGAATCTGTTCATATGTGTCATGATTGTGTCTTCCTCTCATCAGCACGAAATCACATCGGAGAGGGCTGTTATTATGTGGGGCATAATCACCGGGAAGTATATTGACATTGGTCATCTCATCCTTCAAAATATGTTCTGATACCTACAAGGAGGCACCATTGGGAGCATTCCACACACATCAGTGGTTGTTATGCTATGTGCTAATCAGGGATACAATTGGGACAACGAACAAATGAAATACCCAAGCCATGACATAACCCATGCCACCATTGCCAAATTTGAGGAAGGCAATAGGTATACCACACCCATATGGGTTAGGATTCATCATTCAGCCCACTTGTCCAGAGTCGTCACAGCAGCCCCCTCAGACAGATGAGGCAGGCCCGTCCACGCAAACACATGCCACCCATGGTGATCGCCAGCTCCGAAGGTTGGAGCGCAAAGTCGATGCCATGTACGATAATGTGGGCACATTTGTGATGGGACTCACGAAGGCCTTGGCCGAAGTTTTAGTGCAGCAAGGTGTTAGAGTTTATGCCCTAGAGGCCAATTATTTGATATAATTGTTTAACGTTTTGATATTATATTTGATTGAATAAATATATGATTTTATTATAGTTTTATTTACTGCGTAATATAATTGTTAACATAATAAAATTCCTTAGAATAGTGATACAAATTATATAGTTTCAAGTATGTGACTTGAACATGAGATTATATATTACCATTAGTATCAGTGTTCTTAAATGTCCCTAGTCGAGTATCATTGCTGATGGGACAACAATGATGCATTGAGACTAGTATGTGGATTGACTGATGACCAAATCTCATTGGTCATAAATATATGAGATATTAAGTCAATGCATAAGTACATGTTAGAGAACGATGTACTGGACAGACCCACCATGAGAATTCTATATGGAGCATTATGCGAAGTGTCATTAGCAATTCTCATAGTGACAATGATGTAATGGTCCTCCGACCTGAAATCGCTATATTACTACACGAGAATGTATGTACTTTGATATCATCAAATGTCACCTTTAATCGGGTGGACTATAAAGGTGATTATTGGGTTCATCATTAATCATGTGAGAAATATGAGTGATCTAGATGGAATTTAACCATCCTATATATTATGGGTGATATCCATAGGCCTCTTGATTGAGTAGGACTGTGAAATGCATGGTCATGCTCAAATAGTGATTTGTTTCATATAGTCTACTCATTGATCAAGAAAACTCAGATTAAATTATGAAGAGTATGACACATTCCATGACTCGAGTTTAATCTAGGATATTAAGGTTAAAAGGATTAAATTGCATTGAAACATTGGTCACAAAAGGTTGCATCGAATCATCGATCTTATTATTACTTGGGTAGCAGTGATGCATTACTAGATGCCGCTCACTGTTTATAATTTTATAATATGATTTTAAAATTATTGCCAACGTAATAATAACCTATAGGGTCACACACATAGAACGTTATTAAAAGGGAATTAATTTAAAGGATTTAAATATATCAATATGATTGATAGTATTTAAATTACGAATTTAAATTAATAGGATAATTTATATATATAGGTATATTAATTAAGTAAGACTTAATTAAGATATATATATATATATATATATATATATATATATATATATATATTCGGATTTTACAAATTAGGGTTTTGAATAGTGGTTTTTATTTTGCTATATATATGATATGTAGCCTCCACTTTGAATATACATCTCATTTCATAACCAAACCCTAGCCGCTCTTGAGAGAGAAGCTAGAGAGAAAAGTTCTGAAAATCCATCCTTGGTGGCTAGTACCATACTCCCTTTTCTGCAGATCGTAGGACGATTCGTGCAGAGCGTTCGTGTGGATACCGTAGAGACGCAGTCCGCTTGAATTGCGTTGGAGATTCGACCGGATCGGTTCTAGCAAATCTAATCGGTAAAATTTCTACCCTCTGAATTAATTGATTTTCGCATGGATCCTGTTTTAGGGTTTCGGAAATTGCTTTAAAATTTTAATTTTCGCTGTGCGTTTCTGTGCCGAAGCCCTACACAAGGAACGACGCTAGAGTGGCCTCAATTCGGAACAGCAGCGCCATATCCACCACCAGATTCACCACCCGAGGAGGGTGGTACCACCGATCATTATGGGATTTTTTTCATTACCTTTTACCTTCATTCAATGGGGCATTGAATATTAAAAGTTTGGGGGTATTGGGGTAGTAGTGTAATTGCATGTAGTTGAACATGATTAGTTTAATTCTTTAGTTTTGGTATGATTAGTTTAATTTTTGTAGTTTTTTCTTGTTTAGTTTAAATTTTGCATATATAGTTGCATGTTCATGTTTAGTTTGCATATCTCACAGTTCTTGCCGTATAGAAATTTTTTGTCTAGCCGATGATGAGAGTGAATTTTTAAACAATTTTTTGAGTATTTTGGATAATATGAGCTGAGATATAATGTTTTACACAATGCAATTCATAATGTTGTTTAAATGCTTTCGGTTTTCACGAATGTGTTCACAATCACTTGTAGGTATAAGAAGGATGTGTTGCATTGCTCGATAGAAAATGTAGTTTTAAAAAGGGAAATATGTGGAAAATGAACTTAGACGGTTTATAACATTGATTTTTAAACTTTGGGAAAATATGGGTATCTATGTTTAAAAAAAATATGTAGAAATAACGTGGCTAGTCTTATTTTGGGGCCCTGACGACTTGAGTAAGTACGCCCGAGGGGATTGTCTTTACACCTAGTGCCCTAAGGTCTTTCATGGTCTGGGAGTCATTGGTCGAAAGCTCACTAAAGGGTAATAGTGTTGCCTAATGGAGTAAGACATTGCACAGTCATGTGAAAAAAAAAAGAGACAAAGAAAAAGGAAAAGAAAACTAGCAATAAACACCGCGGGAAAGTGCAAAAAATCACCCTCGTGGGGAAAAATAAAGCAATTAATCCCATTGTTGAACCTCAGTTTATTTTGATATGTTGGAATAGTCTTTCTTGCATATATATACATGATTCGTACTTTAAATAATAATTTTCTGTTTAGAGTAGTCTAGTATTGTATTCTTTGCTTAAATCAAGTTTTGGTGAATATAACACACACACACACATCATATCTATAACATTGATGAATTATCTGAGTGTATGACATTATGCCTACTGTTGGTTTGAATCTGTATTCTTGAATCTAGAAAATTCGCTGAGACAGTTTGGACTAAATTTCTATGATAGTTGGGACAATATGAGATTAGTTGCATCATAATTTAGTTGCATAGTAATATAACTGTATTTTCATTGTTCATTAGTATGCATTGCTTGAGGGCAAGAAACAGTTCAAGTTTGGGGGTATTTGATAAGTGGGTTTTATACCTACTTATTGAGTACTAATTCATGTGAACTATGCCCATCTCAAGTACATTTTAGTGTGTTTTAGTTGCATTTCATGTTATTTTACATTGCATATACTTAAAACTCCTTTTGGTGGAAAAGTGTAGGAAACGGCCTAATTTGGTGAAATTAGAGGGCACGAGGCGAATGAACACATGAAGTGAGGCACAAGCTGTGGATGCGTGGCATGAGGATCAAGTGGAGTAGAGACTCAATAGGGATGAACAAAGAAATGAGCAGCAGGAACAGATCAGTGCAGCAGCAGAACCAAGATTCAAAAAGGCAGAAGTCGCGTGGCAGGAGAAGCATGGGAACGCGCGCCCGCACGAGCACACGGTTGGACATAATGAGACACTGCAAGTTGTGCACCCGCGCGAGGAGTACATGGGGGAGCACGCGGCTGCACGCGATGCTTAATCACTGTTGAGCTGTTTATTTTAATGTTTAATTAAAATGGTTGTAATTGGTTTTTAAAAATGATTTTTCTGACTAGTGTCAGGGGGGATAATGGAGAATTATTCAGTTTTGACGTATTTTCAAGATCGTAACTAGGGTTTATTCTCTAGGAGATATTCCAACGTATGAGGAGGCCAAAACTCTACTTTTCTACTTCTTCTTGGGATTTTCTATCAGAGTGGATTATTATTAGTATTTGCTGGATTTATATGAGGATTTGAATAGTGAATTATATTCAACAATTGGGTTTGATCATTTCTACTTTTCATCTTTCAATTGTTTGTATATTAATCATGTTTAGATTTGATCCCATAATGGCTTTTGGTTCAGTAATGAACTAAACTCCATTATGGGATTCTAACAGATTTTAATATGTAGTTTGATTGCATGCTTGAATGCTGGATTGTTTTATATATCATATGGGATGTCTATCATAATTGTTTTGCATGTATGAATGCTTGATCATCATTCGTTTCAGTACTTGTATGGAATTGACAATGAACATGCAAGTATGGATTGTAAACATGATAGCATACGTATATGGGGCTGTTTTATATGGCTGTGTATTTTGTGAACCAGATAGACATATACTGTTTCACCGTATGAGTTAGAATAAGGGCTTGAACTTAAATTCAATATAGTTGCAATTTCACATAGACATATAGTGATTTTGGTTATATTGATGATTACATAGAGTCTATCATTTGTGGATGATGTGTAAGTAGGTCATAGTGCATTGAAAAATGGCTATGACTCTTTTAGTGCTCTTGGCTTCTTTCCTGTGATATGCTAATAAGTCGTGAATGATCGTGGTGATTGAATGAAATATTAAATGAAGTTAGGATCCCATTATTTCTAGATTTCATTTATTCCGTCGTTATTATTGTTTTAGTCGTTATTTACGATTCGAGTAACAAACCAATCTTAGTCATTAGTTTGAGCATATAAATATAGTGATTTAATTAATGTATAGTGATTTAAATTAAATAACTTTCTCTGTGGGATCGATACTTTACTTGCTCTTTATTACTTGTTGACACGTGTATGCTTGCATGAGTTAGAGCTCTTTTGTTAGAACTAAAAAAAAGAGGCAACAAATGCCATTGCTTTCAATACCCTTGCTGAAGAATTTTCACGCTGCAATCCAAGTGTCGGTCCGGTGTTCATGCATGTTCCTCCTGTTCTCCCAGCATACCCTCCTTCGGATGATGACGAGAAGTGACTCATCTTTCAGGGAAGTCCTCACACTTTTATTTGTTTTATATTTTCGTAATGGGGACATTACTTGAATTATGTTTAGGGGGGGTTTGATTAATTAATTCTGTAACAATTTAATATTCATGACTAGTTAGTTTTTGAGAAATTATTGTTGTGTGATGTTGGTATTTAGATGTATTTAGATTAATTCATTCATGCATAAAAAAGAAAAGAAAAGGAAAGCATGTTCATGTTTTGCATTTGCATTTAGTTCATCTTGTATGAATCCAGTTATTAGATAGTAAAAGTCTATTTTGGCCAATGATGATATTGGAATTGTGTAGACAAGTGTAGTATTGATTATTAAGGCTTTGACGTGTTTTTCTGTTATGAATTGAATCTTTTGTTGTTTAAAACTGGTATAATTAGGTTAGCAAGTTATAAACAACCTTGTTAACTGATTAAGCTTTAATTGACACATAATGGAATTCTTAAGGATAGTACTAGTTTAAATGAACTAATGATGAGAATGGGCAGTGATGGCTAATGCTAGGCATGAACCTAAGTTTGGGGGGAAAATTTAGGATATATAAGCTAATATATATATATATATATATATATATGGATAAACATCATGGCTAGTCTAGTTTTGTGGCTTTTGTTACTTGAGTAAGTAAGCCCGATGGAGTGTCTTTACACCTAGCACCCTAAGGCCTTAATGGTTTGTGAGTCGTTGGTCGAAAGCTCGTTAAGGTAGCATTGAAAATCTTAAGGGAATTAGACATTGCACAGCTATGAGAAAAGTTATTATTAAAAAAAATAATAAAACGGGAAAAGAGCAAAAATCCCCCGTAATGAAAAATAAAGCATAAGTATCCTGATTGGACTCTTGAACTTGGTGAATGCTTGACTTTAGTTAGATCTAGCTTGTTCTTGGATTTTGTGAGTTTACACTATATGATGCCTTTTAAGAAGCTTATTATGTGTCGTATTTAGCATTATATCAGTTAGTATGGTTGTTGAGCACACACACACACTATATTAGTAAGAACAGTTTAAGATTCGATGATTGATTGGGAAGTTATTGATTGGTCTAGATATGATATGCTATCGTGTTTGCTTAGTTTCTCTGAGACTGTATGATTAGACTATGTTATGTCTTAATACTAGATTCGTAGGTATAGAGTAGTTATTTTCGCATTGCATATCATTTTGCTTAAGGACAAGCAATGTTTCAAGTTTGGGGGAATTTGATGAGTAGGTTTTTAACCTAATATTTAACTTTGTTTAGCTTGATATATTGTTAGTTTTTGAGATTTTTCATGTTGCTTTTGATGGATTTTTGTTATGTGTGCAGGAGAATAGGTTGATGATGGTTAAGAGTTAAAATGTGGAGAAATAAGCGATTTTGGGCATACTGCATCACCGGCGCAAGGCACGCCGTGATTACATAGAGAACGACGCGGGGGGCGCTGCATGGAAAGAACTTACTACTACACTAGCGCTAGCCGCGTTGCAGTAACAAAGGACCCGACGCGGGGCGCGCCGGTCAGACGTGACATATGTTGAGTTGTTTAATTTTGCATGTTATTAAGTTGTGTTGGGAGCTATGACTTCTTTATGTAATAGGGTCATATTAGAAGTGTGTCAAGGAAGTTATTTCATATTATTTGGGATTCTTTTCTTAAAAACTTGTTGAGTACAACTAGGAGTTTGATTTTTATTAGAATTCCTATGAGATGACTTTGATATGAATTGGGATTGGATTTGGTTCAGCTGAATTAACTTATGCCAAGGAGTAGTGTGTTGAACTTATCTAACAATTGAATTACACTTGGGAGAGCTAGAATTGAAGGAAGATCTTGGAGGAACAAAGGAAGAGAAGATTTTCAGGAAAATTGCAGACTTGAAGGCTAAGAAGGGTGGTGTAGTTCTATTCTTATTTTTAATTTTAGTCTTGTAATTGGGATGATGGTTTCTTTCATTTATTTAGTTTTTAATTCATTCATTATGAACTAAATTACTTTTTAGGCTTGCAATGGATCTTTAATGTTGAATGATAATTATTATGCCTTGATTTAGGTTTAATAAACTATCAATTTAGTTTATCTATTGTGATTTGTATTTAATTTATAAATTGCTTGATCACCAATTTTGTGTGAATTTGTATATATTCGAGAGATGATGTATAAACTAGACCTAATCACAATAGTATGTGTTCTTGAATTCTGTGATTTAATGGAATCTTGATTTGTGTTAGGATAGAGATATACCTATCATCACATGTAATCGGATAAAGAACTTGGAATTTAAACTCTTCTTAATTTTAATTCACATAGAGATATAGTGAATTAGTTAATTAGGGTGTTTGGCTTAATTCTATCTACTTTGTGGATTTAAGTTAATGTGGTATTAGTTCATTGAGAGATGACTAATTCTACATAAGTGTTCTTGATTAATAAACTGAGAGAGTGAATTAAACTGGAATAAGGTGTGATAATTGAATTAAGACTTAAAGTGAAGTTATAAGCCTAATTCTCTATTATTTTCTTGAAATTACGGTTCTTAGTTGTGTTGATTGATTGGTATTTTTAGTTTTTATTACTTATAATCATTGATTTCGATTAGTTTAATAAAATTGGGTTAATATAAAACTGGTAATTGTTAAGATTAATTTCTTGTTATTCTCTGTGGGAACGATTCGTTTCTTATCATTATATTACTTGTTGACCACGTATACTTGTGTGTTGTGCGCAACTAGAATTCGATCAAAATATTAAACCGGTTGTGAATAAATCAATTAAAAGAATTCTAATCTTATTTAAATAAATAAATAAAACTAATAATCTATTTAGATAAATAATATTTATTCTACAATAAGGATAAACCTTCTTAGTGATTAACGACTTTTCAGATAATATAAATTAACATTAATCATAAAAGAACTTTTGAATAAATAGTTACCATTTAATTCAATCCTTCCACCATATAATGTCCCAATTAAATATAAGGCATGGATTTACTGTCAAGTTTTATTTTATTTAATTATATGTATTTTGATTCCCAAATGCACAACTCTGAATAAATGCAAATTAGAAACTACTTTCTAATTTTATTCCACCTTGGTCAAGGATTCCTAAGTTGTCATTTATCGAATCGCATAGGACATATCTCTTCTTTTACTAGAAGCGGTAGATTCTTTATTGATCATTCATTATCTCCATAGATAACTCATTATATTCAAGCATACCCTTTGATATACCCTAAGAGTCTTACGAAATAAGTTAAAGTATAAATCATTATATACAAGATACTATGATGATCTCAAGTTTAAGATTCAATTGTACTACTATCACTTCAGGAATTTCTATTGACAAACAAGTAAACCTCCATTAGGTATTCCTTAGTGAGTCACGTTCAGTAAACTTATTCTCCAATAAGCACATACATACTTGCTTTAGTGTCTCCAAACAAATAATCATGAGATCAATCATCATCATCCAATGAGCAAGCAACGTATGTACCAATATATTCGGATTCACTAATCCCCTTTTTAGTAATCTGTTGATTGGGAACATATTAGTTTTTAAGCTATCTAATAATTTAGATCTCATTAGCATGATCTCATCATGATTCTAAAAGCATTGCTTAAACCTATGGGTTTATCACATATTATTAAAACAACAACATTAAGATAAATTAAAGCCTTTAGTAAATGAATATTTTTATTAATAAACGAATAAGATTGTTACAAAGTATATGTTTTATCATCAACATGATTGGCTTGTGTGCGTACTACTTTCAATCTCCCATTTGCACTAAAGCCAATCGTCATGGTATTTCATACCCATCTTCTCTAAGTGACGATCAAACTGATGTTGTGTTAATGCTTTAGTAAATGGATCTGCAATATTATCTTGAGAGTCCACATGCTCCAAGGTGACATCTCATCTTTCAATGATCTCCTTGATTAAATGAAAGCGCCGCAACACATGTTTTGAATTCTGATGAGACATGGGTTACTTTGCCTATGCAACAGCTCCAGTGTTGTCACGGTATAATGATACTGCTCCTCTAATGTTAAGAACCACACCAAGTTCGGTTATGATCTTCTTCATCCAAATAGCCTCCTTTGTAACTATATATTATGCCTCTGTCACTGAATCAGCAATTATTTGTTGTTTGGAACTCTTCCAACTCATTGCACCACCGTTTAAGGTAAACACAAACCCCAAAACGAATTTACTGTCATCTTGATCCATTTGAAAACTTGAGTCAGTGAACCCTCTAGTTTCAATTCAGACCCGCTGTAGACAAAAAATACATTCTTAGTTCTTCTTAATTACTTTAGGATATTTTTCACTGCCTTCTAGTGCTCTTCTCCTAGATTCGACTGATATCTGCTTGTTACACTAAGTGCATGAGTGACATCCGATCTAGTACATATCATCTCGTACATGATAGATCTTATTGCTGAAGCATAAGGAATCTTATTCATACGGTCTCTCTCCTCAGGTGTCTTTGGGGCCTGTTTCTTGGAGAGATGTATTCCATGACTCATCAGTATGAGACCTCTTTTAGAATCTTCCATGTTAAACCTCTTTAGCATCGAGTCAATGTATGTACCTTGGGACAAGCCAAACATCCTTTTAAATCTATCTATATAGAACTTTATTCCCAAAATATAGAATGTTTCTCCCAAGTTCTTCATGGAGAAGTGTTTAGATAACTAGATTTTAATTGATTAAAGCATAGGAACATCATTCACTATCAGTAATATATCATCATCATATAATAAAAGGAATGAAAACAGCGTTCCCACTAACCTTCTTGTATACACATGGTTCATCCTAATTTTTGATAAAATTAAACTCTTTGATTATCTCATCAAAATGGATGTTCCACCTATAAGAAGCTTGCTTCAATCCATAAATGGATCGTTGTAGCTTACAGACTTGATTTGTTCAACCCGTTGAAACAAATCCCTATGGTTGTGTTATATACACATCCTCCTCAAGTTCCCATTGAGGAATGTCGTTTTCACGTCCATCTACCAGATTTCATAGTCGTGGTAAACTGCAATCGCAAGAAAAATATGAATGGACTTTAGCATCTCTACTGGTAAGAAGGTTTCATCATAATCAACTCCTTGCCTTTGTTTGAAACCTTTTGCAACCAGTCAGGCCTTATAGGTCTCTACCTTGTCGTTTGCTCCAGTCTTTCTTTTAAAGACCCATTTATACCCAATAGGCTTAATGCCTTTAGGTGGTGAAACCAAAGTCCATACTTGGTTTTCATACATGGAGTCCATCTCGGATTTCATGGCTTCTAGCCACTTTTCTGAGTCTTTACTACTTACAGCCCATTCGTAATTCAATGGATCATCATCATCTATGATGCATACCTCATTGTCATCATCTATGAAGAATCCATACCTATCAGGAATCTTCGGTACTCTTCCAAATTTATGAATAAGGTGTGGTACAATAGGTTCTTCCACTTGGTTAGGTACCTGAATTTGATCTGTAGTATTTTGTGTTTCTTGAACTTCTTCAAGATATATCTTACTCCCATTGACCCCTTCAAGGATAAAATCATTTTCCAAGAAAGCAACATGTTTCGCAACAAACACCTTTTGATCAGTTGGATGATAGATATAATAGCCAAATGTTTCTTTAGGGTATCCAACAAATCTACACTTGTCAGATCTATTCTGTAGCTTATCATTTTCAAACCTTTTGACATAAGTTGTACAACCCCAAGTCTTAACATGCTTAAGATTTGGTTTCCTCCTTGTCCACAACTCATATGGGGTCTTAGGGATAGATTTGGTAGGCACCTTGTTAAGTAGGTATGCAGCCGATTCTAGGGCATATCCCCATAAGGAAACTGGAAGATCGGTAAAGCTCATCATGGATCGAACCATGTCCAACAATGTTCGATTTCTCCTTTCAAATAGACCATTAATTTGTGGCGTCCCTGAAGGATTCCATTGTGAGATTATACCATTTTCTTTGAGACAATTGAGAAACTCACCACTTAAGTATTCACCACCTCGATCCGATCAAAAAATCTTAATACTTTTACCAGTTTATTTTTTTACTTCACTTCTGAACTCTTTGAACCTTTCAAATGATTCAGATTTGTATTTCATTAAATACACATATCCAAATCTTGAGTGATCATCAGTTAATGTAATAAAATAAGGATACCCTCCTCGTGCATTCGTTGTCATAATACATCTGTGTGAACCAACGCTAACAACTCTGTAGATTTTTTATTGATCATTCATTATCTCCATATATAACTCATTATACCCAAGCATACCATTTGATATACCCTAAGAGTCTTAAGAATATGTCAAAGTATAAATCATTATATACAAGATACTATGATGATTTCAAGTCTAAGGATCACTTGTACTACTATCACTTCAAGAATTCTTATTGACAGGCAAGTAAAACTCCATTAGGTATCCTTAGCGAGTCACATTCAGTGAACTTATTCTAGAATAAGCACCTACATACTTGCTTTAGTGTCTCCACACAAATGATCATGAGATCAATCATCTTCATCCAATGAGCAAGTAACGTATGTACCAATCTATCCAGATTCACTAATCCTCTTTTTAGTAATTTGTTGATTGAGAATATTTTAGTTTTTAAGCTATCTAAGAATTTAGATCTCATTAGCATGATCTCATCATGATTCTAAAAGCATTGCTTAAAACTATGGCTTTATCACATATTATTAAAACAACACCATGTAGATAATCAAATGCCTTTAGTAAATTAATAATTTTATTAATAAATAAATAAGATTGTTTGCAAAGTATATGCTTTATCATCATACATGATTGGCTTGTATGCATAGTACTTAATTCATTAGCCTAGTAAATGGTCTCCTTTGTTTCTTTCATACTAGTATATAAAAGCAGTGGTGTGAGCCCTATACGAAGTTAGCTTCTTCATTTGCTCAACCTATTATTTAACAAAAATCAAATTGCCAAAAAAACCCTATATTTTAACGCATACCATCCAAAACCCACAAAATTAAAAAGATTTTCAATTGTAACTCCAAGTAAGAAGCTCACACTATTAATATGACTCTAGTATACCTTAAACAAACTCAAATGTAACAACAAATTGCTAAGGGCTAACACATAATATATAGAGCAGAACCATTTTACACATTACAAATTGCTAACACATAATTTCTACACTACTGTAAGCTAACATATAATAGAGATGGATAAGGCTTAAAAAAGGGTATAATATATACTACTTAGCAGCAAAGACAATATAAGCTTTAGAACATAAATAAATTAAAGACTCAAATTAAACCCTAACATATATAAATAAATTGGAACTTACAAATTAAAGCCAAAGAATAAAAATATTTAACTTACTAATTGAAGCCTGAGAAATGGAGAACCATCAGAGGAGAGACTGAAAAGAGGTGGAGGCACATGTTGCTTGTAATAGAGTAGGCCAATGAAAGGGGAGGGAGAAAGGGGAAGGCTAGACGGTGGGAGAGACGGCCGGATGGTGAGGAGGACGGCGACGACGATGGAGATAGTGACGGCGAGGATGAGGTGCAGAGGCAACGACGAAAGGAAGAGAGGGAAAGAACAGATTGCGCGGGAGGAAGAATAGAAAGAAGAAAAAGAAAACTGAATTTTGGGGATTATATAAAACCTTATTATCGACGGCAGAGCCGTCGATATTACGCCCGTCGATAATGCCTCAATCTCAACGGCATATACCGTCACCAATGATCTTCGCCACGTCGACCCTCACCTTTGCCGCACGCGCAAAATGAGAAACTTGGCGCGGATGAGTTTTGGAAAGTCATTGCCGACAGGTGTCATTACCGACGGCTTAGCCGTCGACAATGGGGTCATTCGCGATGGCGTGAATCACGTCGACATTGGGCCTGTCGGCTATGACTTGATTTTTTGTAGTGTTTTACCATCACGAAGGTCGTCGTGTATGTCTCCCACCATGAAAGCTTTTTGTGATGGTTTTAATAATCACGCAAATGCGGACTACTTTTGTGATGGCTAATAATACAATCACATAAACACACAGACTCTTTTATGATGGTTAAAGCAATCACATTAGTACATAGTCTCTTGTGATTGTCAAAGCCATCACAACACAACTTTCTGGATCGAAGGTAAGAATGCGAAATTTATTCCACTATATTAACGATATCAAATGATACTTGTAAGATATCGTTTTAATTACTGTTTTAATTAGAATATAGTGATAGTTTAACTGCAAGCACGAAAAGAATATATATATCCATAAGTGATAGTATACTCCATCCGTTGCAGAAATAAATTTTATTTTGCGTGAAATAAATTAGAAATTGATATGACCATTATAATTATATTATATACCATTATTTTGTAATTACTCAAAAAATTTATCATAAATTATTATATTTTGTGATTATTTTTAAAAGCCGTTACAAAATTCCGTGACACATTTTTATTTATCTAGTAGTGAATTTCTTTCGTTGCTGTTGTAATTTGATTCCTTAACAGTATGCACTTTTGACTAGATATTGACCTATAAAATAATGGTCATCAAGAACAAGAAGTAATAATATTATTTAGTAGTACACTGCATGAACATGTAATTTAAGCTTTTAAATATTTAATTCTCCATGCAAAACAATGGAGGGATACCTGCTACCACATTTAATTTTGAACTTACAAAATTACTAAACAAACTTCTGATGAGAATAAAAAATAAAAATTAATATTTTATAATATTTTTTGATATTTTTACCTGAAAAGTATCGCTATAGATGTATAGTGACGGTGAAAACCGTCGTTATAAGATATTTTTATGTAAAAATATTATTTTCTGTTGTAAATTTATCAATTTTTTTAAAAATTACTAAACACACTTATGATGAGAATCTCCTTTAATTCTTTAATTGTTACACTTGGAAAAGTCGAACATCATCAAAGAGACCCTAGTGATAGCCAATATCATGACAAACAGAATCTACGCCAAACTTTACCAATTTTTACAAATAGAATAAGTTTTAATTAATTAAATAGGAGTCCAATTTTTTACTTTTTTATTTTTATTTTAATTAACGAGGGGCACATCTGGTCTGGCTTTTCCCCCCTAGTACCGTTGCATGTTTGCGGCATAGGTAGCAAATATAACGTTCAAGGCATGTTAATAATTCAACAAGTATAAGCATGTCAATAAGTATATTAACGAGGGCACATCTGGGCAATCCTATTTTTTATATATATTCAAAATACACTTATATTATTAAATTTTATACCAATTTCTCGTAGAAATAAATTATACGAATAATATGTCTCTACCGGATCTTTTTCATACCTACTTTTCTGTTAGATTTGAGACTGGTAGTGCTAATTTAATTATACGACACATTATTAAACATTAAACTTCTAATTAAAATAATTATAATAAAAAACAATGACCCAAATTCAAATAATAATAATAGACCTTCAAATATTATCGATATATATAGGACAACTTATATAATAGAACAAATCTTCCTTACTGTATACAATATGGGTTTACGGTCGACCTCATAAATATGCAGACAAGTAGCAAACCCTATTGGTAGCATTAACCATTTAAACCCTTAAGAAACGAGTGTTGGTGAAATGAATACTGTCACCCTTAAGATTGGAGTGGTGGCGAGAAATAATAACGTCAAGAAGTGTTTAATGAATGTCGAAGATGATTTGAATCTGATATAAATTTTAGATTTATGAAATTGTGCCTCAAATCTATACTATCAACAATATTAAACACTTTAACTCGAAAATTAATTAAAAGAAGAGTCCCGGCTTATAATCATTATAAATACAATAGTAATTTTGACAAGAGAAAAATAGGAGACAACGTATACACTGTAGCATCCGATCAAAAGCTAGCTATTTGAGACAAATTAATGGGCTATAAAATCGTATTGGGAACCCCAATTTAATTTTCAATTAAAAACACCATAAACATGAAGCGAAAACAATATTGGCACCATAATGCTCTAGTGTCATATTACTAGGTTGGAATAACGGTTAAAATGAAAGATAGAAAACGGAAAATTAATTACAAAAAAAAAACCATTGAAGGTGTGATTGAAGTTTCAGACTTTTCGACGAAAGTTGGTTTAACACCCTAAACTATAGCAATTTTTAGACAACAAAGAAAAACTCAAAAATAATAGTTAAAGATGAAAAACACTATAATAAAATTATAAAAAAATATTTAGGAAGATACACAAGAAGAAAAAGATAATAAAATGCCAAAAAAAAAAAGAGCCAAAATACCCCAAAAGGAGAGTGAAAGGACAAAAGAAAAAAAATCCAAATTCATTAAAACAATAATAACAAATAATAAATAAAAAGACAGTCTTTTATTATTGGTTTTTTTATTTTTTTTGTCTTGTTTGATATTGTTCTTTTTCTTTTTTTTTTCTTTTTCTACTTCTTATTTTTTCATTTTAATTATTGTTACGTGTCTCTCTTTTTTGTTTTTTTAATATGTGTTTAAGAAGTTTTTATAGTTTTAAGGAGTACACCCATTTGCTTAAATAAGTCAGTTTTTAAAATAAGTTCACTATAGCCTAATAACAAAGCCCCAGCTAGTTTAAACATTGAGTCGTTTGATAGTAGTATGATTTGTTCTGTGATTTAATTATGAGGGGTTGGGTACGTAAATAAGAGGATTCTAAGCCACTTATTGCGACATGAATAATAAGTTATTATGGACTTGATATTATTTTAACCATCAAAAATGAAAAAATGCTTTCATACCCCTTATTCAAATTCTACTCATTTAATTTATTTTATTGTGTAAATTACCACTAAACTTATTCATATTGTCATAAAGTTTCATATATAAATTATTCCCATTAAGTTACGAGCGCGGATTGGGGTTAGCCTCAAACTATTTTAAAATCATAATATTTTTTAAACATAATTTATATTATTAATTCATAATCAATAATATACCAATGTTTTTCAATACCCGGATCGGATTTGAACCGGAAAAAGTTTACCGGTTGTTGATGGATCATTGGTTCACCGCATGGTTGAACCATATTGACCGAGTTATGTATTAATAGATAAAACATAGTATTGATAGTAATTACGAGATTTTAGAAAATCTCGTTTTTTTGACCTAAAACATAAAAAATTTGAGTTATAATATTACCAAATTGATTAAATTTTAATACAAAAAATATTAAAAATAATTAAACCGATCTCACTGAGCACAATTAACCGTTCTACCCGTATAGAACCGGGATGGCCAACTGGATTCTGACCAAATTAAATAAATTTGGGTAAATCGGACCAAAGTGCTAATCGGTTCTAATTTTTACCAGTTGAATCAACTATCCAATTCGAATTTAATAACAATGAATATATTTTTAAAAAATCCTATCATATATCTTTCTTTGGCAAAATATATGAAAATGAGGTATGGTGTTGTCAGTATCATTTTCTCTCTTTCCTCACATTATTCTGTATGTGGTGAATCCAGTGAGGTTATTGCATTTATGAAGTGCTCAGGGACCGGAGGCATGGTTTTAAAACCTAGATCTGTCGGTTAGATTGATAAAAATCGAAACTCGTTTATACTCCTATTACCGTCCGATTTGGACCACTTAATTAATTTGGGTCAAAAACCGATTAACCCAATTGATCATCGGTCACACCGGTAGTTCAACTGATAAAATAGGTTAGTTAACCCAGTTGATCCGATTTTTAATAATATTTTTTTTACCAAAATTTTTTAATATTAAAATTAATTACTTTTAATAATATTAAAATTTTATTTTATTTTATTTTAATTTATAAAAAATGAATTTTTTTAATTTTATTAATTATTAATAATATATATTTTTATGTATTAATTACGATATTAGATCAATAACGGTTGAATTAATGATCTATCTATCCCATATCTTTTTCGATTTTTTGACCGATCCGTGCAATACATTGTTGGGAGGCACTGATAATTGGCGTGGCGTGGGGTGGCGTGGGGTGGGGCAAAGATTTATAAAGTGCTCATGGACTGTGAGGCACTGATAATTGGGGGAAACATTTACAATAAATCTTGATAGACATGTTTATTGGACATGAATATTGGATATTTTTAATTTATTTTTATTTATTTATTTTTTTTATTTGTGATTCTCAAAAAATGTATAGTATTTATTTTAACAAAATTTTTTATAAAATATAGTGTTTTAGGTGTAATTTAGATATATATACAAGAACAGTGTTGTACAGTCTGTATAATTTTATTTTTATATATATATCAAAATTATACCTAAAATATTATACTTTATAAAAATTATAGTTAGAATAAATAGTATATATTTCTTGAGTCACAAGCAAATTTTTTTTTGAAAATATTCAATATATGTCCACTAAGAAAGACCAAAGATCTACGAGGGGCTCAGGGACAGTGAGACACCTGATAATTGGGGGAAAGAGTATGAATCGTCGGGACTGGGACGGCACTATAATTGGTGGGTAAAGAATTTATGAGTGGGTCCTAGCAGTTTTTGGTGTAGGCACTGTGCACTGCAGTCATATGTCATATTCACTCGGGGGTCAGGTCGCGCGAGAACAGCGCGGACCGCTGTTTCCCAACGTAAGTACCAGAAGGACCATGGCTAATGCATCATAACTTTCTCTCCTCACCAGTTGTTTGTTTTCTGAGGCTTAGTGGGTCCCATTTCATCTTTGTCAAGCGTTAAATCTTGGTCTCTTCACTACGTCTACCATTATCCCTAGTCTAGTCCAGTCTTTTATTTTATCATTATCTAATAATTTAAATCGAGTAGTAAGGGATGAGACAAAAAAAACCTTGAGGCATGTGGTCTGGCTTGGTCTGGTACATAGGCCCGATCTATCAAAGTTTAGCCTTATCAAGGCCTCTCATTATACCTGGTCTGGAAGACTTGAAAAAATATTTTTTTAAATAAAATCTGATCTGGCCTGACCTGCAAAAAGTTACTGCACTGCACCTGGCCTGGGCCGGGCCTGGCCTTGGGGCCTAGACCTGGCCTGAGGTCTGACGCCTGACCCTGGCCTGGCAGATGAGGCCTGCCTGAACGTGAGACCTTACATTCTTTTTTATCCAATTTTTTAAACTTTAAAATTTATAATTATTCTCTATAAAGTATAAAATTTTACTTATTCATTGTTTATATATTTAATATATTATTGTACATGTTTTATTAATACATCAATAAAATTTAAATTGTAATTATGGTCATTCTTGATTTATTTGTTGATACATTTAATTATAACATCTTCAATGAATAGCACTGAGTTATTAGTATTTATATTATAATAAGATTAGTTACATATTGATTAAATATAATAACAATGCATAGTAAAATTAGACATATTTTAAAAATCATTTATTTTATATTTCAATTACAATCTAAATTATATTTTTTGTAATTTAGGATGATATATTTATTTTTGTTCTAAATCATTCACTTATATTGGTGTGTAGTAGAATGTTCAAATACAATAAATCTCAAAAATCTTGATTATGTTTTATAAATTTATTAATTTATATGTTTATTAGTTATATTTTTGATATTTTAATAGTAACATTAAAAAAAAAGGACGCAGACAGCCAAGACCTTGTCTAGCCTGACCTTTGGTCCTTGTTACTTTTGGCCACTGGCCAGATGTCTGGGTCTGGCCTGGCCTTGAGCGCCGGGTCTGGGCCGCCTGGCCTGCAGCCTAGCCGGCCCACAGTCCAGCGACCCAGGTCTGCCATGCCTGACTTGGCTTGGAGGCACAAGTCAACGCCTGGAATGGCCTGGCAAAGCCTAAGGGTCTGGACAGGCCCAGTCCAGCCAGGCCAGACCAGACCCGCCTGATTGTGCATCGCCTAATATAGGGGCACATTGGTTTTTAGTGATATTCTTTGTGCGATTTTTTTTTTTGTGATTTTTTTTATTAACTCTTAAAAAATTATTTATTTTTTTAATTAAATTTTTTACAAAAAATACATATTTTACGTGTGATTGGATACTCAAAATAGAGACTGTACAAACCTTATTTATCGTCCGCTAAATATTGTTTGGTATTATCCAAATTTACATCTAAACATTAATCTAATTTGTCTATAAATTTCCAGTTTGAATAGATTTATAACAGTTTTTGGAAGTTAAGTAAAAAAACTAAAAAAAATGCGTTTTGAACAATCTCGCCCCGAAGGACTCTAATTTTTATTAATATAGCAAAATATATGTAAAATAGTAATGATATTAAAACTTAATGAATTAAAATTAAACAAAATCATTATTTTTAAAAATAGTTTTTATTGTTAAAAAATCTTTAGACATAAAAAATGAACAAATTCAAAAATGGTAAAAAAATATCAAATTATTTCTACTTTTAAAATAATTTACTCTTCATTATTATTAAATTAATTCACTGTTATTTGATTTGAAATTATACATCTAAAATTAATAATATATGTATTTGCTTTATCGTAAAGAAAAAATATAATGATGAAATAAGTAATATCTATCGTAGTATAAAGTATTTCTAATTTTAAATAAGTCAAACTCATGATATACTTTACCTTTCGAAATTAGAATAATAATTTTATTTTTAAAATTAATAATGCCATAGTAAGACGTTAAATAATATTAAGAGACCACCAACTATCTATAAGGGTGAGTTAGGGAGAAAATATTTATAACTTGGGTAGTGTTACTAACGTTCACATCACATATTACGTGGTACCTGGTAACACTATAATTGAAGCAATGGTTGTTAATTATATGCTTGATACAGACTATGTAACAATTGCATTTAAGAAATATTTTGTATAATATTGTGTGTATGATAGCATACCACTTAAACTTTATAATTTGTATAGACTCCTAAAATTTTAAAATGATATACATGGTTAGTAATAAATGTTGTTATATACTATAACAAAGAGTAATATTTGTATTAACTAAAATTTATACAATTTATAATAATTTAAAATTTAATATAACGTGGGTTAATTTTAAAATATTAAATTGTTAGCTAATTTTTAACCCCGAGGAGTACTTGTGTATTGTTGAGTTTACTAGTTGGAATAGCCAAACGTATTTGTGCACTTATAGTAGATGATATACTACTGCGGGTCCGCGGCCTCCGATCACTGTATGGACAAATAGGGAGTATCTCAAACTTTGAACGACCAAAATACATTTAATAAGTGGAGCGGTAATTTAAAAGTCATTATTTATTTTATTAAATTAGTATTAGATAGATATCTAATGGTCATTTATTATGATAGATGTATGAACGATTGGATTTATCTGCAAAAGTTGACAATCCATTATATTTATTGAGTGAGATAAATTCCCAAAATTATTTGAGTTTATGTAGATAGATTCGATCTAATAAAACACAAATGATATTTGAATTTCCCGCTCATCGTCAATTAATCATCGGGGCCATCCTAAAGTTGGGATAAATCTCACCATCCATCTATCTAATAAATACAATCGATCTAATCTATCTATCTATATCGATAGTCGTATATCTAATTATATCTATAACTATCTAATAAAAGTACAAATAGATTTTGGGATTTCCCGCTCACTCAATCAACATCAGGCGTCCAAATTGAGATAAATCCCACTGTCATACATCTATCTAATAAATACATCTATCTATCTAATCTATCGAATAATAATTTAGGGAACATGTTCCGCAAATCACATTATAAATCATCTGAGCCGTTCTAAGTTTGAGATAAATCTCACCTGCCTAACGATTTCGGAGGCACGGGACCCACTAGTATATTAATAGAAAACAACGTGGAAATCTGTTTAGAAAGAATATATACTTAAGACTGAAAGTAATATGCTATAATTATGAGCCCGGTAGATAAATAGGAACTAAACCTGAAATACACGTATTTAATTTTGACTGTGTTTGGGAGAAATGATGCCAATGGTTCCTATCATCGCAGAAAAAACATCTTTAGGCACCTTGTATTTTACTCACTATTGACGTCACACGTTGAGTACCAAAACAATTATAAATTTAATCTATTCAATGTAAAAAAATAATTTAATTGAATTATTCCGTCTATTTCTTGAATGAAGCAAATATGTTTCAAATGTGACATTAATTTTTTTAATCTTTCTTTTCTTAGGTTCAACAAATTTTTTTTATATTATTTGACAAAACAAATAATTAAATAATAGTAAAATTAAAATAAATATTTGAAATTTTATTTTTTATAATTTTGTATCTCTTTCGTTCTTGTTAATATTTTTTAATTTTAAAATTACTATTAATATTAAGACAATTAAATCCTTAAATTTAGTGCTTAATCTAAAAGAAAACATACTATTAAAAATATTTAAACCTATTAATAACTAAACATAAAAAACACACAAAAAAAAAAACAAGACCAAATCAACATTAAAAAGGGATTTATTGTGGGCGGTCTCTCCGCTCTATAATTCCCAAATCAAAAAAATCCCAGATGCATATTCAAATTCAGAAACTTCATTCAAAATTTGGAACTAAATCAACTCATGGATGCCAAATCCCATCAATAAAGAAGCCCTAATTACTAACCAGAGATAAATCAAACAAACTGGAAAGGCTGCAGAACCATGAAACCCAAAACCCATGCTTGCATCAATTAATGACAAAACTGAAATCTAAATCATACCTATTAACTGCAATAGCAACAATTACTATCAACAAATAAATTTAGCACAACCTAAGTCGATTTCTTTTGGGCTCAACCCACCACCTATAGCTCTAGCAGAGGTGGCTTCTTCTGCACCGACGAGCCAACCCTGGAGAGAAATCCAAGCTTGCTATTTTTGTGCTCGATGATGAGGACATGCCTAGCTTGAACTCGAATTGTGACGCCTCCAAAATAGGTTTACACAACTCATTCTGAGTTGTCAAATATATGTTACAGAATCTAAATGCAATCTTCCTATTTATAACTATTAAACTATCATGCAAAATATGACAACACATAAACTGTGAGTTTTAATACAAATAACAGTACTCACACTCCAAACCAATGATATTTTACATAAAGGTACAATCGATAACTGCTTTAGGAGTTAAAATCTTTGGAAAATACTCAAGGAAGCCTTCATACATGAGAGATTATGCATCTAAGTTATAATAGATATCATAGGACTTGAGAATTAACATTGGTTGACCTAATAGACCCCAAAGAAGAATGAGAAGATTACTATCATATTCATTCCAATGGTGTGTATCTTCTTACCATATAATTATCTCTATTATCTCAAACTGAGAATTATATTTCAACCATACTCTAAGATTATATATATAATTCTCATAGATATAGTTAGCAAGTGGATGCGCACAACCATATCTTATGATAACACGAATTTGTACGTGGTTAGATATTATGTATGATAGTGGCAACACACCATTTAAGCTCTCAGTACGATTATGTCCTCCTCATTCTAATGGGGTGTATTTTTTATGCTTCCAAAGTCGAGTTCTCTCATCCTATGGTGGTTTGCAAAATCATTATTAAATGGAAGGTATAAAATATGACACCCCATTTTAAGTCCTCATATAATTATATATTGTCAGTTATTTTATATAGGTATTGAGAAACTTCAAACAGTCACAGACCATCACTCTATTCCCCCTCTCTTATATTCCGCATTGTCGACCTAGCTACACTTTATTAACTAAAAAAATATGAAGAAAAATGGTGAGCAAATAAACGAGTAAATAAATTATACGAATGATAATTAATTACAATATTGTACGCCCCCCAAAAGGTCACACACAAGCCATTCTGAGTCGCCGAATACATGGTACAAAAATAAATACAAACTTCATTAAATAACCACTGTATCCATGCAACCCATACGACAACACATATACTGTGAGTTGTAATGTACAAAATATTGTCTTCTAGACATATCCAAACGCAAATAAAAGTTCTCATAGAATTATTGATACACTAGTTGACAAAAGTGATAACTACTAATAACTGTCTTGAACGATCACGAACATCCCGACTAGTCTCCGCTATATTCTCGCCTCCTAAGAAGAAAAATGGAACAAAAAGAAAAATGGTGAGCTCAACTAGCCCAGTAAAGAATGTTATGACTAACATAATGAAAAAATAAATTATCGTTAGCCTTTAATAAATTAGATAAAATATAATGAACAACAAGTTTTAGATCAATATTCACAGCGAAAATAACAATTCATTAGAAGAGTTAAGTAGATAATGCAGTCTATTATCTTCTATGATTTAAATGTCCATCATCAATATTTTTTTCATGTAACATCAATTAATATACATCTTGAATCAAATATTCATCTTTGCACTACGGGCCAAAGATATTCATTCGTGCCATCAGTTGGTCATGTTCATCTCAACACCTGTCCATCTTTGCCATACGGGCCAAAGATATTCATCAGGTAATCATTCATCTTCGCAATACATGCCAAAGATATTCAGTTATATCACCATTTAGGACTGAGGATGATGAAGAATATTTTAAAGAAAACGAATCAAGTAATATAAAAGGACAAAGATTAGGGATTCGTACTTTAGTTTATCCAAGTTCAAAAATACTCAATAATAATCAATTGTGGAGCAAAATTCAAGAATGATGATCAAAACATGGATACAATTAAAGATAATAACCATAATAAAAAACTTGGACAAAGAAAAAAAAATTTAATTTTTTTTGTGAATAGTACCGTATTCGTGAATAGTGTCGTATACGTGAATAGTAGCCTCGACATAAAAAGGTAAATATTTCACAAGAAAGTCAGACCAATATTTCAATGAAATGATATTAGATGAAGCATAAAACTCAAGGAATTTCTGATCATTTCAGGAATTATAGAAGTAATATTTACCGTAGTAAGTTTAGAGTTAGGAATCTGAAATGAACAATATACGAAACTGCAATTGGATTTTCAACCGTTATGCGGTTGTCCGCATAGGTAGATCATTTCCACAATTTAATAACAAATGAATACGAAGGGTTATTCACCAGGCATGTGGTAGTTCGCGTAGATAGGTTATTCCCACAGAATAATAAAGAATGGAATAACAAAAGGATTTACAGACATTCGTCAGTCCACGTAACGGTTATGTAAGACTCCGATTTTAATGAAATAAAGTATTCATGTTTCTTATAATTCTTTTCAGTAAATGGTTAAATGATAAAAGTTAAAGTTAAGGGTGATATAGAAACAAAGTATTCAAAATACAGCAAGTGTTATAAAAAATCATGTTGGCGGGGAATATTCGTTTGGTCGTGGAATATTCCTTTTCTGTCGGAGAATATGCGTACGACGTCGCAGCCTTGTATGGGCCCCATAACAGAATAACTATTGGTGTGAAGAAAACGACAAGTAAGAGTTTTTGTATAAATACAGACGTAGTTTTTACCGTAAACACTGTTGGAATACCGGTCGTTAATATAAACGAATATTGCCCTGGTTTGCACATAGCACACGGTATACACCAATATTGATTCTTACGTAGAAGAGCACTACTCAATAATTGTTACAATAAGTACTGTTCATATTTTAGTTTATTGATTAATTATTGTTGCGTTGATATTTCATATTACTGTTGTTTTAATAATTGTCACTACACAGTATTTTCCATTATCGAAGCAATAATTCATATAATTTGTATAATATTATTAGATAGCATTATTGACAATGTCTAGAAAGTTCTGTTTAAGGAGAGGTTTGGTCACCTAATTGCGCGCCAGTAAGGAGAAATTTTTATTGGAAAGCCCTCTCTTTCCTGGGAACTGCCTGGTTGTCATTATTGTGATTCTGTAATATTATTTGTGAATAATTATTTATTGATTTATATGATAAGGAAAATATTCATTTTATGTGGATATAGATGAAGAAAATTTTTAAAGTGACAATTGTTGAAAATTGATATTTTATCTTTTCTGATAAAATAATTTATTATTATATTTTAATAATATAATAATGGTGATATTTTTACAATTAATGTGGGATATATAAGTAAATGAGGAGGAGTATTTTTTTTGCAATAAACGTTAAAAACATGTTAAACATGTAAGACCCCAACTTATTATAAATAAAATTGAATTTCCTCTAATTATTATTGTGAATAATAAGGTATTAATTTGATATAATTATCTAGTTATGGGTGAAATGTGCAAATTTTGCAAAATGTGCAAGTGGTTATAAAATAATCAATGTTATCGGGGAATATTCATTTGGTCGTGGAATATTCTTGTTGTCAGAGAATATTCGTACGACGATGCAGTCATTTGTGGGCCCCATAACAGAATAATTGTCGGATGAAGAAAATGACAAATTTGAATTTTTATAAATAATGGCTTAGTTGTTACCGTTAACACTGTTGGAATACCCGGTGGTTAAAATATAATAATACACATGGATGCATAGTATTGATGAATTATTGATCCTTACGTAAGAATGTACTACTCAATAATTGTTACAGTAGTTACTGTTCAATATTTTATTTTATTGATTCAATAATTGCTGCGTTGATATTTTATATTATTGTTGTTTCAATAATTGTCATTGCACAGTATTTTCCATTATCAGATCAATAATTCATATTATTTGAATAATATTATTAGATAGCATTATTGGCAATGTCTAGATAGTTCTGTCAAGGAGAGATTTGGTCACCTAATTGCGCGCCAGTAAAGAGAAATTCTTATTGGAAAGCCCCCTCTTTCTTGGGAACGGCTTGGTTGTCATAAATGTGATTCTGTAATATTATTTGTGAATAATTAATTATTGATTCACATGATAAGGAAATATTTATTTTATGTGGATATAAATGTTGGATATATTTATTGTGGTTAAAAATGAAGGAGTTAATGTTGAGGTGTTTTATCAGTATGTTTGTTGGAATGGAGGTATTAAAAATTAAACCAGTGTTTTTGAGATATATTGCGTGAGTTATAATTTTTAATTCGACCATTGGATTGTTGTAATTTTTGGATATGTTATACATATATAAGTTGAGTATATGTCCACAAATTTTGTACCGTTAAAAATGAACGTATGATTTGTTATGAATTTTAAGAGGTGACTGGTTCAGAAATTGTTTAAGTATCCGAATTTAGCATTTTGGTGGAAAATTCCAGAATTGAGTGGACCCCACTTGTGATTGGTGAAGAAATGTGCTGAATTTTATTTCAAATGTGGTGGGTGGGAATAATAGCAGGTAAAGCCATCAGGTTGCAGGTCAAGTCTGCTAACATTTTCCTATAAATAGAGGGCTAAGTTAGAATTGAAAATCACACCAGAAACATAAGCTTTCTCTCTTTCTCTCTCTTGATTATTGAGTGTATTTTATGAGTATTTAGATACTTTGTGAGTTTCTATTCATCAGTACAAGTTTCCTTCAGCCTTATACCGATATTCCGATCAGAAGTACTGATATTTTGAGATAAGGGGTGAAATATTCTTCTTAAAATGATATTTTCTTCAATATCATTATACCAAAATGTTGGTATGAACTTTTTATCAAATTTGGAACTTTTTGTGTCGGGTTTAATATTCACGTATACGACACTATTCACGTATACTGCTCTATTCACAAATACGACACTATTCACCGAAAAAATGAAATTTTCTTCTTTTTGTCCAAGATGTCTATTATGGTTACTATCTTTGATTGTATCTATGTTTTGATCTTTATTCTTGAATTTTGCTTCAAAATTGGTTATTATGGAGTATTATTGATCTTGGATAAACTGTTATACGAATCCATACTATTTGCCCTTCTGTCTCACTGGATTCGTTTTCTTTAAAATATTTTTCATCATCCTCAGTCCTAAATGATGATATTACTAAATATCTTTGGCCTGTAGTGCAAAGATAAATGATTAACTGATGAATATCTTTGGCCCGTAGTGCAAAGATGAACAGGTGTTGAGATGAACATGACCAACTGGTGATACAAATGAATATCATTGGCCTGTAGTGCAAAGATGAATATTTGATTAAAGATGTATATTGATTGTTGTTACAGGGATAAAATATTGATGATGAACTTTTAAATCTTAGAAGATAGTAGAACTCATTCTCTACTTGACTCTTCTAATGGATTGTTGTTTCCGCTGCAGTTGTTGATCTAAAACTTGTTGTCTATTATATTTTATCAGATTTCTCCCTGTTGAAGACTAACGATAATTTGTTGTATATTATCTTAGTCATAATATTCTTTACTGGGCTAGTTGAGCTCACCCTTTTCCTTTTTGTTCTATTTTTCTCAGGAGGTGAGAACATAGCAGGAACTAGTCGGGGTATGGAGTGATGGTTCTAGAAAGATGTTTTAGCAGTTCTCACTATTTCTATAAAATAGTGTTTGAATAATTGTAATGAGGACTTATTTGAGTTTTGATATTGTCTAGAAGACAATATTTGTATTTAAACTCACAGTATGTGTTGTCGTATTTTGCACGATAATTGTATTATTGAAGTTGTAGTTTTCTTTTTGTACCATGTATTTGGCGACTCAGAATGGGTGTTGTATACTTATTTTGGGGGCGTCACAAAACATGTCCATGGGCCCATTCCTTGACTGAAATTTGATTATAGCCTATAAAATCGTCCGTATGTGGATTTCGGTAAATTTCTGTGTGGAATTTGAAAACACTTTCTTCTGCAAAGTTGTAGAGAATTGAATTTCCTATACAAGGTCGAAAGATTCGAATTTTCTGATAAAAGCGCTATTTATTATGAATTATTGAAATTTTGAAGTTTCGAAATAATTGATTTTTGGAAGTTTAAAATATTTTAATTATGAAAAACGTTTTTGTTATTGTTTTGGGTGAATGGCTGATGAGTTTGGTCTGGTGTGGTGTGCGTAGGATTATAATTTAATTATAATAATATTTTATTAAATTTTCTGCTTTGGTGTTCTAAGCATTTTTCTATAAATAGGGTGCTTATGTTAGAATTGAAAATCACACCTTAAACTAAAGATTTCTCTCTCTTTCTCTCTCTATAATATCGAGCGTATTTTTGTGAGTATTTTAGTATTTTGAGTATTGCTATACGGTGCAAGTTCGTTTAACGTTATATCCGACATTCCAGTACTGCTCTTTCGAGGTAAGGGATTCTAAGGGATAGTAAGGGGTGTTATATTCTTCTTAAAATGATATTTTCTTTAATATCATTATGCCAAAATATTGGTTAGAAATTTTTATCAAATTTGAAACTTTTTCATGTCGGGGTTACTATTTATGAGTTACTATTCACGAGTTACTATTCATGAGTTATTATTCACGAGTTACTATTCACGATTTACTATTTATGAGTTACTATTCACGACGAGTTACTATTCATGAGTTATTATTCATGAGTTACTATTCACGAGTTACTATGCATGAGTTATTATTCACGGGTACTATTCACTACAAAATTGGTTTCTTTTTCTAACCAAATTATAGTTGATTTATGAATATTACTCTGGAGATTAAAACTATGTATTGATTATATTGATTTTATTATCATATATAACATTTTTATAACCCTGATGTTGAAATTCTTTTTCACTGGAGTGTAAAGATGGGTAGATTATTGATATGATCATGACTAGGGTTCTCTTTGTCCAGTAGTGAAAAGTTGAATTGTGACTGGTATGATCATGACCATTGAATTTATAATTGAATATCTTTAGCTTAAGTGCAAAGGTGAATTGATCAACATGGTTATAATTATTGTTTATATAAATTCTGAAATGATTATATATTTCTTTGAGATATGAATATCTTTGGCCCATAGTACAAAGATGACTTATTGATGAATATCTTTAGCCCGTAGTGCAAAGATGAATTTATTAGTATGATTATAAACATGAACTGTGATTTGGTATAACCATGATCTTTGATGTTTCAGGTGATGAAAACTATCTTTGTCCTGGACGAGAAAATGAATTTAGAACAACAATTATGATTATGAGTTATACATGTGATTGTGGACATGAATTGTTGATTGATGTTACAGGGATAAAACATTGTTGGTGGACTTTTAACATGGAGAAGATAATAGACTTTATAGTCTATTTGACTCTTCTAATGGATTGCTCATTCCACTGCAACTATGGTTGAAAAGTTTTATCATCTACCATATGTTCTAAATCTCTGATTTATTATTGATGAAGACTATTGATAATTTATTTATCTTTAGTCATAATATTCTTTACTGAGCTAGTTGTGCTCACCCTTTTGTTTCACAATTCCTTTCAGGTAATAAGAGTGTAGCTGGGTCGAGCGAGGGTAACAGGAGAATAGAACGGTGGTCTCTAGCTGTGGAGGTTCTCCCTAAACAGTTATTGATTTTACCTTTATGTAAGGTGCCATTGTGACGTGCTATCCAAGTTTATGTCCAGAGTCACAGTTTGTATATATTTGCATCAAAACTCACAACATATGTGTTGTTGTATTTTGCACAACAATTATAGTAATAAAGTTGTAGTTGTTTTCTGTACCATGTATTTGGCGACTCAGAATGGGTTGGATGGACCTATTTTGGGGACGTCACAGGTTATTCTAACAGAATTGTAACGCCCCCAAAATAGGTATACATCACCCATCTTGGGTCGCCAGATACAAGGTACTGAATACAAATACAACTTAATTATACAACAGTCGTGTAAAATACGACAAAACATAGGCTGTGAGTTTTAATACAAATATTGTCATCTAGACAATATCCACACTCAATGGAGTCCTCATTACATTTATTATCACACTATTTCACAAAATAGTGAGGACTACTAATGCATCATCTAGGACCATCACTATGTTCCCCGACTAGTCCCAGCTACGTTCTCATTTCCTGAAGAAAACAGTTAATGAAAGGGTGAGCTCAAATAGCCCAGTAAGAAATATTTTGACTAAGATAATGCAGAATAAATTATCCTTAGCTTCAACAATGTTAAAAAATGATACAATATAACAAACATCAAGTTTACCTGCACCGGGATAAGCAATCCATTAGAAGAGTTAAGTAGAACATAATATCTACTATCTCTTCTAGATTAAAAGTCCATCGTTGATATTTTATTCATGTACTACTCATCAACAGTTCTTTGTTATACTCAAGACAAATAAAACTTTCATCACTTGTCTTCACCTGAACCACCAAAGATGTTAGTTAAATTCACAATTCATATTTATAATAATGTGAATTAATAGTTCCTTCTTGTAACAAAGGCTTAATAGAACGTTTACTCAATATCCTTACCCCAAAGGTTGAAGATATTCAAATGTAATAACAATGACCATACCAATCAGTTGTCTATCTTTGCACTACGGGACAAAGATATTCAACTATAAAACCAATGGTCATGATCATACCAATCAATTTCCTATCAGTGCACTACGACCAAAGACATTCAACTGTTAACTAATGGTCATGATCATGCCAATCACATCATTGAATTATCCATGCACTATGGCCAAGGATATTCTTTAGTATCACTAGTGGTCATGATCATGTCATACACCTGTTCATCTTCGCACTACGAGTCAAAGCTATCAAACAACATATCATCTTTACACTACAGGCCAAAGATATTCAACAACATATCATCTTTGCACTATAGGCCAAAGACATACAACTGTAAAACCAATAACCAACAGTATAATAAAGAATGGAATAATAAAAGAATTTCACCATGTATGCAGTACTTCGCATAAACAGGTTATTCCAACATAATAATAAAGAATGAAATAATAAAAGAATTTCACCATGTATATAGTACTTCGCATAGACATGTTATTCCAACATAATAATAAAGAATGGAATAACAGAAGAATTTCACCATGCGTGCGTAATCCGCATAGACTGGTTATTCCTAATAGAATAATAAATAATGGAACCAGGTCCGGCGTAAACGCACAGACAGGATATTCCGACAGAATAATAATTAATCGAACCAGGTCCGGCGTAAACGTACAGACAGGATATTCCGACAGAATAATAAAGAACGAAATATTAGAAGAATTTTACCATGTATGCGGTACTTTGCATAAACAGGTTATTCCAACAGAATAATAAGAATGGAATAACAACAGAATTCATCAGGCATGCGATAGAACGTACAGACATGTTATTCTAACAGAATAATAAAGAATGGAATAATAGAAGTTCTCTTCACGAATAAGAAAGAAAGAATACCCCTTAAGAGTAAAACAAATAATATCCCCTACGAGTACAACAAATAATATCCTTTACGAGTACAACAAGTAATATCCCCTACCTTAGAAGAAACTAGATATTGGAGTAGTGAAGTAGCAGAATACTTTTCTTCTTTCTCTCTATAGTTTCTCTATTTAGAGTTTCAGTGAATTCGTAAGAAATAATAAAGGAATGAGCTTCTATTTATAGGAGAATGGACTGAATAGTAACTAATTCATGAACGGTCCAGATTGATTTACTTTTAAATGGACGGTCCATATTGATTTACTATTAAAACTTAAAGCAACGGTCCATACTGATTCACTATTAAAACTTTAAAGCAACGGTCCATACTGATTCACTATTAAAATTTTAAAGAAACGGTCCATACTAATTCACTATTAAAACTTTAAATCAGCGATCCATATTGATTTACTATTAAAACTTTAAACCAACGATCCATATTGATTTACTAATATAATTTCAACCAATGGTCTGAAAAATTAGCACATCTCCTCATGGAATAATATTGTACCCAAAAATGATTTGGACCAAAAAGAAATATATCTTACGGGTGAATAGTATCTCGTGAATAGTAACTCGTGAATAGTAACTTATGAATAGTAACTCATGAATAGTAACTCGTGAATAGTAACTCATGAATAGTAATTGGGTATTTTATGACAACTTGTCTACTTTGAAAAATTTTCACATATCACCCTTAACTTTAAACTTTTATCAATTTAACTATTTACCAAAATAGAAAAATTGAATACTTTTATTTCATAAAATTCGGGGTCTCACAAGAATAATATAGAATGGAATAAAAACCCTTACGAGTATTGAAAAAAAAAATAACTCTCTTCATGAATACGAAAGAAATAATACCCCTTACCTTAATAAAAATTTGGAGACTACACTACTGTAATAGCAGAATACTCTTCTTCTTTCTCTCTTATTCTCTCTAAACTTTCTCTCTCTATAACTTTAGTGAATTGGTGAGAAATAATGAAGAAATGAGCTTCTATTTATAGACTTGGCAGAGTAAGGGTAAAATAGTTTTTTCGCCATATTTTATGACAACATCGCTTACATCATCGATCATATGACATCATTGCTTACCTCATTGTTCTGATGGCATCATTGATTACCTCATCATTCTGATGACATCATTTCTTACATCGTAAGAATTCAAATTCAATTTTTTCTCTTCCACCTCATTTCACTTTTATACCATGAATTTACTATAATAATGTTACCACTCAAATTATAAAAATCATACTATTATATAATCACATCATACTACTATAATACAATATTATAATAATATATTTGAATGAATTATTTTAACGGAAAAGATAAAATACCAACTTTCAACAAATCTCACATGCTAAAAATTCCTCCATTTAAATCCACATTGAATAAATATTTCCTTATCATATATATCAATAATTAATTATTCAAAAATAATATTACAGAACTAAAAAATTGACAACCAGGTCGTTCCTAGGAAAAGAGAGCACTTTCCGATAAGGATTTCTCTTTACTGGCGCGTAATTAGGTGACCAAACCCCTTTTCTAGACATAACTTCCTTAGAAATTGTTAATAATGTTATCTAATAATATTATTCAAATAATATGAATTATTGATCTAATAATGGGAAATACTATGTAGTGACAATTATTGAATTAACAATAATATAAAATATCAACGTAGCAATTATTGAATCAATAAAATGAAATATTGAATAATAATTACTGTAACAATTATTGAGTAGTGATTTCTTATGTAAGAATCAATAATCCAAAAATAATGTGCAATACCGCTTACTACTGTGAAACCACGAGTATTACTGTACTTTTTATCACCGAATATTTCAACAGTTAACAGTAAAAGTTTTTCCGTTGTTTTTTAAAAAGGTTATTTCTGTCACTTTCTATATCCGACATTTATTCTATTTATGGGGCCCACAAATGGTTGTGGCGTCGTATGAATATTGCCCGACAACAAGAATATTTCACGACCAAACTAAAATTCCCCGACAATAATGAATATTTTATAACCACTTGCTTATTTTGCAAAATTTGCACATTTCACCCATAACTAAAGTATTATATCAAATCAACACCTTATTATTCAAAATAATAATGGAAATTCAATTATATAAACAGTAGGGGTCTTACAACTTCTCCTCCTTATGAAATTTTGTCATCGAAATTGACGTACGTACTTAGTATTTCGAAAAGGTGGGGATACCTCGCTTTCATTTCCGATTCTAACTCCCAGGTCATTTCCTCAATACCATAGTTCCTCCACAAAACATTAACTTGTGGTATAACCTTTGTGCGTAGGACATGATCCTTCATATCCAAGATCTTAACAGGTACCTCCTCGTACGTTAAATCTTTGGCTATCTCGTCTGGTTCTAACTCAATAATGTGGTTTGAGTCATTCACATATTTACGAAGCACAAATATGTGAAAAACATTATGAACACGAGACATGCTTAGAGGTAATACGAGTCTATAAGCCACAATTCCTACTCGGTCAAGAATCTCAAATGGACCAACAAATCGTAGATTGAGCTTTCTTCTCTTCATGAATCTTGTAACTCCCTTCCATGGAGCAACACGTAACAATACATGATCCCCAATATTAAATTCCACGTCCTTTCGATGAAGATCCGCATAACTCTTTTGTCGATCATGTGCCATTTGTATATGTTATCAGATTATTTGGATCTTCTATGTAGTCATATGTACCAACTCTGATCCCAACAATGTTGCTTCACCCACCTCATCCCAACATACTAGAGAGTGACACTTTCATCCATACAATGCTTCGAATGGAGCCACACCTATACTTGCCTGATAACTGTTGCTGTAGGAGAATTCCACCAATGGTAAGTACTTATCCCAACTCCCTTTGAAGTCTAGAACACAAAGTCTCAATAGATCTTCAAGAGTTTGAATAGTCCTTTCCGATTGCACGTCCGTTTGAGGATGGTATGTCAAACTAAATCGTAAATCTGTGCCCATAGCTTTCTGCAAGCTAACCCAAAATTGTGAAGTGAATCTTGGGTCTCGATCAGAAACTATAGATATTGGCATACCATACAATCTCATTATCTCATTTATGTACATACGAGCAAGACGTTCCAGTGAATAAGTTTCTCATATAGGCAAGAAATGAGCAGACTTGGCTAATCTGTCGATAATGACCCAAATTACATTTATTCCTTGAGAAACCTTGGGAAGACCAGTAACAAAATCCATGTTAATGTGCTCCCACTTCCATTCTGGAATCTGTAGTGGTTGCAATGGACCTTTTGGTACTTGATTCTCCGCCTTGACACGTTGACAAGTTAAATATCTTGAGATAAACTTCGCGATATTTCTCTTCATATTGCTCCACTAAAATGTATGTCGAAGATCACGATACATTTTGGTACTTCCAGGATGGATTGCAAACGGTGTGTTGTGTGCCTCCATCATGATTTTTTACTTCAAATCAAAGTCGTTAGGAACACAAAGTCTGGAGTTGACTCGATGTGACGCCCCTAAATCTGGGTATCTTCCAACCCGACAGATGGTGCTACACGTTGCTACAGTTCACACATACATTCAATTGAAAAGCCTCAAAAGAGTGAATATGTCTTCTATATATATTCCAAAACAATATTACCATTTCCAGGTTCTTTATAACGCTTACACGAGTTCTTGTCATAATATTAAATAATTACAACATCTGTACTATACTATTACAAAGGCAATCTATTGGTTCACCTTAGCCTTCCCTTTATCTTTATCAGATCCATCAGTCCGTTCGGTCTTAGCTGCATTCATATGGTTCAAGTAATAATGAGCATAACTAGCTCAACAAATATGATAATTTCATTTAAACAAGAGGCTTGAATCATATAAATCGTATATCTTCAATAACTGAATTAATAGTTATGAAGTACTATCGATAATACAAAATAACACTTCTCTTTTCTTTAAAACATTTCACAATGAACAACATTCCTTATACATCAATATTGGTCCAAGACCTTGAGCATTTCATTCTTTCTTTGAAAAGGATAACCTGGCACCAAGTTCGTAAGTCTGATATATCTTACGAGCATGACTAGGTTGTGACGCCCCCAAAATTAGGTATACATCACCCATTCTGAGCCGCCAGATACATGGAACAAAATTCAAATACAACTTCATTAATATAACTGTTGAGCTGTCGTATAGAATACGACCACAGTTAACTGTGAGTTTTAATACAAATGTATGTAACTCTCAAGGCCCCTCGACCACAACCTTACAATGGTACTTTATATAAAAGTATAGTCAAAGACTGTTTTAGAAATTAAAATCTTTGGGAAGTGCTCAAGGAAACCTTCGTACATGGGAGGCCATGCGTCTAGGATATAATAGATATCATATGGCCACAGAATTATCCTTGGTTGACCCAATAGACCCCAAAGAAAAATGAGAAGATTACTATCATCTTCTTTCCAATGGTGAGTCTTCTCTTGATATATAACTATCTCCACTATCTCCAAGTGAATATTATATTTTAAATCAATTCCAAGATCATATAGGTAGTGTCCGTAGATATACTTAGCAAGTGGATGTGCACAACCCTGTCTTATGATAACCCGAGGTTGTATGTCAATAGACACCTTGTATGATAGTGGCAAAACACCCTTCCAAAGTTGGGTTCACCTCACCCTACTTGATTCACCAAATATAACTACTAAATGTTGTATAGAATACAACACACTTTTCTATACTATTTAAGGAGAACCTCCACAGCTAGAGACCACTGTTCTACTCCCCTGTTATCCCCGCTCGACCCGACAACACTCTTACGGCAACACTCTTATTACTTGAAAGGAATTGTGAAGTAGAAAAGGTGAGCACAACTAGCCTAGTAAAGAATATCATGACTAAAGATAATTAAATTATCAATAGCTTTTATCAATAATAAATCAGAGATTTAGAACATATGGTAGATGATAAAACTTTTCAACCATAGTTGCAGCAGAACGAGCAATCCATTAGAAGAGTCAAATAGACCATAAGGTCTATTATCTTCTCTATGTTAAAAGTCCACCAATAATGTTTTATCCATTTAAAATAAATCAACAGTTCCTATCCACAATCATATGAATAACTCATAATCATAATTGTGGCTCTAAATTCCTCTTCGCAACTAGGACGAAGATAATTCTCATCACCTATCTTCACCTGAAATATTAAAAATCATGGTTATACCAAATCAGAATTCCTGCTCATAATCATACTAATAAATTCATCTTTGCACCACGACCAAAGATATTCATTAATAATTCATCTTTGCACTACATGCCAAAGTTAGAAGAGTCAAGTAGAACATGATATCTACTATCTTCTACGCATTAAAAGTGTATAATAAATATTTTATCGCTGAGACTCAGCTTAATAAATAATCCACATCATCGAATCACCCCTGCACTACGGCCAAGGATATTCGTTAATATCACATCCATGAATTTATATTTCATCGCTGAGACTCAGCTCGATAATCAATCCATATCACTGAATTATCTATGCACTACAGCTAAAGATATTCATTATTATCACATCTATGAATTAATATTTCATCGCTGAGACTCAGCTTAATAATTAATCCACATCATCGAATCATCTCTGCACTACAGGCCAAGGATATTCATTAGTATCACGACCACGAATTATCCATGCACTACGGGCCAAAGATAATCGTGTTTTCATCAACGGTCCTGATCATGCCATAAAATAATTCATCATTGCACCCTGGGCCGAAGAGAATCCATAGCCATAATCATACCAAAAACTGTCCATCAATGCACTACGGGCCAATAAGGACTTTTTCCACATCATTTGTAACATTACAGTTATGATTATACCGAATAATCCCTGGTCATAATCATACCAAGTCCATCTATGCACTACAGGCCACAGATGACTTTCAACACAATATAAGCATGAGGATGATGACAATGATATAAGAATCAATCAAATAAGACAAAGGATAAATATTAAATATTTATATTACAATTTATCCATCGTTCAATAATAACCAAATATTATCAGTCACTTAATAATCACATAATCTAATATCATTAATATTATAACAGTATTTTAATCATTTCTTAAATTTATAAACAATTTATTTCAATTGTTTACACTTTATCAAATAATGCATTTAATCATTCAAAAATGTCATATTCATAAGATTTCATAATCAATGATCAAATCCCTTATCAAAATCTGCATATACCCTATACAGGATTCTCAAGCCATAAAATCCTATTTTCCAATTTTATTACTTCATATAACATATTTAATTCATTTACTCATAACTAGTTCATTTTTATGAAAAATACCAAATCAGTCCCAAAAATATTTCTGTTCTGGGATTTAGCAGAATATAGTCCCATCTTGAACATATATTTTTCTCAAAATTTTTAAAATTCATTTGCTATTTTTCATATGGCGAAAACTGCCGAATATTTAGACATTTATCATAAATTGTACTTTTGTCCAAAAATTTTGAAATTCATAGGGTATACTCCTGTTATATACATGTACTCCCAATAAAATTTTTACCAATTTTGGAGTTAACCACAAGGAGTTATAAGGGTTTACTTTTAAAATAGTCTTTTCCCATAAAATCCATAACTCTTAATCTATAAATCCAAAAATCGCCATTTTGGACACAATCTAGAAAATTCATCAAATTATCATTTCAAATTTTTCCAGAATTTTTGAAGGTCAGAAAAATTACGAAACTGCCCCTGGCAGAAACCCCTTTTTAATGAAAATACTATTCGTATGAATACGAAAGATCATTCACCATGCATGTGGTAATCCACATAGACATGTTATTTCAATAGAATAATAAAGAATGGAATAACAGAAGGACTCACCATGCGTACGATAGACTGCACCGACAGGTTATTCCCAACAGAATAATAAATAATAGATCCAGGTCCGGCGTAAACGCACAGACAGGATATTCCGATAGAATAATAAATAATGGAACCAGGTCTGGCGTAAACGCATAGACAGGATATTCTGATATAATAATAAATAATTGAACCATGTCCGGCATAAACGCACAGACAGGATATTCCGACAGGATAATAAAAAACGGAATATTAGAAGAATTTCACCATGTATGCGGTACTTCGCATAAACAGGTTATTCCAACATAATAATAAAGAATGGAATAACAGCAGAATTTCACCAAGTATAGGGTAGTCTGCGTATACAGGTTATTCCAACAGAATAATAAATAATAATAATTTTCTTTACGAGTACGACAATTATATCCCCTACCTTAAAAAGAAAAGTATTCCGACTGGTAGGGCGAGAATATACTTGAAGAAAACTTGCACTACGCTCACATCTTTCTTAAACTCTAAAGAAATATGCTTAAGATTATAGAAGAAGAATTCTCTCTATTGTTTCTCTCTCTAGAGTTTCAGTGAATTCGTAAGAAATAATGAAGGAATGAGCTTCTACTTATAGAAAAATGGACTGCATAGTAACTAACTCATAAACGGTCCAAATTGATTTACTTTAATCCGACGGTCCATATTTAAAGCAAAATCTTTTAAATAAAATTTAATATATTCTATTTATAATCTAATAAAATGAATAACTTTATAAAATATTTTACTACGCAAACACTATGCAGGCACTAAGCAAATACTATGCATAATAAAATATAATATATTCTAATTATTGTCTAATAAAATAGATAACTTTATAAAACTATTCTGTTTTATATTAAAAGATTTTACTATGCAAAACACTATGCACAATAGAATATAATATATTCTATTTATAGAATAACTTTATAAAAGTATTCTGTTTTATATAAAAAACTTTTCTGTTTTATTACATTAATAATACCAATAAAACAAAACTGAGTGACTTATCACATAAGCATCAATAATCAATACCGTTCTATTTACCAAAATAGAAATTTTTTTGAATACTTTTATTTCATAAAATTCGCGGTCTCACAATCACCCCTCCTTATGAAATTTCACCCTCGAAATTTACGTACGTACCTAATATTCAAAAAGATGAAAATACCTTGCTTTCTTTTCGGATTGTACCTTCCCGGTTATATCCTCTGTATCATGATTTTTCCATTGCTCATCTCATGTATTTCAGATATCATTCTAGAATATATCTTCAAAACAAAGGTAAATTGACATATCACAATTTGTCAACTTATCAAGTAAACAATTTTAGTTTAGGTAAGTCACACACTAGCGAAGTATATAACTTGTCTCTCCCCTCCTAGTTCTAGACTCTTATCTCTGCCAGCGACCATATCCCTAAGCTCTGATACCAAATGTGACGCCCCCAAAATTAGGTATACATCACCCATTATGAGTCGCCAGATACATGGTACAAAATTCAAATACAACTTCATTAATATAACAGTTGAGCTGTCGTATAGAATACAACCATAGTTAACTGTGAGTTTTAATACAAATGTATGTAACTCTCACGGTGCCTCGACCACAACCTTACAATGGTACTTTACATAAAAGTATAGTCAAAGACTGTTTTAAAAATTAAAATCTTTGGAAAGTGCTCAAGGAAACCTTCGTACATGGGAGGCCATGCGTCTAGGTTATAATAGATATCATATGGCCACAAAATTATCCTTGGTTGACCTAATAGACCCCAAAGAAAAATGAGAAGATTACTATCATCTTCTTTCCAATGGTGAATCTTCTCTTGACATATAACTATCTCCACTGTCTCCAAGTGAATATTATATTTTAAATTAATTCTAAGATCATATAGGTAGTGCCCGTAGATATACTCAGCAAGTGGATGTGCACAACCCTGTCTTATGATAACACGAGGTTGTATGTCATTAGACATCATGTATGATAGTGGCAAAATACCCTTCCAAAGTTGGGTTCACCTCACCTTACTTGATTCATCAAATATAACTACTAAATGTTGTATAGAATACAACACACTTTTCTATACTGTTTAGGGAGAACCTCCACAGCTAGAGACCACTGTTCTATTCCCCCGTTATCCCCGCTCGACCCGACAACACTCTTACGGCAACACTCTTATTACCTGAAAGGAATTGTGAAGCAGAAAGGGTGAGCAAAACTAGCCCAGTAAAGAATATCATGACTAAAGATAATTAAATTATCAATAGCTTTTATCAATAATAAATCAGAGATTTAGAACATATGGTAGATGATAAAACTTTTCAACCATAGTTGCAGCGGAACGAGCAATCCATTAGAAGAGTAAAATAGACCATAAGGTCTATTATCTTCTCTATGTTAAAAGTCCACCAATAATATTTTATCCATGTAAAATAAATCAACAGTTCCTGTCCATAATCATATGAATAACTCATAATCATAATTGTGGTTCTAAATTCCTCTTCGCAATTAGGACGAAGATAATTCTCATCACCTATCTTCACCTGAAACTTCAAAAATCATGGTTATACCAAATCAGAATTCCTGCTCATAATCATACTAATAAATTCATCTTTGCACCACGGCCAAAGATATTCATTAACAATTCATCTTTGCACTATATACCAAAGTTGGAAGAGTCAAGTAGAACATGATATCTACTATCTTCTACGCATTAAAAGTGTATAATAAATATTTTATCGCTGAGACTTAGCTTAATAAATAATCCACATCATCGAATCACCCCTGAACTACGACCAAGGATATTCGTTAATATCACATCCATGAATTTATATTTCATCGCTGAGACTCAGCTCGATAATCAATCCATATCACTGAATTATCCATGCACTACGGCCAAAGATATTCATTATTATCACATCCATGAATTAATATTTCATCGCTGAGACTCAGCTCAATAATTAATCCACATCATCGAATCATCCCTGCACTACAGGCCAAGGATATTCATTAGTATCACGACCACGAATTATCCATGCACTACAGGCCAAAGATAATCGTGTTTTTATCAACGGTCCTGATCATGACATAAAATAATTCATCTTTGTACCCTTGGCCGAAGAGAATCCATAGCCATAATCATACCAAAAACTGTCCATCAATGCACTATGGGCCAATAAGGACTTTTTCCACATCATTTGTAACATTACGGTCATGATTATGCCGAATAATCTCTGGTCATAATCATACCAAGTCCATCTATGCACTACAGGCCACTGATGATTTTCAACACAATATAAGCATGAGGATGATGACAATGATATAAGAATCAATCAAATGAGATAAAGGATAAATATTAAACATTTATAATACAATTTATCCATCGTTCAATAATAACCAAAATTTATCAATCACTTAATAATCTCATAATCTAATATCATTAATATTATAATAATATTTTAATTATTTCTTAAACTTATAAATAATTTATTTCAATTATTTACACTTTATCAAATAATGCATTTAATCATTCAAAAATGTCATACTCATAAGATTTCATAATTAATGATCAAATCCCTCATCAAAATCTGCATATACCCTATATATGATTCTCAAGCCATAAAATCCTATTTTACAATTTTATTACTTCACATAACATATTTAATTCATTTACTCATAACTAGTTCATTTTTATGAAAAATACCAAATCAGTCCCAAAAATATTTCTTTTCTGGGATTTAGCAGAATATAGTCCCATCTTGAATATATATTTCTCAGAATTTTTAAAATTCATTTACTATTTTTCATATGGCTAAAACTGCCGAATATTTAGACATTTATCATAAATTGTACTTTTTTCCAAAAATTCCAAAATTTACAGGGTATACTCCTGTTATATATATGTACTCCCAATAAAAATTTCACCAATTTTGGAGTTAACCACAGGGAGTTATAAGGGTTTACTTTTAAAATAGTCTTTTCCCATAAAATTCATAACTCTTAATCTATACATCCAAAAATCACCATTTTTGGACACAATCTAGAAAACTCATCAAATTATCATTTCAAATTTTCTAGAATTTTTGAGGGTCAAAAAAATTACGAATCTTCCCCTAGCAGAAACCCCTTTTTAATGAAAATACTATTCGTATGAATACGAATGATCATTCACCATGCATGTGGTAATCCACATAGACATGTTATTCCAACCGAATAATAAAGAATGAAATAATAGAAGGATTCACCATGCGTGCGATAGACTGCACCGACAGGTTATTCCCAACAGAATAATAAATAATGGAACCAGGTCCGGCGTAAACGCACAGACAGGATATTTCGACAGAATAATAAATAATGGAACCAGGCCCGGCGTAAACGCATAGACAGGATATTCCGATATAATAATAAATAATGGAACCATGTCCGGCATAAACGCACAGACAGGATATTCCGACAGGATAATAAAGAACGGAATATTAGAAGAATTTCACCATGTATGCGGTACTTCGCATAAACAGGTTATTCCAACATAATAATAAAGAATGGAATAACAGAAGAATTTCACCAAGTATAGGGTAGTCCGCGTATACAGGTTATTCCAACAGAATAATAAATAATAATAATATCCTTTACGAGTACGACAATTGTAAGACCCCGAAAATTTTTTAAATAAAAAGGAATTTCCTTTATTTATTATTTTGAAATAGTAAGGGTTGATTTGATTAATGTGGATAGTTATGGGTAAAATGCGCAAATATTTCGAATAAGCAAGTGGTTATAAAATATTCATTGTTGTCGGGAAATATTCGTTTGGTCGGGGAATATTCTTGCTGTCGGGGAATATTCGTACGACGGCTCAGTCTTTTGTGGGCCCCATAACGGAAAGTGATTGGATGAAGAAAACGACAAATATAAGTTGTTTATAAATAACGACGTGGTTGTTACCATTAATACTGTTGGAATACCCGGTGGTTAAAACACAGTAATACGCGTTGTTGCACAGTAGCAAACGGTATTGCACCAATTATTGATTCTTACGTAAGAAGGCACTACTCAATAATGGTTACAGTAATTACTGTTCAGTATTTTATGTTATTGATTCAATAATTGCTGCATTGATATTTTATATTACTGTTGTTTCAATAATTGTCATTACATAGTATTTTCCATTATCGAAGCAATAATTCATATTATCTGAATAATATTATTTGATAACATTATTGGCAATGTCTAGAAAGTTCTGTCTAAGGAGAGGTTTGGTCACCTAATTGCGCGCCAGTAAGGAGAAATTCTTATTGGAAAGCCCCCTCTATCCTGGGAACGGCCTGATTGTCAATATTGTGATTCTGTAATATTATTTGTGAATAATTAATTATTGATTTATATGATGAGGAAAATATTGATTTTATGTGGATATAGATGGAGAAAATTTTTAATGTGACAATTGTTGAAAATTAATATTTTATCTTTTTCTGATAAAATAATTCATTTAAATATATTATTATATTTTTAATAATATAATAATGATGATATTTTTACGATGAATGTGGGATATATGAGTATATGAGGAGGAAGAGTATTTTTGTGGCATTAAATGTTTACCACATATTTTGTGTGTTGGTGGACACAATTATTGACTGAAATTTGATTATAGCTTGTAAAATCGCCTGTTTATGGATTTCGGTCAATTTCTATTTGGAATTTGGAAAAACTTTCTTCTGCAAAGTTGTAGAGAATTGAATTTCCTATTAAAACTCGCGAGATTCGAATTTTCTGGCAAAAAGGGCTATTTATTATGAAGTATTGAAGTTCCGAAGCTCCGAAATAATTGATTTTTGGAAGTTTTAATTATTTTAAATAATAAAAACGTTTTTTATTTATTTTTCTAGAAGGGAGCATGTGTTCAATGGCTGAAAATCAGATTTGAAGAGTGGGCGTAGAATTTTTAAAAAATATATAATATTTTATTAAATTTTCTGCTTTGGTGTTCTTAAGCAATTTCCTATAAATAGGTGCTTAGGTTAGAATTGAAAATCACACCAGAAACTGAAGTTTTCTCTCTCTATATTATCGAGCGTATTCTTGTGAGTATTTTGAGTATACTTTGAGTATTGCTATACGGTGCAAGTTCAAGTCATAGCCTATATCCGGTGTTTCAACCAGAAGTACTGTTTTTCGAGGTAAGGGATGTTATTTTCTTCTCAAATGATATTATTTCTTCAATATCATTATGCTGAAATGTTGGTTGGAACTTTTAATCAAATTTGAAACTTTTTCATGTCGGGGTTACTATTCATGAGTTACTATTCACGAGTTACTATTCATGAGTTACTATTCACGAGTTACTATTCACGAATACTATTCACGAAGCGTGAAGATGTTTTTTGTGAAATTTCTATCTTTTGGTTTCAGAGTTACTATTTATGTATACGGCACTATTCACGTATACGACACTATTCACGAATACGGCACTATTCACCGAAAAATGAAATTTCTTCTTTTTGTCCAAAATATCTATTCTGGATACTAGCTTTGATTGGATCTATGTTTTGATCATTCTTGAATTTTACTTCAGTATGATTATTTATGAAGTATTTTTGAACTCGAATTGTTTAGAGTACGAATCCTTAATACTTGTTATTTTGTTTCACTGGATTTGTTCCTTTAAAATATTTTTCATCATCCTCAGTCCTAAATGATGGTGTTACTGAATATCTTTGGCCTGTAGTGCAAAGATGGTTGATTTTATTATGAATATCTTTGGCTCGTAGTGCAAAGATGTACATGTGTTGAGATGCACATGAACAATTGATGAATATCTTTGGCCTGTAGTGCAAAGATGAACAGGTGTTTAGATGAACATGACCGACTGATGAATATCTTTGGCCTGTAGTGCAAAGATGAATATTTGATTTGATTTGAGATATATATTGATTGATGTTACAGGGATAAAATATTGATGATGAACTTTTAAATTCATAGATGTTAATAGATTTCATTCTCTACTTAACTCTTCTAATGAATTGTTGTTTCCGCTGCAGTTGTTGATCTAAAACTTGTTGTCTATTGTATTCTATCAGATTTTTCCCTGTTGAAGACTAAGGATAATTTGTTGTACATTATCTTAGTCATAATATTCTTTACTGGGCTAGTTGAGCTCACCCTTTTTCTTGTTGTTCTATTTTTTCTTCTCAGGAGACGAGAATGTAGCGAGTACGAGTCGGGGGATGTAATGATGGTTCTAGAGAGAGTTGTTTAGTTGTTTATTTGCATGTGGATATTGCCTAGATGACAATTTTGTATTCAAACTCACAACTTATGGGTTGTAAAAGTTGTAGTTGTTTCTGTACCATGTATTTGACAACTCAGAATGGGTTGGGTGGGATGGACCTATTTTGGGGGTGTCACAACAATTATATCCACTACCTTAAAAAGAAAAGTATTTCAACTGGTAGGGCAGGAATATACTTGAATAAAACTTGCACTACGCTCAAAGATTTCTTAAACTCTAAAGAAATACGCTTAAGATTATAGAAGAAGAACTCTCTCTATAGTTTCTCTCTCTAGAGTTTTATTGAATTTGTAAGAAATAATGAAGGAATGAGCTTCTATTTATAGAAAAATGGACTGCATAGTAACTAACTCATAAACGGTCCAAATTGATTTACTTTAATCCGACGGTCCATATTTAAAGTAAAATTTTTTAAATAAAATATAATATATTCTATTTATAATCTAATAAAATGAATTCCTTTATAAAAGATTTTACTATGCAAACACTATGCATAATAAAATATAATATATTCTAATTATTGTATAATAAAACAGATAACTTTATAAAAATATTCTGTTTTATATAAAAAGATTTTACTATGCAAAACACTATGCACAATAGAATATAATATATTCTATTTATAGAATAACTTTATAAAAATATTCTGTTTTATATAAAAAGCTTTTCTATTTTATTACATTAATAATACCAATAAAACAGAACTGAGTGACTTATCACATAAGCATCAATAATCAATACCGTGCTATTTACCAAAATAGAAAAAAATTTGAATACTTTTATTTCATAAAATTTGGGGTCTCACATAGGTGATCAGCCTATAGTACTTTATGATGTACAACACTACTTTCTTTAAACGTATGTACGTTTAAGGTTTGGCATCCTCACGTGTCTGTCGTTTGACGACAAAACATTTGTTTATCATACTAAGTCTTTCTTTTGAAATCAATACCAAAACAGTTTGGCAAAAGATAACAACGTTAATAATAGTTCGATAGATTATAAAGAATCCATCAAAATATATTAAGTCTAGCCGAAAGAATTGGCTTCGACTTCATTATACATTAAGTCATGCGTAAAGTACATGAATTAAACCACTTGTCCAAAAGAATATAGAAAAGGGTCAGAATACTTGCCTTTAGCGTCTTCTACAATAATTATACTTTTCCTTTGAGTCTTTAAGGATTCTACAATACATGATCACATAATATACCACATTAGGTCATATATAATCAAGTATGGTCACTAATATATCTTACCATTCTTCTCAATCTAATCATGCCTTAGATTGTTTATCATTCATTATGGTTTATCGTATTACATTGTTCTTATGTTTATGTAATCTTTCATCAACCTTTAGTTATAATTCTGAAGGTTTTAATCATCCATAAGGATGTTATTTTAGGTTTATTAAGTATACAATTCACCATTCATTTAGTTCCTTATTCTTTATGATCATAAGCATTCTTCTTTGAGCTCTAATCTTTGTAATGGTTATAAAGAACCTGGGAATGAGAATATTGTTTTGGAATATATAGAAGACATTTTCACTCTTTTGAGGTATTTCAATTGAATAAATATGTGAACTGTAGCACCGTGTAGCACCATCTATCGGGTTGGAAGATACCCGAATTTGGGGGCGTCACACTCGAAGTATTACTTCTTCATCGATTCTTGCTTCTGGAATAACACCTTCTTGTACTTTCTTCTTCATATGCATCAGCTCTGGGTCTGTGGCTTGAGCAAATTTAACTTTATCGATTAAAATCAGTCCTACTTGTATATTTAGTATCATTACGTGGTTACTTGGAGCCTTTAACTCTATCTCCATCCTTTGTAAGTCATACAAAATGGGTCTTTGTGTTAACAACATTGCACTTGTACCCACATACGATCTTCTACTCAATGCGTCAGCTACCACGTTAGCTTTTCTAGGATGATATTGAATGGTATGGTCGTAATCTTTCAATAGCTCGAGCCAACGTCATTGCCTCATGTTGAGTTTCTTTTGGGTGAAGAAATATTTGAGGCTTTTATGATTTGTATAGATCTCCACTTTCTCCCCATATAAGTAGTGCCTCCAGATCTTTAGCATGAAAACGATTGCTGCCAACTCTAGATCATAAGTAGGATAAATCCTCTCATATTCTTTGAGTTTTCTTGAGGCATAAGCTATGACTTTCCCATGTTGCATGAGAACACATCCTAAACCTTTTCCTGAAGCATCGCTTTAAATGACAAATCCCTCCAAACCTGATGGTATTGTCAGAACAGGTGCCGAAATGAGTCTCCTCTTGAGTTCTTGGAAGCTCTTCTCACATTCCTCGCTCCATTCGAATTTTGTATCTTTTTGAGTTAGTTGAGTTAATGGAGTAGCGATTCGAGAAAATTCTTCCACGAATATCCGATAATAACCAGCTAAGCCCAAAAAGCTATGTACTTCGGCTACTGACTTAGGTTTCTCCCAAATTTGTACTACTTCAATCTTTGTCGGGTCAACTGATATTCCATACTTCGATACCACGTGCCCAAAGAATGCTACTTCTTCAAGCCAAAACATGAAAGTAGTATGCATACAAGCCAATCATGTTTGATGATAAAGCATATACTTTGTAACAATCTTATTCATTTATTAATAAAAAGTATTAATTTATTAAAGGTTTTTAATTATATACATGATGATGCTTTATAATATGTGATAAATTTATAGTTTTAAGCAATGCTTTTAGAATAATAATGATGATCATTCTAATGAGATCTAAATTCTTAGAAAGTTTAAAACTAAAATGTATAATGAAGTCGAAGCCCAATCGTTGGATTACTAAATTAGGGATTAGTAAATCTGAATAGATTGATCTCATGATCATTTGTGTGGAGACACTAAAGCAAGTATGTAGGTGTAATTTGATTAATTGTAGGCGTTCATGAATATTATAAACCTAACAGTGCTATCAAAGCCAAACATTTATGCAAATTATTAATTATTTAATTTAATATGTATGTTGATATGTGTTTAGAACAATTTAATTGGGCATAATTTTGTTATATAAAATTTATTTAATATATATATATATATATATATATATATATATATATATATCGTTTTCTCTGATTTCGCTGACTAGTCCGTGGTTATTCCATCGGTTAATATATTATAATATATATATTATATGTTCACGGACATGCTGCTCGTTGGTTAAATGATACTCCCTCTGTTCCTAAAAGATTGTCGTTTAAGGTTTTGGCATATGAATATAAGAAGTGTCAGTTACCAAGTAAAATTTGTTTAAAATTTCATCACTACCCCTTTATGGGAAATTGAAAACTATTAATACAAAGGAAAGAATTTATTGGGACAATGAGAGAAGGTATGGGTAATATAGGAAAATAAATAATTTATTCTCCTTGAAAGTTGTAAACAACAAACTTTTTGGAACAAATTTTTTCTCCTAAAACGACAATCTTTTAGGAACGGAGGGAGTAACAGGGAAGCTTATATATATATATATATATATATATATATATATATATATATATATATATGTATATATATATATATATAATACTCGCGAACTAATCAGGAGACTTTCTTTGGTTTATATATTATATTAGGGCAAAGGGTCAAAAAAGTCCCTGATGTTTACCCCGATGTCCCACTTGCATTTTAAACTAATTTTTTTTTTCAAAAATACCCTTAACGTTATATTTTTTGGGTCGCCCGTGCCCCTGTTGTTAACAAAAGACAAACGAAGTTAAAATGTGATGACGTGACATGTTTAAATATAAAATATATTATAAATAATACAATATATATCATTTAATCAAAAAAAAGAATACTAAAATTTAAAATAAAAAAAGCATAACATATTTATATCATTTAATCAAAATAATAAAATTCAAATTATTTTGTTAACTAATCAAAACAACTAATTAAATAAAATAAGTTGTATAACATATTTATATTATTTAATCAAAATACTAAAATTCAAAACATAACATATTTACATCAAATACTAATTAAAAAAAACTAAAATACTAATTTTAAAAAAAATCTAAAATACTAAAAAAAATCAAATTAAAAAAATACTAAAAATAGTAAACCGTTATAATTTTTATACTATATAAAACTGTTATATATATATATATATATATATATATATATATATAAACCGTTATAAAATTGTTATATATATTTTTAAACTGTTATATATATATATAAAAAACTGTTATGTTATATATATATATATATATATATATATATATGTTAAATTGTTATAAATTGTTATATATGTTATATAATTTTAAACTGTTATGATTTTTATACTATATGTTAATTATACTATATATAAAACTGTTATGTTATGATGTAATATGATTTCTGTTTTGATTAAAATCATATACTGTTATATATATATTATTACATCATCAAATTTTTATATAGTTTAAAAATATTATTTAGTATTATGATTTTAGTAATTTAAAAATTTTATATCAATTAGTATTTAGTATTATGATTTTAGTATTTTAATGATATAATTTAAATTTTTGTTGTTTTGATTAATTAACAAAATAATTTGAATTTTAGTATTTTTAGTATTTTCTAATTTGATTTTTTTAGTATTTTTTAAATTGGTATTTTAATATTTTTTTAATTATTATTTGATGTAAATATGTCATGTTTTAAATTTTAGTATTTTGATTAAATGATATAAATATGTTATATATGACGCCCCCAAAATAGGTATACATCACCTATTCTGAGTCGTCAAATATATGGTACATAATACAAATACAATCTTTAATATACACTAAGAGAGCTGTGAGTTTTAATACAAATACTGTCTTCTAGACAATATCCACTCTCAGAATAAGTTCTCATTATATTTATTGTCACACTATTTAACAGAATAGTGAGGACTACTAATACTATCATCCGGTCCATCACTACGTTCCCCGACTCGTCCCAGCTATATTCTCATTTCCTGAAGAGAACAGTGAAAGAAAGGGTGAGCTCAACTAGCCCAGTAAGAAATATTATGACTAAGATAATGCAGAATAAATTATCATTAGCCTTAAACAATGTTAAACTGATAAAATATAACAAAAATCAAGTTTAACTGCAGCGGAACAAGCAATCCATTAGAAGAGTCAAGTAGAGAATAAAATCTACTATCTTCTATGATTTAAAAGGTTTTTCATGACTTTTATCGCTGGGACTCAGCTTAATAAATAAGCAACATCATCGAATCACCCCTGCACTACGACCAAGGATATTCTTTAGTATCACGACCACAATTATCCATGCACTACGGGCCAAGAATATTTGTGTATTCATTAATGATCATGATCATGCCAACAACTATCCATCAATGCACTACGGCCCAATGAGGACTTTTTCCACATCATTTGTAACATTACGCTCGTGATTACACCGAATAATCCCTGGTCATAATCATACCAAGTCCATCTATGCACTACAGGCCATATATGACTTTCAACATAATATAAATATGTGGATGATGACAATGATGTAAGAATTCAATAAAACAAGTTCAAGAATTAATTTATCCATGAACCAATAACATCCAAATTGTCAATATGATACTGCTTTGTAGAGTAAAATTCAAGAATGCTCAGAAGAATATTTCCATGAAAAGATACTGGATGAAGCGCAAATATCAAGGATATTCCACTAATTACATGGAGTATAGAAGTTAAAACTTTAACCAACTGAGTATAATAACGAATAGAATAACAAAAGAAATCACCATGCATGCGGTACTTCGCATAGACAAGTTATTCCAACAGATTAATAAGTAACAGAACCAGGTCAGGCGAAATTCGCACCGACAGGATGTTCCAACAGAATAATAAAGACGGAACCAGGTCCGGCGTAAACGCATAGACAGGATATTCCAACAGAATATTAATAAAGACGGAACCAGGTCCGACGTAAACGCACAGACAAGATATTCTAACAGAATAATAATAAAGACGAAACCAGGTCCGGCGTAAACGAACAAACATGATATTCCAACATAATAATAAAGACGGAACCAGGTCCGGCGTAAACGCACAGACAGGATGTTCCAACAAAATAATAAATAATGGAACAACAGAAGAATTTCACCAAGTATAGGGTATCCCGCGTATATTGGTTATTCCAACAAAATAATAAAGAATGGAATAACAAAAGAATTTCACCAATAAGAAAGAAGAAATACCCCTAACGAGTATAATAAATAACACCCCTTACCGTAAAAGAAACTGAATATAAGAGTAGGGAAGGAGCATAATACTTTTCTATAGCTTCTCTATAATTTCTTTCTCTAGGGTTTCAGTGAATTCGTAAGAAATAATGAAGGAGTGAGCTTCTATTTATAGAAAAATGGACTGCATAGTAACTAACTCATGAACGGTCGAGATTGATTTACTTTAATTTGATGGTCCATATTTAAAGCAAAATCTTTTAAATAAAATATAATATATTCTATTTATAATCTAATAAAACAAATAATTTTATAAAAGATTTTACTATGCAAACACTATGCAGGCACTATACAAACACTATGCATAATAAAGTATAATATATTCTAATTATTATCTAATAAAATAGATAACTTTATAAAAGTATTCTATTTTATATAAAAATTTTTTACTATTAGCCTAATAAAACGAATAACTTTATAAAAGTATTCTGTTTTATATAAAAAGTTTTTCTGTTTTATTACATTAATAATACCAATAAAACAAAACTGAGTGACTTATCACATAAGCATCAATAATTAAAACTGTGTGCTACTGTGCAACTACGCGTATTACTGTACTTTTAACACCGGGTGTTTCAACAGTTAACTGTAAAACTTCCGCCTTTATTTTCATAAAGTATTTTTGTCGTTTTCTCAATCCGATAATAATTTCGTTGTGGGGTCCACCAATGATTGTGCCATTATACGAATATTCACTGTTAAAACGAATATTCCCCGACCAATCGAATATTATATAACAAATTGCGTACTTTGCAAAATTTATAAATATTACCCACAACTATAATATTATATCAAATTCATTCCATAATATTCAAAAATGATATTTATAGAAAATTCATCTTTTATTCATAAAAGTTGGGGTCTTACAACCTCCCCTTCTTATGAAATTTCACCCTCGAAATTAGAGTACGTACCTGGTATTTCGAAGAGGTAAGGATACCTTGATTTCATTTTAGATTCTAACTCCCAAGTTATTTCCTCAACATTGTGGTTTCTCCACAAAACTTTGACTTGAGGTATAACCTTGGAGCGTAGAATATGTTCCTTCTTATCCAAGATTTGAACAGGAATCTCTTCATACGTCAAATCTTCCGCTATTTCGTCTGGTTCTAACTCAATAATGTGGTTCGGGTCTTTCACATATTTACGTAACATGGATATGTGAAAAACGTTATGAACACGAGACATACTTGGCGGTAAAACGAGTCTATAGGCCACAGTTCCTACTCGATCGAGGATTAAAAATGGGCCGATGAATCGAGGATTAAGCTTTCCTCTCTTTCCAAATTTCGTAACTCCTTTCCACGGAGCAACACATAACAACACATGATCTCCTATATTGAATTCCACATCCTTTCAATGAAGATTAACATAACTCTTTTGTCGGTCTTGTGAGGTTTTTATACGTTGCCGAATCGTTTGAATCTTTTCTGTAGTCATACGTACCAACTCCGGTCCCAACAACCTTGCTTCACCTACCTCATCCCAACATACTGGAGAACGACACTTTCTTCCATACAACGCTTTGAATGGAGCCATGCCAATACTTTCTTGATAACTGTTGTTGTAGGAAAACTCCACCAATGGTATGAACTTGTCCCAACTTCCCTTGAAATCAAGGACACGGAGTCTTAATTGTTCTTCAAGAGTTTGAATAGTTCTCTCCGACTGTCCATCTGTCTGAGGATGACATGCCGGGCTAAATCATAAATCTGTGCCCATAGCTTTATGCAAACTAACCCAAAATTGTGAAGTGAATCTTGAGTCTCGATCAGAAACTATGGATACTAGCATACCATGCAGTCTTACAATCTCGTTTATGTACATACGAGCATGACGTTCAAGTGTATAAGTTTCTCGTATCGATAAGAAATGAGCAGACTTGGTCAATCTATCAACAATGACCCAAATCGCATCTATACCTTGAGAAACCTTAGGAAGACTGGTAACAAAATCCATGGTAATATGCTTCCACTTCTATTCTATAATTTCAAGTGGTTGCAATGGACCTTTTTGTACTTGATGCTCCTCTTTAACTCGTTGACAAGTTAGACACCTTGAGATAAACAACGCTATCTCTCTCTTCATATTGCTCCACCAAAATGTATGACGAATATCATGATATATTTTGGTACTCCCAGGATGGATTGCAAACAGTGTGTTATGCGCCTCCATCATGATTTTATACTTTAAATCAGGATCGTTAGGAACACAAAGTCTGGAGTTGACTCGAAGTATTCCTTCTTCATCGATTCTTGCTTCCGACATAGCACCTTCTTGCACTTTCTTCCTCATACGCATAAGCTCCAGGTCTGTAGCTTGAGCAGCTTTAACTTTATCAATTAAAGTTGGTTTTGCTCGTATATTCGCCATCATCACATGGGTCCCTATAATCTTTAACTCTATCTCCATCCTTTGCAAGTCACATAAAATGGGCCTTTGTGTTGACAATATCGCCTTCGTACTTGCATATGATCTTCTACTCAATGTGTCAGCTACTACGTTCGCTTTTCCAGGATGGTATTGGATGGTATGATCATAATCTTTCAACAGTTCAAGCCAACGTCATTGTCGCATGTTGAGTTCCTTTTGAGTGAAGAAATATTTGAGGCTTTTATGATCTATAAAGATCTCCACCTTCTCCCCATACAAGTAATGCCCATGAGTAGGATAATTCCTCTCATATTCTTTAAGTTGTCTTGAGGCATAGGCTATGACTTTCCCATGTTGCATGAGAATACATCCCAACCCTTTACCCGAAGCATCACTGTAGACGACAAATCCCTCCGAGCCAGATGGTATTGTTAGAACAGGTGCTGAAATAAGTCTCCTCTTGAGTTCTTGAAAACTCTTCTCACATTCTTTGCTCCAACCAAACTTTGTATCTTTCCGAGTCAG